>CM076584.1:611191078-611856078 GCA_034641835.2 Pinus albicaulis | reverse complement strand
TTGGACCACCATGGAACTATGATATCCATAAGATTATTAGATTTTTAGCCAAATTAATATTAAAAATATGTTGAAAATATTAATGAATTAATTTCACACAAACCTTGTGCCACTCCTTTATGTGATTTATTCCACACAAATTTTGTGTCACTATATATATATTGAGTGGTTGATCTTCTTCTAAGGAAAAATATTTTTAACAATTATTTTAATTTATTTCCCTAATAAATCACATAAACATGTATATGTATATTATGGGGTCATTTAGTATTTTATTATGTATACTAGTTGTTTTATTGTTTTAATTTTGATCTAATTTTCTTCTGTATAGGTATATCGGATTTCTTTTTAGCTTTGACTGTTTACAAGACCAGTTTTATAATTTAAAATAAAAATAACTCAATCTTTTAATATATAAGAAGAGTTAGTTGGGAAAAAATTACAACTTAAAATTAAAATTAAAATTAAAATAATTAGATGTTTCCATAATACAAGAAAATATGTAAAAAATAACTCGATATACAAGAAAAAGAATCCATTTGTCCATTCTTTTAATAGAAAGGAAAAAAAGAATTTTTTTCCCATTCTTTTAATAGAAAGGAAAATTACATAAATAAATATAACTAGATGTTTTGAAAGGTAGAAAAAAATTGTCCATCTTATCCAAGAATAACTCATGCTTCCACTATACGAGAAGATTTAAAATTTAATCAATTCAATGTCATAAGTGCTCTCAAGTATTAGAGTACACAGTTATGGAAGATAGGTTGGTTGGAATAGTAAAACACAATGTTGAAAAGAATATACTAGCATTTTCGCGGTTCGTGAAAAGAAACGCCGAAGGGGGCTCGCTAGCCACGTCAACAAATCATTTGCAACAAGTCTCGCGGTGATTGGTGGTTGGTGAACACTGTTCAGATTCTGTCAGTGACGACGAATCTGAACAGTGTCCCGAACTCAAACCCCCATAATAAAACGCCTTCGACGTAATTACAACCTCTTTGTGTGAAAAAAATTATATATAACCTAACTTCTTAGAGTTATTAAGTATTTTTGACAAAGTTGGTATATTAGTTTTGTAAATTAAAAAGTTACTTTTCTAAACAAGAGCAGTTGGCAGCGTTAGTCCGTGCAGAGTTTGAAATCCTTTATCCTTTAATGGATTATATTTTGATCAAATATTAAAAAACAAAAGATATTTGTTGTTAGTTAATAAGCGTTTTTATATTTTTGAAAAAAATATTAAAAAACAAAAAATAAGTGATTTTTTGTAATATTATGTTAATAAATGTTTTGCATATTATGTCAATAAATGTAGGTCTCATATTTTCATTGAAAGCAAAACAATTTTATTCCAACCAAGAGCTTTAAAGCAACCAGAAATGTCTTTCCTAGAGTGCCATTGTTGAGCATGATTACTGCAATTTTAAGAGATTTATTTTCTTTACCAACTAGGCGACGAGTAATAACAAAGTACACCTTACACCTTTTTGTACACAAAGGGATGAAACAATATATGGACAAATCTCTTGTTCTTATCTATAGTTTAGAAGTATCATTTTGACATATAGTTATTTGTCTAAATGTGACAGATCTTATGTGTTTTGGCTTGTAAACCTGCCCATTCAAAAAAGAATACATCGACTATTGTTTCAATACTATAACCATCATACAAAAATTAAGAGCTCTTGGTTGAAGGTTTGACAGGTCTCTCCCATCAGAGATTTTAGAACATGACCTTAATATGTCATTTATTTTTGCAATGTGTATTTTTAGTTCCAATATTAGTTTGTACATTGAATTAATCCAAAATTCGACTATAATTCGTGAATATATTGTACCAAGTGTTTGCCAGGAATTAGCTTTGATCACACAGCGCGAACTACTATTTCTGGTTTTCGTCATTCCACCTTAATGTTCTATCCAATTTTGGTAGAATCTAGATGGTAAAGTTGGTCGTGCAAGAGATCTATTTCCAACTGGGATTTAATAGAAGCCTGAGAGCATCAATACCAAAGAAGAAAACAAAACACTAATTGTTGAGATAATGAGCAACACCTGAATACAAGAAATAAGAAAATCAATACAAAGGAATGTGATAATGCTGATTATAGCAAAGATATATGAAGATGATCACTTGCATTATTATAGCATAGAACACTTTATTTCCACCGGTAAATGGGGTAGCGTTAACAACCTCCATGCCTTCCACCTCAAGCTTTGAAAGATATACAAACATGGGAGTAAATTTTTTGTAGGTGAAGATTCTAATCAAATAATGAGCTCACATTGTTCGTATGGTGACATTGGGATTGAACTCACATAGGGTTTGTCTTAGTGGACCCATATTATCCAAACGTTTCCTCTTAACTAATGAGGGATGAGTTTCAACTCTGTTAATTTTAATTTTGGAACTTGTAACACAATCTCATTGTTTTCTAGAAGAAACAAGCCAAAAGAATTTTTGATATATCTATATCTGTCCATCAAGAAATTAAGAGAAAAAGTCATGCAATTGCCCAACTACATAATTAAATTATGCATCCATAGATCGATGATTATCTGAAATTCGCAATGTAAATAAGTGGTAAAAATGTGGGCCCATAGGGTCATACAAGTGGTGATTAATATTTAATTAAATTAAATAAAATATACATGTTGATTTATGACTTCGTACTTGTCATTAAAATAGAACATGCAGCATACCTACATGTATTACGTGTGCCCCTTATCGAAGGCTCTGGATATATTCTGAGAGGATGTCGTTGAGGTGTTTGTGGCATGCCATTATGTCTCTATTTTTAATGGAAGCCTATTTGACAAGCAACGCCATTTGAAAATGTTCCTTTATTCAACTGAAATTAATGGGCATGGAGCCTGTGTTTGCTCGCTGATGCCATTGCCATGTTGGAGCATTACTGCTAATATTTTACGCTTTCTTCCAAGATGATACACATATTGTCGAATGAGGCCAACGTCATATGGGGAGAGAGGTATGGGGAAGTTGTTGGGGAAAATATTGAGAGGGGGGGGGGTGGTTTGAAACAATATTTATAGCTCACAATAAACTTTACTTTTTATTACCGATTTCTATATGTGACTTTGATTAACTCAACTAGCGTATATATGCGGCTATATTTAATGAAACTTGCGTATGTCCAGAGATCTTATTATGCAGATAAATCTTTACTTATATCAGTGCATCATTCATTCATTAGACATTTAGTAAGCAGTAAGCATGTGCAGTAAGAACATAATAAATCATCACACATAAGAAACACACATGAACGCCAGGATTTAAGGTGGAAACCCAAGTCGGGAGAAAACCACCGTTGGTATCGTCTTTGTCTTTAATATTTATTATAAAGAAAACTGCTTATAATCTTGTACTGGTGCAGACTCTTACTAGCACGCAGGCACCCACCTGCAGAAGGCTACGACCTTCTCTCATTCTCCAACTTCTACTGGAAGGGAGCTCCAACCCCTTGATCTCGTTTACCAGATACCACTGGAAGGGAGCTACGACCCCCTGCTTCTCGTTTAGCAGCCACTCCTGGAAGGGAGCTACTACCCCCTGATCTTGTTTATCAGCAACCACTGGAAGGGAGCTATGACCCCCTCACTGAAGGCTCCAACCCTTAGCACCACCGCGGACCACGTTTCACACTGGATCCAACAACTTCAAGACAACACAACTTGTAGGCCTCTTTTCATCAGATTTTCGGACTAGACCCACTCCACTCATTTAAGCCCAAAGAACATACATCAAACTGAAACTCATAATTGTATCAAATTTCACGAAATCATCAATCAACCAATCACTCGAATACTGAACCAACCATTTAAGAAAACAATCACTTAACCAATTACCAACTCAATTCATAGTGAGACCATTGTAACCAGAATATCAAAACTGAACCCAGACTACTGCATCAACACACTAAATCCACTGCAACCCTGGTCATTCATAAAACAAAATGTATACACTACTTCAATTACTGCAACCTACGTATATACATGCTTTCTTGTGCACGAACCTGCGTATAGATCTTTATATACTAAATTTAGGAATCTGATCAGACTCAAAACAGATTAGAGACATTCAGGCATACTTTGTCAGATTTACATAACCCTTATTCAGTTAGCAACATCCATCATATTTAATCACTCAGTCATTGATCATATTCGTACATAATCAACTATCAGCATATACAGTATTCAAACAATCTAGATCTATATGAATACATCATTGAAAGACAACAAAAATATAGCAGATCAAACATTCTCTTCAACAATCTTTAGAAAAACCTTAACGTCCATACACACTTTTGCTGAAACGAACCTGTGTGTACACGCGCTTTCACCGTGATGAAACAGCGTATAGATCTGTAAATATTTCAGAGTTACATAACATTTCAGATCAACAAACTTACTCAGATCGTACCCTTCACTTCAGCAAACATGCGCTAGAAAACATCTCACAAACAGATCAAGTAAATACATAGTCATTTCAGGTCTAGAGATCTTGATCCATCATTGTATTCATAGGTGCATCATTATTTCAAAGCTATTAATAAATTTTAACCCATTCCATGTAGATATACTTTAGAGTGAAGTATTCAATCAAAACCCATACACTTTCCCACATTTTCACTATGATCTTCTTCTCTTTATATAGCTTGAGCCTTTCCTAATACCAAGAGCCAAAACTACACAAGTGTTGATGGTATTCTTGGATGGAATCAAATAGACAACACAACGCTCAATACTGTGGGCTAAAACCATGGTAAGGACCACTGGTATCATAAACTGGGTGCGTAAGTACATACACGACTTGGATTCTTCGTACCAGCGTGTAGACATGACTTCTCTTCATCAAAACTACGTATACACTAATTCTGGATGTATAAGCGGGTTGCCTTCATTAAACTTGTGGGCACACTTGGGTTGCCTTCATCAAACCTGTGTACACATTGTGAAATGTTACCTTTATCATTTCTCTATCACTGACTGGAATTCCTTTTTCTGTCACATCTGAACTGATCTGTAGATACATGATTTTTACATCTTTAACAACTAGGTTGCTATCAAAAAGGGAAACTCATCAAGTAGGTTGCCACCAAGGACCACATATAATCATATTACATCATAATGCCAACAATCTCCCCCTTTGGACTTGATGGCAACCATGATGGTGTTTGATCACCACATCTTTTAGATACCTGAAAGACACATCAATCATAAGCATTATTCAAACACTAAACACCAGGATACTCTCCCCCTTTGACATCAAGGGAAAAGGGCGGACTGATGCCAAAAGAAGGTTTCTCTTTCTTTGTAGAAGAAAGAGCTCTGTAGATCTGATATGCACTGACCATGCTCCCCTTGAGCACATGCCGAGTCTTCAGATTTCAATAGAAGACATGACTTTATGACTCAACTAAGTATGACCTTTCCTATCACCAAGGACTCATACTTACATCAATCTCCCAACTAAGTGCGGATACATATATGAATAAACTACCCAACCAAGTGGGTTTACATTTTTTACTCAAGCACCCAATCCAAGTGGGTTTACATATTTGACTAAGTCCATACATGACTGAATGTGACAATCTTTACATCATAGGTCTCAACATGACCCTTACATCAAATTACAGATATGAATTTTTATAACCAAGACCAAATGATCTCAAGAGAGAAATCATAATTCAACAACCAACATAATGCCAACAATGCGTTATTCTCAGCAAGGCTAATTCTCCCCCTAAACTTGTGCATCTTGAACATTTTCAACAACCAACTCATCAAATCATCTTCATCAAGCAAATAAATATCAAATAAGAAAATGCAACTTGAAAACCATAATCGCAGTTGTACCCATCAGCGCAAAACCATGTTTGTCAACAAAAAAACATGGGAAAACTTCAATATCATCATCATGTGACCGGGTCTACAATTTCAACATCATAATATCTTTCAGTAGAAATCATCTATCAACTCAATCACTTGTCTTCATCAAAGTGAAATTTCCATTTCCCCTTTATAGAAACAAATGTGGGAATCATCATGAAATAGGATAGAGTAGTGAGGCATCATATATCATGACAAAAAACCATAGACTTGTATCAACAATATATGAGAGAACCAATTAGAAAGATAAGACAATGTAGCCATGTCTTCAAGTATCATCCAACAGTTGTAGCATAAGCACATCAATAACCAAGTCTTCATGATCTTTGCAGCAACATCGTATTCTTGCCAAGAAGAATTATCATACCAAAACTACTTCATCAATAATAAATTTGTATCAACCAATCATCCATGTGATATGTTATCACCAAGGTCTTCATGTTTTAGATTTATTCCATTTTCATAATCACAATGTAACATGTGTAGGAATCAAGTACAATAGGCCTCTTTCATGACAAAATTCATCAGCAACAAGATCTGCATGTTCTGTCCTCATATCTAAATCATTAGACTTGCATAAAATCCACGTGTGAAAAGATAATGTTCTGCAAAAAGTGATCAGGGCTCATCCATGATCTCATCATAAGCAATCCAAGTATCATGACAACATCATTGGAACATGAGCATCACAATAATTAAATAATAAGAAAACATAATGGAAACAATGTAACATTAGTAGTTAGGCTAATGCTCCCCCTGATCCTATGCTGTTTGTTCATATTCAAGACTAACCGTATCAATTCATTCATCATATCAGCAGATTGTAACCATCAACATTAGATCAAGAAAATTATAACTACCAGCAGCATATCAGAAGCTGTTCTTGAGTCTGTCTCACTGTTTTTCTTATCAGAGGAAAACATACGCAACTATCTCCATTGGAACTCGCGTATATACGCGGTTTTATTTCATGAAACCCACGTACAGAAAGTGAAATACTGAAAGTTTCACGGCTCCATTTTCCCCTAGATTTATACAATCTGTACCTGTCTTCTGTTTGTCATATCAGATGCATTGTTAGAAATAAGCACAACCAAAATTACCAAACCATCATTTATACATTGCAGTTACTGATAACATTATTCTTTCAGGAATGATGGAATGCAATGGTCATTGTATTCTTTTAGTTTGAGTATGAATCCTCCTCATATCTGCGAGAGGTTAGATCTTTAAACACATATAATTTATCAGTGTTTATGTATCCCTTTGCTATGACCTCTCCAGTTTCCTCATCCAAGATCTTTCACAAAGTTGGTATATTAGTTTTGTAAATTAAAAAGTCACTTTTATAAACAAGAGTCGTTGGCAGCGTTCGTCCCCACGGAGTTTGAAACCCTTTAATGGATTATATTTTGATGAAATATTAAAAAACAAAAGATAATGGATTATATTTTGATCAAATATGAAAAACAAAATATATTTGTTGTTAGTTAATAAGTGTTTTTATATTTTTGAACCAAAAAAAAGTGTTGTTTGTAATATTCTGTTAATAGATGTTTTGCATATTACATTAATAAATGTAGGTCTCACAGTTTCATTGAAAGCATAACAACTGTATTCCAACCAAGAGCTTTAAAGCGACCATAATTGTCCTTACTGGAGTTCCATTGTTGAGCACGATTATTGCAATTTTGAGAGATTTATTTTCTCTACCAAATAGGCGACGAGTAATAACAAAGTACACCTTACACCTTTTTGTACACAGAGGGTTGAAACAGTATATGGAAAAATATCTTGTTCTTATCTATAGTTTAGAAGTAGCATTTTTACATATAGTTATATGTCTAAATGTGACAGATCTTATATGTTTTGGCTTGTAAACCTGCCCATTCAAAAAACAATACATTGACTATTGTTTCATTATTGCAACCATCATACAAAAATTAAGAGCTCCGGTTGTAGCTTTGACAGGTCTCTCCCATCAGAGATTTTAGAACATGACCTTAATATGTCATTTGTGTTTGCATTGTGTATTTGTAGTTCCAATATTAGTTTGTACATTGAATTAATCCAAACTTCGACTATAATTCGTGAATATATTGTACCAAGTGTTTACCATAAATTATCTTTGATCACAAAGCGCGAACTACTATTTATGGTTTTCGTCATTCCACCTTAATGTTCTGCCCAATTTTGGCAGAAGCTAGATGGTAAAGTTGGTCACGCAAGAGATCTATTTCCAACTACCAAAGAAGAAAACAAAACACTAATTGTTGAGATAATGAGCAACAGTTGAATACAAGTAATAAGAAAATTAATACAAAGGAATGTGATAATGTTGATTATAAAAAAGATATATGAATATGATCACTTGTGTTATTAGGGCATAGAACACTTTATTTCCACCGGTAAATGTGGTAGCGTTAACAACCTCCATGCCTTCCACCTAAAGCTTTGAAAGATATACAGCGATGGGAGTAATTTTTTTGTAGGTGAATATTCTAATCACATAATGGGCTCTCGTTGTTCGTATGGTGACATTGGGATTGAACTCACATAGGGTTTGTCCTCGTGGATCCATACTATCCAAACGTTTCCTCTTAACTAACGAGAGATGAGTTTCAACTCTGTTAGTTTTAATTTTGGAACTTGTAACACAGTCTCATAGTTTTCCAGAACAAACAAGCCAAAAGCAGTTTTGATATATCTGTGCATTAAAAAATTAAGAGAAAAAGTCATGCAATCACTCAACTACATAATTAAATTATGCACCCATAGACCGACAATTATCTGAAATTTTACATGCAACAAGTGGTAAAAACGTGGGCCCATAGGGTTATACAAGTGGTGATTAATATTTAATTAAATTAAATAAAATATACAGGTTGATTTATGACTTCGTACTTGTCATTAAAATAGAACATGCATCATACCTGCATGTATTGCATGTGCCTCTTATCGAAGGTTCTGGATAGATTTTGAGAGGATGTCATTGAGGTGTTTGCAGCATGCCATTATGTATCTATTTTTAATGGAAGCCTATTTGACAAGCAACGCCATTTGCAAATGTTCCTTTAATCAACTGACATCAATGGCCATGGAGCTTGTGTTTAGTCGCTGATGCCATTGCCATGTTGGAGCATTACTGCTAATATTTTATGCTTTCTTCCAATATGATACAAATATTGTCGAATGAGGCCAGCGTCATATGGGGAGAGAGGCATGGGGAAGTCAGGCCAGCGCACTAACCAAGGAGGGGCACGACTGAGTTCTACAAGATGTTTTGGAGTCATGATAATAAGAAAAGCTTTCGAAGATGGAAGAAGAACATAAAAAATTCCATTAATATACTAATTATTGCCTCATGAACTCAGTCATTATTTTGTTGTGTGCATCAGCTCTAGCAACAATTGCTTACATCGATCCAAAAGGTACAACTACCAACCCATCACGTTGGGGTTGCCATGTTGGAGCATTACTGCTAATATTTTATGCTTTCTTCCAATATGACACAAATATTGTCGAATGAGGCCAACGTCATATGGGGAGAGAGGCATGGGGAAGTCAGGCCAGTGCACTAACCAAGGAGGGGCACGACTAAGTTCTACAAGATGTTTTGGAGTCATGATAATAAGAAAATCTTTCGAAGATGGAAGAAGAACATAAAAAATGCCATTAATATACTAATTATTGCCTCATGAACTCAGTCATTATTTTGTTGTGTTCATCAGCTCTAGCAACAATTGCTTACATCGATCCAAAAGGTACAACTACCAACCCATCACGTTGGGGTTCTATCAATAAAACTAATCTAAGATATAGTGGGATTGGTGGCACAAGCACATTTGATGATGAAGATGAACTAATATTCAGAGAAATATTAAAATGTATGTGATGAAGAATAGGAACCAATATTCGGACAAAGATTAAAATGACTAACCTACAAAGGCCTAGAAACATAAGATGATAAGCATTGTCCTTGTATGAATGTAATGTGATGTGATCCCTGACTCGTACTCGACAACCGACGTAGCATTAAAGAAGAAATATCCGCAGGATGTAGCATTGAAGAAGAAATATCCGCAAGTCCATTTGGATTTCAGTTCATTCGAACCAAATTTCCAGTTTCATGGTTAGTTGTTCTATTTTCTAAAGCCTCCAACGAACGAGGTATTACTAGCAATACCCATTATCATGTTTGTTTTTTTAGTAGTTACCACTCAGACATGAATCTGACCACGTGTGGGCACCATCTTGCATGTAAGACATATGTACTTCACTACCTGGATGCCCTTACAATAGGGAACTCATGTGCATTCCATTTGTCCTCTTCTTATCATCTAGCTTCAAATTGACCTAGGACAAGAAGATGAATGACTTCGTTAATGCTTGTATTTTTTTACTTACCTTCCCACGCGAAGGTCCACATGAATAATGATAAGCTCTAACTTATGAATAAAAAATAGAATAAATGCCAATGGATACGAATGGTTGGGGAGTGGGAAACAAGTCTCTAAATGCCAATGATTCCTATTATTATTCCTCGACAATAGAATAAAGAACTGGAATTTAAAACTAATGTGCACATAGTGGAAATCTATGACTCCTTTTAGAAGGATAGAGAACTGGAACTGAAACTAATGTGTGCATAGTGGAAATATATGACTCCTTTTAGAAGTCATGGGGAATCGTCAAACACCTGCCAGAAAATTTGGACGATTTTAGACTGTCATGGGGGATTGTTTTCTCTAATGGTTTCTTCTACTACACAATGATCAATCACACAGCTCGTATGGGAGTTTTGGGTTTTACACTGGATAAGGTACTTTGATTTTCACACCATTGTTAGAGTTAGGTAATGGCAACACCATGTGGGCAAAGCTTCTTACCTGTGGGTCACAAATTCTACTTGTTGATGGCACAAGCCAAAAGAGAGGATCCTCTTTGTACACTATTAGGAAGATCGTTGATCTCATTTTGTGAAATGGAGTTTTAGAGGGTCTTAAAATCGTCGTCCTCTTAGACTCATATTGCAAGTATCCTTCCAAGGATGCCTCTATCATTGTCTGAAGTGTTTAAGAGGAATTCATAATTTGATTCCTTTGAGTGCGTGGGAGTGGGGGATTGCATGCGCTTCACATCTGGTCGATGTATGGATATATTTGTTTACAATTTAAGCGAAAATACATGGAGTTGGCTTCCAACGCCCACAACTGGAATTGTTGCTGGAAGCTATGCAACTCTTCTAATTGGCTCGGTTCGACTCCTATCTTTCCCAACACTAATACAGATTGAACTGACTGCAGGTTACAGATTTAGATTTGTTGATAACTCATAGACGACCACCACCTACAACGCAGATCTGTTGATAACCCATAGACAACCACCACCTATAACACAGGGTCCTCATTAAGATAGATATTGAGCACCACCCCATAATAAAAACAAGTAGAAAGCTCCTTATCCAGTATGGACATATGGTCACGAAATAAATCCACCAAAACCTCTGCCTGAAGCACCTTCGTGAAAATCTTGTAAACTAGGTAAATTTGCCTCTGTGATCTTGGCCTATCGCTATCAAATGGGGTAGGGTCATAATCGGGAGGAAGAAAGGTGTTCGATTTTCTCTAACCCCATTATTTTTCAAGCCACAGGTGGACACCTCTATCAATGTGTCTGCCATAGGTGGGCACCTCTGTCAATGTCTCTGCATGCAAAAACACATTTGACATCAAAATAAAACATAGGATAATTTCTTGAAATTTGATATGATGAGTTTAAAGATCAATTGTAAAACTAAGGATATAAAACATAGTTACCGATCAAACAAGAAAATTACCTGGCATCTATTTTTTCGAGGTAGCAAAAAAAACACCCAATTTAGAAAAGTGGTGATGCAGAATCACTCTTTTTTTTGGAGCGTATTTTTGGTACTTTAACTTTTCTTATGATTTATTTTTTAAATGTCATGATTTTCATGTCGATTTCGAAAAGTGGTGATGTAGAATCACCATTTTTTTTAGAGCATATTTTTGGCACTTTAAATTTTCTTATGATTTTTTTTTTTAGATGTCATGATTTTCATGTCGATTTTGAAAAGTGGTGATCTCGAATTACCTATTTTTTGTTTAAAGTGGTGATTCTCGTGTTGGTAATAGAACATAAAATTAAAATTAAAAAAACGTACTCATATATATATATATATATATATATATATATATATATATATATAACCAATAAAAATGTAGAAATTAAATTAAATTAAATTAACTTCTAAAAAAAATAGGGGAAAAATTCAAAAAATGACACAATTTAAAGAAAAAATAATGATGATGATGATGATGGTTATCATCTATTAGGACCAACGCGGTCTATCAAACCTTAAGAGAGGAGAACGAATCTAAGTTCGATTCTTCAAAATCTTATTTCTATGGTCAAAGAGAAGGGAAGTAAGTGCTCCAAGATTTCTATAGGTGGGTTGGCTTAATATGCAAGAAGATTGGAAGTGTGGCAGATGGTACGGAATTGAGAGCAAATGTGAGTAAGAGTCGAGCAGTCTAAAAGGAAGTGCTTTTCATCTTCCACCTGCTTAGAATCACAAATCTGACAGATTATATCATTCCAAGGGGTCTTGGGAATAGACCATCGCTCGGTCTCTATTCAAATCTCATGGGAATTAGTTCTTATCTTAGCGATGTTCATTTTTTTCTTATTGTTGGACAACACCGAGAGATAATTCTGATTATCAAGGGTGGGGTTGATCACTTCCTTATAGTATCTTAGCTTCCTTTTACCCTCCAGCTCGTGATCCTCCCACAACTTGTCCTTAAACTTGGAGGTAATAGTATTTTTGATATTATCTTTGCTTCCCATACTGAGCTCCTCCTTAATTCCGCAATGGTTGAGCCAGGACTGGGCATCCTTATGCCACCCGCGCTTGAGGTGAAGGTGAGGATTTTGACTACAGTTAGAAGCAATTTAGGGAGCCTTTTTGATTCCATGTTGTCAAGCTTCTTCTTATACATCAAATATCTAAACATAGTCGTACTTTCAATGGGGGACAAATCAAATTCGATCAAGAGGATAGGATAAGGAGTATTTCCCTTTATCTTAAGGTTGTAGGTTATGAATTGCTTTTGAATCATCTCAATATTCCTCCATGACTCTCTGGATATACTGCAACCCCAAACTTCAGGTCCGTATAAGACTGCAAGGCTGACAAGGGTCTCAAAGAGGAACCTCTTTTTACTCCAAATGTAAAGATCGACTGACTTGCAATTGTTTTCAAGCTCATAATAAGCTTTCCAACCCCCAATAATCCTTTTCTCGATGTTATAATTCCAGTTGAGATGATGAGGGAAGTCAATGCCCAAATACTTATAAGAAGAAACCTATTCTAAGCACTGGTTATTATACACAAGACTACCATGGGTGATCTTTTTGGATTTAATTATCATGACTTTAGTCTTGTCGGTATTAACTATCATACCCATCTTGGAGCAGTAGTCATGAAGAATTTGGAGCTGTTTGTCAAGGTCATCATGGCTTTTTGCAAGAAGAATGATACCATCAGCATAGAGGAGAAGAGTAATGAGAACACCAACAAGCTCGGTGCCCTTGTACCTTGCATATTCCAGACACTCCTCTAGCTTATCGATGTATATGCCAAACAGGGTAGGGGATAGGGGACACCATTGCTTAACTCCAATATTGCATTTAATGTCTTTAGACCACCCTTCGCTCGTCTTAAACTTGGCAGTGACGGTCTCGTAGAGACAAATCACAACAATCCTTAGCTCAAGAGGGACCATGATCTCTTTAAGTCTCTCCCAAAGTTTATCTCGAGGAACACTGTCGAAAGCTTTTCTAAAGTTAAAAAAAAAAATAAAGAAAAAAATAATAAATTTAAAATAATAAAAAATTAAATAAAAAATAAAAAATAAAAAGAATTTAAAAGAAATAAAAAATTAAAAATTAAATTTAAAAAAATTAAAAATAAAAAATAAAACATTTTTAATATTAAAATTTAAAAAAAAAATAATAATAATAATAATAATTTAAAATTTTAAAAGATAAAAATAAAATATTTATAATATTAAAATTTTAAATTTTAAAAAATAAAAAATAAAACATTTTTAATATTAAAATTTTTAAAAAATTAAAAATTATTAATATTATTATTATTATTTTAAATCAAATTAAAAAAAAACAATAATTAAAAACAAAATCAATAAATTTTAATAAATTTAAAATAAAAATTTAAATAAAATAAAATTAATTTAAATTAAATAAAAAAAATTGGGCCAATCGCCCTTCGCCCAGGTGGTGATGGGGTCTGGCCCGTGGGCGGCCTCAGATTTGCGTGCAACTCCAAGCTCGCCCACGGGCCAGCCCTAGTCGCCACTTGGGCGGGAGGGCGATTCCGAGAATCGCCCTCCCGCCCAATTGGAAGCTTAGGCCAACCCGTGTGGAGCTAAGTGCAGCTCCCCGTCCGCCCACGGGCCGACCCAAGCTGCCACTTGGGCGGGAGGGCGATTAAGTGGCAGCTTGGGCCGGCCAGTGGGCGGGTGGGGAACTACAATGGTGATTCTCGAAATCACCCTCCCGCCCAAGTGGTGGCTTGGGCCAGCCCGTGGGCGGGCGGGGAGATGCAAGGGCGATTCTCGTAATTGCCCTCCCACCCACGGGCTAGCCAACACTGCTACCTAGGCGGCCCAATTTTATTTTTTATTTTTTAAATTTAATTTAATTTATTATTATTATTATTTTCTAATTATTAAATTTTGTTTAATTATTATTATTATTATTATTATTATTATTTATTTTATTTTTATTTTTAAAATTTAATTTAATTTTTTTAATTTATTAAAATTTAATTAATTTTTTTTTTTAAATTATATATATTGAATTTTGTTTTGTTTTTTCTCAATTATTTTAAAGTGTATTTTTATTTATTTATTATTATTATTATTATTTATTTTATTTTTTTAATTGTTAATTATTATTATTATTATTATATATATATATATATATATATATATATATATATATATATATATATATATATATTTTATTTATTATTTTAAAAATAGTATTTTTAAAATTTTTTTTTAATATAAATTTTTAAATTTTAATTATTTTTTTATTTATCTATTATTTTTATTTTTTCTATTTTAGTTATTTTATTTTATTATTATTATTTTTAATTATATGTATTTTTTTTTCTAACTTAGAAAAAAAAATGTATTTGATGTTTTTTTGTTATTTTTTTTTCTTTTTTAAATTATGTCTTCTTCTTTTTTTTTAATTTTTTTTGCACACAAAAAATTGACGACGTTATTCCAACATCAATATTTTTTGTTTTCAAGGTGTTTTTTGCACAAAAATATTTGGCTTTTACTTCCATTTTTTAAAAATGTTGAAAAGTTACCCCCCAAAAAAAGGTTATTCCAGAATAACACTTTTTGTTTTCGGGTGTTTTTTGCAAAAAAAAAAAAAAAAAAAAGGCTTTTATTTCCATTTTTAAAAAATGTTGAAAATTTACCTAAAAAAAAAGAAGAAGATTATTGCAGAATAACACTTTTCGTTTTCGGATTGTTTTTTTGAGGTAATAGTTCTCGTTTGACTGGTAACTATGTTATAAGGATGGTCAAACTTTAAAATATATAAAACTGAGAATAGATTGAAACTACTTTGGATAAAAAGGTGGATGGTTTTTTCAAACTTTGGATAAAATCCGCGGAGTTTCAAACTTAGGATAAAATGTAAATGGTACTTTCAAACTTTGGATAAAACATTTTTGTGGATGAGCAAAACTTGCAGCTTGGCAATAAGACCTCAAAACCGAAACTTTGGATAAAAACATTTTTTGACATAATATTTTTTTAAACATTGGTTAAACGAAGTGGTCAACCCAACTTAATATGAATTCAATGCTCAATTGAATGCTATAGTCCCTGCAGTGCCTAGGCAAGGGACTAATAAATGAGCTATAAAAAGCTTAATTATTAAGTGAAAATTTAAATATGGTATTAAATATTTTCAAACAATAATACTCTAAAAATATATTGTTTTAAACGATATATATATATATATATATATATATATATATATATATATATATATATATATATATATATATATATATATATATATATATATTTATTGAAGAATAATATGATATCAAATGCAAATCCAACAATAATGTTGAAAATTATTATTTTTTACCAAATTAAAAGTTTTGTCCTATCATGGACTCAATCTCCACGGGTTTTTGATAGACGGTGCGTTGTTAAAGCACTCCTAGATGTTAGGTCATCGATTCAATTCCCCGCCTTTAGGTGTTATTCTTCGACATGATGATGATGTAGCCTCCCTAGAGGGATCAAATCTTCGCATTTGGTAGGATGGATCTAGGTTGGTTTAGTTAATTTTTATGATCTTTTTAAATTTTGGTAATGTCAGATGTATTATGAGGTAAGTGTGTTAACATGTTTATTAGTTATTGAGTCGAGAAGCTCATTCTACAACCTAGTATGAGGGGATGTGTAAGTTTGTTCGTCCATCCATCTCCTTTAAAATAAAATTAAAAATCAAAAGTTATCTTCTAAATAGAAAAATAATGTCCGCTATAATAAAAAAATGAATATAAGTAAAAAAAGTGTATGAGTAAGATGTTTAAATCTTATACTTTTCTTTTTTTGTCGGTAAAAAACTGATATTATATTATCATCTTAAAAAGAAAATTTACAAGAGGAGCCCCCGTGGCTTGATTTCATTTAGTCACTCTCAACGGCAAATAGTGCCCATGGATCCGGGGTGCTGGCCAAGGCATTCAAAGCACTTGGTTATTAGCCGAAAAATTTCAAAAACAAGGACAAAACAAAGTTATCCTCAAGGAGGAGGATGCAGTGGACCTGGTGGAGGAGCCACAAAGAAACGGTCTTGGTGGTGCAGGTGGTAGCTGATGTGATCCATTTCAAACTCTAGGGCACAGAGGTGGTCTTGAGAGCACCTCAGGATGCGATGCAGACTCTCCAGGGCCTCAATGTTCTCAGTCTGCAGGCTTTGAATCGTGCAAATGTAAGCCTTGAGTTCATTCTGATCACCATACCTTTGCTCACGTAGGGTGTCCAAGTTGAGTTGAATATGGTGTAGCTGGGTGGAAATGGCATCAAGGGTGACTGGCGCCTCAATGTCACCGGGGGATTGAGCCGGGGAGACAACCATGGCCGCTGCTGAGTGCAGGCTATCTATTAACTCTGAGTGTGAATTGGGGTCTTTGGGAGCCGCTCTAGGATCCATTCCTCAGCCGAAACCATCACGACGTGCACGTACACGTTCCCGTGACATGCAGAATGCCAGGTCCGCCTCACTGTTGACTGCTCAAATACTCCAATTTGTTTGCAAATTTCCCGTCTGGGACTCCCTCGTTCTGTCACCTAACCCTTGGCTGAGGTTCGCGCGGACCTCAACTTGCGTCTCTCGGGTGCCGTAAATGAGATACACACAACCCCCCCCCCCAGTTCTTGCCGCTATCGCCTAGGGAGGTGTAGAGGGTCCAACACCCACAAATTAACACTGCTGGTAGGCTAGATTTCCCCGTCAGTCTGAGGTAGAACCACCCAGGAGCTGCAACGCTGAGGGGTTGCTGATAAGCCGATCGCGGAATTAGATCCAACCCCTAGGCAGCGAGCCCAATTCACTCAGTCTAGAACACGTCCGCCATTCTAAAATCCTTACCTCCTCCCTCGTCTTCCTCCTGGTGTACCTCGCGCGTACCAGAGCCACTACTGGGATATCTTCCCATTTCCCACCGATTGCCTCTGCTTCCCAACGGGTCTGTTCCTTTGGTCTGTCCAAGCTGGTGGAACTCAAGCCAGGGCTTGAGAGCCAACAGGTGATCGTCAGCACATGCCTCTGCTCCCACCTTCACCGTCGCCCGCATAACAAAAGTGAGCTAGAGCACATCCTTCCTCCCTCTTAACATGACCACTCTATCGATATGATGCCTGCCCCGAGGCTCTTTACCACTCACTCATGCGAGCATGGTGAGTCGGCGAGCATGTGGCTTGGGGTTGGGCGGGCCTTAATTTCCCCCCACTCACTTGTCCAAGTGATCGAACACCCCCAATGGGGATAAATCTTATACTTTTAAAAAATATTTCAAAAGAGATTTAAATAAACTATTTGAAGATATATGTTAATTAATTTATGTCGATATCAACTTCCTATATATCTATATATAGGCAAAATTGTTACAATAAAACATTTTAATGTTGTATATAAAAAAATATTGAATGTGGGTTATCAATAAAATATTTTAATAAGAACTAATATTGACGTATACTTAAAAATATATTAATAATAATAAATCATTTTAATTTGCTTGATAAAATGTCTCGATATACATGTGAGTAAAATATTCTAATGTAAATTACGTAAATATTATATATCATTTTAAAAAAATTATGTATATATCATGAAAAAATAATGTTTATTTGGTCCTATATATACTCTATTTAGCATTCAAAGATACAATTTAAACAATGAAAATTAACACATTGTATCACTCTAAAAAAGTTTGCACGTGAAGAAATTTGATCTCTCTTGGCTCATGTTAGATCTGTACTTCAAATGAATCTATGTTGGTTTAATTTATATAATTGTGTTAGTGAACCAACATAAATCCATATAACTTTGGATCTACCAGCATCCTTTTAATTCCTATAAGCTCTTGGTACATCAAGAGTTAGATGGAGATATGGATCTACCAACATCCTTTTAATTCCTATAAGCTCTTGGTACATTAAGAGTTAGATGGATCTATGTTGATTTTGAAAAACACACTCTCTCTTTACACACACAATACATTTTATTTATTTATTAATTTATTATTATTATTATTATTATTATTATTATTATTTTTAATTTTTATTTATTTTTTTAATTCTTTTTTTATTTTTTAAAAATTAAATTACTTTATTTTTCTTTAATATGGACATTGAAATATTTTGTTTATCACTGAAAGTAAAAAAAAATTGTTATTAAAATATAAATTTTTTCGTGGAAGAGTTTATATATTAGATGAGGGTTCGTGGACTTTTGAACTCTTAATGTGCCGATAATATGCTTTACACGAAACATTATCCACGACTAAAATTTATACAATGCGGGTGGAATGGACTTAATGAAGGAGTTGTCTACGGAAGCACAGGAATTTCCCGGACGACGAAAATTCGCCGGAATCCAAGCAAAAAAAAATTAAAAAAATCTTGTAGTAGCAGTGTTTGAATCATGTTTTTGATGACAGAAATAGATTCAACGCCATCAAAACCCTCCAGGGCACCCAAAATCTTGAAGTTTAATAGCTATAACCTGGATATACAAAAATCCCTGCTGGATTTTATTAAAATCTTGCCATAATTTCCATGATTTTCAGGGCAAAAAAGCAGGTTGGTTGTAATGTTTCAAATTTTTCTTCAATAAATTGGAACATTAATTTTTGTCTAAATTCATTTAGGAGATGAATAATTGGGAAAGGAGGCCCAATAATAATAAAAACATAAATGAAATCCCTCTAGTGTGAAAAGGGATCAGCCATGGAACTAGATTTCACACCCCATGTGTGAAAAGAGACATTTGCAAAGAGGTTTGACCAAGTCAACCAGCGCAGGGTATGAGGTGAAAAGCACTACATGGATAACGTAGGAGGGAAGCTTCTAGAGGAAGGGAAACCCTAATTCGAATTAAGGCCCATGGAGAGCCTTAATTTGCTATATATGGAGAGGAGGAGAGCCATTGCCATTCATGCATATGTTTATGATATTGAGCTGGTCATTTCGACTTCTTGAGCACGCTGGTTGTTCAGCCCGTCTGCAGCACTGTTTAGTGCATTGAGTGTCTCCGTTCGGAGATCTCACCCTCAGCCCCGGGGGACTTCGAGTGCCTGCTCGGGTGAGGTTGTTCCATCAGTATTTTGCAGGAGAATTGGTGTTTGGATTTCGTA
Organism: Pinus albicaulis; assembly: GCA_034641835.2. NCBI lineage: Eukaryota > Viridiplantae > Streptophyta > Pinopsida > Pinales > Pinaceae > Pinus > Pinus albicaulis. The sequence goes on along the minus strand of CM076584.1, from coordinate 611,836,157 downwards.
GTGGAGCAGTGTATTCATAGACTGCGCAGTCCTGAGAGGGAGGACGCAGTCCAGTTCGTGGGAGCTCTGGTTGGGTTTCTTTTTGAAGTTTCGAGCAAGGGGCCAGCCCTTGCTGTCGGAGGATTTTGGCAGAGTTTTGGACCATATCTTGGTGGTTTCCATTCAGCCTCAGCGCAGAACCTTGGAGGATAGCATAGATCCTCAAGGGGGTGATTTTCAGGGATCGGTCATTTCAGAAATGCTTTCTGGGATTTTCTGGGTTTGGTGAGTAGAGGCTGATTCCAGAGTTTCAGCTTATTCCGAGTAGGGGAGAAGCCCCCAGATACTCAGCTTGTCCCAGCAGTAGCAACTACACATCAGTTTTCCAACAGCTAGGACGCAGGTCATAGAGTAGCCATTCCATCAGCATTCTGAGAGTATTTCTTTTCACTTGCCTTGTGCAAGTCTCGGTGCCATCACTCTGGTCACCTATTGTACTCATTTCTATTCTCAGTATAATAAAATGGATCAGCATTCTCTCTGCATTTCTTGAGCGCCTGTTGCATGTTTTATATATGCTATTGCATGCTTGCACTACTGTTAATTTCCTCTTCGAGCATTCCAATTATTATATCACTTGGTGTGTTTTCCCCATACTCTTAGACAAAGTTTGGAAAGGGCCAGGTAGCCTCCATATCTCACCCTCTTCTCAGAGGTGAAATATCTGGTAAATGCCCTCCCAGTCCATCTCTGGTTGGAGTTTGCTTGTGTTTGAGGAATATCCCTGAAAAGGGATATTACAGTGGTATCAGAGCATAGATCTGGCTCAGCTTGTGGAGCTAGTTGTCTATGAGACCGGAAGAGAAACCGTGGGGACATTTTTCTATGAACAAAGAGGGTAGGCAGAATCTTACCCACCAGAGGCTGTAGAGATGACAAATATGGGGGTCTCCCAACAGTATGACTAGCATTTACCAGCCTTCAGTAGGCCAACCAGGTTCACGATGCCTACATTCTTACCGCCAGTACCGAGTGAGAAAGGGAGGCGGCATGATCATATACCCTTTGAAGATTATTTCCGAGAATGGTAGTCCATGGGGGAAGACTTCAGAGCAGCTTTGCCCTTCAGATATTATTGTCAGCTCAAGCAGGATGAAGGAGGAAGTAACAGTGGGGGATCTAGTACTCAGAGTTCAGAGTGGCAGCGCACCACTGGGAGGTCACCTTTTTCCACATATGATGGATCCACTAATTTCACGGTTCGAGATCGGGTGGAAAAGTTGGATACCTCTTTCCAGCTTGACCGAATAACGGAGGGGGAAGCCATCAAAATGGCTACCTCGCACTTGGAGGATGAGGGCACACATGATCATGGGGAGCATGTGGATACACCCAGTATGACGCAGGGGTCGCCTGTGTTGGAGACTTCTTTGACCATATTGGTTGACACCTCAGTAGAGAGAGTAGAGCTTACCCTAGTAGTGCCATCCATTGAGGTGATGACCGGGGTAGTGTCCGAGTCTTCGGGTGATAGCAGCTTTCTTGGCTCAACCTGTGAGTCTAAGCCCAAGAAGATCAGAACGTTGAAAAAAATGAGTTTATTCTCATCTATTTTCAAATCCAGAGGAGACATCTCCAAGGAGGTCAAGAAGAATGAAGAAGAAGAAGAGGAAGTACCATGCACTTCCTATTCTCATCAAGAAGAAGATATTGAGCAGGGAAGATACTTGGATCATAAGATCCTCAGTGATTACCTTGTTGAGTATAGATCTCAACCTAGAGCCTTCAGGGAGACTCTAGATTTTCCTCATTTCATCCAGCTGAAGGAAGAGAAGAGACCATGTAGCAGAAAAGAAATCAAAGGCAATAGATTTCTGTTGTCTACCTTTGATGGGTCATCTAATGCAAGAACTTGGGTGAGCAATTTGGAGGCATTTTTCCTACTACATCCTGTAGCAGGGAAAGAAGTTGTTGAAATCTCAGCGCTGCACTTGGAGGGTGAAGCATATGATTGGTGGTGCAGCCACTTGAGCCATGCAAGGGTGAAGACTTTTGCAGAGTTCACTCAAAGGTTGATCCAAACCTTTGATGGAGAAAGAGCAAAGAAAGAAAAGATCACATCACCTCTTGAGGAGGCTTGTGATAACACTGTCACACTCATGGAGGAGCAGCCACATGCATCAACAGTTGGGGTAGCCAACACTTTTGAGGAAGGGACTCTTGCAGCCCTGCAAGAAGTTCCAAATGCACATTAAAGTATGAAAAGATTTCCACATTCCATTGTTGCAGCAAATTATTTTGATCAATGTGGAGATTTACTTTTGCATGACCAAGGGTCAAATCCCATTGCAACTATAGAGCAGCTTGGTTGCACTGCGCTGTGAAACATGGAAACACTCAAGAAGGAATCAAACCATCATTCTCATGAGCCATTGTTGGATTGTACATCACATTGGAGGTTGGGGTTTGAAGCCTTGAAGATTGATGGTAGACATCTTGGAGTAAGAAACCCTTTCTCCCATCAAGATGACACTTTCTCAATGAGCTCCTCTCAGCTCAAAGAGGAACTTCTACTTTCAGATCCAAGACCTCATTGGTTTTGGAATACTATTGATAAAAGGGAGGTCTCAAGGAGAGATCTCATCAGAGGTGCACTTCAACACACCATGGAGTGCAATGCTTTTTTTCCTTTCTCACAAAAGCAGATAGAAGATGGAGGACATCTTAGGATGGATAACATCTCTCATGCTTGTGTTGGACATCGCTTGAGCCATACACATCATGATGGGAAGTTTTTTCCTACCACATATTTGGGTCTTGATAGGGTCTCATTGATCCTTGAGAAGATTGCATTTCAAAATCCCATAAAGTGCAAAGACATGAATTTGATTTGGAAGGATGATAGCCCTCATGGGAGGAGTATCGAGATGAGGAGAAGAAGGAGGCATCCACAAGTGATTGAGTGGATTTGGTTGATGAGAAAGGAGCTAGGAGGCTACTTGCAGATCTATGATACTGGGCAGCAGGAGGCTTGGCTGCGCTGGTTACTCTTGAAAGAGTTTGGCTATCACTTGGCAAACACTCTTCCTAAGAGTAAGAGGATGGATACTTACATCATTGAGAAACATAGAGTATGGATGCATGGTGTTGATATGATACACATATCATTCATCATGTCTTCATCACATGATCGGTATGATGGAGGTATGGGGAGGCAGCAAAATGTCTTGTTGCTTTGCTCGTTTCTGAGAGAGCAAGAGCAGATTTTCTCTCACACTTTGCATGAAGTTGCAGGAAGAGGAGATGGCATTATCTCTTTGGTCTTTGATGATTTGGGAGCTCTTCCATATTGGGGAGTATTCCATATTTGTTGCAGCATTATTAGAGGGATCTTTGACAAGGATCATGTCAAATAATAGAGTTTGGTATTGACAGGGGCTTATTTGCATAAGCTCACAGTGATGTCACTTTGGAGCATAGCCTTATGGATGAAGTGTGTCCAACGGAAATGTGGAGGATCCATAACCCACATGTCCCAGGATAATTTCATATTTATTGCACTTGATGATAAAATAGGAGGTAATGATGATAGAGCCATCTACCACTATGGCATGTTCTTCTTGACTTGGGGTTCCAAGCACCTTCTTGCAGCACATGGTTCATTTTTCCTCATAGCATGCCAAAACACTATGGAGGACTCATTCATGGATCCATGTACCATCTTACTTCCAGCATATGGTGAGAAGTTTGTATATACATTCATTGATTTGCACACTCTTACCATTCTTATGCAGTGCATTTCTTCACAAGAGGGCAAGCTTGTCACATTGCTCCATGAGTTGTATTGGGCCAATATACATGATGGAGGCAACCATATTTTTTGTGGCCATGGGAAAATGTTTTATCATCACTTGTATGTTCAGTTTATGCACTCTAACATGTATCATATGGGGACATGCATGATTAACCATGTAAGAAGAAACATTTTGCCTTGTACTTTCCTCAAGCAGCAACTTGTAAAACTGTGATGTACTTGTTTGGGAAGCTGTTAGTACCTTCTTGCACCACATGAAACCTTCAGCATTCACTTCATTCTATTGATGATCATGACTTCATTTTCTGATATAGATCAGATTTGTACGAGAAGCATGATTATGATGGAGACACATGAGTTGGATGTGTCTTTAAGTGGGAAAAATTCTCACATTTTCTGCACTACATGTTCTAATGGGAGCATGGGAGGAGATATGGCCACCACAACCACATGTTTTTTTCCTTTTGAGGTGGGCCATGAGGCTGATATTCATCCATTTTACAGCCATGGGCAAGTGCTTGATCATGTATTGTTGTTACATTCATCCATTTACTATCCTTTAGTAGATGTGATGAATCTTGTACATTGCTTGCCATGTACTTTTCTGAAGTTGCAGTGGGTGGAACTGCGTTGTATCCTTGTGAGATATTTTTTGCATCATGCATCATCATGTAAAACTTGCAACAAAATTCTCCTTGGGATATTCTATGTTGACCATGTCCTATTCATCATGGATAATATGTTTTGGGCCCGCCTGTTCTTCATTGTTGGAGGAGAACTCTTTGGAGGATTTTTCTTCATTTTTCCACTTGAGGGCAAGAATTTTGCAGCCCAGGATCAACATACACTCTACACTTGTCATGAGTGGAGAGAAGGACAACATGGGGTAAGCTATGATGCTTTCCAAGTTCAGATTTTCAACCCACCTTCATTACCGAAGCTTGAGATGGAAGGAGATTTTCAGGAGTTACCTTGTTGGGAGGTGGCTCATTTTGTTTGGATGATTGCTTGGGGATGGAGGATCCACATGAGGGAGATGTTCCTCACCATATTTCAAAATCCATGCCTTGAGTGGAGACTTTCCAGTTCTATCCTTGCAGTTGCTTGGGGACAAGCAACATTTGGGAGGGGAGGACTGTAATGTTCCAAATTTTTCTTCAATAAATTGGAACATTAATTTTTGTCTAAATTCATTTAGGAGATGAATAATTGGGAAATGAGGCCCAATAATAATAAAAACATAAATTAAATCCCTCTAGTATGAAAAGGTATTAGCCATGCAACTAGATTTCACACCCCATGTGTGAAAAGAGACATTTACAAAGAGGTTTGACCAAGTCAACCAGCGCAGGGTATGAGGTGAAAAGCACTACATGGACAACGTAGGAGGGAAGCTTCTAGAGGAAGGGAAACCCTAATTCGAAGTAGGGTCCATGGAGAGCCTTCATTTTCTATATATGGAGAGGAGGAGAGCCATTGCCATTCATGCATATGTTTATGATATTGAGCTAGTCATTTTGACTTCTTGAGCACGCTGGCTGTTCAGCCCATCTGCAGCACTGTTTAGTGCATTGAGTGTCTCCGTTCGGAGATCTCACCCTCAGCCCCAGGGGACTTCAAGTTCCTGCTCGGGTGAGGTTGTTCCATCAGTATTTTGCAGGAGAATCGGTGTTTGGCTTTCGTAGTGGAGCAATGTATTCATAGACTGCGCAGTCCTGAGAGGGAGGACGCAGTCCAGTTCGTGGGAGCTTCGGTTGGGTTTCTTTCAGAAGTTTTGAGCAAGGGGCCAGCCCTTGCTTGTTGAAGGATTTTGGCAGATTTTTGGACCATATCTTGGTGGTTTCCATTCAGCCTCAGCGTAGAACCTTGGAGGATAGCGTAGATCCTCAAGGGGGGTGATTTTCAGGGATCGATCATTTCATAAATGCTTTCTGGGATTTTCTGGGTTTGGTGAGTAGAGGCTGATTCCAGAGTTTCAGCTTATTCCGAGTAGGGGAGCAGCCCCCAGATACTTAGCTTGTCCCAACAGTAGCAGCTACACAACAGTTTTCCAGCAGCTAGGATGCAAGTCAGAGAGCAGCCATTCCATCAACATTCTGAGAGTATTTCTTTTCACTTGCCTTGTGCAAGTCTCAGTGCCATCACTCTGGTCACCTATTGTACTCATTTCTATTCTCAGTATAATAAAATGGCTCAACATTCTCTCTGCATTTCTTGAGCACCTGTTGCATGTTTTATATATGCTATTGCATGATTGCACTACTGTTAATTTCCTCTTCGAGCATTCCAGTTATTATATCACTTGGTGTGTTTTCCCCATACTCTTAGACAGAGTCTGGAAAGGGCCAGGTAGCCTCCAAATCTCACCCTCTTCTCAGAGGTGAAATATCTGGTAATTTCCCTCCCAGTCCATCTCTGGTTGGAGTTTGCTTGTGTTTGAGGAATATCCCTGAAAAGGGATATTACACTGGTTAGACTACAACCTTAAGGTATTCGAGATTTCGGATGTTTGGGCGGCGTCAACTACGTCTACAACTCCACACGCTTCACCCACAATTTGGTTCTCCCACAATCCGGCTGTATGGTGAGATTTATTGAACAAATTACTACAATTGTCAACAAAGTATTCGTCCCGAGGTCGTAGACTCAAAGCTGACTAATACGGTCATACGCTCTCACTGCCTGCTCCCTAGTATCAAAGGTTCATATCCACCTGTGTCCTTTAATGGAGGAGGCATCTCTAATCTCTGCCCCATATTGACCCCATGCCCTCTTTCTCACGCCTCTGTATTTCACTTCAACGGCAACATTTATACCATTTTATGTGTATCGGCCACGTTGTCGCCCAGGTATTTCACTTTGACAGAAAAATTTAGGAGTAGTCTTAAAAACTTACAAATTAACTTTGAAAATAATGGAAATTCCGGTAATATTATGACAAAATCCTACAGAAATTTTTGAAAATCTGGGTTACAACTATCAAACTTTAGGATTTTGGGTGCCCCAGAAGTTCCTGATGGTGTTGAATCCATTTCCACTATAAAAAAACCATTCAAACACTTTAGCATTCTGATTTTTTGAAAAAAAAATCACTAGAACCAAACAAGAAAACTGTTATTCGAGCTATTATGTGGTGTCGATAGACAACTACCATTTATATGTGCATCGACTACGTTTGTCACCAGGATTTATATCTATGGGAGCCATCAACGGACTTGTTGTTACAGGCACAACAAGAGAACAGAGTGAGGTTGAACAATCAATCCACTGGCAAGGATGTCTAGAAGTTTGCGGCTGGTCTCTCACAAATATATCTACCGCAACCCCTGCAAGCAAAGAGAAAGCGTATGGTGGTTGTCCATGTGAATAAATAAACTAGCATACCCCAAAAGTGGGGGAATGAAACGTTGAAGAGAATACAAGGTTTACATATGTGTGTGGGGTTTATAGATCTCGAAGATCGGTGACCACTACCTCTACGAATATTTGTACCAAGAAGATCCACCCGAAGGGATTACTTTTTTCCAACTCAACCACCCCCTAAAGTGTCGAGATAATTGAACCCGTGATCTCCCAATAGTAAACCAATGACCTCTCAATAGTAAATGTGCTTTAACGATGGGGACTTGACCAATTGAGATAACCCTCGAGGCTGCAAGGTTGATATGTTATAAAAGAAAAATAACTTGTTATATTTTTAACCAATGAATATAAGTGAAAAATAGCTATAAATTGCTAATAAATTGTTCCTCAATTTTTTTTTGATAAATAGAATAAGACAAATAAAATTACAGAATATATTTTATTACCCTAAATTACATGTTATAACCACTAAAATTCAAAATATACATCACACTACTTATCCATTAATCCATTTCTGTTGTAAAATTGAAAAGAAAGAGAACTTATAAACCATTTCAATTTACATACCCATTCATCTCATCACTAAATTGTTAAAATATTCAAAACATAAATTTACTATATTACATTTACTATTCATTCAAAATTCTTTAACACACTATCTAGGATAGAGTATGGATAAATTACCTCCAGTCCATTCTTAATGCCCATCCACTCTATGTTATATACTCAAATAGGTTGACTGCTACCATATGGGGAGTTTTAGCATTATCATTATTTATGTTGTAAATAGTCAAAGTTAACATTACATCACATTTTTGCATTTTCTTTAATAAGATTAATAGTCATAAACAAATGGAATAATATGCATACGTAAACCGCCTTTGTAAAGGTCCAAACTAATAGTGTCCATCAAAGTTCCAAATTAATAGTGTTCATCAAATCTAGGAATATAAATTTTAACTCATTTGCATTGCTTCTGAGATAATGCTTTGAGTTATATTGCATATGCACTTTGTTTTTATTTACACTGTTTTGAACCAATTGTTATGCATTGACAATTTTTTTTTTTTTAGGACCATTATAACAAATGAATTCTTTGTTTCATATCATGTAACCACTTTGGTTAATCATACATAATATTTTTTGCATTAAGGGATTACAAAACTCACTACTCATGAATCTAGGTATCATAAAATATTTGTCACCATTCATGTGTGACAAAATATTAGACAATATTAACTATGTTAAACCCTTTTAATTAGGCCAATTATAACAAATGAATTATTTGTTTCCTATTATGTAACCACTTTGGTTAGACATTTACAATATTCCTGGCATTAAAGTGTTGATGAACTCACTACTCATGAATCTATATATTATTAACTAATTGTCACCATTCATATGTGACAAAAAACTATACAATGATAGTTATAGTTTATGAGCTCACAACCTTCTTGAATGAGAAATATTACCAATATCTTTCATTAAATAAACAACAATGTCTCATCTCTTCTATGTGGTCACGAACGTCGAGGGTGTTAAGATTGCGTTTGGATACATGCCAATGTGACATAATTCCTGGTGGATCCCTTCCTTTGCTTCTCCTTGTTGCTTGAAATCACATAAATATTGTTAGCGATTTGAAATCCCCTAGCATAAATATTTTTAGAGATTTGAAATCCCTTGGTAGAGAAATATTTCTGTTAAAGATGACCATGGTGTCCGAGAACGCAGGGGATGACGGTTCCATTGTCCTACAGGTGGCTCCTCTTATGTTTCCATCAAAAGTCACGCGATTTGTTTCCATTTTTTTCCTGAATCTCCCCCAGATGGCTCCATCTCCAAATTCTAACACAAAATGTTTTGATTTCGAACTCTGTCTTAATCGTAAATCTTTTAATTTTTCACTAAATTTTAATTCCTATGGCTGGCTCTAATTCTCTACATACAACTCAATTCCTAGGTTCACGATCAATATCTACACTTACAATAATCCCACTTCACAACCCTCTTCCCCATTAGCATACACAACCCAAGAAATGGGATCCCCTTCTCTGCTTAGTGCCTTAAGTTATCCTACTTCCCTCTAAGGTTTCATCATAGGTTGGCTAGGAAATCTCATTACTTGGATTCTAGAGATTAATAGTTATATAGAATTTCTTGGTGGCGTGGTTTTCCTTGAATAACGGTGATGAGTCAGCGTGCATTTGCTGATAGCAACTAGAGATGGTTGTTGTCACTGCTAGTTTGACAACTTAGTTATGATAGATTTTCCCACCTTTTGAAAAGTAGTAGTGCGTGTTTTACTGGTTGTCGCTGCATGTTGGAGCCACACATAAATAATAATAATTGTTGAGTTGATTTTAGTAATTTCAAGTGCCCATTGGAATATCGAAGACCATGATAATTTTATTATCCAAGTTGTATCAATTTGTGATTATAAAAGTTATATGACTATGTGAGATTTTTGAACTCGACAACAATTCAAGTGGTTGATATAGAAGATGTCGGTCATCTACAACTATCATATTGTTTCTGGGAGTTGTGGATTAGTTTTTAACTGCTATTTTTTTGGATTTTTTTGACAGTTTTTTGGTGGGAATCAAGCGAAAAAAATTGTGGCTTAATTTTCATTCATGTTCTTTAAACTAGTTTTTTTTATTGTATATACGGATTCAACAATCTTAAAAACTCCTAGGCCACTTATATTGTGAATAATTCGGCTATAAACTTGTGATTTCAATAAATCCCTATAAAATTCTAGACAAATTAGATCATAATTAAATAAATACCTGCGAAATTCTAGACAAATTAGATCGGAAAATAAATTGGAAACTTTTCAAAAAATCACACTTAAATATGACTCAATTGTTTATACATTTTTCACTTATATTCAACATAAAATATTCAATAATATCTTTTATTTATTTTTCAAGTATGTGATATTATTTATAATCAACCTAAACTGGTTGATATTTATTATTATTATTATTATTTTAACATGAATGATTAATTCTTTTTATTTATGGAGGTAGGTTGGGCCGGAGCCTAAACAACCTCGATTACAAAGCCTTTTCCAGAATCCCCAAATATTCATGATCTGATTTTACATGGCTGAGCTTCATCGGATGGGTAACAAGACGAGATATTTACCATTTTTTGAGAATTCTCCTTGATCTAAAAGACAACCTGCATTTGATTTTGCATCCGCATCTTTGTTTAGATTTCGCAGAATATGATAGAAAGAGCTATATGTAAATCTTTGCAACAGTTTCCTGAGTCTCTGCAGTGTCTTGTTGAGGGCCGAGTTGCTGAAGTGATCTCCTGTATTTATGATTTTAATCAGGATTTTCGAGTCTCCGAAGACCTGTATGTCTTTTTATCCATTATCCTGCGCGATTTGATAAGCCTTAAGCATTCCTAAGATTTTTGCATGGTTGTTGGTGTTTTTCCCATGACCCCAGTTGAAGCTGTTTTGGTTGTGGCTCGATTTGGAAAAAATAACTCCCCCAGCTCCAGATTTTCCCGGATTTCCTTTTGAGGCACAATAAAAAAATATTGTGGCTCTGTTCTGGTTCTGCCACCACTTTTTAAATTCAAGTTCTAGGGTTCGAAGTCTCCATTCCGGGTTGTAGCATGGTCTAGAGAGAGCCCTTTTTCGGGAGGCTGTCTTCAAAGGTATGTCTATCCAAATAATTACATCTGAAGAGAGATCACTGCTTGACTTGTGGGGAAGGTTTACCAAGTTCTCGATTAGCAAGCCTTTTGCTTTGGTTGTAGCAACAGTTGGGGAATACAGTTTGTTGTTGAATATTGCTTCATTCCTTGCCAGCCAAATTTTCCAACAAACAAATTTGGGGATGGCATGCCAGATGTTAAACCAAAGAGATTTTCGATTTAGATCATGGGGAGAGCATCCGGGCCAAGTGGTGAAGAGGCTGGTGGTTGAAATCTGCAATGGGGCTTGTGCATCCAGCCCATGCAACGTCTTCGCCCACACTTCTTGGGCATACACACAGTCAAGAAACAAATGATCCATAGTCTCCATCACCGCGCAACAGAGTGCACATCTATGAGGCAAAGCTATTCCTCTTTTTGCTAGATTTTCACCTATTAAAACACGATTATGAATGAGGAGCCAAGCAAAAAAATTTACCTTGGGGAGCCCAGCTAGGTCCCAAATATGTTTCCAAATTGAAGGATTGTGCAGAGGAATGCTGCACTGGAGAGCTGCAAATCCTTGGGCAGCTGTGTAAACTCCGTTTTTCCCCCATCCCCATTTGTCTTTTGAGATGCAATGTATTGGAGCCAGCCAAGCCAAATTCGCAAGGAGGAAGGGAACTTGATGCCGCATTTGTTCAGGAGGACGTGGAATATTCCAATCTAACCAATCACCTTCATCGTCCTAGCAGCATATGTCTTCCAGTTTTTTTATGCCAAGACTGATTAGCCAGTCACGCAGCTCTGCGAATTCATGGGCATTGTTTAGAGATTGTAGTCCCATAATTTTGTCTTCCCAAAGGTTGATGATTTTCCCATTTCCCGAAATTCTGTATAGTTGTTCCTTGTAAAACTCCCAATTGTGAGTGCAAAGTTTCCATAGAGTTGTTCCTTTGGTTGATGTTCCTTTATCCATGTCTTGCAGAGTGAGGCCGTGCATATATTTTTTGATGAAGACTTGATTGACCAAGTGTCTATGATTCGAAAAAATTTTCCATAGCATCTTCCCACCCAATGCCAAGTTGGCCAGACCAATATCTATTACTTGCAGGCCTCCATCTAAAAGAGGTTTTTTCACAATGTCCCAATTTACCAAATGAAATTTATTTTGATTTCCCTTACCTCCTTGCCACAGGAAGTTTCTTAACATCTTGGAAAGTTGATCTGTAATCGATTTTGGAGCCAGTAAGAAGGTTGCTTGATATAATGGGAGGGAGGAAAGAATAGAATTAACCAGTATGAGCTTCCCAGCTGCCGTGAGCCATTGTCTGCCCCATAATTTTATTTTTGCCTTGATTTTGTTGAGTATCTCAGCCCAATGGAGAGCCTTGTTGATGCCTAGGGACAGAGGCAGACCAAGGTAATTGATTTTATCCCATATTGCATAGCCCACATATCCAAGAACTTGTGTAATTCGGTTCATGGCTTGCTGATCGATCTCCCAACCATACACTGCACTTTTCCTTCTGTTGACTAAAGCTTCAGAGACTCTGCAGAAGCTTTGAATAGTTTTCTTAAATTCCCTTGCAATTTTTAATGGGGTTCCGCCCAGAAGAATTGAATCATCAGCAAACAAGGCATGGTTTATTGGATCAGTGCCTCTCACCTCCCTAATGCCAGGGAGAGTCCCACTAATCTTTTCTTCATTCAACTTCCTGCTAAGGGAATCTGCCATCAAAATATACAAGAAGGGGGAAAGAGGACAACCCTGTCTAATACCTCTTATGGCTTTGAAGTAACCGACAGGCCTACCGTTGACCAAGGGAGCAATCCAAGGCTCTCCAATACAAGCTTTAATTAGCCTAATAAACTCAGAGCTAAAAGCAAAAGCAGTAAGTACTTGGAGAAGGAAATAATGTCTTATTCGATCGAAAGCGTTTGCCATATCTAGCTTGATTATCATTCCTTTCTCGTGACGATGGAGGCTTGAATGAATGGTTTCCTGCACTAGGGCCACATTGTCTAGAATGTGCCTTCCTTTGATAAACCCACTTTGACTGCTAGAGATGAGTTTACCCAGAAGAGGCTTGATTATATTTGCTAGAAGCTTAGAAAGGATCTTATATGATGCATTAAAAAGCGAAATAGGCCTGAAGCGATCAAACAAGGCAGGGCTCACCTCTTTCGGAATAAGTGCAGGGAAAGTGGAGTTGGTGTTGCCACCAACTTTGGCTTTTTGTTGAAAACCCTTTATCATCCGTATCAGATCAATATTTATAATATTCTAGCATATTATGTAGAAGTGTATAGTGAATCCATCAGGACCAAGAGCTTTGTCTGGTTCCATCATCCATATGACATTTCTTATTTCCTCTTCCGAGAAGGGCTTCAGAAGGCTGGAGTTATCCTCCTCCTTTATCAGACTTGGAATGTGAGAAAGGAATTCAACACTTTCTTCTTCAAAGTCTGATCCATTTTCCGTGTATAACTGCTGGAAGTGTGAGGTAGCTGCCTCACAAATCTCTGTTATTCCTTTATGCATTGTCCCCTCTGAAGTAGTTATTTATGCTATGTGATTTCTCAAGAGTCGAGTTCTGATTTCCTTGTGGAAGTATGCAGAGTTTCTGTCTCCCGATTTTAGCCAGAGTTTTCGATATTTTAGTCTTAAAGTCTCCTCCTCCAATTTGAAGGCGTGAAGAGTGCTTTGTTGGGCAGATTGCTCACACTGCAAATCAGAGTAGGTGATTTCCTGCTGTTCCATTTCCATTTGCATATCTAATAGACTCTCAGAGGCCTTCTTTCTAAGGCTAGTGGGAGTGCATGTGGGTTTTTTTAACCACTCCTTGATCCGGATTTATGCAGGAACACAACAGAATAAACATATAACCATAAATACAAATATGCAGAGGAAATAACACTTCATTTCATTAATATCAAAGAACTGAAATTTTCTTACAGACAGAATGGAAATAAACTCGCTAGGGCACTGGTAGCTATCTCTGAGAAGAGATGTGGCGGCTACAAGCCTCTGAACTGAGTTATAATGAGGCTCGAGGGCCTATTTATTATTTATAAATAAAGGAAAACCCTAAACATCCAAAACCCTAACCCTTGGAGATGAAGCGCCAAAACTATGGGCCCCGTTTGGGTAAATTGGTGTTTCAACTTCCTGGGGACGTAACTTTGGCATACGATCTTCGTTTGACGCGAACCATACCTCGTTAGAAAGATTTATCCGAGGAATACAAATTTTGAGTGAGAAAAATCAATCAATGAACCCATGCTTCTCTCGGTTTTCCCAAAAAATGTCGTTTAGGGCGTCAAAACGGCTCTGGAAGTTCATGACCCAAAAAACTGCTAAAAATAGTAAGTTGTGCCGAAACTGAAAAACTGAAAGAGACAATGGTGGGGCCCCAAGTGGAATAGGCGGGTGACCACCAATATCCACCTGGATCATTCCTCCCCCCTTAGGAAGCAATGGTCCCCATTTCGTTAAGTTCCTCCATGAGATGAGGAAATTTCTGCTGAACTTGGTCCCTGGTGAACCACTTTCCTTGGTGTAGGAGTTGGCCAGCTTTGACAACCTGATACAGTTGGATCTTCTGTTGGCGAGTGTTCTTGATTTGCATGTCCATGATACAATCTGCGGTGGCCTGTTCCATGCAGTCTGGGTTTAACTGTGTTGGTGTGAGTTGTTCTGCAATGTCAGAGGTGTCCAATAGAGATGGGAAGTAAGGACGAAGGCGGTCCACATTAAATACTGGGTGCAGACCAAGGAATGGTGGAATACTGAGCTCGAAGGCATTGTTCCCTAAAAACTTGGTGATGGTGTACGACCTGTATTGGAACGGGTGAAGCTTGCGGTGGGGTCCAGTGAGGCGTTCCTTCTGAAAATGTAGCCATACTTTTTCGCCCACCTGGAAGTTGTGTGGCACCCGATGTTGATCATGGCGTTGCTTGTACTTAGCATTGGCTCTGTCCAACATGTCATGAACCTGTTGGCAGATGTGTTGAATGCGCTCGATGAAGCTATTTGCTTTGTCAACTTCAGACTAGACACGAGTCGAATCGGCCTGAGTAGCCGCAAATGGCATGGCTACGTCAATGGGACATAGTGGCTGGAATACTAAGCCCACCTGAAAGGGGATATGGCCGATTGAACTATGGAGAGCCTGATTATAACTATGTTGTACATAGGGGAGGCTCTCGTCTCATGTGCGTGGATTCTTTGAATTTTACATGCGCAGAATGTGTACAATCATTCTGTTGACGACCTCTGTCTGGCCATCTGTTTGGGGATGGAAAGCTGTGGACTTGGTGAGCTTTGTGTCCAACATTGACCAGAGGCTGGACCAAAATGTGCTGAGGAACCTGCTATCTCGATATGATATGATAGACTGTGGGATCCCAAAGTGCACCCACACTCGTTCAAAGAAGAGTTTAGCAGTGGCTTCTGCTGTGATATTCTTCTTACAGGCCGCCATGATGGCCATCTTCGAGAATCTGTCAACGACCACGAAAACACAGTCATTTCCATTCTTAGTAGAAGGCAGGCCCGACATGTAATCCATGGAGATGGATTCCCACGGTCGACTAGGGGTAGGTAGTGGAGTATATAGGCCTTGCTTCTTGATGGTCGGTTTGGCAATGGCACAAGCAGTGCAGGATCTTATGTGCTTCCCGACATCCTTTCGAAGGTTCGGCCAATAGAAATACTTCTGTAGTATTGCTACTGTTTTCTCGACCCCGAAATGCCCAGCGACTCGACTGTAGTGTGCTTCCCATATCATCTTGGCACGCTCGCTTGAAGGAACACAAAGGTGTCCCGGGTGACATAAAAGTGCATCTTGGAGGTGAAAATTTGGAACTTGCGTGCCCCCCAAGAGTGCCTTGTAAGTGTGGCCGAATTCTGGGTCACTCTCATAGAGAAGCGGCCAATCAGAAGTCTCGTGCCCACAAGAGTTGAGCACGGTGGTGAGTGCCACGATCGGTGGTCGGCTGAGGCAGTCTGCAACATTATTGGTGCTACCCTTCTTGTACTTGATATTCAAATGAAACTATTGCAGATATGTGGACCACTTCTGATGGCGATCATTCTGCAACTTCCCTTGTGTCTGTATGAACTGCAGGGGCCGGTGGTCTGTGTGGATGATTGTTTCTTTCCCCAAAATGTAATGCTTCCATTATCGACAAGCTTGCACAATGGAATACATTTCTTTGTCATAAGTGGGATACTTGCGAACTATGTCAGACAATGTCTCACTGTGATATGCCACTGGATGTCCCTGTTGAGTAAGAACTGCCCCAATAGCATAGTTAGAGGCATCTGTCTCGATCTCAAATGGCTGTTGCAAGTCTGGTAAAGTGAGCACTGGGGCAGAACATAGGCGATTTTTCAATTCTGCGAACGCCTTCTGTTGAGGTTCCGACCAAAAAAAATTTTCTCTCGCTCCTCCCTTGGTGACTTGACTCAAGGGCCAAGTGATATGAGAGAATCCCAACACGAATCTACGGTAGAAATTAGTAAGACCCAGAAAGCTGCGAAGCTCTGTTATAGTGGTTGGGGCTGGCCAATCCCGAATGACTTGGATCTTGGCTGGATCCACATGCACCCCCCTTTCATCAATAATGTATCCCAGATATTGAACCTGGGTCATGCCAAAAGTGCACTTTTCCAAATTGGCACACAACTTGTGTTGCCGCAGTGTTTGGAGGACTTGTTGGATGTGGTGGAGGTGCTCTTCCCAAGTCTGGCTGAAGATCAAAATGTCATCCAAGTACACCACTACAAATGAGTTGGTGAATGGCCGCAAGATGTCGTCCATCAACCTCATGAAGGTTGCAGGAGCATTCGTCAACCTGAAAGGCATAACCAGCCATTCGAAAAGGCCTTCCCTAACTTTGAAGGCAGTCTTCCACACATCGGAGGGTTCAATTGGTACCTGGTGATACCCAGACTTCAAGTCGATCTTGCTGAAATATTTTTCACCTTTGAGTTGGTCCAGAAGGTCATCAATCCGTGGGATCGGGTACCTATTCCGGACAGTGATCTTGTTCAGCGCCCGATAGTCAATACAGAGTCTCCACGTCCCATCCTTCTTCTGCACCAACATGATCAAGCTCCCACAGGGCGATGAACTTGGTCGGATGTAACCTTTCTGCAGCAGCTCCTGAATCTGCCTCTTGATTTCATCGTTCTCCAGAACAAAGCGCCGATAGATCGGTCCATTGCGTAGCAGCGCACCTGGGGTCAGATCAATCGGGTGCTTGACTTGACAGTGCAGAGGAACCTTCGTGGGTGAGGTGAAGATGTCCCCGTACTCCTCCATAACCTTATCCATTTGTTGTTGTCGTGCAGAGGATCCCTGTCTAGAGGTCGTGGCTATAGTCTTCTTCTTGCCCTGGGGATGGATCATCAGGAAAATGAATTTCCTGGTTTGGGAAATGAGCTTACTACATTATTTTGCAGTAACCAAAGAGATAGCGGCAGGAGGTGGTACCTCTGGTATCCTGTACAACTTATTTCCCAAAGTAACAATAACAGCGCGAGGCCGAGACTCATACACAACATGATGCTTCCACAAGTATGGTTGTCCGGCAATACATCGAAACATCGCAGGAGCAACGTCACATAATACCTCATCCGGGGAGGGCTTGATGCTAGGGAAGGCGTGACTCACCGGGTCGACACGAAGATCTCGTCCCGTGAAGCCACCTGGCGGTGTATGGATGTGGGAGCTCGTGGCCTGGGGTCACAACCGGCTTCACGACGTCTCATAAACATGTTCAGTTCCCATTGTCGACGCAATGAACTGTACCGGAGCCCTTTACCCACATCCTGGGAGGAAGAGACGTTCCTCCTCCTCTGGATCTTCCGGTTCCTCCTTCTGGATCTTTGTAGTGGCAACAGTGGCGCTGGGCTCCGCATCAATAATCTGTTTCCCTTTTTCATTCCCCTTTTCAGGTTCTGATTCGGAGTCAGAGCATGCATCTGACTCAGAAGCCCTCATCTCGGCCACTAGCGACTGCTTGGCCCGACACTCACTTGTGTTGTGAGTGGAGCTCTTATGGAACTCACACCACTTTCCCGTGTCCTTTGGCTTTGCAGTGCTGTTCTTTTCTTGTGGTCAGATAGGCTGTGTCAGTCACCATGCCTCGTCTGCCCTTTGTCTCCGCGATTTGGGAGCACCTTCTCCTCGATTTTTATTCGCATCCAAAAGTCTCGCTTCTCTTTCGTTTGAATTACCACCTTGGCAGCATACCCCAGATGCTCGCACTGCCAGGAGATGTCGAGAACTCCATTTCCTCCCGAATGTATCTCAGGCAGCAACTACGATACTTTGAAGTACCCATATGTTTTCCGAATCTTGATACCCAATCAACTGTGCAATGTGGCATGGAATGCGAAGACTACCATGCACATCCTAGACTTTCTGTCGTAGCGTGTCCATTGTATACTTTTCCTTCCATGTTTCAGTTCTGGATAGTATTGTTCCTTGATGGCGTCTCCCTGAACAATTCTGCATCTGAACAGAGGGTTTTATCTCGTCCTTTTTCTCACAGTGGGTTTCCCACTAGTCCTTAACATGGGGGGCAGCTTTGAGGAGTGCAAAAATAATCTTCTCGCAATCAAAAAAGTCATGAATCGAGAAATATCCTTCTAATAGATTCAACCATCTATCTACGACATCTGCATCTATTTTACCCTCAAATATGGGAATGTCAAAATTTACTTGTACCTTAAAAGGAGTCGCACCTCCGGAGTGGCTGCTAGACGCAGATGCGCCGCCGGTGGGTAGCCGTTGAAGGATATGGGCAAAGTTATCCATCATCGCGTTCCTTTGTTTTTCGAGGGCCTCCTCGAGCAATATTTTGATAGGATTTCCTGCTCCCTCATCTTTCTTTTCGTCCACCATGGGCGTCCGTCGGGGTTTGCGAGGTTGATCTTGCAAAGGTTCCACCAGATTGAGCCCTAACTCCTTATACCCCGATCTCGTTGGGGACATGCAAAGAAGGATCGAGAAAAAGCAGACCCCTTTGATACCACTGATCCGGATTTATGCAGGAACGAAACATAATAAACATATAACCATAAATACAAAGATGCAGCAGAAATAACACTTCATTTCATCAATATCAAATAACTGAAATTTGCTTACAGACAGAATGGAAACAAACTAGCTAGGGCGCTGGTAGCTATCTCTGAGAAGAGATGTGGTGGCTACAGGCCTCTGAACTGAGTTATAATGAGGCTCGAGGGCCTATTTATTATTTAGAAATAATGGAAAACCCTAAACATCCAAATCCCTAACCCTAGGAGATGAAGCGCCAAAACTATGGGCTTTGTTTGGGTAAATTGGTGTTTCAACTTCCTGGGGACGTAACTTTGGCATACGATCTCTGTTTGACGCGAGCCATACCTCATTAGAAATATCTATCCGAGGACTACAAATTTTGAGTGAGCAACATCGGTCCATACATGTTGTTATCGGTTTTCCCAAAAAAACGTCGTTTAGGGCCTCAAAACGGCTCCGGAAGTTCAGGACCCGGAACACTGCGAAAAATAGTAAGTTGTGCCGAAACTGAAAAACTGAAAGAGACAATGGTGGGGCCCCAAGTGGAATAGGTGGGTGACCACCAATATCCACCTGGATCACTCCTTCAAAGCTGTTTTAGTGGCCTTGAGTTTTTTCTCCCAAACATATCTAGTCGACCCAATGATTGGCTTGGACCAAGCTTTTATGATTGTCTCCATCAAACCTTCTCTTTCTGTCCATTGAGGGCTGAATCTGAAGGGGATGGGTCCAAGGTTTTCCGCTTCTTCAATCTGTAGCAAGATTGGTTTGTGATATGATGTCATTTTGGGCAGGATTTTGGAGATGATTATCTTCTGCTCGGAGAGGATGGTGCATTGTATCAGAAATCTATCAAGCCTAGCATAAATATGATCCTTTCCAGCTCTATTATTTGACCATGTATAGAGTCTAGATTTGGGCTTGATATCCAATAAATCCCAATCATGGATCAGGTCTTCTACAAGAGGAAGGATGCGGTCCTTGCTACTGTTACCTCCTTTTTTCTCCTTTTGATCGAGGAAAATATTGAAATCTCCAGCAAGGATTAAATTCTTAGGTGAGTAGGCTTCTAAAAATTCTGAAATAGTAAGCCAACAGTCCTTTTTTTCCTCATATAACACCGACACATAAAGATTAAATATGGAAAGGGAGGTATTACTTGCAAGATGCTGAAGTTCGGTGTAGATCCAATGTTGCATTTCAAAGGAGCTAACAAGAAGAAATTTTTCATCCTCCTAGAGAGTGGCAAGACCCCCACAGGTTCCCCTAGCACTTACTGCTTTCCCAACTCTTTTTTTCCATTTGTCTTTACTTAGGTCTAGAAGGGAAAACCCTTCTATTTTGGTCTCTTGGAGCAAGAGGATCTCGAGGGATTCAGATTTTATGAGGTTCTTCACAGCTTCCGCTTTTGTGGGATTCCCCAGACCTCTGCAGTTCCAAGAGATTATACGCATTATTTACTTGTAGAGGGATGGCCTTTGTGAGGCCTGGGTCTAGTATTTCTGCCTATAGACATCTCAATCGTGGATTGACTGCCTTGCATTTTTTGCTTCTCGACCTCTTCTTCTCTTGCCTCTCTATGAGACTTTCTCCCAACTCTTTTGATGGGCCTCTCGAAAGTTTCTTTTTCCAAGGATCCAAAGGATTTTGGGGGCTTCTTTGTTGTCATTTCTGCATAGGATGGGGAGGTGGTTGCTCCTTTGGGAGATCTAGTTTGTATTGGGATGACATCTTCCTGTCTTTTCTCTTCTGTTGTTTGTTTAGGCTGCGTTTCCTCCACTACATCTTCTGTTGGAGCTATTTGCTCTTCAAGAGTACTTAGAATTTCAAGAGGGTTGGTGTTTGCAGCTGTTGTTGGAGGGCCTAGAGGCTCCGCCCCTTGCACCACCGAGGTAGGTGCGGTGGATCCAGCAGGCTTGCTTTTCCCTTTTGTTTTGTTGTTCTGTTTGTTAGGAGAAACTTTGTGAACCTGAGTCCATTGTTCCTCCTCTGAGTTGTCTGTATCTTCCATTGTTTTCTTTTTATAATATCTGGCAAAATGCCCATATTCATGGCAGTACCTGCACTTAAATGGGAGTTGTTCATAGTCTAGCTCTTGGATGTGAGACCAATCCGCTACCTTGAGTTTGATAGCCTCAGGAAGGCCTTCTCTCAAGTCAACTTCTACACAAATTCTTGCACAAGAGTATTGATCTTTCTTTTCTGCTCTGTCTATGTATTTCCCCAGTTTGTTTCCAATAGTTTCTAAGGATTTAGGGTTCTAGCAGTGAAGAGGGAGGTGGGGAAAACGCACCCAGACCAGAACTACTAAGGGAACATCTTGACTTGGGTCAAAATAAGGGATCCATTGATTCAGATATAGGCCCTGAGGCCCCATGAAATACGGGCCATTGCGGAAGATCAGATTCCTATCTTCTACTGCTTCAAAGACGAAGACAAATAAACCCTTACCTACAAGGAAGCTTCTAATTCCTTCTTTGATGAGGGGAGACTAGTTTCTTTGGATCCAGGTTTCGACAGCTTTGGGAGAGGGCCAGAGCCCAGTGAACTGTCCAACGAGCCCCCTTTCTCTAAGATTTAGGGCTGATCTGCAAGGCTCATCAATCGGGAGATCCACTGATGGGATAGTAGCCAAAATTTTTGCTGGTTTTCGCTTGCTAGGCGCTTGGAGCAACTTGTCACTAGCTTCTTGAAGGCAGAGAGCTCAGGTGGAAGTGAGGAATCGATCTCGGGGCCCCCTCCTTGGGCCATGGCTGTGGAGCAGTCTCAAAAGAGTGATGAGATTCGCACGCGAACTTCTCAGCAACAACAATCCACACTTTATTATTTTGGCATGAGTAATTTAGTTAGATTAATTTCTTTATTCTATAATAAAAATATGATTATTTAGAATGAAATGTTATCACTAAAATCATTAACATTCGTGAACACTCCTTGAAAGTGTTCAATTATTTAATTTGCAAAGTGATTTCTATTCTAATCCCTTCTTATATAATTTCAACCTAACTACACTCAACCATTTTAAAAATCATTTAAAATACGATGGCATTGGCGATGTTTTCTATCAATATGTTTTCGGTTGAATCACAAAAGTTCGAAAAATTATAATTTAAAGTTGATGAGTTGGTTTTTTTTTAATACATTAAGATATATTTTAAATTAAAAAATGAAATTTAACCAAATTTAAAAATAAAACCAAAACATAAAAAATTTCACTAGGTTTGTGTGGTCAAATTCAAATGTAAATTTAATTATCAATCACAAGCAAGGTTGGAATTTCAAGGCAACAATCATTTCCATGGTGTATTTTCACTAAGAAAAGTTTAGGTGTCCATTAAATATAAGATAAAGAGTAAAGGTTTCTTTCGAAATTATAGAAGTCACGTGGTTTCAAGTTGTTTGTATGTGTTGAGTCACACAAGCGTTTTATGTAATTGTTTCTTTTATTTATTTTTCTTTCTTTCAACAAGACAATGTTCAATTCAAAGTTGCTAAAAGGTTTGAAGGTTATGGAAATTTAATTATATCGTTTGGTAGAAGTAGAAGGCAAGTTTTGATTTGTGATGAGCTTGTTTTTTGTCTTGAAAGTTATGGAAATTTTGGTAATATTTTAATAAAATCCGGTAGGGATTTTTGTAAATCCATGTTATAGTTATAAAAATTCAAGATTATGGGTACCCTGGAGATTTTTTATGGTGCTGAATCTATATCCACTATAAAAAACATGATTAAATATTGTCATTACAAAATTTATTAATTTGTTTTGCTCGTTTTCCAACCACTTTTAGCTATCGAGACAATTCCTCCACCTCCATGAACAATTCCTAATTAATGTACATTCAAATATAATATATAAAATTATCCAAATAAGCATGGGCCTTAGACTTGCTCATAGGTGCTTTGTGGTTTCTATTCATTGAACATGTCACATTTGTACATTTGTGAAAGTGTTATAGGAAATTATAATGTTGAACGTTTGACTTTAAAATTAGAGTTTTAAGGTATTCACTAAAAAATATTAATGTATTATGGGTTTAATAGCTTACTTTAATAAAGGTATTTGCTATAAATTCTTGCATGATTTTCTTGATTTTGATAAATTTAGGGTATTTACATGACAATGAAAATATATATGAGAGAATTATATATATATATATATATATATATATATATATATATATATATATATATATATAATATGGTAGAAATAAGTAAAAAATAAGATAACTTATTTAATTATTTATTGTTATATAAAAATATGTCATTCATTTAATAAATTAGAGATACAAATCTCAATGGTTTGTTGAAAAAAGAAAGGCCAAACATCAGATTTTCCAACTTAAGAATCAAATTTTCCAACTTAAGAATTATATGGCCAATATGTTTTGTAAAATATAAATGTCTTTGTATATGGCCAATATGTTTTGTAAAATATAGATGTGCTTGTAATATGATGTTGGTTTATATATATATGGATTAAGATAATTTAATTTAGTAATTTATATATTGAGTTATTTTTAGTTTAGTAGTTTTTCAAACACTGTCATTGCAAGATTTCTTAATTTTTTTGCTCATATTCTCACCATTTTTGGCCGTCTAGGCAATACCTCCACCTCCGTAAACCATTCCTAATCGATATACATTCAAACATAATATATAAAATTATTCAAATAAGCATAAGCCTTGGACTTGCTCGTAGGTGCTTGGTGGTTTTCTATTCATTAAACATGTCACATTTGTACATTTGTGAAAGTGTTATAAGATATTCTAATGTTGAACGTTTGACTTTGAAATCAATTTTAAGATATTCAATAACAATTATTAATATATTATAAGTTTAATAACTTACTTTGATAGATTCTTGCATGATATTCTTTATTTTGATAAATCAAAGATATTTACATGACATTCAAAATATATGAGAAAATTATACAAAATATATATATACATATAAAAGTAAAAGAAAGATAAATTATTTAATTATTTATCATTATATAAAATTATGTCATCCATTTACATTATAGATACAAATCTCATTCCACTATAATGGTTTGTTGAAAAAAATAAATAAAAGAGAGGCCAGACATCAAAATTTCCCACTTAGGAATTATATGGCCAGTACGTTTTATAAAATATAAATGTCTTTCTATATGACCAATATGTTTTGTAAAATATAGATGTGCTTGTAATATGTTGTTGGTTTTTATTTATATTCATTTTCTTTTAAATAATTTTTGTGTGATATGGATTAAGATAATTTAATTTAGTAATTTATATATTGTGTTATTTTTAATTGAGTAGTTTTTCAGGATGGACGATAAAAAATATATTTTTATTGATTGGATTTATTTTTGATAGTTAAGAGGTAAGTTGATATTATTTTTCATTTAATAATAATAACAATCTTTTAATTTAAATTAATAAATTGATAAATTAATAACTATTATTAAACAATATTATTATTAAATATTAATAAATAATAATATTAGGAATTTGGCTTCTGTGATCCATAAATTGATGGGTTACCTGATCAGATTTTTCATCTTGTCCTGATGATGAATCACACTGGCTGGTTCGAAAGGCATCGACCAAATTTACTTTGATGTGATTTTCACCAAAAGATTTTAATCACAAATAATAATATTATTAAAAATAAATAATAATAATATTATAATATTATAAATAAATAACAATATTTTATTATACTATTGTCAATCTCTTGGGTTTATTATTCTCTTAGGTTTATAACATCAATCATGGTCAACTATCTTCAATCATAGCCAACCACGGTCGAATATCACATTGTGACAAGGATTATCTCAATATGAAAATCAACCATGGTCAACCATGTTTATTTTAGTGTTTATAATATTTATCTTAGAGTTTATATACTTAGTCCCTTAGGTTTAATATTATTCCCTTGGGTTCATAATCCCTTGGGGTTTTGGTATTAATCCCTTAGGTTTATCATTTTCTTGGGTTTATAATATCAATTCCTTGGATTTATTATTCCCTTAGGTTTATAATATAAATCATGGTCAATCATAGCCAACCATGGTAAACCATGGTCGAATGTCGCATTGTGACAAGGATTGTCTCAATATGAAAATCAACCATGTTCAACCATGTTCATTTTAATGTTTATAATATTTATCTCGGGATTTATATACCTTGGGTTTATTACATTAGTCCCTTGGATTTAATAGTATTCCCTTCGGTTCATAATCCCTTGGGGTTTTGGTATTAATCCCTTAGGTTTATTATTCTCTTTGGTTTATAATATCAATCACTTGGGTTTATTATTCCCTTAGGTTTATAATATCAATCATGGTCAACTATCGTTAATCATAGCCAATCGTGGTCAACCATGGTTGAATGTTGCATTGTGACAAGGATTGTCTCAATATGAAAATCAACCATGTTTATTTTAGTGTGTATAATATTTATCTTAGGGTTTATAATATTAGTCCCTTGGGTTTAGTATTATTCCTTTGGTTGCATAATCCCTTGGGGTTTTAATATTAATCCCTTTGGTTTATAATTTCCATCCCTTGAGTTTAATATTTCCTTGGGTTTATAATATTAATCATGGTTAATTGTGGTCAATCATAACCAACCATGGTCAAATGTCGCATTGTGACAAAATTTTCTCCATGTGAAAATCATGGAAAATCATGGCCAACCATGGTCAAACATGATTGATCATGGTCGACCATGGTTTATAGAATCAAACATGGTCAACCATGGTTAATCATGGTAAATCATGGTCGAACATCAGATTATGACAAATATTGTCTCAATATGAAAAACATGCATGGTCAACCATGGTCCAACGTCACATTGTGACAAACATTGTCTCAATATGAAAATCAACCATGGTCAACCATGGTTAACCATGTTCCAACGTCACATTCTGATAAGGATTGTCTCAATGTGAAAATCAACCATGGTCAATCATGTTATAGTGTTTATAATATTTATCTTAAGGTTTATGTACCTTGGGTTTGTAATATTAGTCCCCTGGGTTTATATTATTCCCTTGGGTTCATAATCCCTTGGGGTTTTAGTATTAATCCCTTGGGTTTATAATATGAATCATGGTCAATTGTGGTCCAATGTCGCATTGTGATAAAGATTGTCTCTATATGAAAATCAATCATGTTTATTTTAATGTTTACAGTATTTATCTTAGGGTTTATATACCTTGTGTTTATAATATTAGTCCATTGGGTTTAATATTATTCCCTTGAGTTCATAATCCCTTGGGGTTTTAGTATCAATCCCTTGGGTTTATAATATCAATCCTTCGGGTTTATTATTCCCTTAGGTTATAATATCAATCATGGTCAACCATGGTCAATTATAGCCAAACATGGTCAACCATGGTTCAATGTTGCATTGCGACAAAGGTTGCCTCGTTTATAATATTTATCTTAAGGTTTATATATCTTGGGTTTCTAAAATTAATCCATTGGGTTTAATAATACTCCCTTGGGTTTATATTTCCTTGGGTTTTAGTATTAATCCGTTAGGTTTATTATTCCCTTTGGTTTATAATATGAATCCTTGAGGTTTTTGTTTTTGTTTTGTTTTTTTTTTGTGGTTTTCTTTTTTGTTTTTTTAACACAATCAGTTGCTATTTTGTATTTCAAAAAAGAGGAGTAGTAACTCCAATATTACATGCTAGACTGCTTGTAGAGCAGTGAAGGAAATAGCTACAGCTATATGCTATATTTCCTTTGTTTCTAGTAATCGAAAAAAGCTGGAATACAGATAAAGCATATATGCGGACGAACTAAGGCAAAAGGTAAGAAAATTTGAAAGACATGCTTAATAATGGAGAGAAGATTTAGTCAATATTGATGTGGCTGATATGGCGTGTTGTAGAGTCCTTAGGATTGTCTTCATTGCCAGCTTTCCTGAAGTTGTTAGAACTAGAGCTTGCGGCGGTGCGCTTCTCTAGCATGTATTTCATAATTTGTACCGATTCTTCAACACAAGAGCATCGATTTGAGAGATTTTCAAACTGACTTTGAAGAGAGGAAACCCTTGCAAGAAAGACTTTAACATCTGATTCATGTTTTTCATCCAAAATTTTTACCTCATTTTTTAGCTTTGCATCAAGAATCTTTTGATGAGCTTTGATTTGTTCAAGCTCAGCTTGAAGATCTGCACAGTGGAGACACTCTTCGCTGCGAGCCATGCTGTCGAAGATAACTGCTGAATGGGGATACAAAGCTTGACAACAAGCTCTACAGAAGGGCAGGATCTTGAAAACACTTGTACAAATCTGCACGAAGTAACTGATAAAAACGCACTCATACTTTGCAGGGAGAGTCTGGGGAGGCAGAGTAGTGTAGTAATAGCGCAAACACTTTAACAAGAGAAAAAAAAAAGAAACAACAGCAAGGAGAAACGGGCGAGGGTCGATAGGAGAAGAGACAGTGGGCATTGAGCATAGGGGCAGAGGCCCAAAGGAGAAAGGGCCTGACAAAAAATAAATGATGAGAGGAGAGGTCTACGAAGGGAGATAAGCGAAGCTTGAGGAGGAAAGAGGGGAATGACAGTGGGAGCGGGAGGCGATGGGATAAATAGGAGAGGGCAGGAGAAAGAATGCAACTAGGGGGGAGAACCAAGGAGATAAGATCACAGGTGAGGTAGACGGGAGGGTGCAAAGATTGCAGGAAAATTTTGAGGGGCCAGATAGGAAAATCAAATAGAATCTAGGAGCAGTCAGGGTCAAAATCATGGCAGAGGAATAAGATTTATAGCATCATTGCAAAACAATTGCCCTGGAATACGAGCGTAGGCTCTCTTGGCCAGAAGATCAGCATCTTTGTTGTGATTTTGGAGTATATGGAAGAATGAAACATCTTTCATATCATCCAAGAGATTACGACATCTACTGATGGTTTGTTGAAGAGCGATGTTTGCAGCCGGTCGGTCATGGATCATTAAATTGATGATAATGGAGGAATCTCCAAAAATCATAGCATTTGTGATTTTAATATTTTTCAACTAGTGCAAGCCTTGAAGGAGGGCTAAGGCCTCTGCTATGTTATTAGAGAGTATGCCAAGACCCCATTGAATGTCGTGAGAGTGATGCCATTTTCACTCCTTATGATGCCCCCCGCCCCTGCATTGCCCATATTGGATTTTGAAGCTCCGTCAAAGAAAAGAGAGGGTCTAGCACTGCTCTTTATCCAATTAGTGAAGTCCTCCTCTTTAAACCTGATCTTCCAGCTTACGTCTGTTCTGTAGGGGTGTTTAGGAGGAGGGTTTCTGCTGCTGTTTTGAGCCAGCAGATCACCCAGGAAGATCCTTTCCTCCGCACAAAGTTCACTGTGGTCGATACTATTGCTCCTGGCAGAGATAGTTTCGAGGGTGAGGCTCCAAGTTTTTCTGCACACTTTCCTGAAGGATGGCTCTTTTTTCCTAAAGATCTTCGTATTCCTAGAAAGCCAAATGTTCCACAAAGCCACATAAGGGAGGGTATCCCATACTCTCTTTGAAATTTTGTTTTTCTTTTTCCCCCATGGGAAGCTATTTTTCTAGAGCGGAGAATATCAGCAATAGAGCGATGATGCGTCCAATAGGGCTGAAAAAAGGGGGTGAGCTCAGCCCAGCAACGAGAAGCAAAGGGGCACCCGATAAAGAGATGTAGGACCATCTCTTCAACATTTTGGCAGTTTGGGCGCATTGATGGTCTTATTACACCTCTTTTTTTGAGTTTTTTAGAGGTTAAAATTTTATCTTTCAAAAGAAGCCATATGAAAAACTTGATCTTAGGTATAGCTTCCGATTTCCAAACAGCCTTCCATGATGGCCAGATAGGCGTTGGATAATGGTCATTACAAAGGTGCTGATAGGCTGCTTTGATGGTGAATGCTGATCCAGAGGGGTCCCATCATAATCCGTTAATGCTATCTTTTTTTAAAGGGGCAGAGCCATGAAGGTGGATTTGAAAATTTCTAAGATCATCTTCAAGGTGAGCAGGAACTTTAGGAAAGTGCCATCCAATCCAATTTTGAGTTTGATTATCCCATTTGGAGAATTGACTCAAAAATTTTAAACCCGTACTGCTGAAGAAGAGGAGAGTGCTCTGAGTACCAGGCTTGTCAATAATGGGTATTTGTCCCATAATGCGATCAGTTCCAGCATTGATGGTATTGCCTCCCATGGGAACTTTGGAGAGGTTTTGAGTTAGGAAGGGAATGCTTTTTTTGTAAAAAGCCCAGATTTTAGAGCAAGGTCCGTTAAGAATATCATGATCGAAGAGCTGCTGTCGGGTGGAATTAAGATACTTAACTTCCAGGACTTTTTCCCAACAAGCCTGGTTCCCACTGATAAGCCTCCAGACAATTTTTTCTCCAAAGGTTTTGTTCAGGAGTTTGGGAGAGTGGACTCCAATGCCTCCATGCTCCTGATCTTGTATTACTTGCTTCCATTTGACGAGGTTATATTTTATTTTATCATTCTTTCCTCCTTGCCATAGGAAATGCGTGATGATGGCTTCAATTTTGAGATGGATGATGGCAGGAGCTTGAAGGAGGGCGAATTGATATAGAGGAAGAGACGAGAGTCCAGATTTGAGAAGGACCAAGCGACCTGCAGGATTGAGCCATGATGAGCCCCATTGTTGAACTTTCCTCTTCATTTTGTCGATAGTGACATTCCAAACTTCAGACTTCAAAGGAATGATACTTACAGGCATGCCTAAATAAATGAAGTGATCCCATTTCAATTTTCAAGGAACACCAAAGATATTAGCAATGTTGTGTAAGGTTTGATTAGAAACATTCCAACCATAAATGCAACTTTTGTGATGATTGATCAGCCCTCCAGAATAGAGCATGAATTTGTCCAAGACATTTTTAAATCGCTGAGCAATGATATTGGATGCTCCTCCCATCAGCAAAGTATCATCTGCAAATTGGGAATGATTCATATTTTTAACTCCTTTGCCAAATTTGATGCCGGTGATGAGACCCACCCGTCTCATATGTTCCAAATATTTGCTGAAGGATTCAACCATGAGGATGAAGAGATAGGGAGAGAGAGGACAACCATGCCTTAATCCTCTAGTGGATTGAAAGAAAGGAGCAGGTCTGCCATTAATGAGAGGAGATATCCAGGGGCCTGAGATGCAGGAGTTGATAAGGGCAAGAAAGTTTTGGTCAAAACCCATTTTTTGGAACACAACTAATAGAAAAGAATGCCTAATCCTATCAAAGGCATTGGCAAGGTCTAGCTTTAGGATAAAGCCTTTTCTTTGTGAGAGAAGATGGAGTGTATGGCTTCTTGAACAAGGAGGATGGAGTCAGATATTTGTCTTTGAGATATGAAGCCTCCTTGGTTTTCTGAGATGAGGTTATGAAGATAAGGTTTGAGACGGGTGGCCAGAATTTTAGTGATGAGCTTATAGGAGGAGTTGCAGAGGGAGATGGGTCTAAATCTAGAAAAGGAGGAAGGGCGGTTTTATTTGGGGATAAGGGCAAGGAATGTAGAGTTAGTGTACCCCCGAAATTTTTTCTTGCGTTGGATCCAATGTATCATTTTCATAAGATATTTTTTAATAAGATCCCAATATGTTCTATAAAAGGTGATAGAAAACTCATCAGGTCCAGGAGCTTTATCCGGATGAAGGGTCCATATTGCATTCTTGACCTCTTCTTCATCAATTTCTCTGTTGAGATCGTTGTTTATCTCTTCGGTGATTAAGGATGGAAGGTGTTGTAGTAGATCCGAGTAATCTTCAGGCATGCTTGTCTCAGTGAGGAGCTCTTTGAAATGTGTTGTAGCCGCACTTTTAATTGCTTCTTGATCTGTATGAAGCTGGCCAGCTTCGTTAATGATGGATACAATGCTGTTTTTGACTTTGCGGATAGTGGTTTTATTATGGAAAAAAGCTGTGTTTTTATCACTAGCTTGAAGCCATAAGTTCCTTGATTTAATGCGCCATTCCTCTTATTCATTTCTATTGGCTCAATAGAGCTGCTAATAGAGACTTTTTTCCTGATTTTGTAGATCTTGATTGAGTCCTTGATTTTCAATGTTTCCATGTACTTCTAACCAAGTGGATTTTGATTTTAGTCTTGATTAGATCATGCTCTTTATAATGTGTTTTGGCCCAGTCCTTTAAGTCCATCTTTGTTTTCTTTAATTTGGTCTCCCATATAAAGTTCGGTGAACCTTCAACATGTTGTATCTAAATGTTTCGCACCAGTTGATTTGCATTTGGATTATCATTCCAAAGGGGACTATATTTGAATGGAATGGGCCCAAGAGAGCGATGTTCTCCAAGGGTGAGAGTAATGGGATGATGGTCTGAGGCTGGAAAAGTGAGCACATTTGCTGAAGCTGTGGAGTAATGAGAAAGAAGCGTGACAGTGACCAGGATTCTATCAAGCCTTTCCATGATGCTGCCTCTGCCTATTCTTCTATAGCTCCAAGTGTATCTACGATCCTTTGGAGCTATGTCCACCAACTCATGATCTTGCATTATATCTTCAAGCTGATTCCTGGAAGGATCTTGGCTAAAACAACCTCCTCTTTTCTCATTTGCATGGAGAATAAGGTTGAAGTCTCCTCCCATTATGATGTTGTTGTTGTCCTCATTGCTCATGTTTTCCTTTATGGAGCTCCAACATATTTCTTTGTCCCTATAATGGTTGGGTCCATAGACATTGTAAACTATGATCTATTTTTGATCCGTGCAGTTTTCTAAAGTCACTTTGAGCCAATTCTGATTTACCATGATGTCTTTTTGTTTCCATATGTTGTAATTCCAAAGAGTAGCTAATCCACCAGAGGCTCCCCTTGACTCAGATAGGAAGACATCATAGTGCTTTGTTTTATTTATTATTGCCTTCATTTCTAATTCTCCTTGTTTTATTTCCTGTAGGAGGATAATTTCTGGTTTCTCTTGATTTGTCAAATCTCTTAGAGTTTCTAATTTGGAGGGGTACCCTAAACCCCTGTTGTTCCACGAGAGAACTTTCATCATTGTAAAAAGGCTGTTTGAAGAGTTGCTTTCCCTCCTTGATCCTTTTGCCCTGCATCTTTGTTGTTTTGTCCTAATATGTAATTTTCTATGGGTTTCTGCGTTCCCAATGCTATATCCTTTTGTGCATTTTCATCATGATGCTGCTTTGTAGTTTTTCTTCTAGGGCCTTGCTTTTTTTGAGTTTCTAGATTTGCCCCATGTTCCTTAATTTAATTCTTGGTGATTCGAATAGAAGAGGGTTCTTGGGGGGAGGAGGGAGGATCATGAATGGAGGGGAAGATTTGAGGGGAGACATGCTGAGGGAGAGGAGTGGTAAGGGGAGGGTCTTTAGCGGGGAGGGAGATGGATGAGAAAGGTTTGGATTGCTCCAGCAAGTTGGGGGGAGTGGAATATGCAGAGGGATTGCATGGATCCAGGATCAAGGGTGAAGAAGAGGGCAAGGGATTAGATTTAGGGGGAGGAGCAGCTGGGGAGACATTCTTAGGGTTCGGATTGGTTTTCTTTCTTTTAACAGTTTCCCATTGCTGATCCGTCTCCGGGGTTTCAACATCAATAATTTTTGAACAACGATTAGCAAAGTGACCATATTCGTGACATACCTTACATTTGAATGGGATCTGCTCATAATCAATCTGCTGAATGTGCGTCCATTCATCGAATTTTAATTTGATGGCCTCAGGGAGACCTTTTCCCAAACCCACTTCGACACTGATCCTAGCGCAGGCTTGCATGTTATCCTTTGGTTCACTTCGATCAATGAATTTTCCAATTGCATTTCCGATAGCTTTTACTGAGTCACCCCCCCAACAATGAAGGTGGAGGTGTGGAAGGCACACCCAAACAGGTACTGCATTCGGAACATCAAGTTCAGGATCAAAATCCGGCGTCCATTTGTTGAGGTACAAGCCCCTGGTGTCCATGAAATAGGGTCCGTTTCTGAAGATCATATCTTTATCTTCTTTAGTTTCAAAGTGGAAGGTAAAATATCCCCTTCCACAGAATCAGATGGAGATTTTGCCATTGATCTTGTTTGACCAATTGTATTCAACCCAGCGTTACACTGTCTTTGGAGAGGGCCAGAGTCCCATAAACTGACCAATTAATCCCTTCTCTGCCAAAGAAAGAGTAGCCATACGAGGGAGAGAGGGAGGGAGAACAACCTCCTGTAAGCCTTCAAGCTTTTTTTACGAATTTGGATATCGTTGGTCTAGGTAGTGGAGGAGCCAAGGAGCTAATAAGATTTGAGAAGGCTCGGGCCTGGATCGAAGAGGCGGCCATCTCCGGGGAGGACTCCGGAGTGGCCATGCTTGAGCTGGATCGAAATCAGCAGAGGCAGAAGCAGAAGGGCTGAAGGGCCAAGGAGGACGCAACAGCGCAGGTTCCGTATCATATGTGTCATCGAATCCTTCATCCCTCGGGTTTATTAATCCAAGGGTTCACATTATTATTTAACTATATTATTTAATTATTGAATATTATAATAATAAGGCATACATCGCTTTGTAGGCTTGGAGACAACGAGGAGACGAGGAGAAAGAAACCCTAGCACTCGAATGGTTGTGATAGAAACTAGGGTGGGAAACCATCTTGTTCAGGGTTTGGTAGGTGTTGCTTGAGCGCATCAATGGCGGGATACTAAAAAACGGTGGCAGGTGAAGCCCACCCACGTGGCTAGCCCAATCATCCACCTGGCCACTGTTTACACTTCTTTGTTTTTCGAGTTACTTTGGGATGTGAATGGGGTAAAACAAAGGAGGGTGCATGTTATTCAACTGTATCATTATTTATTTTCATATTGATCCAAAAATTTCCCCCTTGGTTTCATGTTATTGGTGTTTTACTGTCACTATATTGGACTAATTCCAAACTATAGTGCTTTATCCTCATCAAGTTTAGGGTATTCAGACCGAGAGATAGAGGTATGGTTAAGCCAATGGAGTTCGTTGACTTGGAACCGATAGCTAAGGATATCCTAATAGTTTGGGGTCTGGAGCTTGTTGGGTTTGTGTTATATTCTTTCCATGACTAATCATGCGCGGGGGGGTCATTGGGGGGTGGTAGCCCCCCCTGTCAGGGTCTAGGGCAGCGCCCCGAAATTTTTTTTGGTCCTTGTTTTCTGGTGGGCGGATCCGCCCATGGTTTTGTGCATGGGTTTGCACATGGTTTTAGGGTACGATGGTTTTTTACCCCTGGTATTTTGTATATCTGGTCAAGGGAACTATGGGTATGTTCTAATCCAGGGTTAATGGATTGGGGTTTATGTATTCTTCGGCATGTATATATATGTGTTGTAACACTAAAAGGAATATAATGAAAAATCAAGCTAGTCGTCTTGATTTGGGATCCAGGGGAAAATCTCTGTGTTTATTTGTTTTATGTTTTATGCTCTTACTACTGTTTATTTTCTGTTTTTAAGATTTGTTTGCAGATAATTTTTGTACAGGGTTAAAACCTACATTTGGAATCAGAGCAGCTTCGGCTTCAAGGGGACGCCTTTGCTGCTGAGGGGTTTTTTTCTCGGGCCTGAGGTAGACCCTATTCAGTGGGAGATCTACGGGATCGATTCTTGCAGTGAAAGAAGATGGCGAGCGACGGGAAGATAGAGATCGAGAAATTTAATGGTCAGAGTTTTGAGTTGTAGAAGCTCAAGATGGAGGATTTGCTGGTGGATAAAGATCAGTGGATCGCAGTAAATCCGAGTACTAAACCAACGACAATGTTAGATGAAGACTGGAAGAAGCTGGATCGGAAGGCAAAGAGCATAATACGATTGTGTGTCTCAGTTCAGTATTGTTGAATGTATCTGGGGAAGCTACGACGAATACCTTGTGGGACAAGCTAGGGACTTTGTACCAATCTAAGTCTCTAGCGAATAAATTGTTCCTGCGGAAAAAGCTATATAACCTGAGGATGAAGGATGGAGACTCGGTGACAGAGCATTTGAACGCCTTCAATACTATGGTAAGTCAGCTGTCATCTGTTGATATTAAAATCTCAGATGAAGATAAGTGCATCAGTTTGTTGCGTTCTCTACTAGACTCGTGGGACAGTCTGGTTATCGTAATAGGTAGCAATACAACTACCTTGAATTTTGATGACAATGTCTCAGCCTTGTTGTCGGAGGAAATGAGACGGAGAAATATGGAGGGTTAGAATGGAGATGCTTATCTGTACGAGGAAGGTCCCAGAACAAAAACAAGAATAAGGTTTTGAGTGGGAGATCTAAATCTAGAGGGAGATCTAAATATCCTTTAAAGTTTGTAAAGGTGTGCTGGAAATGCGGAAAGGAAGGGCACTACAAAAAGGACTGCAAATCTAAAGCTCCTAAAAAAGGAAAGGGATCTGATGATGCTCCTTTTGCAGAGGCAAAAACCACCTCGGATGAAGGTGGGGATGTGTATTTGGCTTCTTCTTCAAATACACATGTAGATCATGAGTCATGGTTGATTGACTCAGGTGCATCCTTTCACTTCACTCCCCATAGGGAGTGGTTCTGCGAGTATGAGAAATATGATGGTGGTGATGTCTTCCTAGGGGATGATAGGAAGGCCAAAATCGTCGGACGTGGAAAATTCAAGCTGAAGCTGCAAGGTGGAAGGATTAGAACACTTCCTGGTGTTCTGCATATTCTTGCATTGGCCAGAAATCTGATTTCTGTAAGCAAGATGGATGATGCAGGTGTAAAAACAGTGTTCGAGAAAGATGCCTGCAAGATGGTTCGGGGAGCATTGGTATTAATGCGGGGATTTCGGACTGGAACTCTGTACAAGCTACAAGGTAGCACTGTTATTGATGGGAGTAATAGTTTTGTGGTTCCTGAAAGTGGAGTGGAAAGCCTAGCTGTCTCTGGAGAAAAGACCATGTTATGGCATCAAAGGCTTGGACATATTGGAGAGAAGGGCCTTCGGATATTGCATAGAAATGGTATGGTAGAAGGTATGTCTAATTTCTCTCTGGATTTCGATTTCTGTGAACATTGTGTATATGGGAAGTAGAATCGGGTGAGTTTTCCTTTTGGTGCTAAGAGGGCGAACAAGATATTAGAACTTGTGCACAGTGATGTGTTTGGACCTGTGTCAGTTCCATCACTGGGAAAGTCTGTGTACTATGTTTCATTCATAGATGACTTCTCTAGGAATACATGGATATATTTCTTGAGGAAGAAATCTGAAGTCTTTGACAAATTTAAAGAATTTAAGGCTCTGGTGGAAAACCAGACAGAGAAGAAGATAAAGGCACTGAGGACAGATAATGGTGGGGAGTTCTGCAAGAATGAATTTGAAGAGTTCTGTAAGAATTGTGGTATAGCACGACAAAAGACTACTCCATACACACCTCAGCAAAATGGAGTTGTAGAAAGAATGAATAGAACACTGATGGAAAAGGCAAGAAGCATGCTCAGTGGTACCGGGTTAGGACAAGAATTCTGGGCAGAGGCAGTGGAGACTGCATGTTACTTAGTTAACAGATCACCTTCATCGGCGTTGGAGGATAAGACCCCACATGAGGTATGGACTGGTAAGAAACCCTCTCTTTCACATCTAAGGGTATTTGGATGTGATGCATATGTACATGTTCCAAAGGAGAAAAGGACCAAGTTGGATAATAAATCTAAAAGGTGCATCTTTATTGGGTATAAGGATGGTTTAAAGGGTTACAAGCTTTGGAACCCATAAACAAGGAAGGTTGTGTACAACTGAGATGTGGTGTTTAGAGTGAAAGATGTTGTTAAACAAGAAGTCCTACCAAAGGAACCTGAGAATATAGAGTTTGAGCTAAAGGAGGATGAATTAGACTCTACAATAGAAGAAGACTCATAAGAGGAAGAGCCACAAACTCCGGCTGTGAGAAGATCAACTCGAGAAAGAAGACAACCAGAAAGGTATAGTCCATCTGCTTTCTGTTCAAATTTTGCTTTAACTATAACTAATGATGATCCCAGAACTGTCAGGGAGGTAGTAGATTCAGAGGATGGAAAACTCTGGAAGGAGGCCATGGTTGATGAAATGGCATCCTTGCATAAAAATGAGGCATGGGATCTGGTGGAGTTGTTGGCTGGAAGGAAGCCTATCGAGAGCAAATGGGTGTTTAAGAAGAAGATGAATGTATAAGGCAAGGTGGAGAAATACAAAGCTCGTTTGGTAGAAAAAGGTTATTCCCAGGTGCCGGGAATTGATTTTGGTGATATTTTTTCTCCTGTTGCCAAAGTTACTTCTATTAGATTACTTTTATCTATTGCTGCTACATCTGATTTTGAGGTAGAGCAGATGGATGTGAAGACAACATTTCTTCACGGGGATCTGGAAGAGGAGATCTACATGAAACAACCTGAAGGCTTTATGGTGAAGGGGAAGAAAGAATTAGTATGCATGTTAAAGAAGTCTCTGTATGGGTTAAAACAGTCACCAAGGATGTGGTATCAAAAATTTTATACCTACATACGGGGACTTGGCTTCACCAGAAGCAAGGAGGATCACTGTGTTTTTTTTAAATTAATTGGTGATCGTGTTAGTTATTTGGTATTGTATGTGGATGATATTTTTTTTATTGGAAATGACAAAGAAATTATCCAAGATTTGAAGACCCAACTGTTCTCCAAATTTGACATGAAGGATATTGGTGCTGCAAACTATATTTTGGGCATGGAAATTAAGAGAGATCGGGCAAAGAGGAAGCTCTGGTTAAACCAGAGGAAGTATGTCGAGACTATATTGCAAAGGTTCAATATGCAGGATAGTAAATCGGTGAATGTTCCAATTCCTGTAGGTATAAAGCTGTTTGCTGAACAGTGTCCCAAGACACAAGAAGAAGAGGAGGATATGTCCCGTGTTCCATATGCAAGTGCAGTGGGTAGCTTGATGTATGCAATGGTTTGTACTAGACCAGACATTGCACATATAGTGGGAGTATTGAGCAGGTTTATGTCAAACCCAGGGAAGGAGCATTAGACAACAGTGAAGTGGGTTTTCAGATATTTACGTGGCACTAGTGATTATGGCTTGTGCTACCAGGGAAGACCAGGATTGGAAAGAGTGTTGGACATTCGTGGTTTTGTTGATGCAGACTGGGCTAGAGAACTAGACCAAAGAAGATCTACAAGTGGGTATGTGTTTAGCCTATTTGGAGGTGCAGTCAATTGGATAAGTAAAAGACAGTCTGTAGTGGCTCTTTCAACTACAGAGGTTGAATATATAGCAACCACTCATGCAAGCAAGGAAACAATTTGGTTGCAGAGATTGTGTTCAAGTATGGGGTTGGTGCAGCAAGCTATAAGGATAGATTGTGATAGACAAAGTGCAATTTTCTTGGCTAAGAACCCTGCTTATCATTCAAAGACAAAGCACATTGATTTTCAATATCACTTTGTGAGAGATATGGTTGAAGCTAAAGTGGTGTTGCTAGTAAAGGTGGACACTTTGAAGAATGTTGCAGATGCATTGACAACGTCTGTGAGCACTTAGAAGTTCTCTTGGTGTAGAGAAACAATGGGTGTTGCAAAGCTGGGCTAATGACTCAGCTCTTCTGTGGCCCCCTGCGGAAAGAAAACAACAAGTGGGAGAATGTTGGGTTTGTGTTATATTCTTTCCACGAATAATCACACGTGGGGGGTGATAGCCCCCCCTGTACGTTGCGCTAGGCGCAACGTCGACGGGGGAATAGGGGGGGCCTGTCGGGCGCTGCCCCAGAAATTTTTTTTGGTCCTTATTTTCCGGTGGGTGGATCCGCCCATGGTTTTGTGCATGGGTTTGCACATGGTTTTGGGGTATGATGGTTTTCGACCCCTGGTATTTTGTAGATCCGGTCAAGGGAACTACAGGTATGTTCTAATCCAGGGTTAATGGATTGGGGTTTATGTATGCTTCGGCATGTATATATATGTGTTGTAACACTAAAATGAATATAATGAAAAATCAAGCTAGTCGTCCCGATTTGGGATCCAAGGGAAAATATCTGTGTTTTATGTTTTATGTTTTATGCTCTTGCTACTGTTTATTTTCTATTTTTAAGATTCGTTTGTAGACAATTTCTGTACAGGGTTAAAACCTACAGAGCTTACAAAGAAAATTTTGACAAAGGTGAAGGCTCCATCTTAGACTCCAGTTGTCATGCCGGGAGCCATGTGTCCTGTGGTGTTTTTGGAAAGCGGTTTCGGTTTACTGTCAGTGGAACCTTAGACAGTTTTAATGAAGGTCTTAACTGACACCAATGGATTGGAAGTTTTTGGCTCAGCGGCTGTAGGGGAGCTCCAAGCGGATGTCAGTTTCTCCGAAAAAACTGTAAGTTATGAATCTCCTCCTCATACCCCTGCACCTGTATTTTTGTTTAGGGGCTTAGAGGACATTGTTTTACATAACAGCCTTAGGAGGAGCGAGGGTTCGAAGGCCTGCCTGTTTAGCAACTGGAGGTCAAATTAAATGCTATTAGGGATTCCTCAGAGATTTTTTGGGGCTCAGACAGGGGATGGTAGCCCTCTTCAATATGGGGATGTTAGTCCACAATCTCTTGGTGGCCTAGAAGGGGTTGTAGGTGGTCTGGGTTTTTGTGGACCAGTGGTGATAAATCATCTGGTGGCTGGGCTCAAGGGATTATAAAAAGTCACCTTCCTCCATGTCCAAGGTAAGGAGGGTTTTGACAGGTTTCTGAAGTTCAGGTAGCGTTTGAAAAGGAGGTTGACGAGTAGGTGGGGTTATTAGCAGAGGAAGAATATCATTGGGAGAAGGGAGACAATACGGTAGAAAATCGGAAGGAAGCGACAGTCAAGCAAGGCAAAAGAGGAAAAAAGGAAAAAACATACAATTAGAAAGTTGTTGACTGGAATTTCGTGTTGGGAATGGACCTTCAGGTCGATGAAGCGATGGAAGCGGCAGAACATGTTTTAGTGGGGAAATTTAGGGGATTTTTTTATTTTTTTATTTTCGCACAATACATATCAGAGTGGATTAAAAATTCACATGGGGAGATGCCAGGGAACAAACCGGAGGTCACAATTCTGGAAAATGGTTGGTTCATGATTCATTTCTCCTGCAGGGAAGCAGTGGAATGGGTTTTAAGTCACAACTGGGGCTTCAGATCTTTTCCCATTTTATTTAAGAGATGGTCTCCTTTGTTTGATGCACATAGGGAAAGGGTAGAGGAATTCCCGGTATGGGTCATATTTCCATCCTTCCCCCCATTCCTATGGACTGAAGATATTTTTTGGGTAGTGGGGAATTGGCTGGGTACCTTCGTGGAAACTAACATGTCTTTCCTAGAGACAAAATCTAGGAGCGTTGCTCATATTTTGGTAAGTTTAAACCTACAAGAAGGTCTAGTGGATGAAATTCAGATCTAGAGGCTGATAAATATTTTTGTCAAATAATTGACTATGAACACCTCCCTTTTTGGTGTCACCGTTGCCACAAACAAGGTCATCTGGCTCAAGGCTCTCCATTGGGGTTCAGAAGAAGGTGAAGGCCGCGAGACTTGTATAGGAAGGAGACAAGGGAAAGCCTAGATGATGAGGAGTCAGTTCATATGGAAAGGGTTGAAGAGAAAATTGTGGGGGTTCAGGAGGTGCCGGAGGGGGAAATAAATCTCATCGCTTCTTAGGAGGCACCTTTGGAGATACATCATGATTCAAATCAGGAGGATCTTGGGCAGGTTGAGCACGCTCCTGATCTTGCTCCCTCTCAGACAGTCCTTGGATCGATAAATATTGCAATCGATCAGGATGGTACTATCCCTTTCCCTCCCTCCTCTTTACATTCTTCTCTTGCCTCTTTATTAGATATTCTACCAAGGCCTCTTTTAGTTGAGTCATCTTGTATTTCAAACCTCTCATTAGCCATGGAAAACATTATTACTTCCATCCCTGCTCTTTTGATCGAAAAAAATCCTTATAACCTTCGGCATAGGGAGAAACAATCGATGCCTAATGAGCCTATAGGGGGGTTGGGGATCCTCTCGGATCGTGCCAGGCCTAGAAAATCCAAGGGTAGGAAAACTGATTTGTATAAGGCACAATTGAAATCCAAAATTGAAATTGTTGATGGAAATAAGTTATCATTATTGTTTTTTTCC
This sequence comes from Pinus albicaulis, assembly GCA_034641835.2. Taxonomy (NCBI): domain Eukaryota; kingdom Viridiplantae; phylum Streptophyta; class Pinopsida; order Pinales; family Pinaceae; genus Pinus; species Pinus albicaulis. The sequence continues at coordinate 611,795,200 of CM076584.1, read as the reverse complement.
TATATATGTAGAGGGTTTGCTAGTAATCGTAAAAAACTAGCCCTAAAATCTCTTCTTAAACTATATAGCCCTGATGTTATTTTTCTCCAAGAAACTATGGGTTTGGGTATCCATGTCACGGGTTCCCTTGAGAAATTATTGCCTAGTTGGTCTGTGGTGATGGTGGATGCAAGAGGAAGATTTGGTGGTCTGGCCATAGTTCTTTGTGACAGTGTATTTCATTTAACTAGCTCCTAGAGCTCTGAGTCGATGTTGGGAGTGGAGGTTTACTCCATTGAGATTTGTTCCTCTTTCAACCTAATAAACATTTATGGCATTGTTTTGGAGAGAGTCTGGTTCTCGAATAACTTATTTACAAAATATTTTATGAAGGCTGGGAATTTGGTGGTGGGGGGAGATCTAAATTTCTCCCTTTGTATGTCTGAATCTTGGGGGCCACAAGCCCAAGCGAATCCACTTGTTTATTTTTTTCAAAACAAAATCCAAGACAAAGGCCTCATCGACTTAAACCTTATAAAGTTGGTCCCTAATTGGAGGAATAAGAGGGTTGGTGAGGCCAGAGTGGATAAAAGATTGGACCGTTTTCTAGTCAAAGAGGACTTCATCAATCTCACCATTGGTTGTAGGAAATGGGTGGGATATGGGGGGGAAATCTGACCACTTCCCTATTCTTCTGGATCTCCCTGGTCCTAATAAAAATCCAGGGTCACCTTACAAATTCAATCTGGGGTGGTTAAAAGATCCAAGTTACAATGTCTTGGTAAAAACTTGGGTTCTGATGGATGGGTCTCAATGCCTCTCACATGCACATGCTTTTATGGCTAACTTCAAATATCTGAAATCTAAAACTATCCAATGGGTGAAAGAGAAAAGGTTCAGGGAGGATTCTGAATTGAAGAGTATTAAGGAGGCTTTGGAAGTAATGGAATGCCCAGAAGCTGACCACTATGAATCTGAGGAGAAGAAGGAAAGGATTAGAGGTATGGACACCAAAATGAGAAATATATTACTTGAAATTGAAGAGAAGTGGAGACAAAAAAAGCTGTGCGATATGACTTGAGGCAGGGGATGGAAATAAATTTTTTTTTTTCCAGATTTATGCAAAGGGGAGGAAACTTTCAAATACCATTTGGGAAATGAGAAGTCCAGATGGAGGGATGGAAAAATCCTTAAGAGAGATGGCCTTATTGGGAAAATATCATTATAAAAATATCTTTAAAGCTTTGGATGGGGCCATCTCTCTTAAGGATTTTTCCATCCCTCTTAAGGGTATAGAATGGAGGACTTATACCCAGGAGCTAAGAAGATCAAATGTCAGGATTTAAGCATCGCATGCTGAGGAGGAAGAAAATGCGATGCTTATCTCTCCAGTTTCAAAAACTGAAGTGGAAAGTTTCTTAAAGTCTATGTTAAAAGATAAGAGCCCTGGGTTAGATGGGTGGACAATAGAGTTTTATCAACACGTTTTTGACCTAATTGGGGATGACTTGGTGGGGGTGGTGGAGGAATTAAGGAACCAGGGGGGGATGCATTCATGAACCTTTCAACTCTATTTTCTTACCTTAATACCAAAATCAGATGCGCCTATCTCCTTTGATGAATTTAGACCTATTTCCCTCTGCAATTGTATTTACAAAATTATTTCCAAGATTATTTCTATTCGTCTGAATCCTATCCTTTCATGCAATATCTCTCAAGAAAAATTTGGTTTTTTGGATGGCAGACAAATTCATGAAGACATTGGGGTGGCCCATGAAACAATGCACAATATGAAAAAGAAAAGAAAAGAAAGGATTGATTCTGAAAATAGATCTGTCAAAAGCACATGACAGGATCACATGGCTATATTTGCGCCTTCTATTGACTCATCTGGGATTTTGCAACAATTTAATAAATTGGATTATGGGGTGTATTACAAATGTGTCCTTTGTTGTACTAATAAATGGGGTTGCTTCACCCTCCTTCCACAATCAGAGAGGGTTAAGACAAGGATGCCCTTTGTCCCCTCTCCTGTTCTATTAGTAGCGCAAGGGCTTAGCAAGATTCTGCACTCGGCCAAGAGAAATGGTGATCTAAAAGGTATTGAAGTTGCTACCAATTTGTTCATATCACACTTACGTTTTATGGATGACATTATTTTGTTAAAAAATGGTTCAAGGGATGATGTTGACCAATTGAAATGTGCCTTGGATCTATTCCTCAAGGCTACACGAATGATTATAAATTCTAAAAAATCCTCCATTTTTTATGATGGCCTATCAAAGAGGGATCTTCATAGAATTGTGGTCTCCCTCCCTTTTCAAGTGACTCCTATGGGGGACAACCTAAAATACCTGGGTTTCTTCCTAAAACCTGACCCCTACAAAAATCCAGACTATAATTGGTTGCTAGAAAAGATTGAGAAACAAATTAGCTTATGGAGTTTTAGATGGTGGTCTATGGATGGTGGATTGGTTCTCATCAAATCAATGCTTGTGGCCATACCAGTCTACTAGATTTCTCTCACCTGGGCTCCTAAAAGTATTTTAACAAAGGTCAGGAAAATTTTCAATCACTTCCTCTGGGCTGGATCAAAGGAGGAGCGTGTAATTCCTTGGGTAGCTTGGGACAAAATTACTGCGCCTAAGGAGAGGGGAGGGTGGGGGATCAAGGAGCTTCAAAATTTTGCTATGTCTCTAGCAACAAAATATGGTTGGAGGATTATTACTGAAGATAACCTCTGTACTTCGGTGATTAAACATAAATATATTGATCCTACTCCTTTAGACGAATGGATCCAAAATCCTCGGAAATAGATCTCAAATGTGTATGTGATTTGGAAAGCCACCATTCTCTCCTTCAAACTGGTCAAAGACAGTATGGCATGGAAATTTGGAAATGGGGAGAAGGTGGTCTTAGGCAGGGAGCTGTGGGTGGGTTGCAATCAACACTTTGCTCTTTCTTAAGGGATACTGGACCACCTTCACTCAATAGGGTATCATTACATATCACATAATGCAAAACCTGAGACAACTTCTTTTTGGACTCAGGGCTGGAAGTTGGAGGATGATCTACATATGGAGCCTCATTAGGGTATAGAATGGAGGACTTATACCCAGGAGCTAAGAAGATCAAATGTCAGGATTTATGACAGGATAAACAGTCTTTGCTGGGTACATGCACTGATTGGGAAATATGCTCCTAAATATGGCTATAAATTCTTGATGAACCAGAGGGTCATAGATCAACATGAGTGGTGGCATAGATTGTTATGGAAGGTGAATAGTCCGACAAAAGTTTTTTTTATTGGTGCGTGCTCAAGAACAAAGTTCCTACTTGGGATAATTTAAGAAAACAGAATAAACAGGGGTCGGGATGGTGTGTCTTGTGCAAGGCCTCAGAGGAGTCCATAAATCATATTTTCCTATCATGTGGGTTTGCCTTAAAAGTTTGGGAGGCCACCCTATCCATTTTAGGCTTACAAAATTCTTGCATGGACCTTCTGATAAAGCTGCTTGACTCTCTTGGTGGAATGAGGCTCCAGATATCAATAAAAATAATATCCCTTTAATCATCACTTGGGGTCTTTAGCTCGAAAGGAACAAAGGCATCTTCATGGATATGACCCCTTCCCCAATTTCCATTGCGACTGAATGTGCTTCCATTCTGGACCTTCTTCCCAAAAAAGACATCTCTAGGACTATCAAAATTATCACCAATGAACATATCAATAAGGATATTCCATGGGCATATTTTGACAGCGCCTCAGATAATCAAAACCGATGTGGTACTGGATTGGTGATCCATTTAGATGAAAACAGAACTTTAAAAGCATCTCTGGGCATAGGCATTGGCACAAACAATTTTGCTGGACCACTCTCTCTAAAACTACTTCTCCGTTGGCTTATTAAACTGGGAATCGACAATGTTCAAATTTTTTGTGACTCCAAGAGTGTTATAAATCGGTTCAACAATACTCAGAGATGTCTGAATTTTATATTGACACCTATCATTGAAGAAATTCTACTTTTAAATATGTCATTTGATTTTATATCTGTGTGCTATATCTACAGGGAACGAAACTTTGTGGCTGACCTCCTTTCTAAGGAGGGCATACAACAAGCTATGGATAGCTGGCTCATAGTGGACGCTGAAGGTGACAATGTCCATGTGTCGGACACTAGACCTTTTATTAGCTAGATCTTACTCACTCTCGGTTCCAGGTTTATGATCCTATTTATGCATATGTTTTTTGGTCAAAATTTGACGATGGTATCCATACTGGTTACATATAGGCTCTTTTTCTGCGGGATTGACAATATAATGTTATTTTTTATAAAATATGTATATCTAGTGGCCTCTCTATGAGGCATTTTTATTTTTTGGATGCACAATGGTCAAAGTTTAAACACTTTTGATGAAAATTTTCTTCTGGTATTTGTTGCATACTATATGGTATTGTTTTTCGTGCGGGTTGTTTTCTCCTTTCTTGGAGAGGCTTGGTTTTCATGGGTTTTTTGTTGTTGTTGCTAAAACTGTTGACTGTGGCTCCTACAACACTATTTTGTTTCTGCACAGTGTTAGTGGATACTATGCAGGTTATTTTACCTACCAAATGCTTCACTGCATGTACTTTGTAGCTTTTTATCTATTCTTAATAAAAAGTTTGTTTTTTCCTTGGAAAATAATAATAATAATAATAATAACTTTGTTGTAATATATATATATATATATATATATATATATATATATATATATATATATATATATATATATATATAATTTTTATTGTTATATATTTATCAATCGTAGATACAATGAAGTCTTCGGCTATATACATTTAAAATAACATGTAATAATATATATACATGCAAAAAACATGTAATATTATTATTTTTGAATTCACATGTAAATTTATAATTACATGCTAGAGGTTTAGTCAATCGATTTAACATATTTATCTGTCCTGTTTTTCTGACCTAAGTGAACCTATTGTTCTATTACTGGGTGTAACTAAAACACCAATTTTTTATCATTTCGTGCTTATCATTTTTCTCATTACAATAGTTTTTTTGTATTATTATCATTTTGTGCATGGCTTTATAATATTAATCTTAGGGTTTATAATCCATTGAGTTTTTAGTATTAATCCCTTGGGTTTAATACTATTCCCTTGGGTTTATAATCCCTTTGGTTTTTAGTATTAATCCCTTGGGTTTATTATTCCATTGGGTTTATAATATCTATCTTAGGGTTTATATACCTTGGGTTTATAATATTAATCCCTTTTGTTTAATATTGTTCCCTTGGGTTTATAATATCAATCCCTTGGGTTTATGGATCTAAGGGCTCATATTCTTACAGTATAATGTTTTTTTTTTTTTCACAAAGGAAAAATTTGTAACTTTTCATTAAAAGATAAGTTACATGTTACATATACTGGTAGTGCACTACTGATCAGGCCACGAGAGCCAATAACAGCCATTCCGACGTCCATGATAAACCAATACATAGCTCAAAACAGAAACTATAATTTACCAATAACATCGCATGTAAGTTCGGTGCATAACTTACATATCAGAATCAAAATATAAATAAATATACATATAATAGCCACTGATGAAACATGGGAGATAAAGCAGACAAAAAAAATCTCCCCAAAACAGGCTGTTCAGTCAAACAGTCCCCTGTACTGGTGCCTCCTCTATAAAAGGCTATTGATAATATCAGTAAATTTGAACTCCGATCTGCTCAGTAATGTGCCAAGTACCCCACCTCAGCTCCGTGGCTTCTTTAGACAATTGATCTGCCACTTGGTTCCTAGTCCTGTTAATATGTGCCACAGAGATGGAGTCAAAAAGGATCCTGAGATGATGTACCTCTCGCAGAAGTGCAGACAGTGTGTGCGTATGACAATGAGCATGTTCATTGAACCAATTTATCACAAGAAGGGAATCCCCAAATATCTGAATGGAGTTGCAATTTTTTTCCCGAGAAAAAACCAGAAGGAGTCGAAGGCATTGTAATTATGCGAAATTATTAGAACCAGGTCCCAATCCCATCCTAAGATGGTAATGATGATGGTCGTTTAAATACAAGGTTGCACCCCCCCCCCCCCCCCACAGCCATGTGGTTTAGCAGCACCATCGAAATATGCCCAAGGTCTGCATCGATCGATCAGTTCAGGGACCAAGGTCATGGGAGCTTTTTGCAGTTTATCCACAGGCATCAGATTGTAAGTGGAAATGGACATCGCACAGATATGGCCACAGTTGATAGGAAGGCCATTGAAAATGAATTTGTTTCGGCCGATCCATAGTTCTCATGCAAGGATCAAAAGTAGGTTGCGCATCCTCTGGAGATGAGCGAACTATTGCCACCAATTTAACCACGCATCATGCAGAGTGTAACCATTCCAGAGGTATTGGCAGCCCAGACAAGTGGTGACCCGAGCCCAAATCTCCAAAATGACATTGTAGTGAAGAAACAAATGCATGGAATCTTCGCTATTTGATAGGCAATAAACACAACGAGATGATTTGTGAATGGCTCTTTTGTGAAGGAAATCCATTGTAGGAACACATTGGTTAAGAATGCACCAGAATAGTATTCTGTGCTTGTGTGGCGCGTTCAATTTCCATATGTTGCGCCACCACCATGCTTTTTGTGGGGGTTCTCTATGGTGGATAAGAGCCAAGTACCCCAGCTTTGGAACATAATGCCCAGTAGGTGAGCAGTCCCATATCAGTGGATCATCCTTATCAGTGATACGAATGTTTGATACTGTTAAATCCCAGATGTAATTCTGCCATTGCCAATGTCCATCACAAGGGATCTCAAGGTGGTCCGCAGACAACTAGGCTTGTCCTTGCCATGTGGTGTGGGCTGGGTCCGCAATCTGAGAAAGGTAGAAGATGTTCCTTCTAGCCAGGTGTTCTGTGATGAAAGCAGGTAGTCTATAAAAATCACCACTACCTGACCATGAATCCAAACCAATTTTTACAAATACCCCGGATCCAATCTGCCATGATAAGCCCCTCTGAATGAGCTGGGCTACTTTAGTGATCGCCTTCCATAGAATAGAGGCACCAATGGGCAGCACTACACAGTCCCTGATCCAATCAAGGGTTGACCTAGGCGCAATATACTTTGCAACAATGACATCCTTCCAGAGACTGTGTCCCGTGATAATATGCCATCACATTTTGGCCGCCAGTGCTTTGGAAAATAATTGGAGATCTTTAATCCCCCAACCACCCCACTGTTTGGGTATGTTAATGCGGTCCCAAGCAATCAAAGAAAAAGTGGTATCCTTTTCCTGGTTGCGCCATAAGAAATGTCTGCACAGGCATTTTATACGATTGATGATCCCAATAGGAATCCAAGCCAGGGTCATCCAATAGATCAGAATGGCTTCAAGCATTGATTTGATAAGGACTAGTCTTCCAGCTCTAGACAACCATCGATTGTACCAAACATTAATCCTGCGTTCAACTTTTGCTATGGATAGCTGGCTCATAGTGGACGCTGAAGGTGACAATGTCCACGTGTCAGACACTAGACCTTTTATTATCTAGATCTTACTCACTCTCGGTTCCAGGATTATGATTCTGTTTATGCATATGTTTTTTGGTCAAAATTTGACGGTGGTATCCATACTGGTTACATATAGGCTCTTTTTCTGCGGGATTGACTATATAATGTTATTTTTTATAAAAATATGTATATTTGGTGGCCTCTCTATGAGGTATTTTTATTTTTTGGATGCACAATGGTCAAAGTTTAAACACTTTTGATGAAAATTTTCTTCTAGTATTTGTTGCATACTATATGGTACTGTTTTTCGTGCGGGTTGTTTTCTCCTTTCTTGGAGAGGCTTGGTTTTCATGGGTTTTTTTTTGTTGTTGCTAAAATTGTTGACTGTGGCTCCTACAACACTGTTTTGTTTTTGCACAATGTTAGTGGATACTATGGAGGTTATTTTACCTACCAAATGCTTCACTGCATGTACTTTGTAACTTTTTATATATTCTTAATAAAAATTTTGTTTTTTCCTTGGAAAAAAATTATAATAATAATAACTTTGTTGTAATATATATATATATATATATATAATTTTTATTGTTATATATTTATCAATGGTAGATACAATGAAGTCTTTGGCTATATACATTTAAAATAACATGTAATAATATATATACATGCAAAAAACATGTAATATTATTATTTTTGAGTTCACATGTAAATTTATAATTACATGCTAGAGGTTTAGTCAATCGATTTAACATATTTATATGTCCTGTTTTTTCTGACCTAAGTGAACCTATTGTTCTATTACTAGGTGTAACTAAAACACCAATTTTTATCATTTCGTGCTTATCATTTTTCTCATTACAATAGTTTTTTTGTATTATTATCATTTTGTGCATGGATTTATAATATTAATCTTAGGGTTTATAATCCATTGAGTTTTTAGTATTAATCTCTTGGGTTTAGTATTAATCCCTTGGGTTTAATACTATTCCCTTGGGTTTATAATCCCTCTGGTTTTTAGTATTAATCCCTTGGGTTTATTATTCCATTGGATTTATAATATCTAACTTAGGGTTTATATACCTTGGGTTAATAATATTAATCCCTTTTGTTTAATATTGTTCCCTTGGGTTTATAATATCAATCCCTTGGGTTTATGGATCTAAGGGCTCATATTCTTACAATATAATGCTATTCATAGGGTTTTTGATATTAGTCCTTTGGTTAAATATAATATTATTAATTAAAAATGATTAATATAAAATGTTTATAAAAACAATATTTATTAATATACTTTTATTAATGAAAACTGTTAATTAATATTAATAATATTTTTTTTAATAAACCCAGAATTTTTATACTAAAAATACAAAGTATTAACCCAAGGGATTACTATTATAAACCCAAGGTATATAATATTTTTTAACAATATTTCTATTAATTAATATTTAATTAACCATATTTATATTAATAAAATAATAATAATAATAATAAATAGTTATTTAATTCATTCATTATTAATAATTAATTCACTCATATTATTAATTAATAATTATATTTATATGCCTTAGCCGTATATCAACCACATTTACTAATGTGGTTGTGCTAGTAAATATTACATGCAAACTAAACATAAAATGAATCAAACTGAACTTAAAATGAATTAAGCATCATCAATAATAATATTTTTTGTCAATTCCATATTATGTAGTAAAGAAAGTACATATTTCCCTCCTACTAAAAAGTATATTACTATTTTTCTTTTGCTTTCAATTATTTCATCTCTTTATATAAAGTTGATGTAAAATTAAGGTGGAATTAAAATATTTTATATATAGAGGGCAACGATTTTTATTATTATTACTATTTTTTAATTTTTCAATATAAGTTGGCATGGTGTGATCCCTCTTGGTTGATTTTAAAAAAGTAAAAAACGTTACGTGACAACATCTCTCTCTTTGTAGATACCTCTCAATGCAATAACGAAATGAACATAGAGGAGAAGTTATTTGAACATCCACCAGGCTAAAGATAGCTTATGGGACAGATTTCTTCTCTATTTGTCTGTTGTATTCAACCCTTTCCTGTGAAGTTTCACAATAAACTCTCCCAAATTCTCAACAAACCCCTCGCTGAATAAATTATCCAAAAAGATAGCTGCCAACATATATGCATAACTTTCCCTGCTGTCTTTGAAGGCCTCACATTCTAAAATGAAATGCTTTTATATTTCCACTTTTATAGAAGAGAAAAAAGTGCCCCACTCTTTCCTCCCACACTTAAAATGGCATTTTCCAGCGCCCTGTTTCACAACGGAGTTGATGAGAATTAGTCCTTAATTGAGCAATAATAATTTTGGCTCTCCAAGAAATATTGCCCCCTATGTATGCTTTTTGTTGATGAGTATGAGTGGGATTAAACTCTTCAATATAATACTTTTTATTTCTCCCTAGTTCCTCCCAAGTACATTTGTGGAACTTATCCATAACAAAAACTTTTACCTCTTTACTGTTTGTGGGACACATGCTTAAGGAAATGCCCCATTTTCTAAACCATTTGTTATTTTGCCGCATCCTAGTCTTATTTCTTTTGCACAATATGTCATTAAACACAACCTTAGACCATCTGGCTTCTTTTATTTTCTCAAATTTTTTAAATACCTTATGACCGGCACCATAAAAATTGTTTCAATAGGAGGAGCCCCCGTTTCACTTAACAAGATAACATAAGGAACTAAACCTTTAATTTTGAATTTGTTTGTAATCAAACACTTCTGAATTTTCTCAATTTTTTTCCACTGCATGTAGGATGTACTGCTGGCCCACAGTTCACAATCGTAGAGAATCATTGGAATCACTAAAAGCCCAAAAAGAGTTAGAGTGGTTTCCAAATCCCATAACTCTGCATCTCTACACCTATTTCGAAAATCATAAAATGTTTTCCAACCCTCCAAAGTTCTTTTCTTTCTACATCCATTCCAACTTAGATTCTTGTTGAAGTCAATTCCGAGGTATTTGTAATCCGCAACTTCTTCCAGAATGTTGCCTTCAAAGTAGAACTTATGCTGGTTATGTTTTCTTTCGTTAGAGAAAACCACTACTTTCGTTTTGCTGATATTGACTTGCATACCCACACTTCTACAAAAAAGTTCAAGGGAAAATAAGTGCTATTGCAAACCAAGAGCAGATTTAGCAATCAAAATAAGGTCATCTACGTACAAAAGAAGCCTTATAACAAACTTTCGCAAATGGATACCGTCACCCCCTTGCGAATTTAGCCACTCTTCAAGCTTGTTGATATATAAACCAAAGAGGGTAGAAGACATTGGACAACTTTGTTTGACCCCAATATCGCTTCTAAAACTTTCAGAAATGCCTGCTGAAGTTCTAGTTTTGACTTTCACCTCTTCATACTACCCATGCACAATTGCTCTCAAATGCCTGGGAACCCCAAGTTCCTCCATTATTTGCCAAAGCTTATCCCTAGGAACCGTGTCAAAGGATTTTCTGAAATCAACAAAGTAACAAAAGACGTCTTCCTTTTTCTCCCAAACTTTTTCAATGATGTGCCTTTTGTTATACCATGATCAACTGTGGAATATTTATGTCTAAAACGTACTTGTCCTTTAGCACATTTATCTCTTTCTTCTGCCCACTTGCTGATTTTATTTTATAACATGCTTCCAAATAACTTTGCAAACAAGGGGTTTATCATTATGGTCCTATAATTGGAGGGATTATTGACATCACCACTCTTGAAAAGAGGTATTTCCAAACTGGTTGTCCAATTTGTGGGGAACCTCTGTTGTATGATGCTATTGAAATTTTTTGTAATGTGAGGTGCAAAATTTTTTAAGCCCCACTTTAGATACTCTGCTTGGAGTTCAGCTAAGTCTTTTGATTTTCCAACACCCAACATCTTTATACCCATCTCTACCTCTTGCACCGTGAAGAGTTTTGTATCAGTGTTGACCAAGGGAGGAGGGTCAACCTTGGGATTGTGCTCATAAAGTTGTCTTGCATAGTCAAACCATTTAGAAGTTGTAATATTGTTTTAGATTGCATCTTTCTTGGTTGGTGTTGGGTGATTTAATTGTGAGTTAAATCCCTGTCATTTAATTGTCAACCCAGGGTTCGAGAACTGATCAGGTATACGTGTACTATATGTACTAGGTGATTATTTCTTAGAATAGATTAATCTAATGCAAGAAACAAATTACAAAGCAAATAATGAAAGAAAATGAAAAGCATGTGCACATGTTCTTTCCTAAGCATGTTCTTTTTCAGTTACTTTCTGTCTCAATGAATACTACCTTCACAAATAAAAGCTATAGTCCTTGAGATTACTAGTTTGAAATTACTAGTGCGAGATTACTAATGTGCTAATCCAATCCAAACACATTGAAATTAAATCAATGCAAACCCAATCTAATCCAAACATACATAAATGGAATCAATCAAACAACATTAATGAAATCAAAATAACATAAAAGAAACTAAAATAAGCTTGCTTAAATGAAATAACATAAATATTTACAACAAAAGAAAGAGGTGCGCAAGTTGCAATTGATGGGGGCCCTCCACTCCTCAGCAAGCATACCGAACGATTATCAAAGCTTGGAGAGCAAAGTAGTGACATGTATTCCATAAAATGAAGTTGGAGAAAAGCTCCAAAGATATTACAATAATTCAACTCTCTTCATCTCTATCCTCACTTTACAAATTCCATCTTGGAATGGAATTCTCGACGGGGGCTCCTTTGTATGAAGGATGCACTCCTATTTATAGAAAAACTTAAGATAACTAATCAATAAATATAGATCCACAAATCTCTTCTAGATTCACATTTATCTCTTGTGGTTACAACCAATCACCTAAAAATATGAGATACAAATCCTCTCACACATATTTAGGATACACATATCAAAACATCCATGATTCTTCTCCTTTGAATGTGTTTAGTCAATGATCCAAATATTTCACAAATATTCCACAAATCTTTATGAGTTGAAATTGAAATTCGAATTTGTGGTTGAGTGGCCAAATAAGGCTCTTCTAGAATCTTCAAATAGGCCTACAATATCATAAAAATCATTCCACTTTTAGATATATATGAAAACATGAAAATTTCCTAATATTTAATCATGAATTCTCTTAAAATACGTAAAATAAATTACTTGGAAAATAATAATGATAAACCCATATGATCATGAAAATGGGTATTAATGTAGGGTTATGGAGCTACATAATATGGTAAAGGGTTACAAAATATGGTAAAATGATGGAAATGAGGGTAAAAAATGATGGCATTTTGGAGGGCCAACAGTTGAAGCTCCTTCCAAAACAATTTGGGATTATTTTTCCAAGGAAGATTAGTTCTTCTCTCCTCGAAACCATAAAATCAACTTTTTTTTTTTTTCATAATATCTGCTTGTAAGATTTGAGCTTTATGTTATCCTTGTTTGACTCTTTCCAAATTATCCTTGCCTTTTGGCATTCCTCGTCAAACCAAGCATTAACCGAAAAACAATTTGTTTCAAACTTCTTAATTTTTTCTATTTTGCACTCTGCAAGTGCACTTTGAATTAAATGCGTTAATTCGTGACTAGCATGTCGTGAAATGAGTTTTTCTCCTTCTCGAAGAGCCTCTCTAGCGATATTTTGAATTTATTACAGTTTTCTGGAGTCAAAAGAATTCTGCCCTTGGAATATTTTGTTGAACACATAGAGTTTTTGACCCTAACTGCTTCTTTCCAGTCTAAGAGAAACTTAAATAAATTGGCTTGTGATCTGATTTTAAGTCCCAAGGCTGATCTCCAATCAAAACTTCCTCCATTTTCTCATACAAACTATATGAGAAAATTACATAGTCTACTACACTTGCTTCATTGTAAGTATTGCAAGTGAAATTTCCAGACCCTTCCCCTCTAGTCAAACCATTACAAATGATTAAATCGAAAGCCCCACATAGAGTAAACAATTGTTCACCAAAGAGATTGCAGCCCTTTTCCTCTGAAATTCTTTTCCATTGATGATTACTCTCTTCTGTAAGACAAATAGGGTCACGATCTTCTTTACAACAAGGAATGCTAGCTTGCTCACTTGTAGTCCTAACATTTAAATTGTTGAGATTTTGGGTAGCATCGGATGTGCTCTAGCTCCAAAACTTTGTGGAGGGGCTAGAACACATGAGATATCCAAGACCCAGAAAGCGTTTGGAGAAATTCCATCTGGTGTAAAATATATTCAAATAATTAATTTTTTTAATGGGGACCCTAAGTCTAACTTAGGGAAATTGAAAAATTAGAGTGAATTAATTTACACATGTGATGAGAACTTTCTAAGTGACGTGGATCAAACTTCTTCTAATCTTAGTCATTGATTAGAGATTAGATAACGACCGTTGATTTGTCAACGAGAAAAGTATAAAGGAAAGGCTTGGGGTCAGTTGGAGAACACACACAATGAGTCTAAGAGATCGAATTATTCTGATGGAGTAGTGCTTAGATGAAGATCAAATCTGAGTGATTCAGAGAAGTAGTGAGGGGAAAATGCAATGATTGGTCGGAGGACCAAGAGTACAACGCATAGCAAGGGTAGTAGAGACGCAGTGGAGGCAACACAACCATCAGAGGGTGTGACACGAACCATAGAGAGGCTGACGCAGGCCCACGCAGGGCTCACGTAGGGGCAACGCAAAGCCTCCAAGGGACAATCCGAAATTAGCTGGAGATGGGGGTTTCCAAGCCGACAGGGCTAAAACTCGATTCCGGGAAAAGCTGATCAACGCAGAGCAAGGGTGACATAGTCCTTCAGCCAGGGCCACACAATCTTATGCAATGGCAGCGTAGAGACTGCGTAGAGCTAGCTGGGGTTTCACCAGTGACTCATTCGGATCAACCGAGACTTTTAGAGTGAGGTAAAACTCACATTTTTCTCTGTTGCCGAGGTTTTCTCTGTTGGGTGAGCCAAATTATGGAACCCTAGATGTACTCAGAATAATGCTGCTTAATAATAATAAACCCTCAGAACTGCTGCACCAATTTTCCCGCATTGGGTTTTTCCAGGGATGTTTGTCCAAAAAATCATGTGTGTCCTATGTCATATGTACGTGATGTTAAGTAAATGATCTGTATTTGTGTAGGCTGCTAGTTGTGTTTACTTCGATATTTTATGAATACTTTCTAAAAATATCTTGTATAATTAAATCACAAGTAGGAGAAGTAAATAGAGATAGAACAATAGGGTCTCTATAATTTTGTATTCAAAAATTTTCACATGGTATCATAGTATTGCAGATCTCGCTGAAGCAATTAGCAAGGGGTTGAATATTTTTACTGTAGGAAGGGCAGCTGAAGCAACACAGATCCAGGAGAAGGCAACACAGCACCAGGAGGGACACAAACCCAACAAAAGGGACACAGAGCCAATCTTCTCACGTAGAGCTGACGCAGAGGCTAACACAGGCCCTAGTGGGTGACGTAGAGCCTGTCAGGCTCACGCTGGGCTAACGCAGTGGCTGACACAGGCTCTAAAGGGTGACACAGTGTGAGTTGGAGAAACACTACACTGATTGCCGGGGCTGGAAGTGCAACTTCTGATCTTCAAAAGTTGCTGGTGAGACATCAGTTCTGAGAGAGCAGTTTCTCTAGAGGGTTTCTCTCGCCAAGAAACCCATATCTGATCTTCTGTTGAGTGCAACAACAATAGAAGGGAGAAGAGGATCTGTTTCGACAGTTTGAGCAGAGATGGCCCTGTACAGATTGAGAGATCAGGATAAGTTAGACGGTGTGTCTAACTTTGTGATTCGGAAAGCCAGAATCCTGACAGTCCCGAAGGAGTACGATACCAGAGACCACACAGAGAATGTCCTAGCTATGTTGACCGATGCAGATTCTCTGAAGAAGTTCAACGAAAACAGGTGCGGGCTAAGCGCTTGATCATGGATGGAGTAAAGGATCACGTGGTCTCGCACATTGCCGTGAAGAAGACGATAAATGAGGTGTGGACAGATTTGACCATGCTGTATCAAGGTAGCTCCATCCAACGAAAGATGCTTCTAGAGAACCAGATGCGGATGTTCCAGATGCACAAAGGAGAGGAGATCGACCCCTTCCTCTTGAGATTGCATACTATTTGAGATTAGCTGATTGCCATGGGGGAAACTTCGGATGATGGGCTCATGGTGAGGAATGACCTGAATGCAATCACCGATGAATGAGAGACCTTTGTCCAAAGTATGTTGGGCAGAGCACAACTCCCAAATTGGGGTGACATGTAGGCAATCCTTCGACAGGAGGAGATCCAGAGGGTGACCAAGAGGGAATTCAACAATGAAGGTGTCAATGTAAAGAAGGAGGAGGAGGAAGATGCAACCCTAGCATCTAAGGGAAAACGACAACAATAGAAGAAGAAGAAGGATCTATCCAAGGTTCGACGCTTCATATGTGGTGAACTTGGACACTTCGCCAACACTTTTCCTAAGAGGAAGGACAAGGAAGCTTCAGATTCTAAGGCAACAACAATGAAAGGGGACAGTGGCAGCGAAGATGATGTGGTCATGAGTGCTCATGTGCCTTAAGAGAAGAGGTGGGGTGATATAGATCTGTAGAGCAACTACAGATGGTGGAGGCAGGATCCTTGAGGTGCCCAAACTCTTGGATCACATACGAGATATGAGAGCCTTAAGACAGTAGTAGGATGACTAGAGTCAGTGGGTGCAAAATATCATGGAGAAGCAGAGGCAAAGTTGGGACGCTGAAGTCTGGAGCAACGCAGAGGAGAGATAGCAACAACGCAGAAGCAACAACGCAAAGGCTGATGGGGTTTCAGCAACACAGAGGCAGTGCTCACATAGTGTAGAGCAGCAGACATCACAGTGCTTCAGAGAGACAACACATAGCAGCAACATAGGGTGCTTCAGTGATGAGATGCATCTAGACTAACTTGTCTGTCAATGTTTGGTGGTGGTCCTTCAGTTGCTTACTTCTCAGCGACTGAGTTGCAGTGTAGCAGTTAGCAGTGACAGTGCTATAGGTAGCATGATGTAGCAATTTGAGAGGGAGATGCAATGCATATGTGGCAGTGACTCTGGCATAGTCATGGGCAACAATACATAAAGTAGCAGCTCAATGGATGGAGGGCAGCAGGCCAAGCATCAACAACGCGAAGACCGATGCCAGAGATCAGGGTGACGCTTTAGTGGTGAAGTATTGCTAGAGCACATTCCTCGCTAAGAGGGAATGTTGAGATTTTGGGTAGCATCAGATGTGCTCTAGCTCCGAAACTTTGAGGAGGGGCTAGAACACATGAGATCTCCAAGACCCATAAAGTGTTTGGAGAAATTCCATCTAGTGTAAAAGATATTCAAATAATTAAATTTTTTAATGGGGACCCTAAGTCTAACTTAGGGAAATTGAAAAATTAAAGTGAATTAATTTACACATGTGATGAGAACATTCTAAGTGATGTGGATCAAGATTCCTCTAATCTTAGCCATTGATTAGAGATTAGCTCACAACTGTTGATTTGTCAATGAGAAAATTATAAAGGAAAGGCTTGGGGTCAGTTGGAGAACACACACAGTGAGTCTAAGAGATCGAATTCTTCTGACAGAGCAGTGCTCGGACAAAGATCAGATCTGAGTGATTAAGAGAAGCAGTGAGGGGCGGATGCAGTGATTGGTCGGAGGACCAAGAGTACAATGCAGAGCAAGGCCAATAGAGACACAGTGGAGGCAACACAACCATCAGAGGGTGTGACATAGACCCTAGAGAGGCTCACACAGGCCCACGTAGGGGCAGCGCAGAGCCTCTAAGGGATAATTCGAAATTAGCTGGAGATCGAGGTTTCCAAGCCGACAGGGATGAAACTCGATTCCAGGAGAAGTTGATCAAGGGTGACGCAGTCCGTCAACCAAGGCCACACAACCTTACGTAGTGGCATCGTAGAGAATGCATAGAGCTAGTTGGGGTTTCACTAGTGACTCATCCGGATCAACCGGGACTTGCAGAGTGAGGTAAAGCTCACATTTTTATCTGTTGCCTAGGTTTTATCTATTGGGTGAGTTAGATTATGGCACCCTAGATGTATTTAGAATAATGCTGCTTAATAATAATAAACCCTCAGAACTGCTGCACCGATTTTCCTGCATTGGGTTTTTACGGGAACATTTGTCCGAAAATCATGTTTCCTTTGTCATATGTGCGTGATATTTAGTAAATGATCTGTATTTGTGTAGGCTGCTAGTTGTGTTTACTTCAATATTTTCTGAAAGTAACTTGTATAATTAAATCAAAAGTAGAATTAAATTGAGATACAACAATAGGGTTTTTGTAATTTTGTATTCATACATTTTCACATAAATCACCCACTATAATGACTTCACCTAGCTGAGAATATGTTTCAATATCTGCCTTTAAAGCTACAAAGGGATCTTTGTGGTCAAGCCCTCTACTTTTGTAGATTTTTGAAACTTACAACACAAAATAACATGCTGCAATTTTGATGTGATTTCCATTTTCTGATATTTTAAACCAAACAAATTTTTTATTTGAGTCTTCTCTTTCTAGCTGAATAAAAGAACCACTTTTTTTTTTTTTTTTTTCTCTCTCGCTAATACCATGATACCCTCGTGTGCTTTTCCATTCCCTGCTGCCTTGTTCCACATTGCCATATTCCAGTACCCTTCAAACAAAGGTGTCGTGCACCCTTCATGCTCATGTGTTTCTATGAGGAAAATTATGTCTCTATCTTCCGTAATAGGCCCTAACCCAGGTCCTTGTTTCCATGTGCTACCTCTGCAGTTCCAACAAAATAAAATTAAGGAAAACTGGGTATGCCTTGATTGCTATTTGTTTTGGCATGCAAGACTCAGAGTTGAGTCTTTGTCCATGTTTTCCCATGCTGACCTTGCTTCTTGATTTCTCGCTAAAGAGTTTGTTGTCTCTTCTTTATTATCATCTTACTGCCTCGTTTTGAAAGGAGGTCCAAATTGTGCTATCACAACTTTACCCTTATAAATCCATGCTCTCTTTCCCTCATCTCTAGCTACACTAACCTTTGACATTTCCTCCCTCCTTTCCTCTTGTTGTCTTACCGTTAAATCTTCTTCTAGAAAAAAGCGAGATCCCCTCAAGAGTTGCTTCTTGCTTAGAATGATATCTTTATCATGCAAGCTAGGCATGATGACTCTTATGGGCCTGGCTCTCTCACCGTTAAACTTTCCTACCCTCCATGCTTGGCATATTTGTCCTTGCCATAATAACGTGTCTTTCAAGAAGTCCCTTGCAAGGTCAAAAGTATATTCATTTTTCCCTTAGTTTTTCACCCCTTTAATAATTATGTTTGCTGCTCTATCTTGCCTTTCCTTTCTTTTTCTATCTTGCATGTTGTTGACTCGAATGTTTGCTTCTCCTTCCCTATTAGCATAATTGCTAATAAATCTAGCCCAAGTTTTGGAAAATTTTGTGGAGCCTCATTTCCTTTCTTCTCCTGTTGTCTCTTCATGGTTGTCTATTTAGGCAACCGCTTTCTCTTTATCCCGCGATGGTTTCGCATTCATGTTTTGCACATATGCCTTCATGCGTTGCCATTCGGTTTTCCCTATCAAGGGAGCTTCCTGTAGCATTTCCACTTGCTCCTTCAAAATTTTATTGTTTTCCGCTAAAGCCTAGTTCTCATCTGTTATTACATGAATTGTATGATCCCTTTCCTGCTCTTTAGCTTCTAAAACCTCCAACCTATTTTTTGCACTTAAAAATTATCACACATAGAGATAAGATGACCAGGTGAGAGGTGTGGATGTGGGATTGTACAAAGAAGAAACATCCATGACTTTTCCTTTGGGCCTATTGTTTCCATATGCTTGCAAAGGGAACTTGTTGGAATATTTCTTATTGCGAAGGGCCCGAGTACTTTTCTTTGAGACTGTTTTTTCCTTGTCTGCTCCCATTTTAGACGGGCTAGTCTTCGTTTTAAAATGCCCCAATACTGTTTGGCATTGACCCAAACCCACTTCCCAGCTTTGGTTGATGAGGCAATTTTCACTTGTCTTAGATCATTTGTTTCCACAGGTTCCGAAATTTCTTGTCTCGTTATCATGTTTGAATGCATTAATCTCCAACCCCTTCACTGCTATAGTGCCGAACTCCTAATTCCTCCACCCAGCTTCGAACTGTGCCTCTCTCACACCCAAATGCAAACCCTAACCATAAACTGCAATGCCAAAAAGCAGAACCAAAACTAATCAATAGTTGTGAAAAACAAGTGCTACATATTAACTTGTCTTTACCACTTAGTTAAAAAAATAGTGAAATTCTCTAATCACTATTACTATATATTAAAAAAATTAATTATTACGCTTTGTAAATGTAGTTGTAAAATGTATATTTTCCCTCATGCTTGAAAATGAAGATAACAACAGTTACATCATATTGGCTACAAACCAAATTCATGGCAATAAAAATTACACAATAACCAAATTGTTTTGAAACACAAATCCTAACTCTACTTGCTCTTGCTCAAGTCTCAATATTTGCAAATTGCACATATACATTAAAAGTTAAAGGGGCATTTTTTTTTTTTTAGAAATACATTTTGTGACTTTGTGTTCTACTTAAAATTTTATATATAACTTTTTTATATATTAAAAAATATATATTTGATTTTTTTAGATGTCAAATTTAATTTTGTGTTATGTATGGATTTTCATATATAATAATGCGCTCATATACATAAATAAATTATTTAATGTTATTAATTAGTTTTATATATATATTTTTTAATTTAATGTAATAATTATATTTTTATATTTACGCCGTAAGGCGTCATTATTTGAAAACATTGCCTACCTGTCCTTTTTCTGCATCGTTAGATTTGTTGTTAGACGATTAAAATGTCCTCACACGTTGATTTGAATTCAGTGTTTTTAGCCAGGTGTCAATAAATCTGGTTCCCAGAGCATGGATCTAACTGCTTAGTTAGTTAACAAATTAACCAATCCTTCCTCGCTCACCCCAGTTGCATTAGAAGTGCGCATCAACAGAGCTCAACTCTGGTAATTCGATCCTTACACAACTCCTTTAAAAAGCTCGCAAATATCTCTATATTATTATGTTTTTGGCTTAGTTTATCATTATTTTCGATCCTCTTCTCCATCCATAAAGTAGTCTGTGTCTGCGTCGGTTTTGAGGTTATTGTGGTTTTCTGTGTCGATGTCTAATTTGTGTGTGGGCTTGGATAGGCCTATCCACGGTTTTTCTTTCGTCAATTTTATGTAGTTAGGTAACCTAAGACAACAGTGCATTTGCACCAGCTCAAATTCTCAATTTGGAAATACTAAAAATTTATTTGAGTCAATTCAAACTTGGGACTGTTATCTGTTTCAATTTATCTGTCTTTTCTTGCGTCATGTCCAGAGTGTGCATATTGAGTTTCTAGCGTTGAGAGTGGATATCTCAGCATTAGGTATGAATGCTGCCAGTTTTTGGTTCAGCGTTTTCTGATTTGTATGCCAGACTGCATATTGAGTCGCAGGATCCGTGCCTGATTTGGGTTCATCCAGGTTGAAACCCAATGTTGTAATTTGGTATTGTTTAGTCAGAAACTCTAGCTTTGGGGTCACTAGTTGAAGCCTGTATTTGCGGTTTCAAGGCGATCAACTATATGACATTCACAGGATTGGTACTTGTGTAAATGTCGGTAGTCTAACTTCAGGCTGCCTAATTTGCTCTTGTTGCAGCATGTTATTAATGAATTACATTCATTATTATCTTCCTTACATTGTGTGTTTCGTGTGCATGTGTGATTCTAATAACTAAACAAAACCCCTACTGGAATCTGGTTATGTTGCAAGCAATTACCATTTCTGATCACTCTTTGTTTGTTCTGTGTATTCAGGCAAAATATAAACTCTATCTTGTATTGGATTTTATAAATGGTGGGCATCTCCTCTTTCAGCTTCGACGACAAAGGCTTTTCAGGTATCTTCTAATATTTCAACCATCTTTTGTCCTGGCTTGTAGGCCTTGATGTTTATTTCTCTAAATGTGCTTGTTTAAACAATTCTCTAACATGTAAATGCCGTGTTTTCTAGTGAGGATTTAGCTCGGGTTTACATTGCGGAAATCGTTTCTGCTGTTTCATACCTTCATCAAAATGGGATCGTGCACCGGGATCTTAAACCTGAGAACATTCTTCTCGACTCTGAAGGCCATGTAAGTGCATGTGTCCTGACTAAATAATCGCACTGGGACTTCTATTCCTTCTATCATGCACGGTAGTGGGGAAGATAACTAGGGTAGATGTTAATCAAATTCCTATGCCTTTTTTTCTTGTTATATCCTTGTTAATTGAAAGCTATGGAATCTTCTTGCTGGATATTCTTATTCCAATTTCAAAATATCTCAATTGCTAATCCCCATTGGGCAACATTTTATGTTAAGTTGGCTGATTTTGGGCTAGCAAAGGAAGTAGATGAGTCAGGTCGATCCAACAGTATGTGTGCGACTCCAGAGTATATGGCACCTGAAATTATTCAAGCTAAAGGCCATGATAAAGCTGTTGATTGGTGAAAGCAAGCGGCTAGGCAGTGGGGCAAGTGGGAGTGGTGACATCAAAAGACACAAGTGGTTCAAATCATTGAGCTGGAAGAAACTGGAAGCCAACATTTGGACCTGGATTTTTCATAAAAACAGAGTTTAATTACATTTTAGATTTCCAAACATGATCTTTAAATGTTTGGATTTGGTTAACAGACCAGCCTAGATCCATCTTAACTCCGAATCTATCAAGCGTCGAGAGATCAAATCTTTCGAGGTGAAAACCTTTTGTTTTATTCGTTTAATTTTATATTGGGTAGTATTTTTGTTTTGTTTATTATCAGTTTTTTTAGCATTTTAATGATGGATTGTTGTGATTTTATTTTTACATCGATAAATGAAAAGTAATTTTCATAATGGCTATGTGAGAATGCCCCATTAGGAATATATTTAAAGTTTACATAACAACCATAATGACTTATTTTGAACCTTGGTTGCAGGGTAGATAAATAATAATCACAAATGTTCACTGCGGTGGGTTGGAAAAGGTCACAAATAAATTATGAAAATTTCATTTGCAGCAGCCGGTTCTTGACCTCAAGCTTCAAATGAATTTTATTTTGGTACTTTTGTTAATTTTCATTTTTGGCTGGCTATCATAAATCTGATCAGTGGTAAAATTCACGAGTTCACTTCACTTTGATATTTGAAATTTAATTTTATTTAAATGAACTTTATTTTGGTACTTTTGTTAATTTTCATTTTTGGCTGGCTATCATAAATCTGATCAGTGGTAAAATTCGTGAGTTCACTTCACTTTGATATTTGAAATTTAATTTTATGTTGATTGAAATTCTTATTCTACAAAAGTAGAACTCTGATATTGTCGTGAGTTCACTTCACTTTGATATTTGAAATTTAATTTTATGTTGATTGAAATTCTTATTCTACAAAAGTAGAATTCTGATATTGTCTACCATGAATGGCAGTGAACACAATTAGAGATGAGACAATGAGAGCATAAGTAATGGGACGAATGTAGCAGGACACAAGATAGGGCTTTGCTAAATAAATTTCATTTTTATTGCACTTTCATATTATCTACTAAGATGTATAGTGATTATAAATTCCATTTTTACTGCATTTTCATATTATCTATGATTAGCCAGCTGTCGCAGTTCGAAGTACAAGCAGAAGAACGAGATCAAAGAACCAAGTCTTCGAAACAGATGGCTTTACAACTTCAGCTCTTCATGGAAGTAGAGAGCCATGCCATACAGAATGACCTGGAAAGCCCTAGAATCCACTGTGGATTATTGAGTACTTTCAACTTTATGGTTCTAGGCCTCCATAGAAATTTCTGGGCCTTATTATAAATACATTCTTACTTTCAACTTTATGGTTCTCAGCTTCCATATAAATTTTTGAGCCTTACTATAAATACATTCTTACTAAAAAACATTAAATCAATATTGGATATAATTTTAATTTCGTATAATTATAATTTCAGATCTAAAACTAAATATTTTCACTTTTTCCAGTCTATCTAGATGGTTGAGATGGCAAATTATAATTTCAAAAGTTATTAATCTACGATTTCATTACCGTATAACTTGCCAATTATCTTATACTATTACCATTGCAAAAAATTATGTAACAGGCAGTAACATAATTTTTCTCTTTCAATTTACTATGCAAAGAATCCACTATGGATTATTGAGTACTTTCAACTTTATGGTTCTAGGCTCCATAGAAATTTCTGGGCCTTATTATATATACATTCTTACTTTCAACTTTATGGTTCTCGGCTTCCATATAAATTTCTGAGCCTTACTATAAATACATTCTTACTAAAAAAACATTAAATCAGTATTGGATAATTTTAATTTCGTATAATTATAATTTCAGATCTAAAACTAAATATTTTCACTTTTTCCAGTCTATCTAGATGGTTGAGATGACAAATTATAATTTCAAATGTTATTAATCTACGATTTCATTACCATATAACTTGCCAATTATCTTATACTATTACCATTGCAAACACTTAAGTAACAGGCAGTCACATAATTTTTCTCTTTCAAAAGTAGGAAATATGCACACAGTGGTTTCACATAATATGCTCAGATAGTAAAGGAGTGTTCGGTTGGTGGATGAACCTTAGCCCACACTACACTAAAAGATTTAAGTAGAAGAAAAATAAATAATAACAATTTGAATAATTTTTAGTAAATCTGATTAAATTTACATTAAATAATAAAATAAAGAAACCCCTAAAATGCATTAAAGTAAATTAGGAAAATTGTTATGACATTTTGTAAATCTTTTATAAAAATTGTAATTTTTAGAAATTTATTAAAAAATGATTATTTAAATGTAAATGTAAATGTAAATAGTACATATTTGTAAGGTAGAATTTCAAACCTTAAAAATAGGGACACAAATCCATCAGATTAATCCATATGGGACTTACAAAATTGTATATTTTTTTTACTTAATTTTTCTCTTTCAATTTACTATGTAAAAGAGTGTTTGGTTGGTGGATGAACCTTAGCCCACATTACACTAAAAAATTTAAGTAGAAGAAAAATAAATAATAACAATTTGAATAATTTTTAGTAAATTTGATTAAATTTACATTAAATAATAAAATAAAGAAACCCCTAAAATGCACTAAAGTAAATTAGGAAAATTGTTATGACATTTTGTAAATCTTTTATAAAAATTGATTAAAACATGATTATTTAAATGTAAATGTAAATAGTACATATTTGTAAGGTAGAATTTCAAACCTTAAAAATAGGGACACAAATCTAGGAAAATTTAACCATATCCGATTAATCCATATGGGACTTACAAAATTGTATGTTTTTTTTACTTATTTCTTATATGATATTCTTTTCTATGCTATTCTATATGGGACTTACAAAAATTGTATATTTTTTTACTTATTTCTTATATGATATTCTTTCCTATGCTATTTCCTTACGGCTCTTCCTTTGCAACATGTGGTGCAATTGCTAGTTTTAATTAATTTATAAAAAATGTGTAACAAAATATATCTGTGTAGGAGTATTAGTGCCTTGCACAAACTCTAAAGATTCTATATTCTGAAGATTTTATATTTATAAATCGGTTGCAACATCTAAATTTGTGAATAATAAGGCAAGTAAGAAATGGAAATCGTACTGGTGGTAATATTGTTGGTGACCCTTTTTGGTTGTGGTTGTCAATCCTTGCCAATCCGTTAAGTGCAGAAAGGATGCCCCATTTCATAAGACAAGCCTTATTATGATAACCCTCATGCCTTTTTAGGTAATTCTCCGTTTATATCTTAAAGATAGTAAAAAATATATTTATTTTTTGATATTTTAGATAAATGTTATGATTGAAATTTTAATAGTTTTTGTAAAATAATTATGAAAATGTTCTCACCAGATACTAAATCTTGAGATTTTGAATCTGTTGTCATATATATTAGCAATGTCTCCTCTTGCGCGTGGCTTGAAAATGGAGTGCATTTCAAACCACTTAACAATGTATTCAGTCTCAACTCTCTCCAAAGATAGCAGAGCATTTCGTTCGTTTCCAGAGGTGACGTTAGTGTGTTAGAGGGTACGCTTATGGAAATCTACATTGAAAGTTTCCAAGAACGAATGTTTGCCATTTTTTTTCCATCGGGCGACAAGATAATAATTATGAATAAAACATGTGAAAACCTTGGGAATACTATGAAATACAATTGAGTATGATTGCTTTCACTGAGTACCAAAAACTATGCCAACTAAAAGTTGAGGACAAATCTGAAGTAGCCTTTGAATGAAATGACGAGAGTCTAGAAAGACGACCTCGTACAAACCAACACAACAAGCTGACACCCTAGTATAAATGCTTTAAATGCATTGCAATATCAATGTTTTAAATGCATCACACAAATTTCAAAGCATTGAGCAATAACATGTTCAATTTGAGAGCCAATAAAATTGAACATAAATAAATTAAATTATTTTAAAAAAATAATATATTTTAATTTCCAATGTTAAGCTATAGAAATATTGCATTGAATTTCTGATCAGAGCCGAACTAATATGGTTTGACCAAAAACGCAATGCAATATCCACGGCTTGGCAGCAGGGATAATAAGAAAATATAAGTTTTAAATAAGAATATAGGTTATCTTAACTTGTAAATTAATATATTAAAATAATTAAACCACACCTCAACAAAGAAAAGCAGTAGAAGGGAAGCCACATAAACATAAATGAACCTATAAACAACTGAAAAATGATAAAATTCACAAAATTTAATAATTATTTAAGTCTATAAAAGAGCAATGAATTTATTAAATATCTCAATAACCACAAAATATGAACTTCAAGTGTTGTTGGCCTCTACGTGCACGGCTATAATATGCACATCAAAGATAATATTAAAGGAGAGACATTTGTGAAAATGTTAAACAATGAAATGTGTTTCAATTAAGCTATACAAGGGTAGTAATCACTGAAAAAATGTTATGATGTTGTAGAACAATGCAATATACCATAATGTATACAAATTTTGATTTTAAGAAAAAAAAATGGGAGAAGATGAAAATGACACTTTAACTTATTACAATAATTACAATAAATAAGAAAACAGTGTGAAAATTTTGATTTTAAGAAGAAGAGAAGATGAAAATGACACTTTAACTTATTACAATAATTACAATAAATAAGAAAACAGTGTGAAAATTTTGATTTTAAGAAGAAATGAAAGAAGATGAAAACAACACTTTAATAACTTATCATAATAAATAATAAACTCTTGAATGCGAATATAGGTTATCTTATACATTAATATAATAAAATAATTAAAATGATTAAGCCACAACTGGACAGAAAAGCATTAGAAGGGGAACCACATAAACATAGATAAACCTATAAACAACTGAAAAAGGATAAATTCCACAAAAGCCAATAATTATTCAAGTCTACAAAAGGGCAATGGATTTATTAAATATCTCAATAACTACATAAAAGATGCACTACATGTGTTGTTGGCCTCTACATGATATGTTCACGCTTAGCCACCTAGGCCTTTGGCTTTACAAATTAACATTGTATGAAATGCAATAAACTCATCAACTATCGTTTAAATTCTAGAATACACTTGATGAAATTGAATTATATCAATTTCCCATGTAAACAAAAATATACAGATGTTAAACTAAACACCGGGTGGATATAACGACCACAAGGCAATAGTAGCATCTTCAGATGATGATGCTAATAATTTGCAATCCTTCGAAAATGAAACACTAGTAACCTGCATTCCCCACCATGTAAAATGAGTAAGGTCAACAATATCTGAAAGGAAATATCTCATATACATTAACTTCAAAGGATTATAAACATCCAACATGATTGCATGAGTGATCTTTTACCTATACAAGAACAACATGGTTGGATTTGGATTAGTTAAATGTTTGCCTATAAATTAGTCCTAGCTTTGAGAATGCACCCGGTCAAGACACCTAATCTTACAAAGAACAACTGGGTATGATCACTAATCAATGCCAATATGGGCGTTGATTTGCTCATAGAGAACAAGTCAAAATATATTACGCTTCCCAAGAACAGAATAAACCTGAAACAAGATTTTAACATACATCTAGGAAAAATGGTCCACTGCAAATCCTAGTCGCAAAATTCTTCATTCAACGCTGAAAACTCTTAAATGAGATTTGCAACATGTAACTAATATAATTTTAGTTTATAATTAAGGTAATGCTCCTCAAGTTGAAGTTCTACAGGCTTTACAACTGATTAAGAAAAAGGAAAAATAATTTTAACGCCTCTATGAGCCATTTGTAACCATTTGTGCATCTAGCAACAGTTTATCAAGCAGCTAAAATCATTTTAAAAATTATTACTTTTCCATTTTGAACCTTTTTAATAGAGCATTAGAAAATGTTAAACCAATTTACACCCTAGGAATCACAGCATAGGAACTCTTAATAATAAGATTGAAGTCAACATATTATGGAAAATTATACTTTTATCGGTAAGCTAGATTGTGAAAGGTTTTCTAAGAAAAGAACATATCTTCTAAATCGATGCTTGAAAATTGGCTTAAAAAGCTAAGGATGCTTATAACAAAACCAGTCATGCTCACAAAAAAGAGAGAAAATGTTCATAAAGAAGCTATAGCTAATATTGCTTTTATATTATTAATATCAGATAGTCAGTCATTAATCATGTAGAAAATCTTGTTTTGATAGATATATCTGAGGGCTAGAAAGGAAATATCAGCAAAAATATTAGAAAATATTAGCAAACATAAACTTGGAACTGAAAAACTCTGGAAAGATTGGCAACCTGACAAGCTAAGAAAAAATAGGAAATATCAGGAGAGATCTGAGATATTTGCAACATTGGGATTAGTAAAGAAGCTATAGGTAACGTAACTTTTGTATGATTAATATCAAACAGTCATTAAGAATGTTGCAAATAATGTTTGGAAGGACATATCTCCGAGGGTTTGGAATGGAAATGTCAGGAAAAATATCAGCAAACATAAACTTGGAGCTGAAACAGGGAAAAATGGCAACATGAAGAACTCAGAAAAAATTGAAAATATAAGGAAAAATTGGAGGTATTTGAAACATTGGGACTTGTTAATATATAAACCATAGTAAAATATGCTGTGTTTGTTACCCCCTCACATCTAGGGGAAACTAGAGGATAATTTTTCTCCTATGATCCTGATCACAGACAACAGTCCCATAGTTGACACTAATGTTTCTCCATAGACGGTTGCCTAGAGATGCTTCCAACCCCATTGCTTAACTCACTCATTTGATGATTTTGGTGCCTGACACACATGATGTACATTTGTTCATTGTAACTGTTAATGGCAATGTATTTGGCATAAAAGTAGTGACCATGGGTTGAAATTGGATAATGGATCGTGATACTTTGAATTCATGCCTCTTACCTTGTTTCACCTTAGTGGTCATCATCATCCCCTAATGAAGTGTTGTCACTTTTGGATAGAGGGGTACTACTTGGGGACTTTGATAGGGTTAATGTGTCCTTGTTCCAATCCGCGCATAACATGCTCCAAATTTCCCATCTCTGTTGTCTGTCCTTTTGAGTTGATTGTTACATGTTACACAAATAGGTTCATGCTTCATAATCCCATGAAAAGAAGGAGCTTGAATGCTTAAGGTTGATGCATCTTTATAAAAAAAGGGAAAGATTAAGATATGAGGTTCAAAATGCAAAAGAAAATGAAAGGATATGAATCATAAATCAAAAGGAAAAGTAAAGCTTGAGCTCTACTCTCTTGTTATGACACCATTGCCCCAAGTCCTACATGAAATGAATACTTAAAAAGCAGATAAAATTATTCCTAACCCCCATGCAAGAAAAGAGGACTCCATAAAATGAAGTTAAAGAAAAGGGAATACAAGAAAACAAGAAAAATATAAGAAATTGGTTGTAAGACACAATGTCAAGGAATAGGTACCTCAATGCATAATAGATCCCTCAACAAAGGTGTTCATGTGGATGAATATCTTACATAGCCTTACATGACTATGTATCACCACTCATGAAGTTAAACCCCAAACCATTCTATTTATTTTTACACATACTACTTAATAGGTTTCTTAGGAAATAACCACTTTTCTTGGGCACCAATGCACCTAATAGGGGCAAATGATGAACGTCCCATAAATAAACTTGGTAAATGGCACAAATTCTATAAGTTATTGTGAAGATTAAAGATAATACGTAGTGTGATCTACTCAGTGGCATGTACATATGACATGATTAACTTTCTATGTTGCATTGACTTGTGTACATGCCCTAGATTGATGGTCACTTGGAACCCTCCTTGGACGATGTACTTTGCATGGACATGACTTGGATATGAGCTTTGAGTCCTTTGGAGGACATTGAGGGGCTACTTGCACAATTTATGGAGGCCACTCCAAACTTTTGAGAGGTTGTTCCACTCCTTTTGGAGGACGTTGAGCATGATGATGGTACTACACCATTGTTGAGACATCCTAGCACCTTCTCGAAGATGATGTGGTACCTTTGGATGATGGGATGTTGTACCTTTATGAGACGATGAGACACTTGGAGGATGAAAGATTGCACCCTTTGGAAGGAATGCTTCACCTTTGGAGTCCTTTCACCTAATTGTTAAGAGAGGGATTCACTCTAGGAGATCACACGTGCCACACGTGATGATGAGCATGCATTTATGATAGACATCTTGTCTTATGAGCACATTTACTTACTTTGGGAGTGTTGACCACTCTGTGTCAACGACCCTATAGCAGTACACCCCCATTTTTGCAAATGGGACTCATCATGTTCGACGTATTCACGCCATTCAGATTTCATCGACAGACGACAGTTTAATAAATGATGTAAACCCATTCTGCATGTTTATGATATAAATGATCTAAGTAAGACCACCATGTATGTAACAACCTAGGTAAGCCTAGTATTTTGGTGATGATCTCTATCCCAGAAGGTTTTTTGTCTCACTGATTTATTTGTGTTTCTCGACACAAGTGATTGACAATGTTTTCCCCTCCAGCTTCACCCCAAAGCTAGGGTGGATTTTGTTATCAAGATGCGAAGTGAGTCCTAGTGTTTTCTATCGAGTCTTTGTAAAAGTAGTTTGGGAATAATCCTAGCTAATTGGCTAGATTATTTTATTACAAGCTTCTTGGTCTACTAGATCATGTTTTGAGTCGCAGAATTGGGTAGCTATTTGAGGGTCTATACGAATGAGTATTCCCTCTTTATGTGTCTAAATGTATTTATCTTATGTAAAGAGGGTTGGAAAATTAATTAAATCCTCTCTCAATCAATTAATTAAATTTTCTGTCCAAATTAATTAAAAATCTTAAGCCAGAAATTTAATTAATTTTAAGTCCTAAGTGAGTTAAAATTCTTCAAAGGCAAAATTCGTGGGTCCTTAAAAAACAAATTTAGGTCCCAAGCCAAGGGAATATTGAGAATTTCAAGAAATTTTGGACCCTTGGGCCTTAGTGGTTAATTCAAAATCAAAATTTTGAGGTAATTAACTCAAAAATATTATTTTTGAGTTAATTAAATTGGAATTAAATGATAAATTCGAATTTCCTCAAAATTATAATTTCGACGGTTTAGATTAAAAGATAATTAAATCTTTTCGACGGTCGAGATTATTTTGACAAGGATCAACTGAACTAGTCGTTGGAGATTTTCTCTTATAAATTAGAGGTCTTTGTATGTCATTTGCATCCGATCTTTGAATCATGCACTTGTTCTTGGAAGCTCCTGTAATTTTTTGATGAATAAAGCATAAAGACTTTGGGGTTACAAACTTTGGTGTTCCTTTTCTAGATCTATGTGGTGATATTGTCTCTAAACTCTGCTACTTTTATTGGCATTTTGATGGTTGATGGCCTTTATGGATTGATCTGCATACAGGTACCTTGTGCAGTTTTCTGGGTTTCTAAAATTGCATTTTGATTTGACGGAAATTTTAGTTATCTATTTTTTTGAAAGGTCTCATGTTTATTTTTTAAATCTCTATCAACCTAAAATTCAGATCTAAGTGTGCAGAGATCATTTTTCAAGGTTTGAGCGTTTGGGAAAGTCTTCAGTTAGATCAACGAACTCTCAGATTTCAGAAAATCTGAAAAAGCTCATTGTTTCTTAATTCCCAAAGTTATCTTACGAAATTTTGTTGTTGCAGGGTCTTCTTGGGCTTGTGCCTCTTTCAATCTCTCTTTTTATTAATTGTGCAAAAATAGTTTTAAATCTGGCTATGAGGGCTTTTTATCTGTAAAATAGTGTTCTGCAAATATTCACTAGGGTTTAAGGGTTTATTTTTTGTGCATAGTTTTGGGTTTGGATTCCTCATTTTTCTGGTTTTGTGCAGGTTTTACAGAGAGATTCCCAATTTTTTTTTAGATCTGAGCCAGATCTAGGCCCTGGAGGGTAAGATCTAGCCTCAGAATCGCTTTGGATTGCAGATCTGGGAAATATCTCATTTTAAGAATCAAATAATTGCAGGATGATCTCTTTTAAGTTGATTTAAATCTCAGATTGTGCTGGTAAAGAAGACAATTTATCAAGATTGGTGGTTGTTACAAACTCCGACATTCCAAAACTTGACTTTCAACATAGCCTTTTTCTCTGCCATCCGTACGCACTCCTTTTATCTGCCCTTCCTCACAATGTCCCCCGTCCATTACTGTCCGTATGCTGCCTTTCCCTCTTGTTGGCTGTTCCTTAACATCTTTGTTCTCTAAACCGGCATCCTCCCTTTCGCTGCTAACTCTGCCGTCCATACACACTGTCCCTGTAAGCCGCTAACGCTGCCACCGAAACTCTTCCCGCAGCCTTCCATCGAGCCTCAACATTTCTTTCGACCTGCAAACCCTTCGTGTCCTTCCTACGCTGCTCATCTCTGCGTCATCCCTTGCCTCCACGCACGCTGTCCACCTGCACACAAGAAACAAAAAAAAATTAACGCATTTCTGTTTTCTTTCATTAGCTTTGGTTTTTTCATTTTGTTCCTTCCTTTTTTTTTTTAGGTTACATTTAACATCTACGCTTCATTTTTTATTATTTTAGTTTCATTTTCATAAAGTTAGTTTAGATTTTAGATTTTTTTAGAATTTTCTTTAGCTTTAGTTTTAAATCATTAGACTTTAGTTTTAGTTCCTAGTTTTATTTTTAGTCGTAAATTTTAGATCTTAGATTTTTTTTAGAAACTTTAATAAATAAAAAACTTCAAAAAATCTTTAATTTTATTTTTGTTTTTTTGGGACTTTCGATTTAGTTGTATATATATATATATATTTCATTTTTTTTAATTTTTTTTAGTTTCATCAACTTTGGACAAGAAAACAAAAAATATAAAAATTAAAAATTAAAAAAGGCCCAAAATGTTTTAAATTTTTAACTTGATAAAATTATCAAAAAATTTAAAAATTTGACATAGTCAAGGTGAGCTTTAAATTTATTTCTATCTAAAGTTTGACTAGATTTCTGAATTGAAATTATTTAGAATATCATTCAAATTCGGAAATATTGGAAATGCCTAGCATTTAAATTCTATGGTTCTCTCATGATAATATTTTTGTTTCCAACTTTAAATGGTCGGTTCGAAGTGTTTTCATGCTTAGCTGTGGTTGATGATCGTTGAACTATCTATAAGTGTGGTTTTAAATTGCTTGGAATTGGTGATTAACTGCTTTAGTCAACTTTGAGAATTTTTCAAGTGATGATAAATTGCATGTCTTTATCGAACATTGTTAATGCATGATTACGAAGGTATTTTATTGAATATTATCGTGGTGGATTGATATATTTTCATAGCAAGATAATTGTTCTTTTCAACAGCAGTTACCTATCAATTACTTGATCTTAATTTCGCAACGGGATATTGTGACTCCATAAGGCATTGGTTTTAAAATTCAAATCTAATTGAATCTATAAAATCTCGTTAATTTTAACAAGTACTTGGTCATTTAACTGTGTCTCATGAGTTGGTTGGTTTTCAACCTGTTCTCCTTCTTCATTTTCGTTAGGGTCTACCTCCCTTAGTCTGAAAGGAGACAGCTTAGATAGAGAGATTGGGGATCAGGGTGACAACCCCCGATCTGAGCCGTTGTCGCAGTGCCTAGACATTCTGTGTGACAACATTTTTTGGCGCTATTGCCGAGGAACAATTTATTAGACTTTGGCTTTACGACATTCATCTCTTTCTTTGCCTTTCACCTCAGATATTTGAGTTAGCTTCCTGTCCTAGTGGCGAATCCATTGGATTCATCTTCCACGGGAATTTGTACTAGCAGACATCCGAGTAGCTTGATTAATCCTACTCCAGATCCTGAAAAGGTTCTCAGAGTCCGATTACACAAGCTCTCTTCTCGTACACTTCTAGTTAATCTCGGCCAGGAAGCTCTCTCTGATATCCATTCTCTTTTTTGTGATCCTCTTCAGCACGATATCATGGATATATATGCCTCGTGTAATTTTGCTAATATTCCGGGTTATCCCTATGATTTCTCTCAACATGGAATGGATAAGTTACCTTCTTTTCAAGGAAATAATGCAATTAGTGTCAAATCTCATTTAAGTGCTTTCAATGGTTGGTGGAATAAATGGGCTAGAAATAATAATTTCGAGGACGTAAAGATGCGTCTTTTTATTCTTACCCTTGAGTAGGATGCCATGGATTGGTTTACTGAAAAGCCTGATAATTCATTTGATACTTTTCAGTCAATTCTAGCAGCCTTCAAGGATAAGTTTGGTGATAAAAGGGAAGATAGGCATTTGGTGAAAGATATCAGTACCATAAAAAAGAAAGAAAATGAAACGATTGAAGAATTTAACAAGAGATTTAATGGTATTCTTAGGGAAATATCTCAAACTCATAAGCCTCCTGATGGATCTCTTCTAGATTTTTACATTGATGATTTTGATTTTGATACTTCATATGAGCTAAGACGTGCTAAGACTATTGATTATAAAGCTTGCCAAACTTTAGTTGAAGAACTTGAAAAGGACAAAAGGGCATCGGGGAAATCTGAAATTCCTAGTTTTGATAGGGCTGTGACTAAGTTGAAAGGACCTAAAGGTAAAGAGCCTTTGGAAAATGATGATGACCCTATGAAAAAGTTAATGCAAAAGCTTGAAAGCATGGAGCTTAACCAAGCAAAATTAATCTCTGACCATGCTAAGGAAATAAGCACTTTGCAGTCTAGGTTGGTCCAAATGGAAAGGGCTCAAGCGCAAAATTCCCAACCTAGGAATCATAATAATAATAATTGAGGTAATAATACTTGGCAGAAAAAAGGTCAACCTAGTGAGCAGAGACCTCCTAATCCGCTTGAATCTACTAATATGGTTGATGAAGCTCCACCTTATTGTCGAGCTTGTGATGCTCTTCATGAGGAGGTTACTTGTCCCACTGTTAAAAGAATCATGAATAGTGGAATGTTTGGGGCAATTAATCAGATAAATGTTGTTGGTCAGGAGTTTTCTTTTTCTATGGAAGATTGGATGGAAGTGCAGGAAAATAGTCAAGATGTTAGGCCTTTTACATCTTCACATAGTATCAATAATTTTGATCATGAGAAGGATTTGATGATTGAATTATTTGGCGAAAAGCCCTCTCCTGATCAAGTTTTGGAGATTGCTAAGGACAAAGGATTAACTTATCAAAAAAGGGATAAAGAGCAAGGTAATAATCTAAATCCCCCTCGAATTTTTAATCCTAGTCCTGGTTTGAATATTGATTTGGGCGCATGGTTGAATAATGCTAAGATCTTGGTACCTGTCACTGAGATGTTAAAGCTTCCCACTCAGAGGGCTAAAGTTTTAGATGTTCTTGGAGTTTCGCATGTTAATTTTGCTCAAGATAAGACTCCTGAAGTTTCTTATCAAGATGCCCCTATATATCTGCAAAAAATGGAGTCGAATAACAAGGAACATCAACCATTTTTTGTTACTTTGATGGTTAATGGTTATAAATTGAATAATTGTATGCTTGATTCTGGTGCTTCAGCTTGTGTCATGACCAAGAGGGTCATGGAACAACTTAATTTAAGAGTTTCTAGACCATATTACAACATGTGTGCCATGGATTCTAAGAAAATTGAAGTTCATGGGTTAATCAAGGATTTTCAAGTTCATTTATCGGTTTACCCGGACATAATGATTGTTTTGGATTTAGTTGTAGTTGATGTTCCGGATGCTTGAGGTATGTTGTTATCTAGAAAGTGGGCCTCTGATCTAGGAGGAAGTATTCAGATGAACTAGTCTTATGCTATGATTCCTTCCCCTAGAGGTGAGGGGTTTGTGAAGCTAAATAGAGAGCCTGAAAGAAGATTCCATGTGGAAGATCCTTAAAGACCTCATAATGAAATAATTAAGGAACAACCTGACATGGGGAATTATGCTATTATGTCTAATTTCATAGTTCCTTTAGATGACAAGGTTGATGAGAAGTTTGAGGACCTAAGGGATCAGGTTTGGTACATGCATTTTGATGGTGCAACATCTAGGCATGGTAATGTAGAAAATTCTGTTTCCCACCCCGGTTTTCAGTTTTCACCTTATTACTCCAAAATAATTAAATGCCCTTTCCCATATCCATACATTTAATAAACTGGAAAATAAATTTGCTGAAAACACAAATTCTGGAAATTTTTCAGAATGCTGAAAATGCAGAAATAAAATAACAGCAGTAACAAACAGTCATTCAACACATCATAACTCGGTAATTTTTGGTCAAGGTGACCCTGGAAAAACCCCCTACAACTCTTGGGGAAAACCAGTTCGAAAGCTCCTTCTTATTTCTGGAAAAATGCTTTTTACGGTGATAGAAATATTCAGCAAAATAAATAATCAGCAAACAGACTTTTACAACTTATCTCTTTTTCCGTGCTTAACCACCGCCTCGGAAAACGCACAAACAGCAAAACAGGAACAACAATAAATGCTGTATGGATTTCTCGATTTGCGTGCCCAGAAATCTGCAATAAATGCAGCTGTACGGCCACCTTGAAATCTGTGCCAAAACAACAATAAATGCTGCTGTACGGACCTCGAAATTCGTGCCAAAAATGCAGCAAAACTCTGCTGTACGGTACAACCACTAGCTGCCTCGATTTCTGTGCCAAATACTGCTGTACGGCTGCTGTACGGCCCTGCTGTACGGCCTCCCTGCCTAGGAAACCGTGCAAAAATCAGCCTGCTGTTTGCTAAATCTGCTGCACTTGTCTGCTGAAATGCTGCCTTGGAATGCGTGCCAAGCTACTGCCTCCTTCTCCTCACTGCCCAGAAATCTCCCTTGCTCTCTTGCTCTCCTTCTCCCAATCTGCTCATGAAAGAATGAATGACCTTTTCCTCCTTTTCCTCCTTTAACCTAACCCTAAGTGACTTTTGGGGAATCCCTAAATCCAATGGCTGAGATAGATTGAGATCTAGGGCCGAGATTAAATGCTCATTTAAATCTCACTTTCTATTTTTTAATTCACCCCACTTTAATAAAGACCCACTTAGTCTTTTATTTCCAAAGTCACTTTTTTCCTTTCTAATTTTATATTGACTTTATTAAAGTCACTTTAAAATTAGACTTGACTTTATAACTTTATAAAGTCACTTTAGTAACTTTATCACTTAAGTCACTTTTAAATTAGATTTGACTTTATAACTTTATAAAGTCACTTTAGGAGAAAAATTAAATTCTTTTGGACACTTTTCCCTAGGCCAAAGATCAAAGCCTTAGGGAACCACCCGTCCTCCGGTAACCAAATTTCAACACTCCCTCTTACCGAGGAAGGTGTTCCTCACCACACCCATCTTGTCTCTGAAGTAGACATGCTTGCCCCGTGGTAAGGCTTTGGTAAGAATATCCGCAACCTGCTCATCAGTGGGAATATACTCAAGCTTCACAGCTCCCTTCTGAACATAGTCTCTGATGAAATGATATTTGATCCCGATATGCTTTGACCTGTCATGAAATACCGGATTCTCCGTGAGTTTAATGCAACTCTGATTATCACAGTAAATCACTGAAGGTCTCAACGGCTGACCAAATAAGCCAAACAACATCTTGCGAAGCTAGATGGCCTCACAACTAGCTAGACTGGCTGCCATATACTCTGCTTCCGCTGAACTCAATGCTACTGACTGCTGCTTTCGGCTGAACCATGACACAACCGCCGAACCCAACCCAAAACAGCACCCTGAAGTGCTCTTCCTATCAGAAGCACAACCTGCCCAATCCGAATCAGTGTAACCTGCCAATCTCACTCCATCCCCCTGCCTGTAGTCCAGACCATAATCCACTGTCCCCTGCAAGTATCGCAAAATGTGTTTTGCAGCCACCCAGTGAACCTTCCTAGGCTCACACATAAACCGACTCATCGTGTTGACTGCAAAACAAATATCTGGTCTAGTGTTGACCAAATACATCAAGGAACCAATCAACTGTCTGTACAATGTGGGATCCACCAACTCGAAATCCGAAGCATGAAGCTTCTTCCAGTTGGTGATCATCGGTGTCGACATGGGTCTACAATCCTCCATGTGGAATCTGCCAAGGATGTCCACAATATACTTCCCCTGTCCCAGGAAGAAATGCCCCTCCTCCCGCCACACCTCCAAACCCAAAAAGTAATGCATCAAGCCGATGTCCTTCATCTCAAACTCCGCCGTAAGATCTCTCTTGCAGTGCTCTATGAGTCTCTCTGCACCTGTAATGACTAAGTCATCCACATACAGCACCAGAATGAGAGGCTCCTCACCTATCACAATATAGTAAAGGTTCGGATCTGCCTCACTCTTTGTGAAACCCATCTTCTGCAAGTAAGTATCTATCCCGGAGTACCAAGCTCTGGGAGCTTGCTTCAGGCCATAAAGGGCCTTCTTCAGTCTGCACACATGGGACTCCTTCCCATGCACCTCAAAGCCCTGTGGCTGCTCAATGTACACCTCCTCCCGTATGAAGCCATTGAGAAATGCGGTCTTCACATCCATCTGGTGGATCTTCCAACCCATCTCTGCTGCTATCGATATAATGGAGCTGATCGAAGTATATCGAGCCACGGGAGCGAAGGTCTCCTCATAATCAACTCCCTCTACCTGGGAGAACCCTCTAGCCACAAACCTCGCTTTGAATTTCTCAATGCTGCCATCTGCAGCATGCTTTACCTTGTAAAGCCATCTGGAAGTAACCACAGATTTGCCCTCAGGCCTCGGCACCACCTCCCAAACATCATTCTTCATGATAGAAGAATACTCCCCCTGCATGGCCTCTCTCCAGACCTGCTGGCTAGCTGCCTCCTCATAGCTAGAAGGCTCAGAGTCAAGGATGCTGGTAGCCATTGCCATGTAGCTACAAAACCTCTCAGGTGGTCTGCTCTCTCTGACCGGCCTCTTAGGCTCAGCAACAAATGTGGCATCTCTCAAGGTGTCCTGAAGCCACTTGGGCTTCCTCTTCCCTGAGCACACTTCTCCCGCCGGAGAATAAAACTCCTCCTCCTCAACATCAGGAGCCTGAACTCCTGACTGTCTGTCTGCTGTCCTCCTGCCTGCACCTGAACCTGTAGATGCCGAGGTACCGTGTGAACTGTCCATCAGTGGACTCCCCAGTGAACTGCTCTGTGGAC
The DNA here is from genome assembly GCA_034641835.2 of Pinus albicaulis. Classification (NCBI taxonomy): domain Eukaryota; kingdom Viridiplantae; phylum Streptophyta; class Pinopsida; order Pinales; family Pinaceae; genus Pinus; species Pinus albicaulis. The sequence continues at coordinate 611,755,967 of CM076584.1, read as the reverse complement.
TGCTCTGCGTGCTGCCCATAGCTCCACCCCTCTGACTCTGCGAGCCACTCCCCACTGACGGACCTGACATCGTCATAGATGTACCTCCGAATCCTCCTGATCCCTGCCCACTGGATCCCTGTGACTGACTCAACTGCTGCTGAGGGTCTGGCTGATCCAGATACTCTAACTCCCGTGACCTCCTAAAGGCCCTGTCCTCCTCGAACTTTACATCCCGCCCGACAACAACTTTCCTCTGCGCAGGAATGTAAATCCGAAAGGCCTTGGAGGTCTCACTGTAGCCCACAAAGATACCCTTCTCTGCGGTGGGTGGTTTAGTTTTTTGGTCCTCTTCTCCGGGTATGTAGGAGCATGTGATGCACCCAAAGATACGAAGATGACCAATATCGGCTTCTTCCCGTAAAAGCCCTCCTCTCGAGTCATGTGCCCCAAGGCACGATGCAGACTCGTTCGCAAGTAAACAGCTGTGTTGCAGGCCTCTGCCCACAAAAACAATGGCAACCCCCGATCATGTAACATGGCTTTGGCAGCCCCTCCGATGGATCTGTTCTTCCTCTCCGCAACCCCGTTTTGCTGGGGGTTGTAAGGAACAGTGAACTCCCTCCTAATGCCTGCCTCCGCACAATAGTCAACAAACTCTCCAAGGGTGTACTCTCCTCCATTGTCCGACCTCAGGGACTTGATCTTCCGACCTGTCTGTGTCTCCACAAGAGCTTTGAACTCCTGAAACCGCTTGAAGACCTCACTCTTGGTCTTCAAGAAATAAATCCAGGTCCTCCTGGAGTGATCATCAATGAATAACACATAGTACTCATATCCACTCAAGGAAACATGAGACATCCGACCGCCCACATCGGAATGAATCAAATCAAGTATCCCAGTCGCTCTGCTGTCACTGCTGGGAAAAGGGGATTTGGCAAACTTGCCCATCGCACATCCTCTGCAAGTATCAAAGTGATCAGTACTGAAATCTGGCACACCTGTAGTGATCTCCCGTAAAGTCCTCAAGGCTCCATGATACATGTGCCCCATCCTGCGGTGCCAAATCTCACACTGCTCAGAACTGCTAGCTCTGCTGTCGGTACTGCTGCTCAATGCCAAAAGGGACTGAAATGCAAACTTGTACACCTTTGCATGGCGTACACCTATCACTCTAGCTGAATCAGCTGGAGTGCCCTTGGGATACATCAACACCTGTCCTCCCCTGAATAGTACCTCATATCCTCTGTCCTCCAAAGCTGAGACGGATATGAGGTTCTTCCTCATCCCTGGCACATAAAGAACATCTGACACCTTCAAGGGAGGTTTGGACTCCCTCTGAAATGTCAATGTTCCCACACCGACTGCTCTAACAACTCTGTCATCACCGAGTACTACCTCTATATCAGTGCCACTCTCTGAAAGCTCTGAGAAGTACTCACGGACTCCTGTCATGTGACGTGAAGCCCCACTGTCCACATACCAGATACCCGAAGATGCTCCGTTAATCGAGGGAAATGCATGCTCCCTCTGAACCTCTATGGCAGATAATCCTGCACTAGAAGACTCACACGCAATGAACCCAAACTCCCGGTCAAAGCGATCTGTAAAGTCCTCAACCTCTGCTGAAGCTGCCATGCTCTGGTTCTTCCCCTTCTTCTTCTTCTTCTCCGGACACACAACTGCATAGTGTCCCATCTTCTGACAATTCCAACACTTCACTTTGGAATAGTCCTTCTGTGAGTTATCCCGTTTACCTTTACCTTTGCCTTTGCCCCCACCATTGCTTGTGGAAGCCTGCTTCTTCCCTTTGCCTTTCTTGCGTCCTGCCAACAGTGCTACATCCTCATCCTGCGCAACTGGCTTGGCTGCCCCAAGCTGACCTTTCCTGATCTCTGTCTGAATGCAATCATCCCAAAACCTCTCCCATGTGGGAAGGGTCTCACGTGCACAAACCCCATCAGCAAAGTTCATCCATGAACGGGGGAGGCCATTCACCGCAATCCGCACCAACTCAGTGGGTGGAATGGCCTCTCCAATCGCTGCCAACTCATCTCTCACATTAGTAATCTTTGTGAGATATCCAGCTGCACTATCAGTCTTAGCCATCTTAATGTTCTTCAGCTTCTCCTTCAGGACCATTTTCCGGTTCTCATTGGTACTTTGGTAGAGGTTGGTCAATGCTGACCACATCTCATGGGCATTTCTCTTTCCTCTCACATGAGGAATGCAATGGTCCTTGATTCCGTCTAGAATCAGCCTCTTACCCTTGTTGTTCTTTCTGTTATATGCTGCCAACTGAACAGGATCAGTAGGCACATTAACAGGCTGCTGTGTGGTATGAACCATGATATCCCAGACTTCCGCCTCCTCAAAGATACTCTGCATTCTCTCCTTCCAAACACTGTAATTTGTATGCCCATCCAGCCTATCCTCCACCCTCAATCCCAAAGACATCCTGCTGTCCTAAAACTGAAAAATAACATTGCTATAGTAAAGGTAAAAATCTGTTGTTTGTGAAAAATCAGCTTGCTGGTATTTTCTGAGTGAAAAATCAGCAGGCTGTAATTTTCCTCTTTGCTGTCCCAAACTGCTCTTTCAGCACTCAAGCTCTGATACCATGTAGAAATTTATATTTCCCACCCCGGTTTTCAGTTTTCACCTTATTACTCCAAAATAATTAAATGCCCTTTCCCATATCCATACATTTAATAAACTGGAAAATAAATTTGCTGAAAACACAAATTCTGGAAATTTTTCAGAATGCTGAAAATGCAGAAATAAAATAACAGCAGTAACAAACAGTCATTCAACACATCATAACTCAGTATTTTTGGTCAAGGTGACCCTGGAAAAACCCCCTACAACTCTTGGGGAAAACCAGTTCGAAAGCTCCTTCTTATTTCCGGAAAAATGCTTTTTACAGTGATAGAAATATTCAGCAAAATAAATAATCAGCAAACAGACTTTTACAACTTATCTCTTTTTCCGTGCTTAACCACCGCCTCGGAAAACGTGCAAACAGCAAAATAGGAACAGCAATAAATGTTGTACAGATTTCTCAATTTGCATGCCCAGAAATCTGCAATAAATGCAGCTGTACGGCCACCTTGAAATCTGTGCCAAAACATCAATAAATACTGTTGTACGGACCTCGAAATTCGTGCCAAAAATGCAGCAAAACTCTGCTGTACGGTACAGCCACTAGCTGCCTCGATTTCTGTGCCAAATACTGCTGTACGGCTGCTGTATGGCCCTGCTGTACGGCCTCCCTGCCTAGGAAACCGTGCAAAAATCAGCCTGCTGTTTGCTAAATCTGCTGCACTTGTCTGCTGAAATGTCTTGCTGAAATTTTCTTTGAAATCTTTTTGCCTTGGAATGCGTGTAAACCTCTTGCTTCCTTCTCCTCACTACTTTGAAAATCTCCCCTTGCTCTCTTGCTCTCACTTCTCTCTCACTCATGAAAGAATGAATGACCTTTTCCTCCATACCCTCCTTTAACTAACCCTAAGTGACTTTTGAGGAATCACTAACTCCAATGGCTGAGATAGCTTTAGATCTAGGGCTGAGATTAAATGTTCATTAAATCTCACTTTCTATTTTTTAATTCACCCGCGTAAAGACCCTTGATGCACTGTTTCCCAAAGTCACTTTTTCCTTTCCTAATTTTATGACTTTATTAAAGTCACTTTAAAGTGGAGCTTGACTTCTTTATAAAGTCACTTTAGTAACTTTATCACTTAAGTCACTTTTAAATTAGATTTAACTTTATAAAAAATTATAAAGTTACTTTAGGAGAAAAATTAAATTCTTTTGGACACTTTTCCCTAGGCCAAAGATCAAAGCCTTAGGGAACCACCTGTCTTCCGGTACCAAATTTCAATAGGTAAGGGTGTTGGAATTGTATTGAAGTCTCCCCTTGGTCATATTTTTAAGTTTGCCTATAGACTTGAGTTTGATGCAACCAACAATGTGAGATCCAAACCAGAAATTAGTTGATGATGGCTTAAACCGTGGTCCTTCTCTTCAGCGCAGCGGACAGATTTCAGAACCAATCTGTTCCTCCCTGCCAATTTAGGATTCAATCCTAAATCTAGAGGACGCCTCCTCTGCCCCCGTGCCCAGAATTCCAAGAACAGTAAGTCTCCCTTCCACAGTTTGTCAATTTCATCAAAATAACTTATCCCCTTCAAGCAGAATTTAATAAAACACTCCCTTGATCATCACCTCCAAATTCATGCAAGAACAAAAGACCCCTTCTCCTTCATGTCTCATCGTTTAAGTAACATTCCCCTCCACCGCCCTAACATTACTCCACCGCCACAACTCCATCGAGATTTTATTTTCATTAATGTAGGAATGAATGTTATTTATGAAAAAGTCAGTCAAATAAATGATGGTCTGAATTGTCTTTATGGGAATGTCATTCGAATAAATGAGGATCTGAATTGTCATATATGGTTGTCTTATTCATTGTGTTTTTAATTTAATTAATTATTTTTTTAAAGTTAATTTTTATTTTTGGATATTTATATTTAACTTAGTTAACTTCATATTTGAATTATGTTCTTTTATTAGTCCAATTATATATATATATATATATATATATTTTTTTTTTTAATTGATGTTTTTTAATCATATTTTGACGAGGACAAAATATAAGGTGGTTTTCAAATTTGTTTTCGAACTTAGGAAATCTTAAATATTAGCAGGTACGTATACTAGTGCGATGTGTGCGATATACGCATGTGTAGCTATCACCCGCGTGTATCATATACACGCTAATATTATTTTGCTTATAACTTGGGAATGGGTCGTTACATACTTCCTCCCTTCGGAAAACTTTGTCCCGAAGTTAGGGTTTCATATACTCATATCAATAATTGTGTTTTAGAGATTAGGGTGATTGTAGAAGGTTTGTATTTTAAGATTGACTTTCCATTTGAATAAGTATGTATCTGTAATTTAATTGTTAATTCCCATCTCAACCGAATCTCTAAACTATTCTAAAATCATCCTACCCTTCCTAATCTCTTCCACTCCCATCCTATCCGTCCTCTACAGTAATATGCCATGGCATCAGTTTTACTGATCCATTCATAGATCTTAAGGATATCAGCGTCGATTACGTTGACCTGATATGCTTGTAGGCATCTGACAGTCATCATCACACGTCTAGGGGAGCGTGACTCGCACAGTTCTCCCATGACTCCAGGTATAGGAGGATAAACGGTGGGCAACACCTCCACCCCTCCCAATAGGACCAGGGTCAACACCCTATCGTGGAATCTCAAGGAGTCTCAACTGTTCTTGGAATTCTATCATCACGTAGATTGGTTCTGTAATCTGTATTCTGCAAGGTAATCACTTGTACACAATCTGCAATGTAAACACTCGTACACACATTATAACATATGCATCTATATTGTTCATAACAAATTATTACCCATATAACAATCTATGCACATTCCAAATATACTGCTATCTATGATATTGATCCTAGAACTTATATAACATACTTGGTTAAAACACTTGTCCACATATGTATCAATATGTTCAATACAATTTTTCGTTTAGATACTGCTCCAGTTTAGTTCATACATGTTCCATCTATGATGCATTTGTTTTAACCATGTTCAACCTGTATAACAATATGTTTCACTTTGATATTTAAAATGTAATTACTCTTTTATTTCTTTTCCTTCAATCATATGGAGATGCAAATAAAATGAATTGATACATGATGTCATTCATAATGTGATCTATGATCTAGATTTCATATTCCTGCAATGATAATTTAAATGACATAAGGCATATTGGTATCCATGTACTAATAAAGTCAAACAATAGCATATATTCGGTATCACTAGAGTTAAGTAACATCCGTTCTTTATGGGTATTCATGTAACAGCAAGTAAAATTCATTTTTACGTGATAATTCAAAATAAAGTTTCAAGTATCAAAATAGAGTAGTCGTATACAAAAAAAATTTCCAGTTCTCAAAATTTAGCATAAGTTGGGGTAATTCTGGCATAAAGTCTCAGCATCCTCCCAAGTCTCGGATCCAGGACTATATTTGTCCCATTGGACTTTAACTTGGTCTATCCGTCGGTTCCTGAGCTGTCGAACCCTACGTTCCAGAATACGTAATGGTTCGACTGTAAGGGTTCCCTTGTCCGATACTTGTAGTTCCTTCCAATGAATATTATGAGATTTGTGAGTAATACAGTGTCGTAAAGTAGATACATGAAATACATTATGAATTTTGTGCAGGTGGGGTGGCAATGCAAGACGATAAGTGACAGGTCCAACTTTTTCCAAGACTTCAAACGGTCCTATAAATTGGGGGGATAATTTTGTCCCCTTCGCAAACCGAATGGTGCTCTTATTTGGTCTGATGCAGATGAAAACCTGATCTCCCACTACATAGTTTCTATCTGTCCTGTGAGTATCAGCATAGCTTTTCTGTCTATCATGTGCCTGTTTCAATCGTTCTCTAATCAGTTTTACCTAATCCTCCATCTCTTGGATCAATTTTGGTTCGACGATTAGTCAGTCTTCTAACCTGTCCCAACTCAACAGCATTCTGCATGGTCTCCCATATAATGCTTCAAATGGTGGCATCCCGATTGAACTATAATAACTATTGTTATAAGCAAATTCCACTAAGGGTAAGTACTTTTCCCAGCGCGATTGTTGGTCCATAACATACATCCTTAGCATATCCTCAAGTACTTGATTTACCCTTTCTGTTTGCCCATCAGTTTCATGATGATATGCTGTGCTCAAATTTAACTGAGTCCCTAAGGTTGACTGCATACAATTCTAGAATCTTGATGTGAACCAAGGATCTCTATCTGATATAATTTTCTTAGGTATTCCATGAAATCTGATAATTTCATTTATGAATACTCGAGCTACATCAGCTACTTCATAAGTATCTGTTACTAGGATGAAATGGGCGCTTTTTGTTAATCTATCTACCGCAACCAAAATGGTATTATGCTTTTGTTGTGTAAGTGGTAGCCCAACGATAAAATCCATAGAAATTATCTCCCATTTGGTCATAGGGATGTCATGAGGTTGTAAGAGACCTACTGGGTGACAATGATCAACTTTTACCTGCTGACATTCAAGGCACTTAGCGACAAATTGGACAATGTCGTTTTTCATGCCTGACCAGAAGAAGAGTCTCTTAGTATCAACATACATCTTCTTTACACCAGGATGTGCACAATACACAGCTATGTGTGCTTCCTTCAAGATGGTGTTTCGAAGATCTCCACTATCTGGTATGTACATCCCTCCATGAAATCGTAGAATTTTGTCTTCACCTAGATCATATCCTTCGAACTTAGGTTCCTTTGAATGGTTGCTCTCAAGCCCCGACCTTACCTTTAAGTACCAACTATCCCTTACAAGATGTTCAAGTAGCTGATCTCTTAAGTTCACCCTGATAGGTATGAAGGAGAATATTCGAGGTCTTCTACTTAAAGCATCTGCTACAACATTCTCTTTCCCTTTTATATAAGAAATCACAAAATTGTATTCGCTTAAGAGTTCACTCCATCGTCTTTGTCTTGCATTTAAGTCTCTCTGGGTGAATAAATACTGTAAACTTTGGTGGTCACTTTTCAGCACAAAGTTTCTCCCCACCAAGTAATGTTTCCATATCTTCAAAGCTAAAACCACCGCGGCTAACTCTAAATCATGCGTAGCATAAAGTTCTTCATGGGGTTTTAATTTTCTTGAAGCGTATGCTATTACACCTCCTTCCTGCATTAATACTGCACCTAACCTTTATTTAGATGCATCGGTACACACAGTAAAATCTTTATCCATATTAGGTACTCGCAAAATCGCTGCACTAGTCAATAGTCTTTTAAGTTCAGAAAAAGCTTTATCACATTCTTCAGTCCATTCATACTTAACACCTTTGCGCTGGAGGTTTGTGATCGGCTTGGCAATTTTGGAGAATCCCTTCACAAACCTTCGGTAGTAATTTGCTAAACCCATAAAACTACGCACTTCATGTGCATTCTTAGGTATCGGCCACTCCCTGATTGTATTTACCTTTTCAGGATCTACAAAGATTCCTTCGCCTGATATGATATGACCTAAGTAATGGATTTCCTTCTGAAAGAAAGCGCATTTGGATAATTTTCCATATAACTTGTGCTCTCTGAGACAAGACAACACTATCCGAAGATGCTCTTCATGCTCCTTCTCATTCTTAGAGTAAATGAGAATATCGTCCAGGAAAACTTGTACAAATTTGTCAAGATATTTGCGGAGAACGCTATTCATAAGGTTCATGAAGACTGCAGGTGCATTGGTCAACCCAAATGGTACCACAATGAATTCATAATGCCCGAAACGAGTTCGGAATGCAGTCTTAGAAACATCGCTCTCGCTAATCCTGAGCTGATGATAACCCGATCGCAGATCAATCTTTGAAAATACTGTAGCTCCTTTCATTTGACCAAAAAGGTCGTCAATGCGAGGCATTGGATACCTATTCTTTACCGTGGCCCGGTTTAAATCTCGATAGTCCACACACAGTCGTAATGAACCATCTTTCTTCTTGACAAAGATTACAGGAGCGCCCCAAGGTGAAACACTGGGTCGAATGTGTCCTACATCTAACAATTCCTTCAGCTGTATATGCAATTCTTGAAGTTCCGGGGCGGTCATTCTGTAAGGTGTTTTAGATATAGGTTCTGTACCAGGTTTTAATTCAATGGAGAGGTCTAGCTCTCTCTTAGGAGGCAGTCCTGGTAATTCCTTTGGAAAAACATCCGAGAATTATGACAGAATCGGATACTGATCTAAGGAAGGCCCTTTCTCTTTGCTTACTTCTTGCACTGCATATACTTGACAACCTTTCTTTAAGCACCGCTTCATTTGCATAGCTGAGATGAAACACAAGGATACTTTTCTCTTAATACCTTGAATTTGGATTGTCTTGCCCTCATCATTCATGCAAAGTATTGTTTTCTCGGAACAATCTACTCATGCTCGATGAGACTCTAACCAATCCATTCCTATCACCAGGTCGTAAGTTCCTAGGGCCGTGACATATACTTTTAGTTTGGTCGAACAGACTCCTAGATCAACTTTGCAATCCTCAACACTTAATTCTACCGATTGAAGTTCTCCTGAAGCCATTTCTACCTATCTGAAATCGTTTTGCTTGCAGGCTGCCAACCCACATTTATTTAATGTATAAGATGAAATAAAACTATCAGTAGCTCCAGTGTCAAATAAGATTTGAGTTTTATTCCGTTGATTGTACCTGAAGATTCCACTACAGTGGATTGATGTGCTGCTTGGTTGTTGTTGACGACGGCATGGATTCTATGATTGCCTTGGGTATCTGATGATTGGTCCTTTTCCTGTTCGCCGAGAGTTCTTTGGACAATCACGCAGAAGATGAGGTCCTCCACACCCCCAACAGTCCATCTGAGTTGGCCTCCTTGAGTGTGACTGTGAATTTCCAGACCAAGAGCTCTGTCCCCTGGTGCCACTCCCTCTTCCATTCCTTCCCCGATTACCAGTTCCTCGAGATTTCCAAGGACTGATGTTTGAGGATTCAGAAGTTATAACATTTATGGTCATACGAGTTCCTGCTCCCGCTCCTCTTGGGGTAAACCTGTTACCATAAGGAGGTGGTCTCGAGTTATTTCCCCGGAAGAAGTTTCGGAGAGTCTTTCCTGTAAATGCCTGTGGTATTGATTCTACTAGCCTGAAATCCCTTTTAATCCCCAGATGTTCTTCTGCATAACGAGCACATTCAACCACTTCTGCTACCGTCGATGGCTTCCACATTCTTACCATGGCTCTGATTTGAGGATTTAATCCAAATACGAAATGCTCGGCCTGGCGTTCATCCGTGTCTAGATAAGGAACATATTTTACAAGTTTCATAAACTTTATCTCGTATTCTTCCACGGTCTTACTACCTTGGATTAGAGTATGGAAGGCTCCGGCTTGCTGCTCTTGAAAGAAAGGTGGTAAGTATTTCACACGGAATCGGTCCACGAACAACTCCCAAGGAACGGTATCCGAAGTGAGATGCAACTGTTTTTCCATTTCCCCACCAAATCAGAGCACTCCCCCTGAGTTGGAATACAACGATCTTTGTTTTAGAAGTGGAAGAATATTCTCCTAGTGCGAAGCATCTTATCATCCCTTCCAACCATGCTTTGGCATGTTATTCAGCTCGTCTTCTAGAGAATTCCGGGGTTTAATCTTTTGCAGTTCCTGCAAAATATCTTCTCTATGAGACTTGTAATCACAATCCTTAGGATTTTCTGAATGTCTTTTCTTTAGATGACGTCGTTCCTCCTTGCTACTGGTCGGCTGCGACCCTTTTAATATTTCCAAAATGGCTTCCAATGAGCTCATCACAGTAGTAAGATCGGGTGCTGGAGCGACAGGTGCTGACGGCAATCTACGAGGTGGCAATGGTGATGGCAAGGGCAGAGGTGATGGCAATGCATTTCGCTGGCATTGCCGCCTTTGGTACGTTCTTAACATTGTAAATTTTCCTGGTTTTTGTAATAAAATAAATGAGAGTCAAAATACAATTTTAAATTTATTTTGTATAAAATCAAACTCTAAAGTAATTTATTTATAGTAGCATTACAAAAAAAGAAAAAAATAACTACTATTTTTAATAATAATATATATAAAAAAATATACATTATATGGTTTTAACCATAGATAAAAGTATTTAACTTTTACATCATATACATAAGCTTGTTTCTAAACTTTCCATATGCAAAACTATTTAATCTTAATCCATTTATGAAGTGGATTATCTAGTTATGTAATTTAAATTATTTTTCCAATTTTAACTATAGTTTAATAATTAATATATTACACATACTATCATAACATATAAATGCCAAACCTTATTTAATGATACCCCATATTATAAGATTTCTCACCCTAACTTAGATGCTAATAAAACACACATTTCGAACTTTAATTTGCCATACCATATTCGGACTGGAATTTGATTAATATATGCGGATTTTTAGGTTATAATATAATATGTGTTAAATTAAATTTAGAGATGTCGGACCCACCGGTATATGTCTACTCTGCCTAATTTGTTTGTAATAATGTTTACCAATTTATTAAACTGTCAACGCACATAAAATGTCATATGTCATATAGTTGAACGTATCCACCATTAACCATATATATATATATATATATATATATAACCATACCATATAAATTACGAATTTAATTTAAATTTAAATTTTATTAAAATTTATAATATTAAAAGTATGTAATAACATAAATTTACAAAAATACATTATGAAAAAAATTGTAAACAACTTAAAGTAGTGTAATTGTACACAACTTATACTAGTGTACCGATAAATAAATTAAAAGGAAACATGAAATGAAAGTTACCCAACAATTGAATCTATTAAGCTTTTATCTAATGTCTCAATTAGAGTTATTTACAAGTATGCTTTAGGATTAATATATTAATTAGGGAAACATTTGAACATTAAGTAATGAATAACACAATTATATAGTGTTTGTTTTATAAAGATAATTGCAACAAAATATTAACAAGATTACATAGTTTTTAATGAGAGTTTTTTCATTAAATCATTGGTAAGTTGAATAGGGTATTAAATTTTATATAATATTATGTTGGTGTGGGCTGTCCGGCTGGTGGAACCCCGATCGGGGTTCAAATCCCGTCCATTCGAAATTTAATATGTGCCAACGGGTTCATATATGCCAATGGCTCCACCGTATCAAGCCTTTGCAAATTGTTCAATGTGCCATGCAAATAATATGCCCCATCGTCGTTAATTCGATTCGGACATTTGCAATTAACCTAAGGTTTGGACTTTACGCATATAATTAATTTTTTTTTTCACCCGGCCACCATTAAATTTAATCAATGGACTATGCGAACCCTTGCAAGCAAACACCTGCATATTCTAGAGCTTTTAATCCTTATCGAATTTGATAGCGTGGCATACAAGATATTAATAATTTGACAATGAATCGTATAGATGACAGCGAGGCAATCCGCTGTCCCTATGGTTTTTTTTTGTTTTTTGTTTTTCTTTAAATTCCTCCCACAGGCACAATTCCGTGATGAGAATTTGTACGAAAGAGGTTTCAAATTTCCTTGTTTACTCAGCGCGATACTAACGCTGAGACTGTTGCGTCTGAGGTCAAGAGGCTAATAATTGGAGTGGTTATCGGGCATGACTAGAAATCATGTGGGGCTAATGCCGATTTCAAATGCATAGTTACAAAATTTTCAGAGATTATCAGTCGACTTAGAAGCCCAGCAATGAAGGTTTACTCATAGTAGTATACTTACTAATGGCTAATCAGCATTCCATTTGGAGATCCCTGGTGGGTTCCTAATATTTATTGTGTCACTGCATTTCTATTCCGTACTATGCAAGACTTCATTATCCATTGCTTTTTTTTATAAAATAGGTTGGATTTTTTTTTTTTTTTTTGAATGCTTGTACAGGTTGTGGTATGATTCAATGTACATTAACTTAACTTCTTTGTGTGCTCCTGTGTTTTTTTTTTGTAGTGTACAGTAATGTCCGCATTTAGTACTTGTATGCTTGCACAGGTTTTAACTTGAATGTAGCATCTGCAGTCTGCTATAATAAGAATTTGTTATGTCCTGTTGATACTTTGATTTGTGTTGATTTCATTCATACTAGTGGATGCTTTGAAGTAGGAATCTTGATGCTTTTCTCTGTATTCATGCTCCTGCGTCATTGACTTTAAAACTCTGTATGTGCCCTAAAACTGTGTATTATGCAATGACAAGAAGTTCCCCAGACCCTACCGCATCTTCAACACCTGCAAGCTCCAGATGGAGCAGAGAGCAGGACATCGCATTTGAGGATGCTCTTGTAGTGCACGACGAGCAATGTAAAGATCGATGGGAAAAGATCGCTGCACTTGTCCCTGGGAAGGATGCTGCAAAGATTAAACTTCATTATGAGATCCTAGTTGAAGATATTGAGCGCATTGAAGCAGGGCTTATTCCTCTTCCTTTGCATGTTTCTTTTGGAGAAGGGAGTGCTGATCAAGCTGTGGAAATTCAAGGTACTAAGAATAGATCACATTCTGCAAACTTTCACAGTGGCGATGTCAATCCAACAGGAAAGGGTGGCTCTAAGGCGGACCAGGAGCGGCGCAAGGGAATTGCTTGGACCGAAGGAGGCGTAGGCAAAATTTTTTTTTGTACTAATTTGAGTTTATATTCTAGTTTTCTACCTTAATCCACTCTGTTTTCCTGTAAGGTTCAGCATTGTGAAATCTATAGTTGTGCCTATGACCTGCTTTATCAGTTATAGAAAATAATTCAGCGTTCGAAATGATTATTTCTACTTATCGTGAATGGATGAATGCCTACCATGTGAATGGATGAATGCATACAGAGATTGAAAACAATACATTCATGCAGTCAGCAGGAATTTTGGAATGGCATCCTTGCAGTTCAGGGTAATTATAATACTTTGGCCTCTTTAAAATTGGAAACAACCATAGACTGGTTTAAACATGCAGAAGCTTAGAAACAAAATTTAATGGGCCTATAAGGTCCCAGAGGTTTCTAACTGTGGCTCCGATACCATGTGTAAGGTCTCAATTCATCATTTGAAATAAAAACACTTATCTGATTTCTAAATTTAAGCAGAAATTCAATTGAAAGGGGATTTAAACATAAAATCTAATGAGAGATTCACAGTTTAACTTAATTCTAAGTTTACAAACAAAATAACTAGCTGATGCAGAGAGGAATACCTGGAAACTGAGATCCAAACCAGAAATTAGTTGATGATGGCTGAAACCGTGGTCCTTCGCTTCAGCGTAGCGGACAGATTTCAGAACCAATCTATTCCTCCCTGCCAATTTAGGATTCAATCCTAAATCCAGAAGACGCCTCCTCTGCCCCCGTGCCTAGAATTCCGAGAACAGTAAGTCTCCCTTTCACAGTGTATCAATTTCATCAAAACAGCTTATCCCCTTCAAGCATAATTTAATAAAACACTCCCTTGATCATCACCTCCAATTTCAAGCAAGAACAAAAGACCCCTTCTGCTTCATGTCTCATCGTTTAAGTAACATTCCCCTCCGTCGCCATCGCATTCCTCCACCGCCCTAACATTACTCCACCGCCACAACTCCATCAAGATTTTATTTTCTTTAATGTAGGATTGAATGTTATTTATGAAAATGTCATTCAAATAAATGATGGTCTGAATCGTCTTTATGGGAATGTCATTCGAATAAATGAGGATCTGAATTGTCATATATGGTTGTCTTATTCATGGTGTTTTTAATTTAATTAATTATTTTTTTTAAAGTTAATTTTTATTTTTGGATATTTATATTTAACTTAGTTAACTTCATATTTGAATTATGTTCTTTTATTAGTCCAATTAAATATAAATATACTTAGTTATATATATATATATATATATATATTTTAACTAATGTTTTTTTTATCATATTTTGGCGAGGACAAAATATAAGGTGGTTTTCAAATTTGTTTTCGAACTTAGGAAATCTTAAATATTAGCAGGTACGTATACTAGTGCGATGTGCGCGATATATGCATGTGTAGCTATCACCTATGTATATCGTATACACGCTAATATTATTTTGCTTATAACTTGGGAATGGATCGTTACAAAATAATTGCAGGATGATCTCTTTTAAATTGAATTAAATCTCATATTGTGCTGGTAAAGAAGACAATTTATGAAGATTGGTCGCTGTTACAAACTCCAACATTCCAAAACTTGACTTTGAACGCAACCTTTTTCTTTGCCATCCGTATGTACTCCTTTTATCTGCCCTTCCTCACAATCTCCCCCGTCCATTACTGTCCATACGCTGCCTTTCCCTCTTGCTGGCTGTTCCTTCACATCTTTGCTCTCTGAACTAGCATCCTCCCTTTCGCTGCTAACTCTGCCATCCATACACGCTGTCCCTGTAAGCCGCTAACGCTACCACCAAAACTCTTCCCGCAGCCTTCCATCGAGCCTCAACAATTCTTTCGACCTGCAAACCCTTCGCGTCCTTCCTACGCTGGCCATCTCTGCGTCATCCCTTACCTCCACGCATGCTGTCCACCTGCACATAAGAAACAACAAAAAAATAACGTATTTCTGTTTTCTTTCATTAGCTTTGGTTTTTCGATTTTGATTTTTCCTTTTTTTTGTTTAGGTTACATTTAACACCTACGCTTCATTTTTTTTTTTTTTTTCATTTTCATAAAGTTAGTTTAGATTTTAGATTTTTTTTAAATTTGCTTTAGATTTAGTTTTAAATCATTAGACTTTAGTTTTCGTTCTTAGTTTTATTTTTAATTGTAAATTTTAGATCTTAGATTTTTTTTAGAAACTTTAATAAATAAAAAACTTCAAAAAATCTTTAATTTATTTTTTTTATTTTTTTGGAACTTTAGATTTAGTTGTATATATATATTTCATTTTTATTTTTATTGTTTTAGTTTCATCAACTTTGGACAAGAAAACAAAAAATATAAAAATTAAAAATTAAAAAAGGTCCAAAAAGTTTTAAATTTTTAACTTTATAAAATTCTCAAAAAATTTAAAAATTTTACATAGTCAATGTGAGCTTTAAATTTCTTTCTATCTAAAGTTTGACTATAGATTTCTGAATTGAAATTATTTAGAATATCATTCAAATTCGGAATTATTGGAAATGCCTATCATTTAAATTCGATGGTTCTCTCATGATAATATTTTTGTTTCGAATTTTAAATGGTCGGTTCGAAGTGTTTTCATGCTTAGCTGTGGTTGATGATTGTTGAACTATCTATAAGTGTGGTTTTAAATTGCTTGGAATTGGTGATTAATTACTTTAGTCAACTTTGAGAAATTTTCAAGTGATGATAAATTGCATGTCTTTATCGAACATTGTTAATGCATGATTACGAAGATATTTTATTGAATATTATCGTGGTGGATTGATATATTTTCATAGCAAGATAATTGTCCTTTTCAGCAACAATTACCTATCAATTACTTGATCTTAATTTCGTAACGGGATATTTTGACTCCACAAGGCACTGGTTTTAAAATTCAAATCTAATTGAATCTATAAAATCTTGTTAATTTTAACAAGTACTTGGTCATTTAACTGTGTCTTCTGAGTTGGTTGGTTTTCAACCAGTTCTCCTTCTTCATTTTCGTTAAGGTCTACCTCCCTTAGTCTGCAAGGAGACAACTTAGATAGAGAGATTGGGGATCAGGGTGACAACCCCCGATCTGAGTCGTTGTCGTGGTGCCTAGACATTCTGTGCGACAACAAGGAGTATTGTTGGGGTTCTTTGAGGCCTATCCACTTTTGTATCATGGATAGTTTTTACATCATAGCCTTCTTTTTTTGTTAGCTAGACCCACAGGGTTTTGAATCGACATCCTTCACACAAGAAGCGCCTTAATAGTACTCCCTGTCACTAACTATTCTATGCCCTGTGGGATTTATATATCATAGTCTTATCTCTAGGGTTTGTAAGAGATAGAGACATTATGTTATTTCTTACAAGCTTTGCTAGGAGGATATCATTCGTTTAATGAGAAGGGTTCTTGATCTCTCACATTACTAAGAGAAGCAATTCTCATTTGTAAATCATTGTTACTTGTGAAGAAACATCACTATTTGTCTATTATTTCTCTTTTCTAAATAAGTTATGGATGGATAGTTAGAGCGACTTCTTGAGAAGACAATCTTGTGGATGGCTTCACTTCTTTATGGCTGTTCATTGCTAGGTGTTAGACACATGAAAATGGAGAAAAGATTTTGATAAGCATCTGATACATTTCTCATTACTATAATACACATAACTACATTAGTTTATGACCCTTGATTTCATTTTCCAAGAGGTTTCTTAGACTCCCAATTACTATTCACCTTCATCTGTGACTTTTTGTATTCTTCCTCAAGAGAATGTAATGACCTCTATGGACTAATTGCCCAAGGATGGACGAAGTAGCCTATCTAACCCCATAGGCTATAATCTTTAATAAAGAGGCAAACCCAATTATCCAATGTTTGGGGCAACATTAGGTAAGTTTTGGGGTAGTTGGGGCAAAAATCCCAAATTGGGGGTTGCACTTGCAACCCCTCACATTGGAGAGAACTCCATAAGGAATCTATAAATAAGACATGATTAGAATCATTTTCTCATCATTGATTTGGATTGGAATATGTCTGATTTTCTTGAGCTTGAGGCTATGAGGGTTTTAAGACCCCTTCTTGATTAGTTTTGGTGGAGGTGTTCCTGTTGATTTTTGAGTAGCTTGGGAGGTACTCCAAGCCCTAGGGTTCAGGGTTTGGACAACAAAGCGCCACAACAGTCACTTGTGGGCTTGCAACCCAAGGTAGGGGTTTTGCACCCATGATGATTTGGGCCAAAACCATGGAGCACTTTGGGCATGTGATGGGATGAGATGATAGAGGGAGGAAGGGAGAGTCCAATGCTTTGAGAATCGTCGAATTCCGAGTTGTCCTTAGTGAGATATGAATTTTTGAAGTTGTGGAGTGGGTTTGTGTAGAAATTTATGAATCTTTTATCTTATGTAGAAATTATTATTATTAATCCAGTTAAGCTCCTCCTACTTAGATAAGTTGTCAATTGAATAAATTCAAGTTAACATCGAAGCAAAACACATAACAGATCTCTACCAATTCAGATCTAGAATAAGCACATGCACACATTGACAAAGTGATAGTTATTTCTGGACAAATAGTCCCTGAAAAAACCCAATGTGGGAAAACCAGTCTCTGGCTGCTGGAGGGTTCTATTATTAAGAATATTTTTGAATACACAAATCTGGGTTCCAGATCTGGAAAACTTGACAGAGATAACACTAGATCTACAACTCTTTGGCTGATTTAGGGCCAAAATAATGACTGATCCACACCCTCAAATGAGATTTACAGAACTCAGCCAAGATTAGGGCCTAGAAACCCCAGCGCTGTCCCTGAAATGCACTGCGTCAGCCTCTAAAGCCCTTGAAAGCCTCTGCGTCAGCCTTGAATGGCCTCCAAACCCTCAACGCTGCTCCAGAAGGGACTGCGTTACCCCAAAATGGGTGACGCAGTCACTACGCTGCCTCTATGGGTCTCTGCGTAACCCCTGAAGGGTTTCCTGAAAATTACGCTGCCCTTGCTACTGCTGCTGCTGCGTTCCTCTGCGCTGTCCTTGAGCTGATCTCTACCTCTTGTGTATTCTAGACCCTGGGATCAGATCATCCCCTTGGTCTAAATTCCCCTCTTTGCAGCTAAAACACTTTTGAGTATTCTTAGCAAACCCTGCCCTAGAATCTCAACTTAGCTTTAGTGCTCTGCATCCGTGTGTCTTAACAAATGACCCCAAGCCTTTCCTTTATACTTTTTTCGTTGACAAATCAACGACCAAGATTAAATATTTAAAAGAAAGCTTGATCGTGTGACTTGAGACAATTTCATCACATGTTTAATTAAATTCACTTTAATTATTTTATTTTCCTAAGTTTCAACTTAGGAAATACATTAAAATAATTAATTAATGTAATATCTCCTAAACCAGATGAAATTTCCCAAATCCATTTCTAGGTCTTGTAGATCAGGTGTACTCTAGTCCTTCCTCAAAATTTGGGACCTAGAGCACAACTGATGCTACCCCAAATACACAAAATCTCAACACTCCCTCTTAGCATCAAGGGTGTGCTCTAGCAATACATCACACTTATGCATTACATGATTTTGGGCACTGGTTGTGTGCTGCTGAAGCTCGGCCTCTTGCCACTCAACTCTGCACTACTGCTGCCATTCTGTACTGCTGCCCATGACTCTGCCGCTCAACTCTACACTGCTGCTGCCATTCTGTACTGCTGCACATGACTCTGCCACTGTCATTGCAACCACTGTATTGCAGCTCCCTCTCAATATGTTGTATCTGTGCTGCTCATAGCACTACCACTACTGATCTGCTGCATTGCAACTTCAGTGGTTGAGAGAAACAATCGAATCTCCTGCCCAATCTTTGACAAACAAGTCAAATGGGCTGCATCCTCATCACTGTAGCTCCATAGGCTACAGATCTATGCTGGCAT
Organism: Pinus albicaulis; assembly: GCA_034641835.2. Classification (NCBI taxonomy): domain Eukaryota; kingdom Viridiplantae; phylum Streptophyta; class Pinopsida; order Pinales; family Pinaceae; genus Pinus; species Pinus albicaulis. The sequence continues at coordinate 611,736,843 of CM076584.1, read as the reverse complement.
CTAAAGAACGATGCACAGCTACAGCTCTGCCTGCGTAATCAGACTCCCTCTGCACTACTGAAGTCACATCAGCTCCTTGTGCTGAAATCTATCACGCTGTTGCTGCACTGCGCTGTCCCTCTGAAGCTCTCTGTGCTGCTGCAGCTTTGCACTACGTAAGCAGCACTGCTTTGCGTTGTTGAAGTCACATCACCCTCTGCGCTGCTACTGCTTCTACGCTGCTGCTGCTATGCTCTACGCTGCTCCTCCCAGCCTCTAGATCTGCCTCTGCCTCTGCCTCATTTGTGATCTGTGCACCCACTACTCCACTTGTCCCGCTACTGTGTTAAGGCTGCCGTAGCTCGCTTGTGATCCAAGAGATGAGCTGCTTAAGGATCCCACCTTTCTTTCATGTAGCTCCTCTACATGTCCATGTCACCCCACCTTCGTGGTTCATGAGCACTCGTGGCTGCATCATCTCCTGACCCATCATCTGCCATAGCTGCTTTGAAAGAAGATGCTTCCTTGTCCCTTTTCTTTTCTGGACAATGGCTAGAAAAATGTCCTATTTCACCACACTGGAAGCATTGGATCTTTGAAAGATCCTTCTTCTTCGGCTGCTCCTTCGATGCCAAGGTTGTATCTTCCTCATCTTCCTTCTTCACTTTGCTCAATCTTGGGCTGTGCTGCCTCTTGGTGAACCTGTAGAGTTCTTCTTGACGCAGAATTGACCACAAGCTGTCCCAATCTGGGAGGTCCGCTCTACCCAAGATACTTTGGACAAAGGTTTCCCACTCATCCGTGATTGCATTAAGGGTAGTCTTGACTATCACAACATCATCCACCGTTGCACCTGTTGCAGTCAGTTGATCTCTGATTGACTGTAGTCTGAAGAGAAAGTGCTCTATGTCTTCTCCCTTGGTCATCATGAATGACCTCATTTGGGTCTCCAACAACATTTTTCTTTGGACAGACTTTCCCTCATATAGGGAAGTCAAGGCCTTCCACATCTCGTTAGCTGTTTTCTTCTAAGCTATGTGTGGTACAATATGGTCCTTGATACTGTCCATTATCAGCCGCTTGGCATGCCCAATAGCTTCCCTATGCTTCTGTAGGAGATCCGCATCTGTCGGTGTGGCCAGAATCTGTTCTGCATGGTCTCTTAGATTGTACGCCTCAATTCTGCATCCTTGCTTTCTAAACTGAAAAGTTTGAGAGGCTCTCTAGCCTATCCTGATCACGTAGTCCACGAGGAGCCATATGCTCAGAATATGTCGAAACTTCCTTTTCTCTTTGCTAGAGAAATGGATCTAAGGCCCTTGGTGAAACAGGTGCCTTTTGCTCCCTCTGACACTTGATTTCCCTCCATGGAAATCTACCAAATCAACTATGATTCAACTTCTTCTTTGATCCTCTGATCAAACTGCAAGTTTCCTTTGGCAAGAAAATTTTCTGAGAAGCTGATCTCCTCCCAATCTTTGACACTTGTGCTAAGGCTAAAAATTTGAAAACTTCAGAAATTTAACCCCACCAACTCTTCTGAATTTTTGCAGCTTTTCTGCAGTCTTTTCTGGATATGACAGATCCAGATCTGAATCACATTGGCTGGCTTCAGACCCAACCAATGCTATTTCTGAGCTGCCTCTGTGTAGTAATTGTATGGGCTTGCTAGGACACAGCATTGGACAACGTCACCCTTTCCTCTGCGTGAATCTGCTCCTGAAAACTGCACTGTCCCTTCAGATCTGCTTCTCTGTTACTTTTCCAACAACTTTCTGCAGCTAGATCCTTCAGATTCTTCTGCTGGTGACCCTTCTAGATCTGCAATTGCTCTGATACCATGTAGAAATTTTTGAATCTTATATCTTATGCAGAAATTATCAATGTTAATCCGATTAAGCTCCTCCTACTTAGATAATTTATCAACTGAATAAATTCAAGTTAACACGAAGCAAAACACATAACAGATCTCTACCAATTCAAATCTAGAATAAGCACATGCACACATTGACAAAGTGACAGTTATTTTTGGACAAATAGTCCCCGGAAAAACCCAATGTGGGAAAACTGGTCTCTGGCTGTTGGAGGGTTCTATTATTAAGAAAATTTCTAAATACATAAATCTGGGTTCCAGATCTGGAAAACCCGACAGAGATAACACTAGATCTACAAGTCTCTGGCTGATCTAGGGCTAAAATAATGACTGATCCACATCCCCAAACGGGATTCACAGAACTCAGCCAAAATTAGGGCCTAGAAAGCCCAATGTTGTCGAAATGCACTGCATCAGCCTTTGAAGCCTCTGAAAGCCTTTGCGTCAGCCTTGGATGGCCTCCAAACCCTCAGCGTTGCTCTGGAAGGGACTGCGTTACCCCAAAAGGGGTGACGCAGTCACTACACTGCCCCTAAGGGTCTTTACGTTACCCCTGAAGTGTTTCCTGAAAATTACGCTATCCTTCTTACTGTTGCTATTGCTGCCTTCCTCTGCGTTGTCCTTGAACTGATCTCTGCCTCTTGTGTATTCTAGACCCTGGGATCAGATCATCCCCTTGGTCTAAATTCCCCTCTCTGCAGCTGAAACACTTCTGAGTATTCTTAGCAAACCCTGCCCTAGAATCTCAGCTTAGCTTCAGTGCTCTGCCTTTGTGTGTCTTAACAAATGACCACAAGCTTTTCCTTTATACTTTTCTCGTTGACAAATCAACGCCCAAGATTAAATCTTTAATCAATGGCTAAGATTAAAAGAAAGCTTGATCAGTGTGACTTGAGACAATTTTATCACATGTTTAATTAAATTCACTTTAATTATTTTATTTTCCTAAGTTTTAACTTAGGAAATACATTAAAATAATTAATTAATGTAATATCTCCTAAACCAGATGAAATTTCCCAAAACCATTTCTACGTCTTGTAGATCAGGTGTACTCTAGTCCTTCCTCAAAATTTGGGACCTAGAGCAAAACTGATGCTACCCCAAATACACAAAATCTCAACAGTTTGCACCAAATGTGTTAAGCTCAGCTTGAGTATAGTAAGCCTCTTGACAGCTGGACAAGTCCTTGTTGGACATTTTGAGAAGCCCTTCTTATGGATATAAATGGAAGGTGACGTGAGTGCTATTTCAATCATCCAAAGTGCAACATAAAGGCAATGTATAAGGAGAGAAAGGAACTCATAAGAGGAGAAGAGGCATCTCTGTTTAGGGCCGTAGAAGAGAGGTCACTTTAGCGAGGGAGAAAGGCTGGTTAGAAGCTTTTTCATGACTGTTTGAAAGTGCATTTTACATTTGCTAGAAGGCCGCATCAAAGAGGGAGAATTCTGGGCTGTTGGGAGGCTGTGTTAGGGTGATTCCTCCCTGAAAATTGTAGGCCACAACCCTGAGGTAACCATAGGAACAACACAGACTTGTTGGGGTGATTAAAGAGGGCAGTAAGGCCTATTTATATAGCTGGAAGTGTGAAACATGGCAACGTGGATAGGCAACAGATAAAGGAGGGTAAGCCGCATCATTCGAAGGATTGTTGAGGGTGTTTTTAGGGCTGAAATGGACTGTGTATGCCCTAACCATAATTACAATAGTCACAACAGTCCATGAATTTAAGGTATGTCATCTTCTCCATGATTGCCCAGTGTTGGATCCTAGTTTGAGGATCTGTTTTTATACTGCAACCTATTAAGTGCCATGAGTTGAGGTGAAATTGGGCATTTGGTGACCTCAACTAGGAGCAGAACTTATAGTGGACTGTTGGGAGCCATTGGTCTGGTGGAGGGCAGTGTGTTGGCTACCCAAAGTAGCCCTAGACAAGCAATCTTGAAGTGACGAAGATAGTTGAAGATTAGGTGAAGTTTGGTGCCTAATGTGAAACACTTTGATGGACAAAAGTGACTACTAGATTAGTGGATTGGAGCTTAGGGATTGGCCAGCCTAGAGAGTAGATTGGATCAACTCGTGTTTATTGAGTTTTTTTGAGTGTTGGGGTGGCATCGGATGTGCTCTAGCTCCCAAAATTTGTGGAGGGGCTAGAGTACATAAGATCTCTAAGACCCAGAAAGAGATTTGGGAAATTCCATCTAGTTTGAGAGATAATTAATTAATTAATATTTTTAATTAAGGACCCTAAGTCTAACTTAGGAAAATTAAAATATTAAAGGTAATTAATTTAAACATGTGATGGAAATGACTCTTGTCACATGGATCAAGCTTTCTTTTAATCTTAGCCATCGATTCAAGATTAGATCATGGCCGTTGGTTTCCCAACGAGAAAGTATGAAGGAAAGGCTTGGGGTTAGTTGGAACACACACACGGAGGCAGAGCACTGAGACTAAGCTGAAATTCTAGGGCGAGTTTGCTAAGAATTTTCAGAAGTGTTTCAGCTGCAGAGAGGGGTAGTATTGGCTAACGGGATGATCTGATCCTAGTGCCAAGAATCAGCAAAAGGCAGAGAGGTAGCAACCAAGAGCAGCAGAGAGCAGTAGGGGCAGCAACAACATCTACGCAGCAGCTGCGCAACTCAGAGAGCTTCAGCCGCTATGCAGGCCCAAAAAGGGTAGCGCTGAGTAGCAGGAGGCTCTCCAAGGTTACGCTGGTCCAACTAGGGCAGCGTAGGGACTGTGTCACCCAGTCTGGAGTTATGCAACCCTCTTCAGGATAGTGCAGAGGCACACAGAGGCTGACGCAGGGGCCTCAGGGGTAGTGCTAGGGTTTCTAGAGACCGGAAAGGGATGAGTCTTGTAAATCCTATTTGAGGGTGTGGATCAGTCAAGTTTTCAGTCTCCAGAACAACAGGTTAGCTGCAGATCTATTTTTTTTTTATCCAATTAACTAGTAAGGTGCCTAGATTTGTTGTATTCAGAAACTATTTAATAATATAAACCCTCCAGCAGCCAAAAGACCGATTTTCCCGCATTGGGTTTTTCCGGAGACAATTGTCCATAAAATCTTGTGTGTCACTTTGTCTATGTGCATGTACTTCTGTTTTAGATCTAAATCGGTGAAAGTCTGTTATGTGTTTACTTCGACGTTAATCTGAAGATTTCAGCATTAATAACTTGTTTAAGTAGGAGAAGTGTAAGACTGTGTAACCAGAATTAACAGTAGGGTTTCTGCATAAAGTAATATTAAAAAATTTTCACAGTGTTCATTGTAGCAGACGTGACTTACAGTAGTGATAGGAGGTAGCCCTCTTGGAGTGTCCATGTGTTGTCCTTTGAAGGACTAAGGGGCAACTAGAGAGCAGATCGGGAGCGAAGGACCGACAGGACAAGATACGACATAGAAGTTGCAACGAAGATTGTCATTGTATCTTTTATTCCATAAACTATTGTATTATTCAAATTGGTTTAATATAACGAGGATTGGGTTGTACATTATTGTACAATTTTGTTAAAAAATATGTATACTTGTGCATATGTGATTTATTGCTTTATATTTTCCGTTGTGCAAAGTAGTTCTTGTTGAGATTCTTGGTTTGGTAACGTCGGAGATTCTAAGATTCTAACCTAGACCCAAGATCGTGGAAATTCAACAAATCCTACCCTAGCTAGTCTTGTCTAGTCTTGGTGTAGCTGATCCCATCCTACCTAGACACTTCTTTTCTTTGTTCTAGCACAACATCTCTTCTTGGAAATCACTCAGATTTGTCTGGCTAGCAGGAACAAAGTTTTCGGTGGGTCATTTTAAAATCAATCATCTCAGTTTTAGACCAGCAAAGAAAATTTTGGGTGGACGTCTTGTTACCACTGCAATTCTAATAACAAGGATTAATTTTGTAGCCACTAAAGTTCTATCCAAGCAACAAAGTCATCCTATAGTCTACTGAGTCTTGGCTTAAGGCAACAAAAGAGAACTTTGCGGATTAGAGGCTTGAAGAGACAAATCTAGGCGTACATCCTGAGGCTACAAGCTGCAAGCAGACTGCAGGGCTGAGGGTAGCAAGCTGAAGCTTGGTCGCAAGCTGGTAAGAGTTATCGTGGACTAGCTGGTAATTGAGAGGAAATTCAAAGCCAATGGTGATATTTTGGGGTCCTGGATTGACAACAAAAAGAGGTGTCGTAGACTAGTGAATCCACCAAATAGTTCACAGACCTCATAATTAGTGTCATTTTAAATTAGGAACAGAGGATAGTTAGGTCAGTCTGATACAATAGTATTAGATTAGAGTAGTTAGGTTACAGGACCCATTGGGATTTTGAATTGGTTTTGGAGTGGAATACTTGGATTTATTCACTATTGCTATTGTTGTATGCAACTGGGTTTACTGGTGTAGGAATAAATGTGGATTGAAATAAATGTGAACTATTAATTTTGTGCAAAACACTGTTTAGCTACATTACTCTATATCATTTATGTTGGGAAATATTGTGGGATTTATTTTGTAATTTTGTAACCCTAAGGGCATACATTCCTTAAGGATATTAGAAAGAATATCGTGATACCTAAGGATTGGTTTCCAACATTTAGGGTTTTGAAGACCGAAAGATTTTTTGAGTAATTGGTCTCACTTTATCTTGTGGATTTTGTTTATGAATAAATGCTAGTGTGGTTGTATTTCTCTAGTGGCGGGGGCATATTATATATATTTTTTCTTGAACAGATACCCCTTTTCAAAGCTCTTGGAATGTTACTAGTGGAGTAACTATTGATTTTTGGGTAGCATCAGATGTCCTCTAGCTCCAAATTTTTTTGGAGAGGCTAGAACACACAAGATCTCCAAGACCCAGAAATCATTTGGAGAAATTCCACCCAGAATGCAAGTTATTCAAATAACTAATTATTTTTAATGAAGCCTAAGTTAAAACTTAGGAAATTAAAATAATTAAAGCGAATTAACTTAAATGTGGGTGAGAAGCTTCTAAGTGACGAGGATCAAGTCTGTTTTAATCTTAGCCGTTGATTAAAGATTAGATTACGACTATTGATTTATCAACAAGAAAAGTATAAATGAAGACTTGTGAGTCAGTTGAAGATAAGCCGGGCCAATACTCAGTAACCCGAGGGAAGTTGATTCTTCAGAATTTAGAATTCGATTTCAGAGGGAGAGTTGCAGGGCAAAGGAAGAGGAGGGTTTCAACAACATTTGGAGCTTGATGAAGAAGGACACAAAACAACGCAGAGGGTCAGCGCAGAGGTGACTCAAAGAGACAGTGCAGTGGTGACGCAATCCTCACACAGTCTCTGTGCAGAGGATCACACAGTGGAGGACAGAGGGCCTCTCAGGTGTGAGAACTTCTCCGGAGGTCAAGGGAAAAATACCTTAGGTGTTTTCTTGAATATTTCTGAGTTATTTTGCTAGTCATTCCTTGTAAAGAAATTGCTACTGAGGATTAATATATAAACCCTCATCTGTTGCACTGGTTTTCCCGCATTGGGTTTTTCCGAGGACAATTGTCCAAAAATAACTGTGTCAATGTGATTGATTCTTGTGATTATATTTCATTGTTCTTTACTCTATGTAATTATGTGATAATTGCAATAGAATTTATTTCAATATTTACTGAAAGTCTTTGTAAATAATTTATTGTGGAAAATAAGTAGGAGAAATAAATCAGTAACTGCAGTAGAATTTCAGATTTGAAATCTTCACATGGTATCAGAGCTGAGATAAAGTAACAGGGTTGGAGATTCTGCAATGGAACGAAGTCTTGATGCTGCAAGAGTAGCAACTTGAAAGGGTTCATGCAGTTCTCCTAAGAAAGAGGAAAGCATGAGAGAAAGGATGGATCAAAGTATTTCTGTATTGGCTTCCAGATTGGAAGAAGAATTCACTTGCGTGTCAAGCTCTGCTTCCTCAGAGGTTTGGTATATTGAAAGTGGAGCTTCTGCACATATTACGGGAATATAAGAATGTTTTTCGAGCTATGAAGAAGAACAAATGAACTTTAAGATCACCATGGGAAATAAGGTGAAATGTACCCCTGTTGGAAGAGGTATCGTGGTTTTTCAAATTCAAGTAGGAGACCGACTTCGGGCTACCAATGTGCTGCATGTGCTTGGTTTGGGGATGAACTTGCTTTCTGTATCTTAGCTACAAAACAAGGGCTATGACGTATACTTCATTGGCAAAAGAGTATATGTTAAACACCCGAGTTGGAAGAAGAAATCACAAATTGGAGTTAGGAGCAACAAAATTGTATAAACTACGGCTTGAATCTCCAATGGCACTGATAGGCAACAGTGGTGAGAAAGATTTGAATGAGTTATGGCATAGAAGGATGGGGCACTTACACCATGAGGCTCTGAGAATTCTCAGAAAAATCGTCACAGGAGTTCCATATTTGAGCACCAAACGGGATGATGTGTGCAGAGGATGCGTACTAGGAAAGTACGCCAAAGCAACTTACCCCAGAAGTAGCAATAGGGCTAAGAGTGTGTTGGGATTAATACACTCAGACATCTGCGGACCAATGTCTACCAGAGCTCTTAGTGGTGCCGAATATTTTGTCACCTTCATTGATGACCATTCTAGAAAAAACGTGGATCTACTTTCTAAAGACCAAGGATGAGGTTTTTGATCGATTCAAAGAGTTTAAGGCTCTGGTTGAGAATCTAACAGGAAAGAGGATAAAGATATTGCGGTCAGATAATGGTGGAGAATATATTGATAAAGACTTCACTAAGTTCTGCGCAAAGGGAGGCATCAAAAGAGAGTGGACCGCTCCATATAATTCGGAGCAGAATGGAATTGCAAAGAGAAAGAATAGAACTATTGTTGAAGCAACGAGGGAAATGTTGTATGATCAAGACATGCCCAAATTTCTATGGGCAGAAGCATGTAGTACAACGGTGTATGTTCAGAACAGGGTTACTCACCAGGCATTAGGTAAGGTTACACCAGAGAGTGTCTTCACTGGCAGGAAGTCATAGGTGACTCATTTTAGGATCTTTGGTAGTTTGGCATACTGCCATATACCCGAAGAAAAGAGGAAGAAATTGGATCAGAGTGCAGAAAATAGATATCTGGTGGGATATAGCGAGAATGCTAAGGCATATAGAATCTACATTCCTAGCAGTAGGAAGGTTGTAGTTTGGCGGGATGTAAAGTTCATGGAGGACAGAGCCTTTAGGAAATCTCGAGAGATGCCTTCTGAAACATAGTTAGAGGATGATCCATTGGTCCAGCCTATTCGACCAACCGAAACTAGCACCAGTGCTTCTCCAAGGCATAAGAATCCATAAGTATTATTTCAGGAAGATTCGAAGGAGGAGGAGAAGGTAGATCCACCCACTACGAGCGAAAGAACGAGTCGAGAATTACGACAAATTCTGAGAGACGCAGAGGATTTTGTCGAAGCTCCTAGAAATGAGAAGAGGCAACAGAGACAACCTGACACATTCCAAGCTTTGGTGTCTCAGGTTGGAGAACCCTCTATTTTCCAGAAGGCAACTTAGCATCAGGTATGGGTAGATGCAATGGTGGAAGAATATAGTTCCATTATGACCAATGACGTCTGGGAAGTGGTACCTAGGCCTCAAGACAGATCGATTGTAGGTTCGAGATGGATCTATAAGATCAAATATGCTGCAAATGGCAGTGTGGAAAAATACAAAGCCAGGTTTGTGGCTACGGGGTATGCTCAAAAGAAAGGTATAGACTACGAAGAGACCGTCACCCCAGTAGCTAGGTATACTTCTATCAGATCCGTGATATCCCTTGCAGCACAGATGGGGTGGGAGATTCACCAGATGGACATCAAGACTGCCTTCTTGAATGGGGTGATGGAGGAAGTAGACATTGAACAACCAGAGGGCTTTGAGACACATGAGCAAAAGACTCATGTTGGCAAGCTTAAGAAAGCCTTGTATGGACTTAAATAGGCACCTAGAGCTTGGTACGGTCGGATTGATAGTTACTTGCAGAAGATGGGATTCTTCAAGAGTGACAGATCCTAATCTCTACTATTTGACAATAGGGAATGAGCGTCTAATTCTGGTATCATATGTAGATGATCTATTCCTAACAGGTTCATCTAGGCTCATCAAGGATTGCAAGGAGAACCTAGCTCAATGTTGCACGAAGCGGGGACGAAGCGGGGACGTTTTTTGGAAGCGGGGACGCAGAAGCGTCATTTCCAAAAAATCTAGGAAGCGAAGCGTCTCGGAAGCGTCTACTATATATATATTTTTTTATTTTTATTTTTTTGCATTTATATTAAAAAAATATCCAAAATACCGAATTAATTCTAGAAGATATGGAAGCATGCATATTTGTACATAAATCAAAATAGATATGACATCCATTGTACATTAATGATTAATTTTTGAGCATCAACCATTTAGATGCATCAACCATCTATAATCTAGATTCTTCTCCTCTTGTCTAGCCTTTGCCTCTACCTTGATTATCTAGGGACATTAGTCAAAATTGCCCAATTTTGATCAAACCCTAATGCAAGCCTTAAAATATGGTAGAAAGAACTTAACATGCTTGATTGAAATGTAATTTTTTGCTAACGACATGAAAAATGAGTTCAACAATTAACACCACCAACACTAGGGTACATATAGGGCTTGGTGCTCTTGATTAAATGCTAATCACATACCCTCATACATGATATAATCTAATGACATGCCACCATACCATTGATCTTGAATTCCTGAAAACTGTTAAGTCTGCTGAATTTTGAATAGGATATGAAATTCTATTTTCTCCATATGAAGTCCGATCAGGCTGGAACCACTCTCAAACATCCCGAGTCATTTCATGGTAATGTTAAAAATTTAAGTAAAAGGATGAAAATGAAAAATAAATGAAAATGTCACTTTTACTTTAAGAATTTAACATTACCATGAGCGAGCATCTAAGAAACATCTAAGGAGGTAAAAGAGACCCTAAGCTAACTCACTAACTAACCAAGCTAACACAAAAAATCAAAAAAATAAATAAAAAAAAGCGCTTTTTTTAAGTGTCATGGTCGGATCCGTACGCCGCGGTACGGAACCGTTCGCGATCCGTACGGATCCGTACCGGAACCACGGCGGTTCCGTACAGCGATCCGCCGTACGAACCGCGGATCCGCTGTACGGAACCGCGGATCCCTGCGTACGGATCCGATTTGGCAGGAATCGTAAATTTTTTTAGGAACCGCGGTTCCGGGTACGGATCCCGTACGGTTCCGTACGGGACGCGGTTCCGGGCCTAGCCGGCTTCGCAACATTGACCTAGCTACATAATTCGACATGAAGGATTTGGGATTGATGCATTATTTTCTGGGGTTGGAAGTTTGGTAATAGAAGGATCAAAATTTTCCTTGGATAAGGGAGATATGCTACAGAAATTCTGAAGAGGTTCAGGATGTAGGACTATAGACCCATAGCTACTCCAATGATCACTAACTGGAAGAAGATTGATGCATATGAGGATAAAGAAGTTGATCCCACCATGTACAGACAACTCATAGGATCCTTGATGTATCTAGTTAACATGAGACTAGATATTTGTGATGCAATCAACACCCTTAGTCAGTTCATGATGGAACCAAAGAGGGCGCACTGGGCAGCATCCAAGCATGTTCCCAGATACATACAAGGAACAATTGAGCATGGATTAAAGTACACCCAAGGCAATGACATCAGACTGAGTGGGTTCATTGACGCAGATTGGGCTGGAAGTTTAGTAGATTAGAAAAGTACCACTGGGTACTGTTTCAACATTGGATCAGGAATGACTTCTTGGTGCAGTAGGAAACAAAAGTCCGTAGCTCTGAGCTCAGTTGAGGTGGAATATATGGCAACCAACACAGCTTCGTGTGAAGCCATATGGCTTAGGAAGTTGCTTGTGAATCTATTTAGGATAAGGATGGAAGTGACCAACATCTTATGTGATAATTAGAGTTGCATCAAGCTCTCTGGGAATCTGGTGTTTCATGATCGGTCGAAGCACATTGACATCAGGTGTCACTTTCTCAGAGACTGTGTCTAGCGTGGAGCAATACAGTTACAGTACACTCCGACAAGAGAACAAGTGGCAGACATCCTCACTAAGGCTCTGGGAAGAACAAAGTTTCTTTATTTCAGAGAGAAGTTAGGGATGATTAAGAATCTGTTTCAGTAGCAGAGATGAATAGATACAGTACTTAAGAGGGAGCTGCAGTACATATGAGGCAGTGATAGTGACAGTATCATGGGCAGTAGTACAGATAGCAGCAACGCAACAAATGAGGGGTAGTAGACCAAGCATCAACAACGTAGAGGACCGATGTCGTGGATCAGGGTGATATTTCTTGTGAGAAGTATTGCTAGAGCACTTTCCTCGCTAAGTGGGAGTGTTGATTTTTGGGTAGCATGGGATGTGCTCTAGCTCCAAAATTTTGTGGAGAGGCTAGAACACACAAGATCTACAAGACCCAGAAATTGTTTGGAGAAATTCCACCCGGAATGCAAGTTATTCAAATAATTAATTATTTTTAATGAAGCCTATGTTAAAACTTAGGAAATTAAAATAATTAAAGTGAATTAACTTAAATGTGGGTGAGAAGCTTCTAAGTGACGAGGATTAAGTCTGTTTTAATCTTAGATGTTGATTAAAGATTAGATCACGACTGTTGATTTATCAACAGGAAAAGTATAAACAAAGATTTGTGGGCAAATACTTAGTAACCCGAGGGAAGTTGATTCTTTAGAAATTAGAATTCGATTTTAGAGGGAGAGTTGCAGGGAGGAGGAAGAGGAGGGTTTCAGCAGCAGTCAAAACTCGAGGAAGAATGATGCAGAACAATGCAGAGGTGACTCAAAGAGACAGCACAAAGGTGACTTAGAGAGACAACGCAAAGGGACAATGCAGTGGTGATGCAGTCTTTGCACAGAGGATCACATAGAGGTGACGCAGTGGGGGACAAAGGGCCTCTCAGGTGTCAGAACTTTTCCAGAGGTCAAGGGAAAAATACCTCAGGTGTTTTCTTGGATATTTCTCAGTTATTCTGAGAGTCATTCATTGTAAAGAAATTGCTACTGAAGATTAATATAAAAACCCTCATTTGCTGCACCGGTTTTCCCGCATTGGGTTTTTCCAGGGACAATTGTCCAAAAATAACTGTGTCGATGTGATTGATTCTTGTGCTTATATTTCACTGTTATTTTCTCTATGTAATTGTGTGATAACTTCAGTAGAATTTATTCTGATATTTATTTAAATTCTTTGTAAATAACTTATTGTGGTAAATAAGTAGGAGAAATAAATCAGTTATTGCAGTAGAATTTCAGATTTGAAATTTTCACAATAACTTCCCTCCAGTCATTTTGAAGTTATTAGTGAAGTACTAGGTGGTTTTATAGGATTTGTGGTGGAAATGTGAGATGCATTTTGAGAAATATGTGGGGTGTATTTTTTGATGAGGCACCAGTCTGCTCCCTTTTAGTCAATCGTAAATTTAAATTTGGCCTTTTATTTTATGTTTTAGGGTAAATCTAGGGTTTATAACAACATATACACATTTTTAATAATAAAATATCAAGACATCTTGGTATTTGTTAGTATATTTGACTTGAAAAAAATCATCATAGCATCATAAATTAGCTTGTTAATTTTATTTACATCCCAATTAGGGTTTGACGTGTACGGTTTCTTGGGTGTTATATGCATTGAATATTTCAGAATTTGTTAGTTTTCCAAACCCTAATTTTATCCTTCATTCAAGCCATAATTTTACTTGCTTATTAATTGTTTCAAAGGATGAATTTATTGCTCTTATAACTTATTTCACTGCTGCAATTTATCATTTTCCATACAAGTTTTGCAACAGCCATTAGTCTTTTCTTGCTTTGCAGAGTTGGGGGATCACCTTGCATTAAGTATTGACTTGATAAGCCTTCTAAACAGCCTCAGATCCACATCTACTCATGTCTAGAAATTACTTTGAATAATCACCTTCCCCTCACCTTCTTTAATATATTCCAATGGTGGTAATTTGCGTAAGCACTTAGGTGGCATTAGAGTTGATTGTGTCTTGCCTCAGGAGTCCTAAGCTCTACTAGAGAAGCCTCGCTTGTGTTAGAATCATCCTTCACTAAAATGACAGAAGTTGTTACCTAGGTGACAATGGTAACACTTCCAATATTCCACTAATCTTATCCGCTTGTGAAGGCTTTGCACTAAGATACTAGATTTTGCGATAACAATGAGCACAAGGAATACAAATGTTGTTTCGACAACACACAAAATTATGGAATGCAAAAGAAAAAAGAGCCAATGAAGGAGACAATACACATTTTTGAGACATCAATTAGAGATTCAATAATTACTCCAGCAATTATTGGATATACATTACAACTTCATAATGGTAGGAAAAATTTTGTTGGAAATAGAGAAGCAAGGGGCTCTTACAACATGGGGTGAAGAGATTTCAACTCTTCATGTAACGCTAATAAAATAAAATAAAATAAAAAAATGAGGACAACCTTTTATTAAATAATAATGTAAAAAATTAGGTAAGGAAAGAAACCAACAAAGGTCCATCCTAACCTTAGATATTTTAAGTTGCGACATGTTTACACATTTTTATCCCTCTTGATTTGTAATGAACCAAACGGTTCATTAACTGAGCCATCACATAAAAAAGGGACAAGAGCTCGTAATATAATTTCCAAATGGTCTGGAAATAATATTCAACTAGAATAAATGGTTACAATGATGATTAGGAGGTAGTCAAGAAGACTCCTTATATAGTGCCAAAGAGACTGGCCATGGACATGTCAAAGGAACGTAACCATAAGGTCATAATCACGATTATAGCTAATAATCTAATTAATGTTCATTGCATGGTGCTAAATAGATTTGGGGTTAAGATAGATTTAATATGATTCTTCATAAACTAGGCAAATTTACTATGGCTTGGAACTTAGGTCAACATGGATAGAAAATTATCCTAGATTTCACTTTTTCCAGATGATGGAACAAGTAGATCAATCTGACAGCATGATTGACCAACATACTCAAAATATTCCACTTGATGATATTCCCAATTGTGCTAGGAGGTTTTCAAATCATTAACTTAAACATTTCAAATTGATAACTAGTGAAATGACTTGTTCCATCTTAATATGGTGCTTCATAAAATAGGATAATTTGTTGTGGCTCAGAAATTAGGTCAACGTGGATAGAAAATTATCCAAGATTTCAATTTTTCCACAAGTTAATAAATGTATGTAAGATGGAACAAGTGGATCTATCTGATAGCCTAATAGACCAGTGAACCTCAAAATCTTCCACTTGATATTCCCAATTAAATTGGAGGTTTTCAAATCATTAACTTAAGACATGTCGAATTGATAACTAGTGAGATGACTAGTTATAGTGGGCTGTTGCTGTATCATATTTTCAGTGTAGTATTATAATAATTAAATAATAAGAACAAGAAAACAATGAACCCAATATATATGATTTACTGTCTAGAATGCAACCTTTGTAATACAAAGGAAAGTTAAATTTATCAATAACATGCAAGCTATAATAGCCAAGCAAATCATTCTGTGTGCAACATTGTAGAGAACATAATAAATAAATTGTATGGTTGCATGGAAAATCTTTTGAATTAAGGCACTGTTGATGGTTCATAACACGTGATGCCTAGGGATAAGTTGTGGAATGTGGATGGAGATGATACAACACAATGTTAGTCTTTCTACTAAATATTCTATGACTGCATGCCAACTGAGTTTTGAATATGATAAAGATGAGGTTAATTTCTCTAGGAAATATAATTTCAACAATTTTACTGCAAATTAAAATTGTCAATCTGCGAATCAATATCCATTGATATAGAAACAACCAGACCCAGAAGAACAAAATGTTTCTTACCCCAGGATTGGAAAAACTAAACTGAACTGAATTACAACTTGAAGACATTGCTCCTTGAAAGATGTGATTATGATCACATACAAAGCACAGCAATGAAAATGCACACCACACAAGGAGTCATTCTGGCCTACTAATGAATATGGTCATGGAAGGTACAACAACAAACTAATTCCTACAAAGCACTATCATCAGCTCTGAGATAGAATTCTGCAATTCTAATCTAGCAATCTAGAATGACAACCCATGGCCCATAAACACCTAAAAACACTTGAGGATAGCATTGGAGACAGTCAACCTGCAGAACTACTGAAAAACAGACTTTTTAACCAATAAAACCCATGGTTGTGGTGAAAATGAAGTAGCATGCAAACTCACACATTTATGTCATGATTCAATATTTAAAACCCTTGTTCCTACAATTACAACAATATCTAAACATATTTCTTAACCACTAAAATCCATCAGTTTTGGTCAAAAAGAAGTAGCATGCAAACTCACACATTTACCTCACGACGAGTCTATTTGAAACCCTTGTTCCTACTGTCACAACAAAATCTAGCACCCACGAAGTATAAAGTCCCAAGCACCAAGTGGCTAGTCTTGTGCAACTCAAGAAGGCTACCCACTATCACCACGGTAGCTCTACTTCTTTCTTTTGGTTGGCTCTTCTCCAACGCAAGGGAGGTTTCCCTAAGCATAGGACTATCAAGGCTATGGAGTGGCAGCTCAAAGTGAAAAATGAAGAGTAAGACTCGACAAAACAAAGTGGTTGTACTAATGATATGTGGTAGTGGAAATTGAAAAGGGGGTATAGAAAGGAAATGAGAGGGAATTGAGGGGAGTAGGGAAATGGGGTGATGTAAAATTAATGCCTATCAATATAAGGGCTAATGGAATCATGGAACATTGAATGAATGAGAAAACTAGGGTTACAATCAAATACTTTGAGGTAGGCTATATGTTTGAAAGGGTTAGTTTACCACACTCAACCTCTTGGATGAAAGAACTTGTTTGATGCATTCATGATTCATCATCTTCAGTGTTGCCAAGACCTCAAAGTGAGGGTGCACACATAACCAAGATAAGTGTGCATAAGGACATAACCATCGCAAGTTTTGCGACACTGATATGACATTTGAGGGAAATTTGGGTTTGCATGAGCGAACGCACATGAGACAAGTTGTGGTGTCTTGTCACCCAAGGGAAAGAGCGCACGTGTTTGGTGTGCCGATATGTGACACGAGTTATGCGAGACATGTAGCCAAAGGGGTGCATGAGACAAGCAAGTTAGAAGTCGGCGTAGCGGTTGGGCACGTGGTTCATCACTTAGACAGTTGATGAGAGCAAGAGCACATAATGGGGTGAGCCGAGTGTATGATGAGCAAAGCTGAATTGATGACGAGCGACCAAAGATGAGACGTGGGTGTATGTGTGGCTAAGTGCCATACGAGTGGGTCAACTTGAGAGCACGTGAGGGTTCGGGACCCTTGGTGCTCTGCCTCCCATGACCTATTTATGTGTGTGTGTGTGTGAGCAATACAAGTGGAGAGAGGGGAAGTAGTAGAGCATGAACTCGGACAAAAGATTGCAGGGTCGAGAGACTAGCAAGTTGCAGGGTCAAGAGACTAGTTTCTCTTGTTGACAAAGATTCTAAAAGGAAAGAATTTTTGGGTTTGCCCCTTGCGTGTTTTGTTGAAATATGTAATTAGGTTCAGTCCTCATAATGAAATAAGTAATCGTGGTTATATATATTTGATGCACAAAGAAAAATAAATATTATAATTGTTATTCTTCAGGCATGGGTTTCATGCTTAAGGGAATTTTTTTTTTAGGTCAAGCACCCATTGAGTGCTTCTAGGGCATGTCATTTAGTCTACAAGTAAATTGAGTCATTGTCATGTATTGAAGACCCATTTGGGCATTTTACATATTGTAAAGAAAAATTTAGTTGAGTCAAAAATAGATTCAAAGACCCTCCAAGACCTTGTCAAATGTGCATACAATAAGTCAACCTTATCAAGTGACAAGTTGGCTTAGGGGCAGTGACAAGTAGACCTATTAGATGTGACAAGAATCCTATATAAAGGACTCAACCTCATTTGCAAATATCATCCAATGTGATCACAAAAGTTTGATAAGAAGACAAAAAGACGCCTCATGTCCAAGCAAAGAAGGAGGCAACACAAAGAGAAGAAAAATCGAATAATTTTGGATTGTTTTTGGGTCATCACTCTCACACGTGTGAAGAGGAGCTAGGGCATTCTGAAGTCGCAGTAAGTCAAAATTGCAGTCATCAAAAAAAGCCGAGTCTTGGGTCAAAAGGAAGTCTCCCTTGCAAGTCGAATTGATGACTGTCACACATGTCACCTAGGGTTTCTACAACAGGGGTTGAAAGTTGCAGGTTGAAATTGCAGGTCCAAAATTTCGGTCAAAGATGAATTGGAAGCTGCTAGAAGGCAAATTTGACTTGTGTTGTGAAAGTGCTTCAAGGAGAAAGTTTGACTTGGTCTGGAGGGGTCTCGGTCAAGGGTCATAGGTTTTGGAATTTTCCAAATTGAAGTTTTATAAGAAGAGAAGAGTTCTTATGGGTTTTCCTCTCAACGGGAGAGGTTTTGGCCCTGGTTGATCACCTATATCTTGTGTCCTTTTGTCTCACGGTTCTTTATTGTTTTGGTAGCTGTTTGATGATAAGAACACTAATTATAATCAAGAGAAAGGAGAAGTTAATCAAGTTAAGTAATATACATCACAAGCAGTTATCTATGTAAGAGAAATCACCTAATCTAGTTGCCCCTAGATTTCTCAACATGTTCTACCCTGGCTACTAGCCTAATTTATGGTGTCTCGTCTTTTTGTGCATTGTACTTGTGTAATTGCTTGATGACCTAATTGAATGAAATAAATGCTAAAAGAAAAACACATATAATAGTCACACGTAATTATCATGATAAAAAATTCTAGTTTGCAAATGAATTTCAACATGGTATCAAATCTAGTTTGAAGAGCAATCTGTGATTTGAATTACCTCTGTGAAGTGATTCGATTTCTGTCTATGATGGGTTTCCTGAGGCACAGTTATGTGAAACTATGATAAGTTCGATTTGCACTTTGATATCCAAGACTGGTCCAAAACTCTAAAGCATAAGTCTATGCATACGAAGGAAGATAAGGAGCAAATCGAACGTGTAGGAGGCTGAAGTCTCTATGTGATCTATCTCTGTTCTAAGTAGGTCGAATTACTTGTGGTTCGTATCTGAGGAAAAGGTATAAAAGTTTAAAGTATATCATTGTATAAAGTAGCTGAAATATCTCTGTGCAAGAGGACAAGACCCTGTGGATTATCTCTGTGATAAGAGGCCGAGATTCTGAGGCTTGTCTCTGTTTAAAAACTTAAAGGAGTTGCATATATTATGGAAGAAGCAAAAATTTTATATTCTTGCTATTGGTTTGAGGGAGGCTGACTTAGTCTGAAATTCTCAAAAGATCACAAGACTGAAAATTTCAGAAAGACTAACCAAACCCTGTACAAGATTCTTTAAGAAAGACTAATCAAACCCGATACAAGATTCTTGAAGATGGAAGTTAGTTTGAGTTCTCTATGGAGTGGAGTCTATGATCAAGTTCAAATCAGTTCCATCTCTGTGTTGAAATTATCCAAATTGTGTAATTTTTGTGGGATACTAATAAATTCAAGTTTCACCTTTTTGACATCCAAATTGAAGGAGTATTGGTATATCTCTGTGGTATCGTTCAAAGTTCATTTTTCTTCATTCTTAAATAGGTTCGAACTTCCTCAACTCATAAAAAGACCAAGTCGAATATTTTGTGAGGTTACAGTACAAGTTTGTCATTTATGTGGAACTACATCTAAATTCGAATTATGGAAGAAGGAGGAAAGGGCGTGAGGCAAGGAATAAGCCACGGGAATGAGGGAGCAACAGGAAAAGAAGGAATGCGGGCTAGTGTGGAGAGGATGGAGGGAGCAAGCCGCATTAGGATGAGGGAGAGAGGAAGATGGAGCAGGGTGGGAGGAGCAGGGAAAGCGAGCGGTGCATGGATAAACACGGTAGAGGGAGCTTGAGCTTGGGAAAGAGAAGAGTAGGGCTCGGGCGAGGAGCTTCACGCAGGCAGAGATAGAGGTTTGGACAAGGAATGAAGAAAAATGCAGGCATGTAGAGAGGGTTTGAAAATCAAAACCCTTAAAAAAATTTTGAAAATTATTTTTCCCAGAATTTAAATAATTTTATAAATAAACCCAGATCTGAAAATCGAATTTCAATGACTGAAAAACCTCCTTGCAAACAAATGTATTCTTAGACAAGATCTTGCCCTTTAGGGCCTAGATATGTCTCAAATCTTGAAAACTTCCTTGAAAAACCTTCAGATCTATATCCACACAAACAACAAACCAAAACCCAGAAACCCTATACAAATATACAAAATCTGAAATTAAAACCCCAATCCCGAGTCAGAAAAGAAAATCTAAAATTTTCTAAATATTTGAAATTGTATAATTAAAACTATAGACCTATCAGATCTGAGGAGTATGAGTCCGACTCCGCTCTCAGATCTGAAGATTTCAAGTGCCTGCTAGCCAGATCTAACTATTCAACGCAATATTTTGAAAAATAAATAATTTTTAAAATTTTTGGTACTAGCCCAAAAAATCCCTGCAAAAATATGTTTCTTTAGTCTCGAGGTTTTAAATCCAAAAGGCTCTCCAGATCTTAAATCTCGAGAGTCGGCACAATTAGAATATAAGCTGTCAAAATAATATAGGTATAAAATAACAATTAAACTTTCAAAGATTGGAGATACCTGCCAATCAAATAAAATTTTAATGCTATCTTAAAAACCCAACAATTTAAGCATGATACCTTTGCAATAAATTGATCTACGAGAGCTATTTAGTATTAACCAACAACTTATAAATAAGATCAACAAAACGTTAAATACAAGTTAGCATAAAATGCTGGAGAGGAACACTGCCATCAAATAAGACCCCAAAGACTTTGCGTTGTATTATTTCAGAAATTTTTACAAGAGCTTCAAAAGCTAGTACATGATCCAATGATCAGATCTTTTTCGAATGACAAATGACTCCTAATTTATAGATTAATTCTCCAACGAACAGTTGGCTTGATCCCTATCAAAGTAATCTCGTCCGTTGAAAAATATTTAATTATCTTTTAATCTCCTCCGTCAAAATTATTTTATTTTTTGAGGAATTTGAATTTTTCATTTAATTGAATTTTAACCAACTCAAAATTAATTATTTTGAGTTGATTTCCTCAAACAATTAACTTTGACTTAACTACCAAGGCCCAATGGTCCAAAATCTCTTGAAATATTCAATATTCCCTTGGTCAGGGACCTCCAAAAATTAATTCTTCTAGAACCCACGAATTTTTTAAATTGGAGAATTTATTTTTCCTAAGACTTAACTTAGACTTAAATTAATTAAATTTATGGCTTAGGATTTTTAGTTTATTTTTTCTGGAAAATTTAATTAATTGACACATGAGGGGATTCTTAATTTTCCCAACCCTCTTTAAAATAAGATAAATACATTTAACCCATGAAGGGGGAACACTTGTTCGTTATAGACCCTCAAATATCTACCCAATTCGGCGGCTCAAAATATGATCTAGTAGACCAAGTAACTTGTAACAAAATAATCTAGCCAGTTAGCTAGGATTATTCCCAAATTACTTTTACAAAGAATCGATAAAAAACACTAGGACTCACCTAATATCTTGGCAACAAAATCCACCCTAGCTTTGGGGTGAGGCTGGAGGGAAAAACTCTGCCGATCATTTGTGTCTAGGGACACAGATGAATCGGTGAGACGAAAAATCTCCTAGGATAGAAATCGTCACCAAAATAATAGGCTTACCTAGGTTGTTACATACATGATGGTCTTACTAAGATCATTTACATTATAAACATGCAGAATGGGTTTACATCTTTAACAAATTGAAGATTGCTGATGAATCCTGGATGAATGATGAAATCCCTTTTGCGAAAAAATGGGTGTACTGCTATAGGGTCGTTGACATGGAGTGGTCAACATGACCATGCAATTTTGTCCTGTAATTTGACCTCCTTGTGCCACACGTGGGAGAGAGAGAGAATACTCAATGTTGTACGAACCAATGAGAGGAGAGAGAATGTGTGAGTGATGATGATGCCAAATGAGATGATAGGTCACTTGTATTTATACAAGTTATTGACGGTGAAGAGTCATGGCCATTGGGCCTCATGAGCCTACATGATGATGTGGCCGACTTGAACAATTTGCACGTGTGTGCATAAATTCAAAAACACATTTCTGCTTGTCCAAATTGGATGATCTTTGTATCAAATTTGGTCCTCTTGAAAAGAGGAATTTAATGGAATCATCATCTCCATCAAAAGAGTTGCCCCAAGGTGGAATTTGGTCCTAGTTGCCGATTTTAACAAAAAGAGAGGGATCAACCCCTCCAAGTGGAAAATAACGGCTAGTAGCATCGATCCATGCCTTGATCTTTGTGGAAAAAATTCAATCCCTTGATTAGTTGGCACAAATCTCCAAAAGAATTCAATTTTCCTTGTTCACTGTGCTGAAAGAGTTACCCCAAGGTGGAATTTGGCCCTAGTTGCCAATTTTAACAAAAAGAGAGGGATCAACCCCTCCAAGTGGAAAATAACGGCTAGTAGCATCGATCCATGCCTTGATCTTTGTGGAAAAAATTCAATCCCTTGATTAGTTGGCACAAATCTCCAAAAGAATCCAATTTTCCTTGTTCACTATGCTGGAGGGTCAAAATTTGACTTTTGGACCACTAGAGGACCTTCAAAAAATAGAATTATCGTTACTTGTTTAAAACATTCAACTACTTGGTCCAAATTTTTTGATTTTCTAGGAGAATATTCTTCTCTACCCCAATGAATTTCTAGACTAGTCCATCCTGCCTTGGAAATGAAGGCCTTTTATTTTTGACTTGAATTATTCCCTTTGAAAATAGCCTCAATAATTTTTTGATGAATTTTCCACTTGGGGGTAACTATTTTTTCCCTTCATTTTAATTTAGACACCTTCTAGCTAATTTTAATTTTTAATTTTGCTAGAAAATAAATTTATAGACTCAAGAGGGGATTAAATATTTTTCCACCCCCTAATCTAAAAAATATTTTGGTAATGATGTTCTAATTATGAGGAACCATTAACCAAAAATATTTCTACACACTTTTACATCAAGATATTACAAAATCAACCCTTAGAAGGGGAATTTACACATAGACATAGACCTCTTAAGATTTAACCAAATTTTGACACATGATCTAGTATGATAAAATACATAGACTCGATTAACACTAGGACTCACCTAAGACCTTGTCAATGAGCTCCACCCTAGCTTTGGCATATATCTGGGAAAACTCTGCAATTATCAGTGTTTACAAACACAAATAATTTGGGGAGGTTAAAAAATTCCCTAGATTTAAACCCTTTGAGAAGAATCATAGGTTTACCTAGGTGTTGTTACATGGCTTAATAGTCATACTAGAATTATCTTTACAATGCAAAAGCAGAATTTGGGATTACAATGAGGAAGATGACTCAAAAATTTTATTTTGTTGCTTTACACTCTGCTTCATGGCCTGTTGACATGTACATGGTCAACACTTGGTATTATAGATGTCCTATTCTCCCATACCAAATTTCACTCTGGCTATCACTACTATGTACTAGAGGTTTCACTAGCTGCCCTCTCAACATATATAGGTTATTCTCCCTGTTGCCTATATTCACTACCCATGAAACTGACCTTAAGTCCTTTGTCCTCCATGGCCAAAAGTGACAGTAAATTGTTTTGCAATCGAGGTACATACATCACCTATTTCACCACCATAAGACTCCCCACGTCTAGTTGGAACTTTATGTTTCCAATGCCTTCTACTACATACTTAGTGTTGTCACCAAGCTCCAAATGCAGATCTTTGTGCTCCTTGGCCATACTGGTGAAGACATCACGAGATTCTGTCATGTGATGAGATGCTCCACTGTCCACAAACCACAACCCTCTTATAATGGTGCCAGAAAGACAAGATACTTGAGCAAATTCCTTCTCAAAATTTTCAACCAACTCATCCATCTGGGCAGATGCAATTGTTGTTGTCTTCCCTTTGCCTTTCTTCTTGTTTAGACATTGTCCAACATAATAACAAAACTTATGACATGCAAAGCACTTGAATTTACTCATGTCTTTCTTCCCTTGTGAAGATGCTTCTCCACCTTGGGTTTTTCTTAGCTTTACCCTTGCACTCTTTGCTTGCCCAACAAGAAGCAAAGTTCTCCTCATCTCCACCTTTACGTTGTTAACTAGTTATGGATTCCTCCCAAATCTCCTTTTGGGTCAATTAGGAAAGTTTATCTCTAACAAGGATACCTGTCACAAATGTAGCATGTTGTTTGGTACACCCTTTCAGTGTTACTTTGATAAGATCCATCTCACCCACCTCTTCTCCAACAACTGAAATTTCATCAAAAACCTATTGAATCCTTGTGAAGTATGAGGCCACAGTCTCAGATTTGTTCATCTTGATGTTAATCAACTTCTCCCTTAGCACCATATTTTTGTGATGGTTGTCACTCTAGTACAACTTTGTCAAGGTCGTCCACATTTGATAGGTTGAGTCTTTCTTTGTTATGTGAGGGATTATGTGATCCTTCACACCATCCAAAATTATGCCCCTGACTCTTATATATTTTATCTTATGTTTAGCTGCTTGGCTAACATCTTGAGGAACTTGAATATCTTGGCTTACAATTTCCCACAAACCATTAGCCATTAAAACAAGGGTGATTCACTCCTTCCATGGATTGAAGTTTTGTTAATTTTGGGCAACTAGGTCCAAACTCCATGTTGCACTACTCACATGATGATGTACATATTTTTGTTGGATTCCTCTTTTGGAGAGGTGCAAGATTGATCTAAAGATCATCTTGTTTGGATGAGCAGAACATATATTTTGAATTTATTTTCCACACATGTGCAAGGTCGGCCAGAGTTGTAATGTAGACTCACAAGCCTAATAGATGTGTCATACACCCTCACTGATGGATATAAATTGGAGAGACTTGGAGGTCATTTGCTCATCAACTCATCACACATTCTCTCATTGTGATCTGATTGGTTCAATAGCCTTTGGAGGCCTCTTTCCTTCACACGTGCAGAGTTGAAGCTGGGGAAAATCTGCGGATCTGTTTAGGGTTGTTTTGTTGAGCATTGACCAACGTTGACCATGGTCAACCCTTGTCCGTTTGACCTCAAATCTTGGCTGAAATTCTGATTCTTGAAGGCCGTACAACTGGGCACAAAAATTGAGGAAAAAGGAGCAGTTTGACCGAAGCCCTAATCTGCAGCGATGACTTTCTGTTGATTGTCTTGCGTTGACTTTTGGTTGACCAACATTGAATTTTGATGAGCTGTCTTTGAGGGCTGTGTGTGTGACACTTGGAGGGTTGAATGATCTAAGAAAGACTTTGCTAGCTGAAGCATCCTGTTGACTGCCATAACGCACACTATCCTATATCTTTGCTAGACAAGAAGAATTGTAAAATCTGATCTATATTATTGGCTTGTCTTCTGTTGATCTATTATTGTGTTCTATCAACATTTTACCTTCATGTTTATGTGATTTCTAATTTGAATCGGGCCTAAGAAAGATTGAAGTAAATTTGCATTAAGCATAGAACACTCCATGTCTATCTAAATTTAACATGGTATCACAGTTGAGGTGAAGACAAAGTCCAAGTTAGTGTGAGAAGTAATCACCGAAGAAGAAATCTTATCAAAAGACCAATGGCCTCCTCAACCTATAAGGGTTTCAAGTCTAATGATAAATTGCATGATAACGCTGATTCTCATGCATGGAAGATGTCCTTGGATTTGGAATTAGAAGATCAAGATGTCATGGACTATGTGCAAGGGAAGATTCAAGAACCTCCATCAAATGCACCTGCTGCCACAAAGACAAAGTATAGCATAGGGGAAATCAAAGTAAAGATGATTATTTGGGATTCTATTCATAAGCACTTGGTCGCTTACATCTTGAGTTGAGCACATCTAAAGAGATGTATGATAAGTTGGCTAGCATGTTCAGGGCTAACAATGCTAATCAAGTTCTTTTCTTCAAGAATCAATTGAAGAATATCAAGAAGGGCAAGGATGAATCTATTCAATCCTATTTTATGAGGCTCACTGAAATAAGGAACAATCTTCTAGCTATTGGAGAAGAAATAGCTAATTGAGAGATGGTTCTCATTGCGCTTAGAGGTCTCCCATGTGATTGGTATGTATTCAATAACACTATTCTTAATAATAATGTGATTCCTGATTTTGATGAAATATTGACGAGATGCACTCAAGAGGAGACAAGAATGATGGAGAGAGATCATCCCTTTAATGGGAATGGAGGTGACCCTACTACCTTCATCGCTCATGCAAAGAAGAGGAACAATGGAGGTCTGAGAAATCAAAACCATGGAAGAGCGGGGCCCAAAGGAAGGAAGGGAAGATGTTACACTTGTAAGAAGTTTGGTCACTATGCAAGTGAGTGCCTTAATAGAAGGGACTCTCCCAGGGATGATGACAACAACAACTCCAGGGGCAATGGCAATCAAAGGAACAACAGGTTCAAAGGGAAAAGGAAGGCTCCCTCTGATCATAGTGGAAATGGGCAACCTTTCAAGAGGTCAAGAAATTTCAGATATGATGAGTCTAATGTTGTGATAATAAGAGAAATGAATTTATTCTTGTATCTTCCCTCTCTACTGCATCGCCTCCCAACACCCTGGATATCTGGTTAATTGATAGTGGTGCTTCAAGGCACCTCACTGGTTATAAAGAAGCTCTCTTTGATTTGATTGAGAAGGATACTGATCTAGAGATTTTCCTTGGAGATAATGCCACCTATCCCGTGAAAGGGGTAGGGACTGTGACCTTTCATCTATCTCAAGGTCAAGTCCTCCATTTACAAGATGTGTTGTACGTACCTGATTTGAAGAAGAACCTTGTGTCTATTTCAACAATGGAAGACAAAGGATTCAAGGTGGCATTCGTTGATGGAAAGGTGCGTATCTTGGAGAAGAACTTCAAGGAAGCTCGTATCTTGGAGAAGAACTTCAAGGTAGCTCTTACTATTGGTTTTAGAGTTGATACACTCTACTAGGTTGGAGGAAGTCCATTGGGGGCTATGTAATGTGATACAACTGGTCAAACAGAGTTATGGCACAGGAGGTTTGCACACCTTCATTACAAAGCCCTTCCCGAAGCAAGGAAGGTGGTGACAAGGATGCCTGAATTTAGAGATGATCATGAAGGTATACGTTAAGGTTGTGCCGAAGGGAAGCATCAAGGGGACCATTCCCCTCGAGTGTCACAAAGACAACTAATATCTTGCAGTTGATACATTCTGACCGATCTGGTATGCTGCTTGTGACATCCTTGGGAGGATGTTCCTATTACATGACTTTTACAGATGAATTCTCCCACAAGACCTGGATATATTTCTTGAAGAAGAAGGACGAAGCATTCAAATGGTTTCATACCTTCAAGGCCTTGGTGGAAAATCAAACCGAGAAGAGAATCAAAGTTTTGAGGACCGACAATGGGACCGAGTATGAGTCAAATGAATTCAATGACTTTTGCAGAGAAGCTGGCATTAAGAGGGAGACCACAACTGCGGATACTCCTGAGAAAAATGGTGTCGCTGAAAGAAAGAACATGACTATTGTGGAAGCTGCCCGCGCCATGCTATGTGACCAAGGTCTTCTGAAGTTTCTATGGGGAGAAGCTGCGAAAACTGCTGTGTATGTTCAAAATAGATGCCCGCATTCCGCTCTAGACTCCAAAACTCCCGAAGAAGTCTTCTCTGGTAAGAAACCTGATGTTTCTCATTTTAGAGTTTTTGGTTGTCCTGTTTACTTTCATGTGCCGAAAGAAAAGAGAAGCAAGCTGGATTCTTCTAGAAAGAAGGGAATGTTTGTGGGCTACAGTGAAACTTCGAAGGCATATAAAATCTACGTGCTTGGTCAAGGAGAAATGGAGATATGCCACGATGTCACCTTCGATGAAGATGCTGCCCTCAAGAAAGTGAGAAATCTTCCTAGCTCCAAGGAAGACAAAGAATATGAAGAAGTAGGGAAGCATGAAGAGCCAAAGGATGATCCAATGCCCGATGTTGAAGGACCTATGGATCCTATTGAACCGCCTCCTTCAAATAAGAGAAGACACTCATGGCTCAGGGATACTCTTGCAGACGCTGAGAGACATATTGCCCCAAGGGGACATTTCGTGAAAGCAAGAAGCCGAATAGACACCAAAGGTATCTAGAAGCCATGAGTACACTTGTACATTCTGAGCCTAGATCATTTGAAGAAGCCGTAAGCATCAAGTTTGGAAAGATGCTATGCACGAAGAATATGACTCCATTATGAAAAATGATGTCTGAGAAGTGGTCTCGAGACTGGAGGACAAATCTATTGTCACCTCGAAATGGCTCTATAAGATCAAGCATGGATCTGATGGTAGTGCTAAAAAATATAAGGCAAGATTTGTTGCCCGGGGCTCCTCTCAAAAGGAAGGCATAGATTATGATGATATATTTGCACTTGTGGCCCGTTATACCACCATCCAATCTATCATTGCCCTTGCTGCAACACAAGGATGGAGTCTCCATCAGATGGATGTGAAGACCGCTTTTTTGCATGGTTCTATAAAAGAAGAGGTGTATGTGGAGCAACCTCTGGGGTTTCGAAATTCGAGATAGATACACCTATGTATGCAGGTTGAAGAAAGCCCTCTATGGGTTGAAGCAAGCCCCCAGGGCCTGGTATGAGAGGATAGATAGCTACTTGAAGAAGATGGGCTTCATTCGAAGTAATGCTGATCCAAACCTTTATTTTAAGGTTGATAGAGAAAGGCCTCTCATTCTAGTTCTCTATGTGGACGATCTCTTCCTGACAGGTGTTGACCCTCTCATTCATCAGTGTAAGAGGGAGCTAGCTTCTGAATTTGAGATGAAAGGCCTAGGATTGATGCACTATTTCCTAGGCTTGGAGGTCTGGCAAAGGCCACGCGAGATTTTCCTTTCTCAAGGAAAATATGTCGTCAAGCTGCTGGAGAGATTTGGTATGGTAGACTGTAAGTCTGTGTTGACACTGATGGAACTCAACTTTAAGAAGTTGTGTGGAAACGCTGCTAGGCCCGTGCTAGCAAATCCCACCGAGTATCGACAACTCGTGGGGGCCCTGATGTTCCTAGTGAACTCTCGTCCGGACATATGTTTTGTCATGAACACTTTGGGTCAACATATGGTTGATCCTCATCACATTCACTGGATTTGTGCCAAGAATCTATTGAGATATCTTCGAGGCACAATCAACCATGGGTTGAGATACACTGCTGGGAGTTTGAGACTCCATGGATATTCTGATGCTGATTGGGCTGGAAGTGTGGTGGATCCCAAGAGCACATCTGGATGCTTCTTAACCTTGGGTTCTACTTTGATATCTTGGATGAGAAGGAAGCAGAAGTCGGTGGCTTTGAGCACCGTTGAGGCCAAATACATTGCAGCGAGTATGGCCTATTGTGAAGTTGTTTGGTTGCGAAAGCTCTTCACAGCTTTAGTGAGTTGTTTGGGCATGTGCTAGATACCACCATTATCCTTTGTGATAACCAGAGTGGGATTCATCTTTCTGAGAATCCTGTGTTCCACGATCGATCCAAACACATTGATATCAGGTACCACTTTATCTGAGATATGGTACAACGATGCGCCGTAAGGCTCGATCATAGAGGAATTGATGAGCAGGTCGCGGATATTCTCACAAAGCCCCTGGGGAAGGTCAAATTCCTAACTGTCCGTGAGAAGCTTGGAATCATGGAAAGACCCTATTCTGAGGGTCCTTCTTGAGTTTGACTATGAGCTCTGGGAGCTCCGAGGGGCTTGGGGATAACTTCTTGGAGCTATAAGCACACACGAGACTAGGCTTGCCGAACCTTGTTGTGCGTCTGCCCCACCGTTATGATATTGAGTTGGTTCATCTCTCTTTGATCTATGCCCTGCACGCATCCTACCCATGGAGTTTCAGACTCATGGGAAGTACCTCTCATTTGGCTAATGAGGTGGGAAATGTGGACAGAGATCAATAGCAAGATTGACGGATGCATCGGAGATTGCCGTACTCTCTATGTCTAGGATGGCACGTGTCCAACACCTTGATCTGGGATCAACTTTGATGAGGTTCTTACCTCTAAACTGACTTCGCGTCAGTAAGCTAACTTCGGTTAGTATGAGACTCTTTTTGAGTCCAAGAGAGGTTTTAACCTCTACGCTGACTTTGAGTTAGTTAAGCGTGATGTCTTTGAGAAGAAGAGCCAGCAAAGCAAGTTACGACAGGATGATGCACGATGCTAGATGATAGTACACGATGGTACTGATGGATGGCACAGGTGGACAGATGGAGTTCTCCCTAGTTGACAGGAAGTGTTAATTTTGGGCAACTATGTCCAAACTCCATGTTGCATTGCTCATATGATGATGGACATATTTTTGTTGGATTCCTCTTTCAGAGAGGTGCAAGATTGATCTAAAGATCATCTTGTTTGGATGAGTAGAACATATATTTTGAATTTATTTTCCACGCATGTGCAAGGTCGGGCAGATTTGTAATGTAGGCTCACAAGCCAGATGTGTCACACACCCTCATTGATGGATATAAATGGGAGAGACTTGGAGGTCATTTGCTCATCAACTCATCACACATTCTCTCATTGTGATATGACTGGTTCGATAGCTTTTGGAGGCCTCTTTCCTTCACACGTGCAGAGCTGAAGCTAGGGAAAATCTGCGGATCTATTTAAGGCTGTTTTGCTGAGTGTTGACCAACGTTGACCGTGGTCAACCCTTGTTTGTTTGACCTCAAATCTTGGCTGAAATTCCAATTTTTGAAGGCTGTACAGCTAGGCACAAAAATCGAGGAAAAAGGAGTAGTTTGACCGAAGCCCTAATCTGCGGTGTTGACTTTCTATTGACTGTCATGCATTGACTTTTGGTTGACCAACGTTGACTTTCGATGAGCTGGCTTTGAGGGCTGTGTGTGTGCCACTTGGAGGGTTGGTTGATCTAAGAAAGACTTTGCTGGCTGAAGCATCCTGTTGACTGTCGTAACGCACACTATCCTATATCTTTTCTGGTCAAGAAGAATTGTAAAATTTGATCTATATTATTGGCTTGTCTTCTATTGATCTATTATTGTGTTCTATCAGCGTTTTACTTTCATGTTTATGTGATTGCTAACTTGAATCGGGCCTAAGAAAGATTGAAGTAAATTTGCATTAAGCATAGAACACTCCATGTCTATCTAAATTTAAAAAGTTTATAGCCCCCTCCAACCTATCTTCATACCTTAGACTTAATGATGCCATATTACTAGATCGACTTTAGCCACAAAACCCTCAGTGCAAAATAAAAATTATGTTGTCGTAAAATAATTCGCTATCATAAAACCCTTGTGATATCTGGTCTCCCCCATAGAGTTCTATAGCTCTGATACAATGTTAATTCTTTTATTCAAAATTGGATTTATCTTACTTCAACAATTTATTAAAAACCCCAAAAATATTTATCTCAAATATTTCTGAAATTGCTGATAAAACAAACACACTAGAATATTAACTCAAAAAATAAAATGTAACGAAAATAAACTAGGGAAATTAATCACACTACAACATCAAATTTGTGCCCAACACAATCTTCCTTCATATTAAATTTCTTAGGAAAATTTGGGCTTGGACCCATAGAGAATACACAGAAAAATACAACTACTAGGTACTTGGAAACTCAACTCCACTAGAAAATTAGCCTCAAAGAATTCCGCCCTGGAAATCACCCTCCTAAAGAAACTCGAGAATGGAGAATTAGACCTATCTCACCAGCAAATCAACCCTCTTACTTCTCACCTCATACGACCCCTGCACACTTGAAAAAATCGACCTCTCTGGATATTTTAGACTCCTCTACAATTCGACCCTCCTCTTCAGCAACTTGGCCTCCCTGAATTTCTCCCGAAATTTCCTTCTATACTTCTCCTCACTTCTCTTTAGTCTAGTCGAGCCTCTTGCTCTAGAGAAAATTTCTTCCTCCACAACTATGTCTTCACCTCTCTCTTCGGCTTATTTTATAATTTCATTAAGCGAAAATCCCTAACTGTAATCTCATAAGTGATCAATGGATAGGATTAAATCCTAGGCCTCACTTCAGATCAACGATTAAGATTATATCTAAGTCACTTAAATAACTTCATTATTTATCCTTGGAACTTTGGCATAATAGTCCACAATAATTAATTAAATTAATTATTGTACTTTTCATAAGTTAACCTTAGGAAAGAAATCATAAAATCACTTACTCCACCAAGCAAACACCTAATGAGGAAATCAAATATCTTCTACATACTAAGACGTCAAGATGATGTAGAAGATCTTCTGAGGCTACAATATCAACACTTCCAGACTAACAACACAATAATGAGCCCTGAGAGTCTAAGACTATAGAATTTTCTCGTAAAACAATGCTCAACAACAATCCTTTACTCAATTTTGTGCCATGTTCTCCAATTTATCCACTAAGGATTATAACAATCTTTGTTTCAACCTCTTCTACAAAATTTCATTCTTTATTTGTTCAACCTATGATTATGATAGGTTTCACAATCTCAACAAGCTAACATATCTCTCACAACAAAAGATCACGTCAATATTTCAAGGAAGCTCAATCACTGTTAGGAACTTCTCACCATGTCATCTTTTATAATACAACCTTTATAACCTTACTTCAACACAATGTGGAAAAAGTCGAAGTTGGGATTAGATCGGCAAGGGTCCAAAAGTTGAAAAACTTGATAAAGTCGGGAGTTTTTTGAAAAAGTCGGCAAAACTAAAAAATATTCATTTTTGGAAAAAATCCCGATTTTTTGGAAAAAATCCCGATTTTTTCAAAAAAAAAAAAAAAAAAATATTAAAGAAACTACCTCGTGATTTTTTGGAAAAAGTTGGGACTTCGAGGATAAAATCACGACTTTTTTAGGGATGAAAAAGTCAGCCGATAAAGTCAGCTCAAGGAAAAATTCCGGATTTTTTCAAAAAGTCAGGACTTCTTGCTGACTTTTTCCACACTTCAACACCCCAAACTTTACATTTGCCTAATTTGGAAAGATAAATGATAAATATAGATTCATGTAGGTACTTTTAGCTTTTCTTTATTTCTTCCCATGTAAATTACATTTTTGCTTTTCCTTGGTAATTTGTTTCAAATCACTCTTTTATTAAATTAAATAAACATTATCTTTGAATAATACGTACTTGATTATGTATCTTTTCATTAAATGAAATAAACATTATCTTTGAATAAATACTTAATCGATTATGTATCTTTTAATAGAGAAGACGAGCAAAGCAAATTACCGAGTAGTCTAACTTGACACAACTAAAGATAAAGGAGATTAATTTTACAAGATTATTGTTGTTCCCCAATTTTTAAAGGACAAACTTCTGCTTCACAGCACAAGATTTTTAGTAGAAGCACTTGCACAAGAGGTCTCGTAAAGATCTAGAAATGACAACCAACCATGATTTTTCAAATTTGTCCTCCAAGGCCTCCAAAATCATGCGTCGCAATATCTCAAAATGGTCTATGGTAACTTGGGCTTAAACTTTTTATACAAAACTCAAATTTGGGTGCTTCTAATGTTGGAGGCCTCTTGAAAAGACACGAGTTTACAATATACCATAGTTGCCAGAAGATGTGGGTACAGCTACAGGAAAGTCATATCTGAAATCTAGGTATGGGGGCACATGGGGGTAAGGGTACATCAAATAGGATGTGAATTAAACAAAGTCTATATATACAACTTGAAATTTCAGATTTTAGATTCTAAACTCATAGAATGATAAGCAATGAGCATTGAACGATTGTCTATATCATAATATGTTGCATCAATCAAAGATAAGTATATCCAATAAGAATCTAAACTATAGTCTATTATGAACATAATGTCTGACTTACAACACTTAAAAATATAAAAATTCAGACTTTACAGTGAATAATCAGGTCTCCAGCTCAATATTTGTGCCATTCTGTTCAGGTTCAAGTCTCTGCATTTTCGAAGTCCTTTGTCAACATACTCTCTAAGAAATCATCACTGTCCAGCATTGTTTAGGCTCATTTTTTATGAAGGTAGATCAGTGAGGCCATCTCATTGCTACATAAACGTTCTTTGCTGCTAAAATTTATGCTTTACTTCTCCAAGTTGATTTCCATTGCGGGGTCCACCTAAGCTTTGGGTAGGATTTTAAGTTTGATATTTTTTTTTAATTTACCAATTAAGATTTTTTCCGCTTTTAAATGTCTTTTTATGAATAAATTGTGGGAGATACTGAGGTGTTCATGGAGACATCAAGATATGGAAACAGGCATCGAGAGTCTTCAAGGAGACCTTTCTTGCATCTCTCGCGTCCCGAGACATCTCCAAGTAACCAAGTTGTCTCCTATCTCCAAGATGTGTACCTGACCTCAAGATGCATCTCCCTACTACAATGCTATTTACACAGAATCTATCTCTAACAAAAAACGATTCTGCCCTGTGAAGCAAGTTGAAATATCCAATTTCCATCTTTTTCCCTTTCTCCAAACATAACTTCACCTTCCAATTTGTCTCCATTTTGTTCCCATTCAATTATGCCCTAGTTTAGCACCACCTCATTTGAGTGCTAAATATTTTTTCTATTATCACTCAAAATTAACTACAAAAACCAACTGCCCATTTTTGCATCCACTAGTTTTCCTGTTGATCATGAAAGATGGTATGAAGAGGCTCATACTAAAGGGTATGTTGTGCAGAAGCCACCTAAGTCCCAGTTGCCACCTAATACACATTGCACACTTGGCATTATTATTTTGTGCCATGCCTGCTTCATAGAGCCATCACAAACAATCACTAGTTATTAGTCAAAACATGATAATAATACCAATTTGTCTAGAAAACTTAACCATCACACCCTTTGCACATTATGAAATATTTTATTAACAATTTTCCTATTGCAAATACAAAATAGTAAATAATTATTCATCTATAGCAATCCATGGCCTCTTGAAAATCCATGTAGATAACTTTATGCACAAGTTTGGTGAATAAGTGACAATTGCCAATTACCTCCTTTTATAATCAAATTCTCTTTCAAGAGACTACCAATTTCTAGTTATAGGACGAGAATATATTTTTCTCTTATGCGGTTCTTCATATGCATGTACACCAACACAATATGCTACAAAGGATCTATTTTCTAAACAACAAGTTTCAAAAAGCATTCAGTTGTATGCAATGTTTCTAGGTTTTCGTATTTTAGATTACACTTTAGACAGCAAACTTCTGAAGAACCAGAAAATGGTTTTGCAAAGGGAAAAGACATTAACGATCTATAAAAACTATGCCATTTTGCCTGTCTTCCATGCAACCATCACTAATTAGAAAATGAAGTTATTTTTTTTAAAACATCAAAATAAAGGACACTATCTATATACATTACAAGTATTTTGTAACGCAGTTAACTTGTATAAAGAAGAAAGATATACATACCGTTGCCGAGTGATATTTCAAGATTGCAAGTGGTTTCCTTTTATGATAATCATACACACGAACCCTAGTTTTGCAAAAATATGTAAGTGGAACCTAAATGATGTCTTTAGAAATTGTAAGTCCATACAAATCAAAGAAAATTACTGCAGAATAACCAAATTTGAATTCATTAGATTTAAATTTATGAAACTAAATCTTTGCAATGGATATCAAACATATGAATTTATAAGACAACAGTGAAAGATGTCTCATAAAATAGGCAAGGCGATCAAAATATGCAACTCTAGCTTCTTTGAAAAGCTGTTGATACTATATCAAAATAAACAAAAGTTAATGCCATTGCTAAGAGAGTGGAACATTTGATACACTTGTCTTAGGTTGCATGATGCATCGTATCTCTTTGTAATATTCCTAATGCAAGTTTACAATGATAAATAAAGCAAGCATAATAAAAAACACACACACAAAATTTACAACACATTAAACACTCATAAATCTCCATACTGCGCTGTGCTGAGCCATTTTGTTAATATAAATGTACAAAGGTAAGATCAGAAAGCATGCACCGAGGCTTGCCTAGGTGATGAAATCAGCTGCTCTAACATGCAATATGGTTGTTCCCCAACAATCTTTGCATTGACCCAGTGAAAAACTGTACTGTTGGCTGCAAACAATGGCTGCAAGGGTCTCCTTCGGTGCTCTGAAAATTCCAAGAAATTAACCCCGGGCTCTCGTCCAATAACCCACAAAAACCCACGAATGAATTGGCTAAATGTTTATCTCGGAATTTCAGCCGAATTTCCCCCTAGTTCCTCTAGCTGTTGGTTGAGTTGGGACCCCTGTTTGACCCCTCGAATCTGCCCAAAAAATTCTGCCAAATTATTTCTGAGATCCCTGTCAAAAACCCAGAAAAACCCAGAGAAAAACCCAGAAAGGGCTTGCTCTAGTTTTGGCGCTCCAAAATTGACCCCAAAATGCTTGGCCCTCCTCCACAAGTAGAAATTGTAAACTGTAGCAAATATTGGGCTTGCTACTCCACCAAAATGCTGGAAAATCCCCCACGATCTCCCCCAATCCAATTCCAAACAACCCCAACTCCTCAATCCCTTTCACAAGCCAACCCACACTTGGCCCCCACAAAAGATTGCGCAGTTCTTGGGCAAGATGACGCAGGCCCCAGTTCCAGAAATTCATACTACTGTGGAATTACCTCCCGCTCTTGTAATCCTTCTCTTTTTTCCTGGAATTTGGTCAAGGAATGCTTCAACAATAATGTAGCCCCTATCTCCGACACCACTCTCCAACAAGAACTGCATGGCTCCTTTCCTGTGTCCCAGCTAAACCATAAATGCGTGGTATCCTCCCAGCTACCAAAGATGAGTAGAATTTGCCTCCCTAGGGTGGCATTCGTGGTCCACCGAAGAAGAGGGTGAGATTTCCCCTTGGAAACCTCTAGTGCTAAACAACACCTATGACTTAGCTAAACAACTTGAGCAACGTGTAAAATGACAAATAATTGAAGATACTCAGTGCTCCCTTCAACCCACTATTTATAATTGTTGCTTCACCTTTCTTTGTGGGCGGCTCATCCAAATATTTTGATCTCCTTTCCACAAAATCAATTTTTCCTTGAGGATTGGCCCCCACATTACACAAAGGTTGAGATTTTCGATTACTCCTAAGTCCTATGTACCAAAAATGTCTCCAATGCCCAGATTACAAAATTGTGCTATGCTTAGCACTCCCCCAATAAACTTCAATAACCCTGTTAAATGAAAAATTATAATTGGGGATATTACAGTCCTCCCCACCAAAAATTGCTTGTCCTCAACCAATGCTTGAACAAGCATCCTCTCTAGCTGTTGATCCCCACTGTCACTACAAAATATGTCAGGATCCCAGATGCGCCATTGAATCGTCCCTGACCTCTACATTGTCTTGTCATGAAGGAATACCTCAATACCAGGATCCCAAGCCATCTTGTCTAACACGAAGCTCCCCTTGCCCCACTCACTATCCTGCCAAGCTTAAGTACCAGAAGCCCTCTCCATACCAACTAGGGAATTATGATAATATAGCACTATGTCCCATTCCTCATGAAGTTTCCCTACCAAGTAGTCCACCTCATACTCTCCAAGAGTAAAGTCTTGAAGATACCACCAAATCCCTATGGAGATGAAGGCTTGTTAAATTTGGCAACTAGGGCCAGACTCCATGTTGCACTGCTCATATGATGGAGATGATATTTTGGTTGGATTCCTCTTTCGAAGAGGTGCAAGATTGATCTAAAGATCATCTTGTTTGGATGATCACAACTTGTATTTTGAATTTATTTTTCCACACATGTGCAAATAGTCAAGGTCGGCTAGAATTGTAATGTAGGCTCACAAGCCACAAAAGTTGTGTCACACACCCACAATCATGGATATAAAAAGGAGAGACATGATGCTCATTTCATCATTCATTTATCTCACACATCTCTCTCTCATCTGATTCGTTTGTATAGCCTTAGAGGCTTCTCTCTCCTCCACACGTGTGAAACAGGAAGCTGCAATTTTCAGACTGGTTTTTGGCTTTTCTGGACAACGTTGACCAACGTTGACTTTGGGTCAACTCTCATCCCTTGACTGTGTTTTTGAGGTCAAAAATCCGATTTGGAGAGGCCACAACTGGAGGCACAAAAACCGAGGTCAAATGTTGACTTTGATTGTAACTGACTACAGCGCTGATTGTTGTTTTGACCACAAACTTTGACTTCTGTGTTGACTGGAATTGTGGACTGTTTTGGGCTGTGTTTGACTTTGAAGGAAGGAAGAGTTTGATCGAGTTTGACCAAGCCTGTTTGGACGCTGAATTACTGGTTTGACCAACGAAGACTTTGCTAGCTAGAGCATCTTGTTGACTGTTGTAAAATATATTTTCTCTCTCTCTGATGAATAAGAAGAATTACAAGAATATTTGTGTCTCTTGTCTTGGCTTATCTTCTGTCGATTTATTTTATGATCTATCTGCATTTACTGTTAATGGTTATGTGATTGCAAATTGAATTGGGCTAATAAGAAAGATTGAAGTAAACTGCTCTAAGCATAGAACATACCATGGTTAACTAAAATTAACGCGGTATCAGAGCTAAGGTGAAGACAAAGCCGAAGCAAGAGTGAGAAGAGCAATCACTAAAGTTGAATAGACAAGGACCAGGGCAAATGAATTCCTCATTTTTCAAATCTGATGACAAGTTGAATGATAAGTTTGATTATCATGCTTGGAAAATGTACTTGGATCCGACATTGGAGGATCAAGAGATTATGGATTATGTGCAGGGAAAGATCACCGAGCCTCCACCGAATGCATCGACTGCTACTAAAACCAAGCATAGGAAAGGGGAAAGCAAGGCGAAGAAGATCATCAGGGATTCTATTCATAAGCACTTGGTTGCTTATATCTCCGAGCTGGGCACATCTAAGGAGATGTATGATAAGTTGGTTAGCATGTTTAGGGCTAGCAATGCTATTCAAATTCTCCTTTTGAAGAACAAGTTGAAGAACATCATGATGGACAAGGGAGAGTCCATTCAATCCTACTTCATGAGGATCACGGAAATCAAGAATGATCCCTTAGCTATTGGAGACGCTAAGCAGACCGAGAGCGCAGTCTCATCGCTCTTGGAGGACTTCCCCGACCATAGTATGTATTTAATACTTCTATTCTCAATAATAATATAATTTCTGATTTTGATGAATTGTTGATGAGATGCATTCAAGAGGAGACAAGGATGATGGAGAGAGACCATCCCTCAAATGGGAATGGAAGTGACCCTACTGCTTTCACTGCTCATGCAAAGAAGGGAATAATGCTGGTCCAAGAAATCAAAATCATGGAAGAGCGGGTCCCAAAGGAAGGAAGGGAAGATGTTACAATTGTAACAAGTTTGGTCACTATGCAAGAGAGTGCCCCAATAAAAGGGACTCTCCTCGAGATGATGACTGCAATAACAACAACAACTTCGGGGGAAATGATCAAAGGAACAACAGGTTCAAAGGAAAGAGGAAGGCTCCCTTTGATCGAACTAGAAATGGAAATGGTCAATCTTTCAAGAGGTCAAGGAACTCCAGGTATGATGAATCCAATGTTGTTGATAATAAGAGAAATGAATATATTCTTATATCTGCCCTCACTGCTGCATCTCCTCCCGACACCCTGGTTAACTGGTTGATTGATAGTGGTGCCTCAAGGCACTTCACTGGATATAAAGAGGCCCTCTCTGATTTGATTGAAAATGATACTAATTTGGAAATTATCCTTGGAGATAACGCCACCTATCTTGTGAAAGGGACAGTGACTGTGACCCTTCATTTAAATCAAGGTCAAGTCCTCTGTTTGCAAGATGTGTTGTATGTACTTGACTTGAAGAAGAATCTAGTGTCTATCTCGGCAATGGAAGACAAAGGATTCAAGGTGGAATTCATCGATGGAAAGGTACACATTTGGTAGAGGAACTTAAAAGAAGTGTTCACTCTTGGTTTCAGGGTTGATACACTCAATCAGGTTGAAGGAAGTTCGTTGGGAACCATGACATCCAACACAACTCTTCAATCCGAGCTATGGCACCGGAGGTTTGCACACCCTCATTATAAAGCCCTTCCTGAAGCAAGGAAGGTAGTCACAGGTATGCCCGATTTCAAAGATGATCATGAAGGTGTATGTTAGGGTTGTGCCGAAGGAAAGCATACAAGGGGACCATTCCCCTCGAGTATCACGAAGACATCTGATATTTTACAATTGATTCATTCTGATCTATCTGGTATGTTACCCGTAACATCCTTGGGAGGATGCTTATATTATAACACTTTTATAGATGACTTCTCCTGCAAAACTTGGATATACTTTTTGAAGAAGAAGGACAAATAATTCAAGTGGTTCCGCACCTTCAAGGCGTTGGTTGAAAATGAAACTTGGAAGAATATCAAATTTTTGAGGACCGAAAATGGAATCGAATATGAGTCAAATGAATTCAGTGACTATTGCAGGGAAGCTGACATTAAGAGGGAGACCACTACTGTGTATACTCCTGAACAAAATGGTGTTATTGAAAGGAAGAATAGAACCATTTTCGAAGTTGCCCGTGCCATGCTTTATGACCAAGGTCTTCCAAAGTTCCTATGGGGAGAAGTTGCCAACACCACTGTGTATGTTCAAAATAGATGCCCACATTCTTCATTGGACTCCAAAACTCTCGAAGAAGTCTTCTCTAGTAAGAAGCCTGATGTCTCTCATTTTAGAGTTTTTGGAAGTCTTGTATATTTTCATGTGCCGAAAGAAAAGAGAAGCAAGTTGGATGCTTCTGGAAAGAAGGGAATGTTTGTGGGCTACAGTGAAACCTCTAAGGCATATAGAATCTATGTGCCTGGACAAAGAGAAGTGGAGATATGTCATGATGTCAGCTTCGATGAAGATGCTACCCTCAGGAAGCTTAGAGATCTTCCTATCTCAAAGGAAGACAAAGAAGAAGAAAAAGCTGGAAGGCATGAAGAACTGAAGGATGAACCGATGCCCGAAGTTGAAGGTCTGATAGATCCTATAGATCCACTTTCTTCAAATAAAAGGAGACACTCATGGCTTAGAGACACTCTCGAAGATGCCGAGAGACATATTGCTCCAAGTGGAACATTTCGTGAAAGTAAGAAGCATAATAGGTACCAAGGGTACCTAGCAACCTTGAGCACTAATGTACAATTTGAACCTAGAACGTTTGAAGAAGCCTTGAAGCATCAACTTTGGAAAAATGCTATGCACGAGGAATATGAGTCAATCATGAAGAATGATGTTTGGGATGTGGTCCCTAGACCGAAGGACAAATATGTTGTCACCTCGAAATGGCTCTACAAGATCAAGCATGGAGCCGATAGAAGTGTTGAAAAGTTCAAGGCAAGATTTCTTGCCCGAGGCTTCTCGCAGAAAGAAGGAATAGATTATGATGAAATATTTGCACCTATTGCCCGCTACACCACCATTTGATCTATCACTTCCCTTGTTGCATCGCAAGGATGGAGTCTACATCAGATGGATGTGAAGACTAACTTCTTACATGGCTCAATCAAGGAAGAGGTCTATGTGGAACAACCTCAGGGGTTCGAAATTCGAGATAGAGACACACGTGTATGTAGGTTGAAGAAAGTTCTCTACAGGTTGAAGCAAGACCCCAGGGCTTGGTATGAGAGGATTGATAGCTACTTGATGATGTTGGGCTTTACTCAAAGTGACGCTGATCCGAACCTTTACTTTAAGGTTGATAATGACAAGCCTCTCATTCTAGTTCTTTGATCTCTTCCTGACAGGTGTTGATCCTCTCATTCATCAATGTAAGAGGGAGCTAGCTTCCGAGTTTGAGACGAAGGACCTAGGACTGATGCACTATTTCCTAGGCTTGGAGGTCTGGCAAAAGCCATATGAGATTTTCCTTTCTCAAGAAAAATATGTTGTGAAGTTGCTGGAGAGATTTGGGATGGTGGACTACAAGTTCGTGACCACTCTGATGGAACTCAACTTTAAGAAGTTGTGTGGATGTGCTGCTGGGCTCGAGTTGGGAAATCCCACCGACTATCGTCAACTCGTGGCGGCTTTGATGTTCTTAGTGAACTAACGTCCAGACATATGTTTTGCAGTGAACACGTTGAGTCAATACATGGTCGAACCTCATCATATTCACTGGATTGTTGCCAAGAATCTCTTGAAATATCTCCGGGGCACAATCAACCATGGGCTAAGATACACTTCTGGGAGTATGAGGCTCCATGGATATACCGATGTCGATTGGGCAGGCAGTGTGGTGGATTGTAAAAGCACATCTGGATGTTGCTTCACCCTAGGTTCTGCTTCGATCTCCTGGATGAGCAGGAAGTAGAAATTGGTTGCTTTGAGCACCGCCGAGGCCAAATACATTGCAGCAAGTATGGCCTGTTGTGAAGTTGTTTGGTTGAGAAAGCTCTTCAGTGAGTTGTTGGGGCATGTGTTGGATACCACCGCGATCCTTTGTGACAACCAAAGTGGGATTCGTCTTTCTGAAAATCCCGTGTTCCATGATCGATCCAACCATATTGATATTAGGTACCACTTTGTCCGGGACATGGTACATCGAGGCACCGTAAGGCTCCATCACATTGGGATTGATGAGCAGGTCACAAATATTCTCACGAAGCCCCTGGGGAAGGTAAAATTCTTAACCTTAAGTGAGAAGCTTGGTATCGTGGATATACCCTATTGTGAGGGTCCCGCTTGAGTTGGACTATGAGCTCTGGGAGCTCCAGGGGGCTTGAGGATAACTACTTGGAGCTATAAGCAACCACAAGGCTAGGTTCACCTTACCTTGTTGGTGTGCTATTTCCCCACCATTATGATATTGAGCTAGTTCAACCTCTCTTTGATCTATACCCCACATACATCCTACCCATGTAGTCTGGGACTGATGGGAAGTACCTCTCATATGGCCAATGAGTTGGGAAATGAGGATAGAGACCATAGCATTACCGATGGACGCATCGTGTATTTCCGTACTCTCTATGTCTAGGATGGGATGTGTCCAACAACTTGATCTGGGATCAAGTCTAGTTGAGGTTTTTACCTCTAAACTGACTTCGAGTTAATGGAGAGTGGCAAGGTCTTTGTGACTCACTCTTGATGGTTAAGGTTTTTACCTCTAAACTGACTTCAGGTCAGTGGAGAGTGGTAAGGACTTTGTGACTCACTCTCGATTATTTCTTCTATAGCAGAGCAGAGCTAGCAAAGCAGAGAAAACAAGATGATATATGATAGTACATGATGGTACTGGATGACATGATTGCACAGGTGGAAAGATCGATGGGCAGGTGGAGTTCTCCCTAGTTAGGAGGGAGTGCTAAATTTGGCAACTAGGGCCAAAATCCATGTTGCACTGCTCATATGATGGAGATGATATTTTTGTTGGATTCCTCTTTCAAAGAGGTGCAAGATTGATCTAAAGATATATTGTTTGGATGAGCAGAACTTGTATTTTGAATTTATTTTTCCA
This sequence comes from Pinus albicaulis, assembly GCA_034641835.2. Classification (NCBI taxonomy): domain Eukaryota; kingdom Viridiplantae; phylum Streptophyta; class Pinopsida; order Pinales; family Pinaceae; genus Pinus; species Pinus albicaulis. The sequence continues at coordinate 611,693,347 of CM076584.1, read as the reverse complement.
CACGTGTAGATTGTCAAGGTCGGCCAGAATTGTAATGTAGGCTTACAAGCCCCAAAAGTTGTGTCATACACCCACAGTGATGGATATAAAAAGGAGAGACATGATGCTCATTTCATCATTCATTCATCTCACACATCTCTCTCTCATCTGATTGGTTCGTACAGCCTTAGAGGCTTCTCTCTACTCCACACGTGTGAAACAAGAAGCTGCAATTTTCGGACTGGTTTAGGGCTTCTCTGGACAATGTTGACCAACGTTGACTTTGGGTCAACTCTCATCCCTTGACAGCGTTTTTTAGGTCAGAAATCCGATTTGGAGAGGCCACAGCTGGAGGCTCAAAAACCAAGGTCAAACGTTGACTTTGACTGCAGCTGACCACAACGTTGACTATTGTTTTGACCACAGACTTTGACTTCTACGTTGACCAGAATTGTGGACTGTTTTGGGTTGTGTTTAATTTTGAAGGAAGGCCAAGTTTGACTGAGTTTGACCGAGCCTGTTTGGAGGCTGAATTGTCGGTTTGACCAACGAAGACTTTGCTAGCTAGGGCATCCTGTTGACTGCTGTAAAATATATTTTCTCTCTCTTTGCTGAATAAGAAGAATTACAAGAATATTTGTGTCTCTTGTCTTGGCTTGACTTCTGTCGATTTATTTTATGTTCTATCAGCATTTACTGTCAATGGTTATGTGATTGCAAATTGAATTGGGCTAATAAGAAAGATTGAAGTAAACTGCTCTAAGCATAGAACATACAATGGTTAACTAATATTAACAAGTCTCCCTCACATGAGCTCTCCCTGATATCATCCTGCCATGCTAATGAAGTCACCCACGCCATCAATGACTCACTAAAGCCCAATGGAAGATCTGAATGATCTCCCCCTGTAGTAGCCAACTCATCCCTAAAGGTTGTTGAGTTGTGAAGTACTGCGATGCTCGGGTCCTCTGTTGGATTTAGAAGTGTGCCACCATGCCGACGCTGCGCCACTCTGATTATGACATACTTCCCATTGTGCGCGGGTTGTATCCTCCTCTCTTGGATCCTGATGGCGAAAAAACTATGAAGGCCAAGCTCATCCTACCTAGGAATCTCCATGATGCCAATGCCTACCCATTCAATGTCAATCTCGGTCCTGAGCAACAACAGGATGAATCTTCTTCGTCGTACCATATCGTGAAATATGTGATCTTGCCTTTAGAAAGCGCACCCCAATACCGTTTGGAGTCTAAACATCTTCCTATAGACGAGGTCTACCATCCACTGCACCTCATGCTTATATAATGCCTTAGACTGTCTTGCTGAAAGTGCATCATGCAGCTCCCTCGCAATCACCTCCTCAAGTGTGAGCCTTGGGTGGAACACATGTTACCTCGACTGTAAACCACACCATCCCTAAGCCTGTATATGTCGGCCGTGCATCCACCAAATGTCTCAATGAGAGAGTCTCCCTCCTGCCCATGACACACCGTGTCCTGTCCAATTGCCGAAGGTGAGCCTCCCATGTCCTGTTGCCTGTACTGAGAGCATCAAAGGGTAGCAACCAAAAGCTTTGCCACTGTAAGCAACACTGAAGAGTGATGGGTGGGTAGGTCCCCAAGGGTATGATCAAGAATCTGTCAGGATACTGAAGAATAATCCTAGGGATGTCCCTTTCTCTGCCTCGGATCTGCTAATACCCAATCAAAGATCTATCTCTGCTAAACATGTCGTCCCCAAATGCTCAAGAACGTCCTCATCCATCCAGGGTGAGCTGCTCTTAATGGCACATATAATGTCCTTGCCCATAAGTCTCCTTGGAGGAAACACTCCAAGAGCTCATGGTGTTGCACCAGATGCCACTGCATGCCATCGAGTATCCTTGTACCCAATGCGGTGTGAGCCGCTCCTCCTACTCCACAGTGCAATCCAACACACTACAAACACCAAAATGCACCTCCATGTCCACCTGCTAACCACTTATCAACGTTGGATGCTCCTACACATCCCTGGACATCATGGCTTAAAGCTGTGACAGTTCGCTTCGGCTTGCACCCCACTGACATCATTACGTCCACTGTCACATCACTATATCCTCTGACGAATGGATCTCCATAACCTCAGATAAGTGGACCTCCCCTACCGATCCTCCCTTAGAGATCTAACATGCAAATCTCCATATGTACCTGTGGGGGTGTCCCTATGATGCTACTCCTTAGTGACCATTGTGCCTGATACATCCATGGAAAATCCTCCTCTCCATACAAGGAACTATCTGGTGACTTGCCAATGCCACCTCCTCTGACAACCTAGGGCCAAGGTATTGATCATCCTATGCCCCCACACATGGCCAACATGCCAAGGCAACTCATGGAGTCTTCCTGCTCCTATGTTAGCTCGATTTGTCATGGGTGTTGTCCAAAAATCTGGTGGGAATATGAAAATGGGGGTGAGTCCGATTACTAGATCCACCATATTGCTACTACCCTGACTGACCGGATCCATGGAATGGTGGGGTGTCCCACTTGGGCCCTAACGATGATCCAACCCTCGAGCCCCTTTGGAAAACCACAACCCCTGTTGAACTATGCTCCTAACCATAGATGTATCCAAAAACCTAGTCAATCCTATGAGGTACCGACTCAATACCTCGTGCCATCCAACCCCCTGCGAGGGATCAAATGCAAGAGTCCCCAAGTACTTAGGAAGTCCATCATGCGAGTGTTGCGCCCTATGCAACCCATGTCGCCTTGTCTCACTGGCCCGGTCATCATATACAACCTGCCTAGGAAACCCATCCAATCTCCCTCCAACGTACAAAGGTAACCTAACAATACTACAAGCCCCATCTTGGCCAAAAATACTACACACACAAAATTTACAACACATTAAACACCCAAAAATCTCCATAAACTGCGCTGAGCTGAGCCATTTTATTAATATAAATGTTGGGTACAAAGGTAAGATCAGAAAACATGCACTTGGGCTTTCCCAAGGCAAGCTTATAATGTCCAGGTGATGAAATCGACTGCTCTAACATGCAATGTGGTTGTCCCCCAACAATCTCTGCGCTGACCTAGTGAAAAACTACACTGCTGGTTGCCACAACCTCCTTCGGTGCTCAGAAAATTCCAGGAAATTAACCCTGGGTTCTCCTCCAATAACCCACAAAAACCCACGAACGAATTGGCCAAATGTTGACCTCGGAATTTCAGCCCAATTGCCCCCTAGCTCCTCCCACTGTTGGTTGAGTTGGGACCCTTGTTTAACCCCTCGAATCTACCTAGAAAATTCTGCCAAATTATTTCTGAGATCCTCGTCAAAAACCCAAAAAGGGCTTACTCTAGTTATGATGCTCCAAAATTGACCCCAAAATGCTTGGCCCTCCTCCACAAGCATAAATTGTAACCTGTAGAAGATGTTGGGCTTGCTGCTCCACCAAAATGCTAGAAAATCCCCCACGATCTCCCCCAATCCAATTCCAAACAACCCCAACTCCTCAATCCCCTTCACAAGCCACCCCACACTTGGCCCCCATAAAAGACTGCACAGTTCCTCGGCAAGATGACGCAGGCCCTTGCACCAGAAATTCGTACTATTGTGGAAATACCTCCCGCCCTTGTAAATCCTTCTCTTCTTTCCTGGAATTTGGTCAAGAAATGCTTTAGCAATAGTGTAGCCACTATCAGAACCACTCTCCAACAAGAACTGCGTGGCTCCTTTCTCGCGTCCCAGCTGAACCATAAATGCGTGGTATCTGCATAGTATCCTCCCAGCTACCAAAGATGAGTATAATTTGCCTCCCTAGGGTGGCACTCGTTGTCCGCCGAAGAAGAGGGTGAGATTTCCTCTTGGAAACCTCTAGTGTTAAACAACACCTGTGACTCAGCTGAACAACTTGAGCAATAACGTGTAAAATGACAAATGATCAAAGGTACTCAATGTTGCCTTCAACCCTCTATTTATAATTGTTGCTTCACCTTTCCTTGTGGGTCTCTCATCCAAATATTTTGATCTCCTTTCCACCAAATCAATTTTTCCTTGAGGGGTGGCCCCCACATTCCATTGAGGTTGAGATTTTCGATTTCTCCTAAGTCCCATTTACCAAAAATGTCTCCAATGCCCAAATTACAAAATTGTGCTATGCTTAGCACTCCCCCAATAAACTTCATTAATCCTGTTAAATGAAAAATTAAAATTGTGGATATTACACTCTTAAGTGACCTCTTATGATATTTTGCCAATGAGTAAGAGCTGTTTTATATTGGGCCAATCAACAAATTCAGTTATGTGGGTAAGTCCAGTCACATTGTTCATGTAACCCTCAAATTAAGAAACATCTATGAGAGGTTGATTCCTTTATTGTGTAAAGAAAAAACAGAAGGAATATTTTTCCTAGGAAAAGAATATGGAAGACTTCTACAGGAAACAGTGGCTGCTGGAGGAGAGGTGAAAGTTACTCAGAAATTAAAGCTAAAATTCTCAGAATTTCACAAACCTGTGATCCCAACCAGCTGTTGCAAAAATTCTGTTATCCCTTCTTATAGAGATGTGTGATATGCCTGGATGTGAATGATTGATTTCTTTCTTCAAAAGACACATACCCTGGCAACACAACCAAAGTAACAGACATAAATTACACCAGAATGCTGCAAAAGCTTCCATGTTTAGAAGTATTAAAAATAAGTGCAGATGCAAGTAGAAATACATTAAAAACAGTAATGAAAGAAAAAAATATCACTGATCAAGAAATAATTATACATTAATATAGTGCTAGGAGTTGGCTCTTTCTTGTAATAAGCAGCACATAAGTTGGAACTTAAGCAAGATACGTGACAAAATATGCCACAATTCTATTGATTCAAGGATAAGCCTCTCTTGCAACCTCACCCACTCTCTCAAATTTAACTTTCAAATCCGCTGAACGATTGAACCTTGGCTGTATATACCCACAAGTTCAGTCAAGAAATGGGGTAAATATGTTTCAATGAGATGCAGTAATGTTGTATAAATTTTACATGTTTAAACTTTATATTAGTTCAAAAATATATCCTGTTAGAATTATAAATGTAATTTTCACTTATGGTCATGTTACCCACCAAAATGTGAGCAACCCATAGGACAAAATGTTGAGGTTTCTTGAGTGATGGGGTAGCATCGGATGTGCTCTAGCTCCCAAAATTTGTGGAGAGACTAGAGTACATGAGATCTCCAAGACCCAGAAAAGGATTTGGGAAATTTCATCCGATTTGGGAGATAATTAATTAATTAATATTTTTAATTAAGAATCTTAAGTCTAACTTAGGAAAATTAAATTATTAAAGGTAATTAATTAAAACATGTGATGAAATTGTCTTAAGTCACACGGATCAAGCTTTTTTTTAATATTAGCCATCGATTCAAGATCTGATCATGGCCGTTGATTTCCCAACGAGAAAAGTATAAAGGAAAGGCTTGGGGTCATTTGGAGGAGACATACAGAGGCAGAGCACTGAGACTAAGCTGAAGTTCTAGGGCAGGGTTTCCTAAGAACTTTCAGAAGTGTTTCAATTGCACTAAGGGGTAGTTTAGGCAAAGGGAATGGTCTGATCCCAGTGCCTACAATCAACAAGAGGTAGAGAGCAGCTTCCAAAGGCAGTGCAGAGGCAACTTTAGCTACGCAGTCCCTCCTAAGGCAACGTTGGGCAGTAGGAGACCCATCTGGGTTATGCAGAGACCCTCAGGTGCAACGTAGGGTTTGCGTCACCCATTCTGGGGTTACGCAACCCTCTCCAGGCCAGCACAGAGGCATGCAGAGGCTGAAGAGACTGACACGGGCTTCAGGGGCAACACTAGGGTTTCTAGGGCTAGATTTTGGCTGAGTCTTGTAAATCTCGTTTGAGGGTGTGGATCAGTCAACATTTTGGCTTCAGAACAACAGGTTAGCTGCAGATCTATATTTTTCTCTATCGGGTTAACTAGTGTGGTGACCAGATTTGTTGTATCCAGGAAACTATTTAATAATAAACACCCTCCAGTAGCCAGAAGATTGGTTTTCCCGCATTGGGTTTTTCCGGGGACGGTTGTCTAGAAAATCTTATGTCACTTTGTCTATGTGTGCATGTACTTTTCTGTTTTAGATCTGAATTTGTGAAAGTTTGTTATGTGTTTACTTCGATGTTAATTTGAAGATTTCAGCATTAATAACTTGTTTAAGTAGGAGAAGTATAACCAGATCTAACAGTAGATTTCTACATAAGTAACATTCAAAATTTTTCACACTAATGAGTGTATAAATAGGAGTTAGATGAATTCATTTTGGATCATGACTTGACTTGGATCATTCTCTCTTTAGAGAACTTCACACTTTTTCCTTGAAGGATATTTTTGGATCATGGATGAATTTTGATGTATGGATTGGGTTCTTCTTATCTTGGAGCTTCTTATATTGCAAATGTGTTGATGGTTGGATATATTCTCTTACATGTAAGTGCAATTTTAATGCTATTTTCTTTCATTTTGCTGCATACATTAGTTATGAGATTTTCTCTATTTTAGAGCTAATTGTTGAATGCATTTATGACATCAATATGGAATTATGTTTCTATTTAGCTTATCTCCATGTATGGGCCATGTTTGATGAATGAATTGTCCTAGAGATTGGGTAATCTCAATAATCCTCTTCCATTTGCAAAGAATTCTAAAAGCTTTTAAGGTCACTTCTCTTCTCTAGTGCTTAACATTGGACGAAGTCGAATTTGAGAGCCTCCTTGAACAAGAAACGAAATCCATCTTCATAGTTCTCCTTGAATCCATATCCCCAAGAGGAACTAGTCACTGATCCATCAAAAGGTGGTCATTTTAAACCATATTCTTTCACCTTTTCCTCTCTCCTCTAGGTCTAGCCACACTGGACTACCTAGGGCATCAATTTTCTGACAAACTAGCCCTAGAAAAAGTTCGATCTCCTAGGCCCTATTGCGCTGGTGTGTTCTCAAGGTCTCCTCTGAATTTGAAGAGATTCCGACAGTGGGATTGCGAGATATCCCAAGCCCTAGGTCTAAGATCAAATTTTTCCCTGATGTTCCCAAGGGTAGTATCTCATAGGATCAATTTGACATCTTTAGTTGAAAATTCTTGTTTGATCCTTTCCCCTTGCCTTGGTAAGGTTATGAATGCCATCGGTTGCTAAACTCCATCCCCTGAACCTAGTTTGGGTTCACTTGGCCCCGTGTTGTCCATTTTTTATCAAAGATAAGTCATCGAGGGCAACTCGAGAATCCAAGTTCTACAAGGATTTTAGGGATTGGGAAACTCCTTTTCAAGTCATATTCTTTGACCTACCCTCAAATCCTCACCTCCTTTTCCTAGAAAATCTTGTACCTTGCTTAAAGAGCAAGCAAAATCAATTCTTAATCCTATTCTAGGGAAAGGTTCTTTAAGGTCATTTCACACCTATTTGTTGATCTATCCTTTATAAGTGACTTCCTCAATACCGAGTCTCCTCCCATCGATGGAAGTTCGTAAAAAGCAGGGAGTCTTAGTTGTGGTGATAGTGGGCTAAGTCTCCATCGTTGCCCTTGACCTAGTAGTTGCCCTCTTAGGAATCTCCTTTTAGGTCCCCTGTTGGTTTGAGTGGTAACAAGACCTAAGTGATGGATGTTGCATAGAGGATGAGGACACAATTCAAAGTGATTTTGAGTTATATAAGTAGTTGAATTCTTTGGAACATAGAATAGAAACCCAAAGAATGCACATTTAGGTTGCAAGGATAGAGTTGGAGGAAGAAAATGTGTTCAAAACCAATGAAGCGAAGACTGCCAAGTGTGAGAAGCAAAGGTATGGACAACTGATTGACAAGAATTTTATAACTCTTGTGACAAAGAAGGATATGCAACAGTCAAAGGACAAGACTAGCAACAAAATTCAACCAAAGGAGAAAATTGACAAGGTAATTGATGAAGTGTACCTGCTGATGAGAAGACCATCCAGGGGAAGCAAGTATAACAAACTTAAGAAGGCAATCAGTAAGGAGGAAAAATTGACAGAGGAACTTTCTATCAGCAGAGCAAGTGGGTCGTAACAACACAAGATTTGGAAGCTCGGAGAACCAGAAGAAGCAACAGGACAACATTAACACAACCAGGAAAGAGACCAGTTACAAACTAAAGTGTTTGATCCAGGAGGATTTCAACAGCATATGAAAACACATGGTCAGGAGACCATAACTTTGTTTTCACCTTGGGAGTATGATGCAGGAGCATCTTACCTCCAAGTCAAAATTCATTTTGACTAGGATAGGGGTCTTCTCCTTTACCAAGGGAGTTGGTTCCCTACTTGTGTGGAATTATTTAATTTAATAAAATTTCCTAAGTTTTTAGCATAAATGTATATAAGTGAGGATTGATGTAATCATATCTTCTCTAAAAAAAGAGATCTCGAGAGTATTTTGGAGAGTTGGAGAGATTTTAGAGTTAGTTATATTTTGTGGATCTAAGAATCCAAAGATAGGGATTTGTTGAGGAATTTATGGATCTGAACTAATTCTAGTTCAAAGATCCTTCTTGTATATGTGTTTTTTGTAAGCCAAATAACAAAGGGGGAGAGTGTGTAGAGGAGTGAGTGGTGTGCAAGCGAGAGGCTTGAAGCCAAAACCTAGCTCAGTGCCAGAATGGGCCAAATGTTGTAAATTAGGCTAGAGAGGGCCTTTTGTAAATCTGTACTTATATTCAACAATATAATATTTTGCTCAGTTGTTAACTTGTGTATTTTATGATCATATATGTGAGATGAATCGTTGCAGGAGAAACCAACCTCAAGAGGGATCTACACCCAAGGTTACTTGGGAGCGGGAGCGAAAGTGGGAGCGGGGAGTGACATTTTCAAAAGCTCCCGAGTTGGTAACGAATCGAGAGCATATATATATATATATATATATATATATATATATATATATTGATGCATATATGTCAACAAAAGCATGTAGAATGATGAATTAGATATAAAAAGCATAAAAACATGGATTAAACCATATAACATCAATCATCTAGAAGTTATAATCTTCATCAACCATGTCCACAAGTTACAAGTTCTCATTTATATAGCATGTAAGGGTGAACATAACCAAAATAGCATCGAGTGAAATCCATCTCTAAACCGAAAATACATCAACAAATAGGCTCTCAATAGCCTTTAGCATCCAAAAAAATCATGCTACAACAAATAGCTGCATATCATCAAAATCATTGCCTATCTTGGAATCTTTCTCATTGATATCACCCTCTAAGTAATTAACATAAGATAGAAAAAATGTAGCATGTCAAGTCAATATTTTGTTTGAATGATGGGTACATTTTTAGTAGGGTCATGCTAGAGAAGTTCGATAACCAATGTCACTAACATCAAGGTACATGTAGGGCTTGGTGCTCTTGATTAAATACGAGTCCCATGTGAAAATTCCTAGATATAACAATCTCAGAAATCCTATTGCAACCAGCTGAATTTAGGACTACTATTTTGTAAATTACATTACAAAATTAATTCATATTTTTGTGAAAATTTCTGAATCCTTAATATAGAAACCCTACTGCTAACTATTGATTTACTTCTCCTACTTGATTTATTATACAAGTTTTTTAACTGAATGTTCAGAGAAATAGCGAAGTAAACACAAATAGTAGCCTACACAACTACAAATCATTTACTGAACATCACGCACATATGACAAAATGACACAGACTTTTCGGACAAATGTCCCCAGAAAAACCCGATGTGGGAAAACCGGTGCAACAACTCTAGAGGGTTTTACTATTATGCCGAATCTGAATACAACATTCTGGGCACCATAAACGGTTTTCCCTACATAAAAAATACATGGTAGTTGTACTTTATCACTCGGAGACTAGAAAACATGGCTGAATCACACCCTCAATCGAGAATTACAGATAACGAGCCCTTTTTGGCCCACTGGAACCCCAACACTGCCTCTCTAGCCTATATTGGCCAACGTACCCACTGCGTCGCCTTGACTGGTGCTGCACAACCTCTGCACTGCCCTGGCTGGGTCTCTACTGTCCCTGCACTGCCCTGGCTAGGCCTATGTCACCCTGACTGGGCTTACGCTGCCTCTACGTAGTCCTCTGCATGATCCTGGCTAGCCTCTGCACTGCCTGGTACAATGCTGCCTCTCTGCTGTTGTATTCTCGGCCTCAGATCAGATCATCCCTTGTCGAACTCTGCCCATCATTGCATTGCAAACTCACTTTGAATTCCTCAGCAAACCCCACCCCAAAAATTTGACTTAGCTTCAGTGCTTCTGCTATGTGTGTGTTCTCCAACTGACCCCAAGCCTTTCCTTTATGCTTTTCTCGTTGGGAAACCAGCGGTCGTGATCTAATCTCTAATCGACGGCTCAGATTAAAAGAATGCTTGATCCACGTCACTTAGAACAGTTCATCACATGTGTAAATTAATTCACTTTAATTTTTTAATTTCCCTAAGTTAGACTTAGGGTCCCCATTAAAAAAAAATTAATTATTTGAATAACTATTACACTGGATGGAATTTCTCCACGCTTTCTTGGTCTTGGAGATCTCGTGTGTTCCAACCCCTCCACAAAGTTTCGGAGCTAGAGCACACCCGATGCTACCCCAAAATCTCAACAATTTCTTCATGAATTATAGCAGCAAATTACTGAAGTAACCTACACTTAATACTTTATGATTCTGAAACAAGGAAACTGAGCAAAGAACAAATCACACATAGGACACCTATATTTTGGACTAAGTCCCTAGAAAAACCCAATGTGAGAAAATCAATGCAACATATCTGAGGGTTTATATTATTAAGCAATAGGTTCTGAATACAATCTTTGGATGCTTTGTTAACTATCTAGTATAGAGAAATCACGACAGACAAATATATTGTGAGTTTACCTCACAATGCAAGTCCTGGCTGATCTGGTAGGCTTGCGTGCGGACATCTGTGGATTGTGTCACCTCCTCTCTCAGATTGATCCGCTCCTCGGAAAGTCGAGTTCGAGCTCTCTCGGCTCAAAACCACGATCTCCCAGCAAATATCGGACTATCTCTCGAAAAAACTGCGTTGCCTCTATGTGGGCCTGTGTCACCCCTTATGGGGGCTACGTCACACCCTCTAGAGGCTGCGCTGCTTCCTCTGCTGGTTCTGTTGCTTCTCTGCTTAGTATTCTTGATCTCGGAGAAGATCCTCTGACCAATAACTGCCCCCACCCCTCACTGCACTGGAAACACTTAGATCTGATCTTCGTTCGAGCACTTGCTCTGTAAGAAGAATTCGATCACTTGATTCACTCGGTGTACCTTTCCAAATGACCCTCAAGGCTTCCTTTATAGTCTTCTTGTTGAGAAATCAATGGTCGAGATTAGATCTCTAATCAATGGCTAAAATTATAACTTGACTTGATCTTTGTTTTTTCTAGATCATTCTCACTTTGTTTTATTAATACCCTTTAATTATTTAATTTCCCTAAGTTTAGACTTAGGGTCCCCATTAAAATAATTTATTTTTACAATAAAACATATTCCGAGTGGAATTTTCACAAACAATTTCTGGGTTCTTTGGAGTACACGTGCTTAAGCCTCTCCACAGATTTGGAGACTTAGAGCACTTCCGATGCTACCAAAAATCAACATCCCATACCCTAGTACATGACAAAATCCAATGGAAACATTGCAATCCCCCCAATCCTGAAATCTTGAAAAACTGATAAGTCTGTTGGAATTTGAAGGAGATCTAAATTTCAACTTTCTCCATATGAAATCCAATGAGGTCAAAACCACTCTCAAACATCATGAGTCATTTCATGGTAATGTTAAAAGGATGAAAATGAGAGATAAAGGAGAATGTCGTTTTTACTTTAAGAATTTAACATTACCATGAATTGCATATCAATACTAGGGCCATAGGCTTAAATATTAAGTTGTCCTACTAAAAAACTCTTGTTTCTTTGAAAAAAAATTGTGTTTGGAACATTTTTGTGATAAAAAAATTGTGAAAAAACCTAGGAGCGAATTGGGAGTGACCCAAGAGCGCGGGAGCATGCTCTAGGGTTCTCTCGATTCGCTCCCTCTTGGAGTGCGATTCGTGAGCAAATAGAGGGGAGTGGGAGGGCGCTCCCCCGCAACCATGCCTACACCTTCAGATTAATGAGAAATATGAATCCGAACAATGGCATATTTGGAGAGATTAAAGCTCAGGACAGATAAGCAATGATCGTTGATCAACAAGGACCAATGATACATTAATCAAAGAAGGGTCGTGCAGAGGCGTTGGCAAGATTGCAAGAGGGCCACAAAGAGGGCGCAATAGGAGTAAGAGGAGACACAATGACATTCTGTGGAGGAGGAGAGCCAAATTAGATTAATCTTCAGAACCTAAAGCTTGAAAGGAATAACGCAAATTGAGATCGAAGCTCAGAGGAAGCAAATTGAGCATTGATAATGCCGAGAAGGAAGACGAAGAGTGCAGGGGACTGAGAAGAGTTGGAGGCGAAGAACACTCGAAAAAGGTCAACACTTGGCCAAATTTTGGCTTTTTAGAAAAAATTGCCAATTGACAGATCTGGGGTTGACTCTTTATAGAATCCCTTAATAGAAATACAGCTCGGAAGACCCGGAAGCCCGAAACCCCATAACTCATTTAAAATTAGCATCTGACTCTGGGATCTATTATTTGACAATGCCCAAATATTAAAATTGATAGAGTCGGGAGACAAACCTGACAGTGTCGGGCTAGAATCCCATAACATTTATAAATTGGCAATTCCAAGAGCATCGAGCACTAGGGATCTGTCAATAGACAAAAGGTTTTCTGTTACCTGGGACTGGTTGTTAACGAAATTCTGTGATGGGGATTTGACTTGGAAGGTCGGAAACCTGGAACCTCATAATATATTATTAATTGAATTTCTATAAGACATCGAAGTACTTAGTGGGGCCCACAAGAAGAATAGGTGGAAATGTGAAGGTTCCTAGTTATAAGCTAAAAGTGGGCAAATTGAGAAGAATACAAAGGAGGGCCTATTAAGTTCGAAAGCTCTCATGGCACAAGTTTCAAGACCAGTGGGTCCCCTACCGGGGAGGTCGAAACCCTGTAAGGTTTTACAATTACAATTTGAAAGAGTTACGGGCCCGCGAGGTTACGGGGGTGGATGTAGCACTTGGCTCGTGGAAGCATGATAAAGGCATAGGCTTAGGGACTTGGTTCCAGGGGCTAGTGAGAAGAACTTGGTTGCAGAGTTTATATAGTGTTGACTTGCCACTGTAAATTTGTTTAAAACATGGATTTTTTTTTCCTCAAAAGGAGCAGAAGAGGGTTGAAGGAAGCACCAATTTGGAAAGAGGTTTGGGTACTGTGGGATTTAAGTGAACTCGACCTCGGATACGGGTTTGGTTTTGCATCATAACGGTTGGTTGCTAGGGCATCAATCTTTAGCCTCCTTAAGGACGATTTTGGTCAATTTTAAATCATCTCAGACTCCATAGCCCAATGGACTAGGCACTGTTCCAAGAAGTTTTGTGATCAATTATTCCCTTCCCATTCTTTTCTCCCCTTTAAATGTTTGGCCCCTCTTTCCTATGACGACTAGCTAGGGCATCAAGCGAAATCCTTTAGAGGAGGAATTTTTGGATTTCATTATAACATAACTCTTCTTTGAGGTCTTGTCTAGACGATCTCCAATTTTGGTTGATTTCTCATAGTGATTTATCCAAAAATCCTTGTGCCCTAAGTGTGCCATAGAAGGGAAACCTAACTTGTATTTTCTAGATACGTGGCTTTCGTGAGGGTTGTATGAGCTTTGTATTGAGTGTAGAAATTTTGACCCAACCCCGGTTATCAGTTTCTCCTTATTACTCCCATGTAGTTAAATGCCCATTCCCATAAACATACATTCAACACGCTGGAAATAATAAATATTTCGGAAAACACAAATTTTGGAAATGTCAAAGTGCAGGAAAACACAGAAATAAAAACTCAGAAAATATATCAGCCACATAGACAGAAAATGACATGCTGATTTTTGGTCAATATGACCCTGGAAAAACCCCCTACAACTCTTGGGGAAAACTAGTCCGAAAGCTCCTCTTTATTTCTGAATATAGCTTTTACAGTGAGACAAAAAATAAAGTAAAAAAAATATCAGCAACCAGTATTTTACTTATCTCAAAAACCGTGCACAAGCTCCGCCTCGATTTTCGTGCCAAATACAAACAGAAAAATATCAGCATAAAGTATAGCCTTAAATGTTGTACGGACAACACTGAAAACAGTGCTGGAACAGTTGTACGACTTCCCTCGAAAACTGTGCCACTTGATGCCTCTATTTCCGTGCTGTACGAACCTCGTTTTTCGTGTTGTTTGCTACTGTATGGATTCCAGAAAAATAACTCTCTCTCTCTGCTGTACAGACCTCGATTTCTGTGCCTCCTTACTGCTATATGGACCTCGAAAAACGTGCTGCAATAAATGTTGTTTTTCCACCCTTGAAATTCGTGCCACTTGCTTGAACTTTGTGCTGCTGCTTGCTGTACGGATTTGCTGAATCTCTTTGTTGCTGCCCTCTTTCTTTTCACTGCTTAGAAATGTCTCCTTTGCTTTCTCTCCTCCTCTCTCAATCTGCTCATGAAAGAATGAATGATCTTTTCTCTTATTTTCCTCCTTTAACCTAACCTTAAGTGACTTTTGGGGAACCCCTAAATTCAATGGTTGACATAGCTTTAAATCTAGGGCTGAGATTAAATGTGCATTTAAATGTCACTTTCTATTTTTTTTAATTCACCCCACTTTAATAAATACCCACTTAGCCTTTTATTTCCATAGTCACTTTTCACTTTCTAATTTCACATTGACTTTATTAAAGTCAATTTAAAATTAGACTTAGTAATTTTATCACTTAAAGTCACTTTTAAATTAGATTTGACTTTACAATTTATAAAGTCACTTTAGGAGAAAAAGTTAAATACATTTGGACACTTTTCCCTAGGTCAAAGATCAAAGCCTTAGGGAAACACTTGTCCTCTGGTACCCAAATTTTAACACTCCCTCTTACCGAGGAAAGTGTTCCTCACCACACCCATCTTGTCTCTGAAATAGACATGCTTGCCCTGTGGTAAGGCTTTGATGAATATATCTGCTACCTGCTCATCTTTGGGAATATACTCAAGCTTCATGACTCCCTTCTGAACATAGTCTCTGATGAAATGATATCTGATCCCGATATGCTTTGACCTGTCATGAAATACCAGGTTCTCCGCGAGTTTAATGCAACTCTGATTATCACAGTAAATCACTGAAGGTCTCAACGGCTGACCAAATAAGCCAAACAACATCTTGCGAAGCCATATGGCCTCACAACTAGCCAGACTGACTGCCATGTACTCTGCTTCAGCTGAACTCAATGCTACTGACTGCTGCATTCGGCTGAACCACGACACAATTGCTGAATCCAACCCAAAACAACACCCTGAAGTGCTCTTCCTATCAGAAGCACAACCTGCCCAATCAGAAATAGTGTACCTTGCCAATCTCACTCCATCTCCCTGTCTATAATCCACTGTCCCTTGCAAGTATCACAGAATGTGTTTTGCAGCAACCCAATGCACTCTCCTGGGCTCACACATGAACTGGCTCATCGTGTTGACTGTAAAACATATATCTGGTCTAGTGTTGACCAAATACATCAAGGAACCAATCAGCTGTCTATACAATATGGGATCCACCAACTCGAAATCTGAAGCGTGAAGCTTCTTCCAGTTAGTGATCATAGGTGTCGACATGGATCTACAATCCTCCATGTGAAATCTGCTAAGGATGTCCACAATATACTTCCCCTATCCCAAGAAGAAATGTCCCTCCTCCTGCCACACCTCCAAACCCAAAAAGTAATGCATCAAGCCAATGTCCTTCATCTCGAACTTCGAAGCAAGATCTCTCTTGCAGCCCTCTATGAGTTTTTTTGCACCCGTAATGACCAAGTCATCCACATACAACACCAGAATGAGAGGCTCCTCACCTATCACAATAAAGTATAGGTTCGGATCTGCATCACTCTTTGTGAAACCCATCTCCTGCAAGTACGTATCAATGCTGGAGTACAAAGTTCTAGGAGCTTGCTTCAGGCCATAAAGTGCCTTCTTTAGTCTGCATACATGGGACTCCTTCCCATGCACCTCAAAGCCCTGCGGATACTCAATGTACACCTCCTCCTGTATGAAGCCATTGAGAAATGCGGTCTTCACATCCATCTGGTGGATCTTCCAACCCATCTTTGCTGCTATCGATATAATGGAGCGAATGGAAGTATATCGAGCCAACGGGAGCGAAGGTCTCCTCATAGTCTACCCCTCTACTTTGGGAGAACCCTCTAGCCACAAACCTTGCCTTGAACTTCTTGATGCTGCCATCTGCAGCGTGCTTTATCTTGTAAAGCCATCTGGAAGTAACCACGGATTTTCCCTCAGGCCTCAGCACCACCTCCCAAACATTATTCTTCATGATAGAAGAATACTCCTCCTGCATGGCCTCTCTCCAGACCCGCTGGCTAGTTGCCTCCTCATAGCTAGAAGGCTTGGAGTCAACGATGCTGGAAACCATTGCCATATAGCTACAGAAACGCTCAGGTGGTCTGCTCTCTGACTGGCCTCTTCGGCCCAACAACATATGTGGCCTCTCTCAAGGTGTCATGAAGCCACTTGGGCTTCCTATTCCCTGAGCACACTTCTCCCACCGGAGAGTGAAACTCCTCATCCTCATGAGAAGCCTGAACTCTTTAATGTTTGTCTGTTGTCCTCCTGCCAAAACCTGTACCTGTAGATGCTGAAGTACCGTGTGAACTGTCCATCAGTGGACTACCTAGTGAACTACTCTGTGGACTGCTCTGCATGCTGCCCGAAGCACCACCCCTCTGACTCTGTGAGCCACTGCTCACTGATGGACCTAACACCGTAATCAATGTACCTCCTAATCCCTGCCCATTGGATCCCCGTGACTGACTCAGCTGCTCCTAAGGGTCTGGCCGATCCAGATACTCTAACTCCTGTGACCTGTTGAAAGCCCTGTCCTCCTCGAACTTCACATCCCGCCTGGCAACAACTCTCCTCTGTGTAGGAATATAAATCCGAAAGGCTTTTGAGGTCTCACTGTAGCCCACAAAGATTCCCTTCTCTGCAGTGGGCTCTAGCTTGGTCCTCTTCTCCTTGGGTACATAGGAGTATGCAATACACCCAAAGATACAGAAGTGACCAACATCAGGCTTCTTCCCAGAAAAAGCCTCCTCCGGAGTCACATGCCCCAAGGCATCATGTGGACTCCTGTTTTGCAAATACACAACAGTGTTGTAGGCCTTTGCCCACAAAAACAATGGCAACCCCTGATCATGTAGCATGGCTTTGGTAGCCCCAATGATGGATCTGTTCTTCCTCTCCGCAACCCCGTTCTGCTGGGTGTTGTAAGGAACTGTGAACTCCCTCCTGATGCCTGTTTCCGCACAATAATAAAAAAAAATCACCAAGGGTGTACTCCCCTCCTTTGTCTGACCTAAGGGACTTGATCTTCCGACCTGTCTGATTCTCCATAAGAGCTCTGAACTCCTGAAACCACTTGAAGACCTCACTCTTGCTCTTCAAGAAATAAATCCACGTCTTCCTAGAGTGATCATCAATGAATAAAACATAGTACTCATATCCACTCAAGGAAACATGAGACATCTGACTGCTCACATCGGTATGAATCAAATCAAGAATCCCAGTCGCTCTGCAGTCACTACTAAGAAAGGGGGATTTGGCAAACTTCCCCATAGCACATCCTCTGCATGTATCAATGTGATCAGAACTAAAATCTGACACACCTGTATTGATCTCCAGCAATGTCCTCAAGGCCCCATGATACATGTGCCCCATCCTGCGGTGCCAAATCTCGCATAACTCTGAACTGCTAGCTCTGCTGCCAATACTACTGCTCAATGCCAAAAAACGCTGAAATGAAAACTTGTACACCTTGACATGGCGTACACCAATCACTCTAGCTGAATCAGCTGGAGTGCACCTGGGATATATAAGCACCTTCCCTCTCCTGAACAATACCTCATACCCTCTGTCCTCCAATGCTGAGACAGATATAAGGTTCTTCCTCATCCCTGGCACATATAGAACATCTGACACCTTCAAGGGAGGTTTGGGTTCCCTATCAAATGTCAATGTCCTCACACCAACTACTCTAACAATGCTGTCGTCTCCGAGTACTACCTCTATATCAGTGCTATTCTCTGAAAGCTTTGAGAAGCACTCATGGACTCCTGTCATATGACGTGAAGCCCCACTATCAACATACCAAGTACTTGAAGATGCTCTGCTAGCGGAGGGAAATGCACACTCCCTCTCAACCTCTCTGGCAGGTGATCCTGCATTAGTGGACTCACAAGCAATGAACCCAAACTCTCGGTCAAAGCTCTTTGAAAAGTCCTCTATCTCTGCTGATGCTGCCATGGTCTTGTTCTTTCCCTTCTTCTTCTTCTCTGGACACAATTGCATGGTGTCCCAACTTTTAACAATTCCAACACTTCACCTTGGAATAGTCTTTATTCCTTGTTCAGCTGCTGCTTACCTTTACTTTTGCCTTTGCTGCCACCACTGCTTGTGGAAACTTGCTTCTTTCCCTTGCCCTTCTTGCCCCTTGCTAACAATGCTACATTATCATCCTCCTCAACTGGTTTGACTGCCCCAAGATGGTTCCTTCTGATTTCATTCTGAATGCAATCATCCCACAACCTCTCCCAAGTGATAAGGGTTTCCCGTGCAACAATCCCATCAGCGAAGTTCAGCCATGTATTAGGAAGGCCAGTCACTGTAATCCGCACCAACTCAGTGGGTGGAATGACCTATCCAACTGTTGCCAACTCATCTCTCACATTAGTGATATTTGTGAAGTATGCAGTGACACTATCAGTCTTTGCCATCTTAATGGTCTTCAGCTTCTCCCTTAGGACCATTTTTCTATTTTCATTGGTACTTTGGTAGAGATTGGTCAAGGCTGTCCACATCTCATGAGCAAGTCTCTTTCCTCTCACATGAGGAATGCAATGGTCTTTAATACCATCCATAATCAGTGTCTTTCCCTTGTTATTCTTCTTATTAAAATTTGCCAGTTAAACAACATCAATAGGCACATTTACAGGGTGCTGTTGGGCATGAACCATGATACCTCAGACTTCTGTCTCCTCAAAGATGCTCTGTATTATTTCCTTCCATATACTGTAGTTGTTGTGCCCATCCAACCTATCCTCCACCCTCAAGCCCAAAGACATGCTTGTTGTCCTAACAAACTGAAAATTTCACTGCTATGGTAAAGGTTCAGTTTTCTGTGTGAAATATAATCTTGCTGTAATTTTTCACTTGCTGTCCCAAACTACACTTTTCAGCCACCCTAGCTCTGATACCATGTAGAAATTTTGACCCAACCTCGGTTATCAGTTTCTCCATATTACTCCCATGTAGTTAAATGCCCATTCCCATAAACATACATTCAACAAGATGGAAATAATAAATATTTCTGAAAACAAAAATTCTGGGAATTTCAAAGTGCTGGAAAATGCAGAAATTAAAACTCAGAAAATAAACAAGCCACACACACAAAAAATGACACGCTGATTTTTGGTCAATATGACTCTGGAAAAACTCCCTACAACTCTTGGGGAAAACTAGTTCGAAAGCTCCTCTTTATTTCTGAATATAGCTTTTATAGTGAGACAGAAAATACAATAAAAAAATATCAACAACCAGTATTTTACTTATCTCGAAAACCATGCACAAACTCTGTCTCCATTTTCGTGCCAAATACAAACAAAAAAATATCAGCAGAAAGTGCAGCCTTAAATGCTGTATGGACATCACCAAAAACAGTGTCGGAACAACTGTATGGCCTCCCTCGAAAACTATGCCACTTGCTGCCTCGATTTCTGTGCTGTATGACTGTTGTACGAACCTCGTTTTCTGTGCTATTTGCTGTTGTACGGATTCCAGAAAAACAACTCTCTCTGTTGTACGGACCTCGATTTCCATGCCTCCTTGCTACTGTACAGACCTCGAAAAAACGTGCTACAATAATGGTGTTTTTCCACCCTCGACATTCGTGCCACTTGCCTCGAACTTCGTGCTGCTGCTTGCTGTACGGATTTGTTGAATCTCCTTGCTGCTGTCCTATTTCTTCTCATTGCTCAGAAATGTCTCATTTGCTTTCTCTCCTCCTCTCTCAATCTGCTCATGAAAGAATGAATGATCTTTTTTCTTCTTTTCCTCCTTTAACATAACCCTAAGTGACTTTTAAAGAATTCCTAAATCCAATGGCTAAGATAGCTTTAGATCTAGGGCTGATTTTAAATGTGCATTTGAATCTCACTTTCTATTTTTTTAATTCACTCCACTTCAATAAAGACCCACTTAGCCTTTTATTTCCAAAGTCACTTTTCACTTTCTAATTTCACATTGACTTTATTAAAGTCACTTTAAAATTAGACTTAGTAACTTTATCACTTAAAGTCACTTTTAAATTAGATTTGACTTTACAACTTATAAAGTCACTTCAGGAGAAAAAGTTAAATGTAGAAATTTCTATTTTTCCACCACGGTTTTCTGTTTCACCTTATTTCTCCAATTACTTAAATGCCCTTTCCCATAACTTTACATTCAACAAGCTGAAAAATAATTATTTTCTGAAAACAGAAATTCTGGAAAATTTTCACAGTGCTAGAAATTGCAGAAATAAAAATCAGCAGACTAAAACAGCCACACAAAACATTTTAACACAGTTATTTTTGGTGAACATGACCCTGGAAAAACCCCCTACAACTCTTGGGGAAAAACAGTTCGAAAGCTTCTCTTTATTTTCTGAATATTGTTTTTATAGTGATGCAAAAATTTACACAGCAAAAAAATTACAACAACTTCAAAACATAATTTATCTTGAAAACCGTGCCAAACTCCACTTCGATTTTTGTGCCCACAAAACAGAAAAATTACAGCGGAAATTACAGCCTTCAAAACTGTACGAACAACCTCAAAAACAGTGCCAAAATGGCTGTACGGTCTCCGTCGAAATCTGCAGTTTTCTCTCCTCGAAATTTGTGCCCACTTGCCTCTAACTTTGTTCTCTGCCCTGCTGTACGGATTTGCTGAAAGTTAGTGCTGCTACCCTCATTTTCACGGCTTAGAAAATTCTCTTCAGCGTTCTCTTTCTCCTTCTCTCAATCTGCTCATGAAAGAATTAATAAATGAATGACCTTTTGTCTCCTTTTTCTCCTTTAATAGAACTCTAAGTGACTTTTGAGTTATCCCCAAATCCAATGGCTGCAATAGCTTTAGATCTAGGGCTGAGATTAAATGCTCTTTTAAATCTCAATTTCTATTTTTTAATTCACCCCACTTTAATAAAGATCCACTTCGTCATTTATTTCCAAAGTCACTTTTCCTTTCTAATTTTACATTAACTTTATTAAAGTCACTTTAAAATTAGACTTTAGTAACTTTTCATTTAAAGTCACTTTTAAATTAGATTTTACTTTATAACTTTATAAAGCCACTTTAGGAGAAAAATTAAATTCTTTTGGACACTTTTCCCTAGGCCAAAGATCAAAGCTTTAGGGAACCACCTGTCCTCCGGTAACCAAATTTCAACACTCCCTTTTACCGAGGAAGGTGTTCCTCATCACACCCATCTTATATTTGAAGTAGACATGCTTGCCCCGTGGTAAGGCTTTGGTAAGAATATTTGCAACCTGCTCATCAGTGGGAATATATTCGAGCTTCACAGCTCCCTTTTGCACAGTCTCTGATGAAGTGATATCTGATGCCGATATGCTTTGATTGATCATGAAATACTGGATTCTCCATGAGTTTAATTGAACTCTGATTATCACAGCAAATCACTGAAGGTTAGACGCTGATGAAGTGATATTTGATGCCGATATGCTTTGACCGATCATGAAATACTGGATTCTTCGTGAGTTTAATGCAACTCTGATTATCACAGTAAATCATTGAAGGTCTCAACGTCTGACCAAATAAGCCAAACAACATCTTGCGAAGCCAGATGGCCTCACAACTAGCTAGACTGGCTGCCATATACTCTGCTTCCGCTGAACTCAATGCTACTGACTGCTGCTTCCGGTTGAACCACGACACCACTGCTGAACTCAACCCAAAACAACACCCTGAAGTGATCTTTCTATCAGAAGCACAACCTGCCCAATTAGAATCAGTGTAACCTGCCAATCTCACTCCATCCCCCTGCCTATAATCCAGACCATACCCTATTGTCCCCTGCAAGTATCGCAAAATGTGTTTTGCAGCAATCCAGTGAACCTTCCTAGGCTCACACATAAACTGACTCATCGTGTTGACTGCAAAACATATATCTGGTCTGGTGTTGACCAAATACATCAAGGAACCAATCAACTGTCTGTACAATGTGGGATCCACCAACTCGGAAACCAAAGCATGAAGCTTCTTCCAGTTGGTGATCATTGGTGTCGACATGGGTCTACAATCCTCCATGTGGAATTTGCCAAGGATGTCCACAATATACTTCCCCTGCCCCAGGAAGAAATGCCCCTCCTCCTGCCACACCTCCAAACCCAAAAAGTAATGCATCAAGCCGATGTCCTTCATCTCAAACTCCGACGCAAGATCTCTCTTGCAGTGCTCTATGAGTCTCTCTGCACCCATAATGACCAAGTCATCCACATACAACACTAGAATGAGAGGCTCCTCACCTATCACAATGAAGTATAAGTTTGGATCTGCCTTACTCTTTGTGAAACCCATCTCTTGCAAGTATGTATCTATCCTGGAGTACCAAGCTCTGGGAGCTTGCTTCAGGCCATAAAGGGCCTTCTTCAGTCTGCACACATGGGACTCCTTCCCATGCACCTCAAAGCCCTGTGGCTGCTCAATGTACACCTCCTCCTGTATGAAGCCATTGAGAAATGTAGTCTTCACATCCATCTGGTGGATCTTCCAACCCATCTCTGCTGCTATCGATATAATGGAGCGAATCGAAGTATATCGAGCCACGAGAGCGAGGCTCTCCTCATAATCTACTCCCTCTACCTGGGAGAACCCTCTAGCCACAAACCTCGCTTTGAATTTCTCAATGCTGCGATCTGCAACATGCTTTACCTTGTAAAGCTATCTGGAAGTCACCACGGATTTGCCCTCAGGCCTCGGCACCACCTCCCAAACATCATTCTTCATGATAGAAGAATACTCCTCCTACATGGCCTCTCTCCAGACCCGCTGGCTAGCTGCCTCCTCATAGCTAAAAGGTTCGGAGTCAATGATGTTGGCAACCATTGCCATATAGCTACAAAACCTCTCAGGTGGTCTACTCTCTCTGACCGGCCTCTTAGGCGCAACAACAGATGTGGCCTCTCTCAAGGTATCTTGAAGCCACTTGGGCTTCCTCTTCCCTGAGCACACCTCTCCCACTAGAGAATGAAACTCGTCCTCCTCATCAGAAGTCTGAACTCCTGAATATCTGTCTGCTGTCCTCCTGCCTGAACCTGAACCTATAGACGCTGAAGTACCGTGTGAACTATCCATCAGTGGACTCCCTAGTAAGCTGCTCTGCATGCTGCCCAAAGCACCACCCCTCTGACTCTACGAGCCACTGCTCACTGACGGACCAGACATCGTCATAGATGTACCTCCGGATCCTCTTGATCCCTGCCCACTGGATCTCTGTGACTGACTCAACTGCTGCTGAGGGTCTCGCTGATCCAAATACTCTAACTCCCGTGACCTCCTGAAAGCCCAGTCCTCCTCGAATCTCACATCCCGCCTGATAACAACTTTCCTCGAAGCAGGAATATAGACCCAAAAGGCTTTCGAAGTCTCACTATAGCCTACAAAGATACCCTTCTCTGCGGTGGGCTCTAGCTTGGTCCTCTTCTCCTTGGGTATATAGGAGTATGCAATACACCCAAAGATATGGAAGTGACCAACATCAGGCTTCTTCCCAGAAAAAGCCTCCTCTGGAGTCACATGCTCCAAGGCACGATACGGACTCCTGTTTTGCAAGTATACAGCTGTATTGCAGGCCTCTGCCCACAAAAACAAAGGTAACCCCTGATCATGTAACATGGCTTTGGTAGCCCCAATGATGGATCTGTTCTTCCTCTCTGCAACCCCATTCTGCTGGGGGTTGTAAGGAACTGTGAACTCCCTCCTAATGCCTGCCTCCACACAATACTCAACAAACTCTCCAAGGGTGTACTCACCTCCATTGTCCGACCTCAGGGACTTGATCTTCCGACCTGTTTGTGTCTCCACAAGAGCTCTAAACTCCTGAAACCGCTTGAAGACCTCACTCTTGGTCTTCAAGAAATAAATCCAGGTCCTCTTGGAGTGATCATCAATGAATAAAACATAATACTCATATCCACTCAAGGAAACATGAGACATCCGACCGCTCACATTGGAATGAATCAAGTCAAGTATCCCAGTCGCTCTGTTGTCACTGCTAGGAAAAGGGGATTTGGCAAACTTGCCCATCGCACATCCTCTGCATGTATCAATGTGATTAGTACTAAAATCTGGCACACCTGTAGTGATCTCCCGCAATGTCCTCAAGGCTCCATGATACATGTGCCCCATCCTGCGGTGCCAAATCTCACATAGCTCAGAACTGCTAGCTCTGTTGTCGGTGCTACTGCTCAATGCCATAAGGGGCTGAAATGCAAACTTGTACACCTTTGCATGGCGTACACCTATCACTCTAGCTGACTCAGCTGGAGTACCCCTGGGATATATCGACACCTGTCCTCTCCTGAACAATATCTCATACCCTCTGTCCTCCAATGCTGAGACAAATATGAGGTTCTTCCTCATCCCTGGCACATAAAAAACATCTGACACCTTTAAGGGAGGTTTGGGTTCCCTATCAAATTTTAGTGTCCCCACACTGATTGCTCTAACAACACTGTCATCACCGAGTATTACCTCTATATCAGTGCCACTCTCTGAAAGCTCTGAGAAGTACTCGTCCTGTCATATGACGTGAAGCCCCACTGTCCACATACCAGATACCTGAAGATGCTCCGCTAGTCGAGGGAAATGCATGCTCTCTCTGAACCTCCATGGCAGGTGATCCTGCACTAGTGGACTCACAAGCACTAAACCCAAACTCTTGGTCAAATCTATCTGAAAAGTCCCCAATTTCTGCTGATGCTGCCATGGTTTGGTTCTTCCCCTTCTTCTTTTTCTCCAGACATACAACTGCATAGTGTCCTATCTTCTGACAACTCCAACACTTCACTTTGGAGTAGTCCTTCTGCGTGTTCTCCTGTTTACCTTTACCTTTGCCTTTGCCCCCACCACCACTTGTGGAAGCATGCTTCTTGCCTTTGCCTCTCTTGCCTCCGGCCAACAATGCTACATCCTCATCCTGCTTAACTGGCTTGGTTGCCCCAAGCTGACTCTTCCTGATCTCTGTCTGGATGCAATCATCCCAAAACCTCTCCCATGTGGGAAGGGTCTCACGTGCACAAACCCCATTAGCAAAATTCAGCCATGAAGTAGAAAGGTCATTCACTGCAATCCGCACCAACTCAGTGTTTGGAATGACCTCTCCAACTGCTGCCAATGCATCTCTCACATTAGTTATCTTCGTGAGACAACCAGTTGCACTATCATTCTTCCCATCTCCCTTAAGACCATCTTTTTGTTCTCATTCGTACTCTGGTAGAGATTGGTCAAGGCAGACCACATCTCATGACCATGTCTCTTTCCTCTCACATGAGGAATCACATGGTCTTTAATACCATCCAGAATCAACCTTTTTCCCTTGTTATTCTTTTTATTAAATGCTGCCAACTGAACAACATCAACAGACACATTAACAGGGTTCTGTGTGGTATGCACCATGATGTCCCAGACTTCTGCCTCCTCAAAGATACTCTGCATTCTCTCCTTCCATACACTGTAGTTACTATGCCCATCCAACCTATCTTCCACCCTCAAGCTCAAAGCCATACTTGCTGTCCTAAAAACTGAAAATAGCACTACCGTAGTAAAGATAAAATTTCTGTGTGAGAAAAATCAGCTTGCTGGAATTTTCTGAGTGAAAAATCAGCAACCTGTAATTTTTCTCTTTGCTGCCCCAAACTGCACTTTCAGCACCCAAGCTCTAATACCATGTAGAAATTTCTATTTTCCCACCCCGATTTTCAGTTTCACCTTGTTTCTCCAATTAGTTAAATGCCCTTTCCCATAACCTTACATTCAACAAGTTGGAAAATAAATATTTTCTGAAAACATAAATTCTGGAAAATTTTCACAGTGCTGAAAATTGCAGAAATAAAAATCAGCAGACTAAAACAGTCACACAAAACATTTTAACACAGTGATTTTTGGTGAACATGACCCTGAAAAAACCCCCTACAACTCTTGGGGAAAACCAATTCGAAAGCTTCTCTTTATTTTCTGAATATTGCTTTTACAGTGATGTAGAAATTTACACAGCAAAAAAATTACATCAATTTCGAAACAAAACTTATCTCGAAAACTGTGCCAAACTCCACCTTGGTTTCCGTGCCCACAAAATAGAAAAATTACAACAAAAATTACAGCCTTCAAAACTGTACGAACAGCCTCGAAAACAGTGCCAAAGTCGCTGTATGACCTCCCTCGAAATCTGCAGTTTTCTCTCCTCGAAATTCGTGCCCACTTGCTTCGAACTTCATGCTTTGCCCGGCTGTACGAATTCGCTGAAAGTGTGTGCTACTACCCTCCTTCTTCTCACTGCTCAGAAAATTCTCTTCAGCTTTCTCTTTCTCCTTCTCTCAATCTGCTCATGAAAGAATTAATGAATGAATGACCTTTTCTCTCATTTTCCTCGTTAATAGAACTCTAAGTGACCTTTGGGTTATCCCCAAATCCAATCGCTGAAATAGCTTTGGATCTAGGGCTGAGATTAAATGGTTTTTTAAATCTCACTTTCTATTTTTTAATTCACCCCACTTTAATAAAGACCCACATAGTCATTTATTTCCAAAGTCACTTTTCCTTTCTAATTTTACATTAACTTTAGTAAAGTCACTTTAAAATTAGACTTTAGTACCTTTTTCACTTAAAGCCACTTTTAAATTAGATTTTACTTTATAACTTTATAAAGCCACTTTAGGAAAAAAATTAAATTCTTTTGAACACTTTTCCCTAGGCCAAAGATCAAAGCCTTAGGGAACCACCTGTCTTCCGGTAACCAAATTTCAACATTAAATACATTTGGACACCTTTCCCTAGGCCAAAGATCAAAGCCTTAGGGAACCACTTGTCCTCTGGTACCCAAATTTTAACATTGAGTGGAATAAATCATAAGAGACCTTTTCACCTCCCTTGCCTTGACCTAGTGAGCACTTTGGAAGCATTTCTTCCTACATTTATTCATAAAACTATAGGTATAGTGCAAGCCTTTCTTAGGTCTTTCATACAGAGCAAAGAGCCTTTAAGAAATGTCAAATAATTGCATAGAGATCCTTTGAAAGGTCCTCCCTCATCCTCATGAGTCTTGACATTAGGCATACTTATTATCATTGCTGATCTCCAAACCCTAGGACTTGATCTTGTTACCCAAGGTCCTTCTTGGAGAGCGGATTAGCTTCTTTGAAGCATTGAGCCTTTATTGTGTCTCTCTTTGAATGGGCTTTGTGAAATCACTTCAATCCTAGTTATCAACATATCTATCTCAAGTGATTTCCCTCCTATTGGGACTCCTTCTATTGGTGAAATTCCGTAAAGAGCAAGGGGCATTGACTAAGGTGACCATAGGTCTTTGTCCCATTGTTGTTACTTGGTCTAACAATTGTCCAATAGGTTCCCCTCCTAGGGCCCTACTAGATTTTGTGGTAACAAGGCCAAAATATGATAGACTTGATGAGTAGTTGAGATCAAAAACCTTGTTTGAAGAAGGTTGAACTTCATTATCACAATTTACAATAGGACCATTTATTGCATCAAAAGTTGTTGACTTGTTTGATTGTGAAGTGTTAACGACAAGCTCTATGAAAGCTCAAGTTCGAAAGAGCAAGTACCATCTAAGGCTTCAAGTGGAACAATGCAATTTACTCTCATTGGAACAATGCGTATGTGTGATCTACATCACCCTATGGAACTTTGCTTACAAAATCCAAGGTTCCTAATTCGAGCAAGTCATTTTTGTGAATTATGAAGTTTGGAGAAGGATTGGAACATAAAATCAAGGTTCTTTGTAAAATAGGTTATGTGGATTGTTCCAAGTTTTGTGGCATTGTTTGGTTGTGTTGTCGCCCAAAGTGTACACGCAAATTGCAACAATGCTTAAGACAGAGGTTGTCACTCTGATCCCTGCCCCCTCCGTTCTAGTTGTCTCCCTACAACATGCTATGGGGGGTAGTCCCTAAAAAATGTGAAGATGGAAAGACCCGTCAACAACCGACAAATCCGGGAGATACAATTGAATGTCCTAGCAATTTGGTTAATTTAGAAAGTTTAAATATTAGATTATATTATTTTAATAGACAAGTGCCTTAATGGAGTCAAATACTTTGCTTTATACAAATTATTTACCAAGTAACTGGATAAATAGTTGCTGCCTTTGGATGCTTCTCTATCCTAAATGAGATGTAACTCCTAAAATCTAAGTGAGATGCAAAATATTGGTTTATTTCAAATTATATGCCTACTCGATGTTGCAGAGGATGGTTACTAGTTTTCTAGAGATCAGGGTGGAATAAGATGGAGTGTGTAAAGGGTGTGCACTTGGAAAGCAAACCAAGGTTGTGTATCATTAGAGTGAGACTAGGTCTAAGGGAGGGCTAGACTTGGTGCACTCAGATATTTGTGGCCATATGTCTGTGACGTCGATCACAGGGTCCTTGTACTTTTTGACATTCATAAATGATCATTCCAAAAAGACTTGGATCTACTTCCCGAAAACCAAGGATGAGATCTTCGATCAATTTTAGGAGTTCAAAGCCCTTGTCGAGAACCAAACTGGGAAGAAGATTAAGATGTTGAGATCTAAAAATGGGGGCAAGTATACCTCCAACGAGTTCCAGGATTTTTGTAGGGAGGCAGGGATTAATAAGGAGCTCACGATACCTTACAACCCCTAATAGAATAGGGTTTCCGAGAGGAAGAACGAGACCATAATGGAGGCAATGAGGGAAATGATCTATGATCAAGAATTGCCTATGTTTTTGTGGGTGTAGGCCTGTAATACAACAATGTACATGCAGAATAGGAGTTTTCAAAGGATATTGGATGATGTGATTCCTGAGGAGTTGTTTACAGGAGTGAAACCAAATTTGAGCCACTTGTGCATCTTCGGTAGTCCAGTTTATGTTCACATTCCCAAGGGGAAGAGGACTAAACTGGAGCCCTTGTAAAAAAGGGGCATATTTGTGAGATACAACGAGGTCTCAAAGGCATATTGAGTCTACATTTTAAGACAAAGAAAGGTGATCTTGACTCGAGATGTCAGATTTGATGAGGGAAGGACCTTTATGAGTGTTAGTTTTTGTAGCATTGGATGTGCTTTGTTGAGATTTTGGGGTGTTGGGGTAGCATCATGTAAATTTTCATAGATGTTTTATGCTTGATGCAAATTTACTTTTATCCCCAATATCAAACAACAATCACATAAACAAGAAAGTAAAACGTTGATAGAACATACCAATAGATAGACATAAGACAAGCCAAAAATACACTTAACTTGATCAGCAAAATATGTGTTGTGCTGCGTTACGGCGGTCAACAGGATGCTTCAACCAGCAAAGTCTCTACACTGTTAGCCAACTAGAATGTGTCACACAACCCTCTCAGACAACTCTATATCAGTCAACCCAAAGTCAACAAAAGTCAACATTGTCCCAGTCAATGGTCAATGCAAAAACAATAGCAGCAAAAGTCAACGCAGCCAGGTCAAAGTCAACATCCAACCTCGATTTCTGTGCCAAAAAATGTGGACTGTAGAAATTGGAATTTTGGGAGAGTTTGAGGTCAGTTTGACGATGCGTTGACCAAAGTCAACGCTGGTCAACTTTGCGCTAAAACCCTAGGTACAAACCAGAAAATCCTTGCTGCGTTTTTTCCCATGTGTGAGAGAAGAAGAGCCTCCAAGGTGATCGAACCAATTAGATGATGAGAGAAAATGTGTGATGAGTGATGGTGAAAATGACCTCCAATGTTGACCTATATATATCCCTCTGTGAGGGTGTGTGACACATCTGTTGGGGCTTCAAGTCTACATTACAATTCTGGCCGACCTTGCACATAAGTGGAATTAATTCAAAATAAACGTTCTGCTCATTGGATCAAAATGATCTTCAGAGCGATCTTGCACCTCTCTGAAAGAGGAATCCAATAAAAATATTGGCATCTTCATCTGAGCATCACAACATGGAGTTTGGACCTAGTTGTCCAAAATTAACACTCCCTCTCAACTAGGGAGAACTCCATCCATCTGTGCCATCCAAACATTGTGCGTCATCTCGCCGTAACTTGCTTTGCTGGCTTCTTTATTTCAGAACAAAAGGTGAGTCACAAAGACATCACTCCTGGCTGACAAATTCAGCTCAGAGGTCCGAAACCTCTATAGGACTCAAAAAAGTCACATACCAACCCGAAGTTGGTTTAACTGACTCGAAATCAGTTGGCGGCCCGAAACCTTACTAGACTTGATCCCCGATCAAGTGGTTGGACACGTGCCATCCTAGACATAGAGAGTACGACAATCTCTGATGCGTCCATTGGTCTTTGCTACTGGTCTCTAGCTTTTCCCACCTCATTGGCCAAATGAGAGGTACTTCCCATGAGTCCGGGACTTAATGGGTAGGATGCATACGGGGCACAGATCATGAGAGGTGAACCAACTCAATATCATAACGGTGGGGCAGAAGCACACCAACAAGGTTCGGAAAGCCTAGCCCTAGGTTGCTTATAGCTCTAAGAAGCTATCCCCAAAGCCCCCTGGAGCTCCGAGAGCTCATCATCCAACATGACCCTTAGCATAGGGTCGTTCCACGATACCAAGATTCTCATGGAAGGTTAGGAACTTGACCTTCCCCAAGGGCTTTGTGAGAATATCCGCGACTTGCTCATCAGTTCCTATATGATTGAGCCTTACGACGCCTCGCTTTATCATATCATGGATAAAGTAGTACCTGATATCAATATGCTTGGATCGATCGTGGAACACAACATTCTCGGACAACCGAATCCCACTCTGGTTATCACAAAGGATAACGGTGGTATCTAGCACACACTCGAACAACTCACTGAAGAGCTTTCGCAACCAAACTATTTCACAACAGGCCATACTCGCTGCAATGTATCCGGCTTCAGTGGTGCTCAAAGCCACCGACTCCTGCGTCCTGCTCATCCAAGATATCGAAGCAGACCCAAGTGTGAAGTAGCATCCAGATATGCTCTTGGGATCCACCACACTATCAGCCCAATCAGCATCAGTATATCCATGGAGTGTCATGCTCCCGGGAGTGTATCTCAACCCATGGTTTATCGTGCCTTGAAGATATCTCAACAAAATGTGATGAGGATCAACCATGTGTTGACTCAAAGTGTTCACTGCAAAACATATGTCTGGACGGGTGTTCACTAAGAACATCAAGGCCCTACAAGTTGACGATACTCAGTAGGATTTGGTAGCACGGGCCCAGCAGCGCTACCACTCAACTTTTTAAAGTTGAGCTCCATCGGTGTCGACACAGACTTATAGTCCACCATTCCAAATCTTTCCAGCAGCTTCACAATATACTTTCCTTGAGAAAGGAAAATCTCGCCAGGTCTCTGCCAGACCTCCAGGCCTAGGAAGTAATGCATTTGTCCTACGTCCTTCATCTCGAACTCAGAAGCGAGCTCCCTATTACACTGATGAATGAGAGGGTCAACACCTGTCAGGAAGAGGTCGTCCACATACAACACCAAAATGAGAGGCTTTTCTCTGTCAACCTTGAAGTAAAGGTTCAGATCAACATTACTACGAGTGAAGCCCAACTTCATCAAGTAGTTATCTATCCTCTCGCACCAAGCCTTGGGGGCTTGCTTCAACCCATAGAGGACTTTCTTCAACCTGCAAACATGGGTGTCACGATCCTGGACTTCGAACCCCAGAGGTTGCTCCACATACACCTCTTCCTTTATCGCACCATGTAGAAATGTAGTCTTCACATTCATCTGATGAAGATTCCATCCTTGCGTAGCAGCAATGGCTATGATAGATCGGGTGGTGGTATATCGGGCCAGAGGTGCAAATATATCATCATAGTCTACGCCTTCCTTTTGAGAGAAGCCTCGGCCAACGAATATTGCCTTGAACTTTTCAGCACTACCATTAGGTCCATGCTTGATCTTATAGAACCATTTCGAGGTGACAACTGCTTTGTCCTCCGGTCTCGGAACCACATCCCAGACATCATTCTTCATAATGGACTCATATTCTTTGTGCATAACATCCTTCCAGACTTGATTATTTACGGCTTCTTCAAAAGATCTAGGCTCAGATTGTATGATTGTACTCATGGCTGCTAGATACCCTTGGTATATATTCGGCTTCTTGCTTTCATGGAATGTCCCCCTTGGGGCCATATATCTCTCGACATCCTCGAGAGTGTCCCTGAGCCATGACGGTCTTTTCTTCATTGAAGGAGGTGGATCAATAGGGTCCATCGGTCCTTCAACATCGGGCTTTGTCTCATCCTTCGGTTCTTCTTGATTTCCAGACCTCACTTCATGATCTTCCTCAGAGCTCGGAAGATTTATTACTTTCCTGAGGGAAGCATCTTCGTCAAAGGTAACATCGTGGCATATCTCCACTTCTCTTTGACCAGGCACATAGACTCTATAAGCCTTCGAAGTTTCACTGTAGCCCACAAACATTCCCTTATTCCTAGAAGCATCCAGCTTGCTCCACTTCTCCTTTGGCACATGAAAATAAACGGGACAACCAAAAACTCTAAAATGAGAGACGTCAGGTTTCTTACTAGAGAAAACCTCTTTGGGAGTTTTGGAGTCCAGAGCGAAATGCGGGCATCAGTTTTGTATGTACACAGCAGTGTTCATAGCTTCTTCCCACAAAAACTTCGAAAGACCTTGGTCAAATAGCATGGCACGGGCAACTTCCACAATGGTTCTGTTCTTTCTTTCAGCAACGCTATTTTGCTTAGGAGTATATACGGTTGTGGTCTCCCTCTTGATGCCAGCTTCTCTGTAAAAGTTGTTGAACTCGTTCGTCTCATATTCAGTGCCATTATCAGTCTTCAAAATCTTGATCTTCCCCCCTGTTTGATTTTCCACCAAGGCTTTGAAAGTACGAAACCACATGAAAGCCTCATCCTTCTTCTTCAAGAAGTATATCCAGGTTTTGCGAGAGAAGTCATCTATGAATGTCATATAATAAGAACATCCTCCCAAGGATTTCACGGGCAACATACCAGACAAATCAGAATGTATCAATTGCAAGACATCAGATGTCTTTGTGACACTTGAGGGGAAAGGTCCACTTGTATGCTTTCCTTTGGCACAACCCTGACATACACCTTCATGATCATTTTTGAATTCAGGCATCGCCGTCACCACCTTCCTTGCTTCGGGAAGTGCTTTGTAATGAAGGTGTCCAAACCTCCGGTGCCATAGTTCAGTCTGTCGGATAGTATCACATGTCATCGTTCCCAGTGGACTTCCTCCAACCTGGTAGAGTGTATCAACTCTAAACCCAATCGTGATAGCTTCCTTGAAGCTCTTCTTCCAGATGCGTACCTTCCCATCAACAAATGCCACATTGAAACCTTTGTCTTTCATGGCCAAAATAGACACAAGGTTCTTCTTCAAATCAGGTACATATAGTACATCTTGCAAACGGAGGACTTGACCTTGAGATAAGTGGAGGGTCATAGTCCATGTCCCTTTCATGGGATATGTGGCATTATCTCTAAGGATAATTTTCAGATTAACATCCTTCTCAACCAAATCAGAAAGTGCTTCCTTAAACCCAGTGAGGTGCCTTGAGGCACCACTATCTATCAACTAGACATCCATAGTGTCGGGTGGAGATGCAACAGAGAGGGCAGATACAAGAATGAATTCATTTCTTTTATCATCAACAACATTTGATTCCTCATACATGGAATTTCTCGACCTTTTAAAAGGTTGCCCATTTCCATTGCGACCAGAGGGAGCCTTCCTCTTTCCTTTGAACTTGTTGTCCTTTGATTGCCATTCCTTTGGTTGTTGTTGTTGTCATCATCCCCAGGAGAATCCTTCTTATTAGGGCATTGTCAAGCATAGTGGTCGGTCTTGTTACATGTGTAACATCTTCCTTTCTTTCCTTGGGCCCTTGCTCTTCCTTGGTTCCTCGGACCACCATTGTTCTTCTTCTTAGCACGAGCAGTGAACGCAGCATTACATTCATTTTCATATTCCTTCATTCTTGTTTCCTCTTGTACGCATCTCTGATAATACTTCATCAAAATCAAGTATCACATTGTTATTGAGAATGGTAGTATTGAATACATGCCATTCAGAGGAGAGACCTCCAAGTGCGATGATAACCATTTCTCGATCGGCTATTGTCTCCCCAATGGCCAGAAGATTATTCCTGATTTCGATCAACTTCAGAAAATAAGATTGAACGGATTCATCCTTGCCTTTCTTCAGATTCTTTAGTTGGTTCTTAAAGAAAAGGGCTTGATTTGCATTGTTGGCCTTGAACATGTTGACCAACTTATCATACATCTCCTTAGATGTGCTCAGCTCAGAGATGTAGGCAACCAGACTCTTATGAATTGAATCTAGGATCATCAACTTTGCTTTGATTTCCCCCTTCTTATATTTTGACTTGGTGGCAGTAGGTGCAGATGATGGAGGCTCTTGTATTTTACCCTGCACATAGTCCATGACATCTTGGTCTTCCAACATAAGATCCAAAGTCATCTTCCAGGCATGGAAGTCTTCCTTCCCAGTCAAACTGTCATCAACGTTGAAGCCATTATAGTTTGAGGTACCCATGCTCTTCTTAAGTGATTTCTACAAACTAGGGCTTTGTCTTCACCTTAGCTCCGATACCATGTAAATTTTCGTAGATGTTCTATGCTTGATGCAACTTTACTTTTATCCCCAATATCAAACAATAATCACATAAACAAGAAAGTAAAATGCTGATAGAACATACCAATAGATCGACAAAAGACAAGCCAAAAATACACTTAACTTGATCAGCAAAATATATGTGTTGTGCTGCGTTACCGCGGTCAACAGGATGCTTCAACCAGCAAAGTCTCTACACGGTCAGCCAACTAGAATGTGTCAGACAACCCTCTCGGACAACTCTATATCAATCAACAAAAGTCAACGCTATCTTAGTCAACGATCAACGCAAAAACAACAGCAGCCAACGCAAACAGGTCAAAGTCAACGTCTAGCCTCGATTTCTGTGCCAAAAAATGTGGACTACATAAATCAGAATTTTGGGAGAGTTTGAGGTCAGTTTGACCATGCGTTGACCAAAGTCAACGCTGGTCAAATTTACGCTGAAAGTTGAAACCCTAGGTCAAAACTAGAAAATCCTTGCTGCGTTTTTTCCCACGTGTGAGAGAAGAAGAGCCTCCAAGGTGATCGAACCAATCAAACGAGGAGAGAGAATGTGTGATGAGTGATGGTGAAAATGATCTCCAACGTTGACCTATATATATCCATCTGTGAGGGTGTGTGACAACTCTGTTGGGGCTTCAAGCCTACATTACAATTCTGGCCGACCTTGCACATAAGTGGAATTAATTCAAAATAAATGTTCTGCTCATCGGATCAAGATGATCTTTAGATCGATCTTGCACCTCTCCGAAAGAGGAATCCAATAAAAATATTGGAATCTTTATCTGAGCATCACAACATGGAGTTTGGACCTAGTTGTCCAAAATTAACACATCGGATGTGCTCTAGCTCCCAAAATTTGTGGAGGGACTAAGAGATATTTAGGAAAATTAAAAGATTAAAGGTAATTAAATTACATGTGATGAGAATGACTTAAGTGACGCAGATCAAGCATCTTCTAATCTTAGCCGTCAATTCAAGATTAGATCACAACCGTTGATGTTTCAATGAAAAAAGTATAAGAAGAGGGCTTGGGGTCAGTTGGAGAAAACATACACAGTGGCAGAGCACTAAGACTAAGCTGAAATTCTAGGGCGTGGTTTGCTAAGAATTTCAGAAGTGTTTCAGCTGCAGCGAGCGGTAGTATTGGCGAGAGGGATGGTTTGATCCCAGGCCAATAGTGCAACAAGAGGCAGAGGAATAGTAGACTGAGCAGCGCAGAGAGGGCCGCAGCTACGCAGAGCAGTCACAGCCCAGCAGGGGCAGTGCAGAGGCTTCAGGGGCTATGTAGGGCTGACGCAGGCCTAGAAAGGGTAGCATAGGGGCAGCAGGAGGCTAGCAGGGCTGACGCAGGCCCAACCAAGGCAGCACAAGGGCAGCGTAACCAAGTCTGGGGTGACGCAGGCCCAACCAGGGCAGTGCAGGGGCAGTGTAACCCAGTCTGGGGTGACGCAGGTCCTTCCTAAGCAGCGCAGGGGCTGATGCAGGCTATCAGAGTTGACGCAAAGGGCTTCAGAGCAGCGCTGGAGTTTCTGAAGACTGAAAAGGACCGAGTTCTGTAAGTCTTGTTTGAAGCTGTGAATTAGTCAATTTTTCTGTCTCCAAAACAAAGCTATAGTTGCAGTTTTATTTCTCTGCCGAGTTAACCAGTTGGTGCCCAGATTTGTTGTACTTAGAATCTACTTAATAATAAAAACCCTCCAGCAGCCAGAAGACCGGTTTTCCCGCATCGGGTTTTTCCGAGGACAGTTGTCCAGAAAATACTTGTGTGTCACTTTGTCATTGTGCATTTATTCAGTTTAGATCTGTATGTGTAGGCTGTTAATGTATTTACTTCGATGTTAATGCTGAATATTTCACATTAATAACTTAATATAAGTAGGAGAAGTAAATCTGAAAATTAACAGTGGGGTTTTTGTTTGAGATATTCAGAAATTTTCACATGGTATTAGAGCAGTTGCAGATCTAGCCTGGATCTCCAGCAAGAAGGCTGAAGAATCTTTGCTGTAGAAAGCAACAACAGTAGCAGAAAACTGGACCAGAGAGGGCAACGTAGCAGTAGAAGGAAGCAAAGGCCAGGGTGATGCAGTCTCCACGTAGATCCACACATGCCCACACACTTACTACGCAGAGGCAGCACAAAAGCTGCGCTGAGATAGTCTGCTCACGTAGAGGCCAGCTAGGGTGACACAGTCTTAAAGCTGATTGCTGTTCAGAGTGCCGAAAGCTGAGCTGCGGAGCTTCAACAGTTGTTGGTGGGGTTAAAATTTTGTCGGTGCAGAATTTAGCCTAAGCTAAGTTGACAAAAGAAGTTTGAAGATCAATCAAAGGATCGAAGAGAGTTGATTCGTTTTGTTTGGAAGAAGAGAGGGAGTCAGTTGTCAGAGGGAGCACAGGGTGCCTTTCTCACTAAGGACCCTAGATCCGATTCTCTAGCATAGAGGGGAGGATTCGTTTCGACACATTTTCTAAGCAGATGGCACCTCATGGACTACGTGATCAGGATAGGTTGGACGGCTTGTCTAACTTTGCAATCTGGAAGGCCAGAATCCTGGTAGTCATGGAGGTATACGGCTTGAGGGAGCATGCAGAGAAAGTCATGACCACGCCTACTGGTGCTCTTCTCCTAAAGAAGCATGAAGAAGCCGCGACACACGCCAAACGCTTCATTATGAACGGGGTCAAAGATCATGTGGTCCCACACATAGCCGAGAAGGCAACGACTTATGAGATGTGGGTGGCTCTAACCACACTATATGAAGGAAGATCCGTCCAGAGGAAGATGCTTCTAGAGAACCAACTTTGGTTATTCATGATGGCCAAGGGAGAGGAGAACGATCCTCTTCTATCCAGAGTACAATCGATCTGGGATCAGCTGACTGACATGGGAGTCAAGGTAGATGACGATGTCATGGTGAGGACTACTCTCAATGTAGTCATAAAGGACTGGGAAACTTTTGTCCAAAGTCCCTTGGGCAGAGTGGACCTTCCCAACTGGAACAACATGTGGGCTATCCTCCGACAAGAGGAAATTCGCCGGATGACGAAGAAACAGTACAACACTGCTTCGAGCAAAGTGAAGAAGGAAGAAGAGGAAGATGCAAACTTAACATCAAAGAGGTAGCAAGGGAGAAAGAAGCGTGATCTGTCGAAGATCAAGTGTTTCTAGTGTGGCTAACTAGGACATTTCGCCAGCAATTGTCTTCAAAAGAAAAAGGACAAGGAAGCTTCTAGCTCCAAGGTTGTTGTGGCAGATGATGGATCCGAAGATGATGTAGCCATAAGAGCTCATGAACCACGAAAGTGGGGCGATATGGATCTATAGAGTAGCTACAGAGTGGGGGCAGGATCCTTGAGTAGCCCAACTCTTGGATCACATACAAGCTACGAGAGACTTAATACGGTAGCGAGACAAGTGAAGCAGTGGGTGCAGAAGATCACAAATGGAGCAGAAGCAGAGCTGGATGCTGAGAGGGAGCAACACAGTGCAGATGCAGCAACAACAACACAGAGGGGCTAATGTGACTTCAGCAGCGCAGAGAAGGCTTTCTTATGCAGTGAAGAGCTACACCATCTCAGAGGCTTCAGGAGGATAACACAGCGCAACAACAGCGTAGGGGACTTTAGCGCAGAGGAGGTCTGCTTATGCAGTGTAGAGCTTCAGCAGCCTTCAGATGACAGCACAAAGCAGCAACCTCTGGAGCTTCAGTGATGAGGATGCAGCCCAATTGACTTGTCTGTCAAAGATTGGGCAAGAGTACTTCAGTTTCTTACTCTCAGCAACTGAGTTGCAGTACATTAGTTGGCAGCACGATACAACAAATTGAGAGGGAGCTGCAGTATAGATGTAGCAGTGGCAGTGGCAGTGTCATGGGAACAGTACGAGAGAGTAGCAACAACACAGTGATGAAGGGCACACGCCAAGCATCAGTGCAGAAATTCAGGGCAAAGTATTGTTGCTAGAGCACATTTTTCGCTAAGAGGGAGTGTTGACATTTTGGGGTGTTGGGGTAGCATCGGATGTGCTCTAGCTCCAAAACTTTGTGGAAGGACTAGAGTACATAAGATCTCCAAGACCTAGAAAGAGTTTTGGGAAATTCCATCTGGTTTAAAAGATATTTGATTAATTAATCTTTTTAATTAAGAACCCTGAGTCTAACTTAGGAAAATTAAAAGATTAAAGGTAATTAAATTAAACATGTGATGAGAATGACTCAAGTGACGCAGATCAAGCATCTTCTAATCTCAGCCGTCAATTCAAGATTAGATCACAGTCGTTGATGTTTCAACGAGAAAAGTATAAGAAGAGAGCTTCGGGTCAGTTGGAGAAAACACACATAGTGGCAGAGCACTGAGACTAAGCTAAAATTCTAGGGCATGGTTTGCTAAGAATTTCAGAAGTGTTTCAGCTGTAGTGAGAGGTAGTATTGGCGAGAGGGTTGGTTTGATCCCAGGCCAGGAGTGCAACAAGAGGCAGAGAAGCAACAGATTGAGTAGCGTAGAGAGGGCAGGAGTTACGCAGAGCAACCACAAACCCAGTAGGGGCAATGCAGAGGCTTCAGGGGCTATGCAGGGTTGACGCAGGCCCAGAAAGGGCAACAGGCCAACAGGGCTGATGCAGGCCCAGTCAGGGTAGCGTAACCCAGTCTGGGGTGATGCAGGCCCTTCCTGAGTAGCACAGGGGCTGACGCAGAGGGCTTCAAAGCAACGCTAGGGTTTCTGAAGATTGAAAAGGGTTGAGTTTTGTAAATCCCGTTTGAGGGTGTGAAATAGTTAATTTTTCTGTCTCCAGAACAAAGGTATAGCTGAAGTTTTATTTCTTTGTCCGGTTAACCTGTTGGTGCCAAGATTTGTTGTACTTAGAATCTACTTAATAATAAAAACCCTCCAACAGCCAGAAGATCGGTTTCCCACATTGGGTTTTTCTGGGGGCAGTTGTCCAGAAAATCCTTGTGTGTCACTTTTTCATTGTGCATGTATGTATGTGTAGGATATTAATGTATTTACTTCGATGTTAATGCTAAATATTTCACATTAATAACTTAATGTAAGGAGGAGAAATAAATCTGAAAATTAACAGTAGGGTTTCTGTTTGAGATATTCAAAAATTTTCACATGCTCTAGCCACGAAATTTTGTGAAGAGGCTAGAATACACGAGTTCTCCAAAACCCATAAATCGTTTCTGGAAATTCCACTTAGAAGTGTCTCAATTATATTATTAACCAACTTTTAAAATATTTCCTAGGTCAAAACTTAGGGAATATGGTTAATTAATGAGTATTAATTGAGATAAAGTGAGAATCATCTATAAACTCACACGGATCGACAGGGAATTAATATGGGCCATCAATTATGTTTCAATCTTGGTTGTTGGTGCTCCAACAAAAGATTATAAGAAGTCGTCGATGGGTAGATGAAGTACACACTAGTGCAGTTATTCAGTTGCCCAGGCAATTCAATTTTCTCAGTGGTTGTGATTCAGTAGAGGAGATAGAACAAAAGTCCAGAAGGAAGATTTATGGATTTTGGAAGAGGCTGAGTGAGGAAGAGCGAAGTCCACAGGAGCTCTGCACAGTCACTGTGCAGAGGGTGACGTAGAGGGTCCAGCGTGAAGGTAGAGTGTCCATCTTGGGGGCAAAATGTTTCTATGGAGTGTGAGAAAATTCTCACAAAATTTCTCTCAGTATTTCCTTCAGTTTAGATTGTCATTAGGGCATCTAAAATTCTTGTACTCAGATTTGTTGTTGAAGATTAATAAGGAAACCCTCACTTGCTACATCGATTTTCCCGCATTGGGTTTTTCTGGGGACAGTTGTCCAAAAATAACTATGTTAATATACTTGTGTGTGTTAGAATTTCTTTGTTTCCAGTATTTTATTTTTCACAGTAATTTTATTGTGAAAATTGCAGTTGTGAATTTATTCGTTGTTTGTCATAGCAAATAAACTGCATGGTTAAATTTACAATTAGAGGAATATTTTCTAGTTGTTGCAATAGATGAAATTTTCACATGGTATCAGAGTAGATATGATTAGCCGGAGAGCTCAGTAACAAAGATAGGAGTTTCGTTGCTCAATGTGAGCAGCAGATCGAAACCCCAGAGGGCAGCGCAGTCACCTTGTAGGAAAACCGAGTTACTTGACGAGAATCATTTTTTTTGAGAAAGCGATAGAAAAATTCGATTTCTCCAAATCGAATAACTCCAAAGGTAGAGGGAGCAACCCCGTATTTTTGCAGAGCAGATCTATAGTTGGACGAGGTAGTTTTGCAGCAGTTTGCTAGAGCAGAATCAACGTTGGGAGGAAAGAGAAATAACACACAAAATTCTTCAGCATGACCATGGACAAAATTAACAATTAGGAAGCTTCAGATTTATCTTCCGGGTTGGAGGACGAATTTGCTTGATTATCAGGATCAACTTCCCCTGGTGTCTGGTATATAGATAGTGGAGCATCAACTCATATGACATGAGTTAGAGAATATTTCTCTAGCTACAAGGAGGAGAAGATGGAATTCCAGATTACTATGGGAAACAGGACAAAATGTATTCCAGTAGGGAGAGGCACCATAGATTTTCATAGGGATTCAGGGGCCAGCACTAGCACTACAAATGTATTGCATGTGTCAGGATTAGGTATGAACCTAATTTCAGTGTCCCAGTTGCAGGATAAGGGATATGATGTCCACTTTGTAGGGAAGAAAGTGTATGTCAAACACTCAAGCTGGAAGAAGGTGAAAAAAATTGGAGCTTGAAGCAACAGGTTATACAGGTTGTGGGTTGACTCTCCAATGGCACTAATAGGCAGTGACAATAGCATTCAGAAGGAGTTGAACAAGTTATGGCATAGGTTAATGGGACATCTACACCATGGAGCACTCAAGATACTTAGAGAAACTGCAACAGGGGTTCTAGATCTTAGTACAGAGCACGACGATGTGTGCAGAGGATGCATACTTGGGAAGTATGCGAAGGAAGCATTCCCTAGAAGTGACAACAGAGCAGATGGTGTGTTAGGACTTATACATTCAGATATTTGTGGCCTGATGTCCACTAGAGCTCTTAGAGGTGGCGAATACTTCGCCACCTTTATTGATGGCCATTCCAGAAAGACAATGTTCCACCAAGTCCCCTGGAGGTGGGAGCGAGGGGGCGAGGGAGCGCGGGAGCGGCCTATGCAAAAGCTCCCTACCAATTTTCAGGAAACGTGGGGGACGTCGGGGTCATAAAAATTATAAAATTTAATATTTATAATGTAACTATATTTTTGCAAGGAATGTATATACAGTCATCATACACTTGCATCATGAAAGATAAATCATAAATGATAAAATTACAAATAGATGAATGATGAATCATATAATTGAAACAAATTTAAAAGTTAAAAGTTAAAACATACATCATACAATCATGCATGTAAGTTTGTAAGTTTGTAACTATATAATCATTAATATAACTACTAACAATGTACAATGAAAATAAAGTTTAAAATATCATATGACATATTATATCAAGATTCAAAATAGAGTTTAAACTGAAGTTTACAACTCAAGTCTGAAACATAAAACTTAAACGCAAATAAGTTATGTCTGAAACATAAAACATAAAACATAACATATGAATATCAAATGATATCATCATAATGATAAATGAGCATAAATGCTCAAGTTAATGCCTCACTAGTCTCTGCATCCAACTTCTGCACGAATATATCAGGATCAACCATGTCACCATCTGAATCAGAATCACTTGGATTCTCAAATATGCTAAGTGGCACATCAACTTTTAACATGAAACCATAAACTAAAAGGGGCGGTGAGGGGACGTGAGGGGGCGTGAAGGGGGGTGTGAGGGGGCGTGAAAGGGGGTGTGTGGGGGCGTGAGGGGGCGTGAAAGGGGGTGTGTGGGGGCGTGAGGGGGCGTGAGGGAAACGTCCCCTAGAAGTCCCCAAGACCCCGGAGCGCGAGGGGGCGAGGAATCTAGACCCCTAGGTGGGGGGGCGAGACCCCGTGTAACACTGCAGAAAGACCTAGATCTATTTCTTAAAGACGGTTCAAAGAGTTTAAAGCTCTCGTAGAGAATGCGATGGGGAGAAAGATCAAGGTACTTTGCTCAAATAATGGTGGAGAATACATTCATAAAAACTTCACAAATTTTTTCTTGAAGGAAGGCATCAAAAGAGAATAGAAAACTCCATATAACCCACAGCAGAATGGGGTAGCAGAGTGGAAAAACAAAACTATAGTTGGGGTTGCAAAGACATGTTGTATGATCAGGATTTGCCCATATTTTTATGGGCAGAAGCATGTAACACGACAGTGTATATTCAAAATAGAACTCCTCATAGAGCATTGGGGAAGAAAACGCCAGAGGGAGTCTTCACAGGGAAGAAGCTTGAAGTAAGTCACTTGAGGATTTTTCGGAGTGTGGCTTACTGCCACGTGCCAGATGAAAACCGTAGCAAATTGGATCAGACTGCAAAGAAGGGGTTTCTCATCGGGTATAGCGAGACCTCAAAGGCATACAAGATCTACATTCCTAGCAGCAGGAAAATTGTAGTGAGATG
This sequence comes from Pinus albicaulis, assembly GCA_034641835.2. Classification (NCBI taxonomy): domain Eukaryota; kingdom Viridiplantae; phylum Streptophyta; class Pinopsida; order Pinales; family Pinaceae; genus Pinus; species Pinus albicaulis. The sequence continues at coordinate 611,649,656 of CM076584.1, read as the reverse complement.
AGACGTAAAGTTCATGGAGGACAGAGATTTTAAGAGTTCTCGAGAGATGCCTGCAGGAGATCAGAATCAATCAGCAGAAGTTCCATTAGTCCAACAATAGGGGCAGGCAGTGGGACTAGCAGGAGGACAGTCACAAGGATCGAGTACGATGACTAGTACCAGTGTTTCCTCCAGGGGAGTTCTCAGCAGACAAAGCAGCAGGGATAGGATGAGGAGTTAGTTGAACCTCCCACCACCAGTGGAAGAGCTGTTGAAATTTTGTGTATTGGGGGTAGCATCGGATATGATCTAGCTCCCAAAATTTGTGGAGGGACTAGAGTACACATGATCTACAAGACCAAGAAAGGGATTTGGGAAATTTCATCTGGTTTGGAAGATATTTAATTAATTAATTATTTTAATGTATTTCCTAAGTCTAAACTTAGGAAAATTAAATAATTAAAGTTAATTAAATTAAACATGTGATGAAATTGTCTTAAGTCACATGGCTCAATATTTCTTTTAATCTTAGCCATTGATTCAAGATTTGAACATGGCCATTGGTTTCCCAATGACAAAAGTATAAAGGAAAGGCTTGGGGTCATTTGTAAAGACACACAGAGGTAGAGCGCTAAAGCTAAGCTGAGATTCTAGGGCATGGTTTGCTAAGAATTCTCAGAAGTGTTTCAATTGCAGAGAGGGAGGTTTAGACAAAGGGGATGGTTTGATTCCAGTGTCTAGAATCAGTAAGAGACAGAGAGCAGCTTCAAAGAAGCAGGAGCAACAACAGCAGAGAGAGCAGCAGTTGCACAGCGCAGTGGCAGCTTTAGCGATGCAAGGGTTGCGCAGTCACTCCCAGGGCAGCGTAAGGTAGCTGGAAACCCTCAGGGGCACCATAGGGATTGCGTCACCCAGTCCGGGGTTACGCAGCCCTTTCTAGGCCAGTGCTAAGGGACACAGAGGCTGACGCAGGGGCTTCAGGGGCAGCGCTGGGGTGTCTAGGGCCTAATTTTGGCTGAGTCCTGTAAATCCCGTTTGAGGGTGTGGATCAGTCAATATTTTGGCTTTAGAATAGCCGGTGAGTTGTAGATCTATATTTTCTTTGTCGATTTTTCTAGATCTGGAACCCAGATTTGTTGTATTCAAAAATACTCTTAATAATAAAACCCTCCAACAGCCAGAGATCAGTTTTCCCACATTGGGTTTTTCGTCCAAAAAATCATTGTCACTTAGTCTATGTGTGCATGTATTTTTTTTCTACATTTGAATTGGTGAAATTCTTTTATGTGTTTTGCTTCTATATTAATCTGAATTTTTCAGTTAATAACTTAATTAAGTAGGAGGAGCATAACCAGATCTAACAGTAGATTTCTAAATAAGTAACATTCATAAATTTTCACATGGTATTAGAGCAATTGCAGATCTAGGAGGGTCACCAGCGGAAGACTGAAGGATCTTGCTGCAGAAAGCAACAGGAAATGCAGTAGCAGCAGCAGAAGGGCAGATCTGAAGGGACAACGCAGTTTCAGAGAGTGAAAAGTTACGCAGAGGGCAGGGTGATGTAGTCTTACGCTGCCTCCCAGCAGACCCACGCACTTACTGCGCAGAGGCAACGCTGGGATTGTCTAAAGCCAACCAAGGTGACGCAGATCTAAAGCTGTCAGATCCAGAAGTGCCTGAGGCAGAGCTACAGAAATTCAGAAGGTGCTGGTGGGGTTAAATTTTCATAATTTTAGCCTAAGCACTCGTGACAAAGAGCGGGAGGAGATCAACTTCTCAGAGAGTTTCTAGCCAAAGAAACTTTCAGATCGATCAGAGGATCGAACATCGCTGAATCATTGTTTGACTTTGCAGATTTCCAAGAAGAGAAATCAGTTGTCAGAGGGAGCAGAAGGTGCCTGTTTCGCCAAGGACCTTAGATCTAGATCTCTAGCACAGAGAAAAGGAGCTCTGACAGATTTTTGAGCAAATGGCTCCTCATGGAATGCGTGATCAAGACAGACTGGATGGCCTTTCCAACTTTTCAGTTTGGAAGGCTAGAATCCTGATAGTCCTAGAGGCATATCATCTAAGAGACCAGGTAGAACAAGTTATGGCCATGTCGACTGATGTAGATCTCCTGAGGAAGCATAATGAAGCTGCGGGACATGCCAAATGATTGATAATGGATGGAATTAAGGACCATATTGTCCCACATGTAGCTAAGAAGAAAACAACTAAAGAAATATGGAAGGCCTCAACGTCCCTATATGAGGGAAAATTCGTCTAGAGAAATATGCTTCTGGCGACTCAGATGCGGTCATTCATGATGACCAAGGGGGAAGACATGGAACATTTTCTCTTCAGATTGCAGTCAATCAGAGACTAGTTGACTTCCATGGGTGCAAAAGTGGAAGATGATGTGATGGTCAGGACTGCTCTCAATGCGGTCAAAGATGAGTGGGAAACCTTTGTCCAAAGTATCTTGGGTAGAGCAGACCTCCCAGACTGGGACAGCTTGTGGGCAATCATGCATCAAGAAGAACTCTGCAGAATCACCAAGAAGCAATACAACTCGGGATCGAGCAATGTGAAGAAGGAAGATGAAGAAGATGCAGCCTTGGCATCAAAGAGGCAGTAGGGAAAGACAAAGAAGGATCTATCTAAGATCAAGTGCTTCCAGTGGAGTGAATTAGGACATTTCGCCAACAATTGTCCTTGAAAGAAAAAGGACAAGGAAGCTTCTTCTTCCAAGGCTATTGTGGTGGATGATGTGTCAAAATATGATGCATACATGAGCACTCATGAACCACAGAAGTGGGGCGACATGGATCTGTAGAGAAGCTACAGAATGAGGGTGGGATCCTTGAGCAACTCATCTTTTGGATCACATCCGAGCTATGGGAGCCTTAAGACAGTAGCGGGACAAGTGGAGCAGTGGGTGCATAGATCACAGATGAAGCAGATGCAATTTGAAGGCTGTAAGGAGCAGCGCAGTGCAGATGCAACAACAACGTAGGAGTTGATGTGACTTCAACAATGTAGACCAGAGCTGCAACAACGTAGAAGGCTTCAGGAGGACAACGCAGTGCAGCAGCAACGTGAGAGATTTTAGCAGAAGGGGCTAATGTGACTTCAACAGTGCAAAGGGAGTCTACTTACGCTTGCTTATGTAATGTAGGGCTGTAGTTGTGCATCATTCTCCAGATGACAGCACAAATCAGCAGTCGATGGAGCTTCAGTGATGAGGTTACTGCCCAACTGACTTGTCTATCAAAGATTGGGCAGGAGATTCAGTTGTTTCTCTCAACAACTAAAGTTGCAGTGCAACAGTTAGTAGTGGCAGTGCTATGGGTAGCACGAATGAACAAATTGAGAGGAAGCTGCAGTATAGATGTGGCAGTGGCGGTGACAGCGTCATGGGCAGCGGTACAAAATGGCAGCAACAATGTAGAGTTGAGTGGCAGCAGGCCAAGCATCAACTGCACGGAAACCAGTGCCCAAAATCTTGTGATAAATGGTGTGATGTATTGTTAGGGCACACTCCGTGCTAAGAGGGAGAGTTGAGATTTTGTGTATTGGGGGTAGCATTGGATGTGCTCTAGCTCCCAAAATTTGTGGAGGGACTAGAGTACACATGATCTACAAGACCCAAAAAGGGATTTGGGAAATTTCATCTGGTTTAGGAGATATTTAATTAATTAATTAATTTAATGTATTTCCTAAGTCTAAACTTAGGAAAATTAAATAATTAAAGTTAATTAAATTAAACATGTGATGAAATTATCTTAAGTCAAACAGATCAAGCTTTCTTTTAATCTTAACCATTGATTCAAGATCTGATCATAGTCGTTGGTTTCCCAACGAGAAAACTATAAAGGAAAGGCTTGGGGTCATTTGTAAAGACACACAGAGGCAGAGCACTGAAGCTAAGTTGAGATTCTAGGGCGTGGTTTGCTAAGAATTCTCAGAAGTGTTTCAGCTACAGAGAGGGGAGTTTAGACAAAGGGGATGGTTTGATCCCAGTGTCAGCAAGAGACAGAGAGCAGCTTCGGAGAGGCAGCGCAGAGAAGCAGTAGCAGGAGCAACAAAGAGAGCAACAACTGTGCAGCGTAGTGGCAGCTTTAGCTACGTAGATGCTGCGTAGTCACTCCCAGAGCAACGTAAGGCAACTGGAAACCCTTAGAAGTTACGCAGAGACCCTCAGGAGCAACATAGGGACTGCATCACCTAGTCTGGGGTTATGCAGCCCTTTCTAGGCCAACGCTAAGGGACGCTAAGGGACGCAGAGGCTAATGCAGGGGCTTCAGGGGCAACGTTGAGGTTTCTAGGGCCTAATTTTGGCTGAGTCCTATAAATCCCGTTTGAGGGTGTGGATCAGTCAATATTTTGGTTTCAGAACATCCGATGAGTTGCAAATCTATATTTTCTCTGTCAGGTTATCCAGATCTGGAACCCAGATTTGCTGTATTCAGAAATACTCTTAATAATAAAACCCTCCGACAGCCAGAGATTGGTTTTCCCACATTGGGTTTTTCCGAGGACTATTGTCCAGAAAATCACTGTATCACTTTGTCTGTGTGGATGTACTTTTTTCTAGATCTAAATTGATGAAAGTCTATTATGTGTTTTGCTTCGATATTAATTTGAATTTTTCATTTAATAAATTAATTAAGTAGGAGGACCATAACCAAATCTAACAATAGATTTCTGCATAAATAACATTCAGAAATTTTCACAAGAGCCAGCAGAGAAGTTCGTCAGACATTGAGAGATGCAGAGGAGTTGATCGAAACTCCGAGGACAAACAAAAGGCATCACAGACAACCTAACAGATATCAAGCTTTGGTAGCCCAGGTTGCAGAACCTTCTAGCTTTCAGGAAGCCTCATAGCATCAAGTGTGGGTGGTTGCCATTGTAGAAAAGTATATTTCTATCATGGAAAATGATGTTTGGGAGGTAGTGTCGAGGCCAAAAGACAGATCAGTGGTAGCTTCTAGATGGATCTACAAGATCAAGTACGCTTCAGATGGCAGTGTCGAGAAGTACAAGGCTAGGTTCGTGGCAAAGGGTTTGCACAGAAAGAAGGAATATATTTCGAGGAGACCTTCGCCCCAGTTGCTAGGTATACATCTATCAGATCAGTGATATCCCTAACAACTCAGATGGGATGGCATATTCACTAGATGGACATCAAGACAACATTCTTAAATGCAGTGATAGAATAAGAGGTATACATAGAACAACTAGAAGGCTTTGAAACTCATGAAAGTTGCACTCGTGTGCAGACTGAAGAAAGCTCTATATGGGCTCAAGCAGTCCCCTAGGGCATGGTAGGATCGAATTGACAGTTACTTGCAGCAATTGGGATTCATCAAGAGTGATATAGATCCTAACCTCTACTATTTAATGGTAGAAGGTGAGCCACTCATTTTGGTTTTATATGTGGATGATCTCTTTTTGACAAGATCATCAGGGCTCATAGAAGATTGCAAGAGGAACCTGGTAGTAGAGTTCGACATGAAGGATCCGGGGTTGATGCACTATTTTCTAGGATTGGAAGTGTTGCAGAAGAATGGGGAGACCTTCCTTGGACAAGGAAGATATGCTACAGATATTCTAAAGAGGTTCAGAATGCAGGATTGCAGACCCATGACTATGCCCATGATCACAAATTGGAAAAAGATAGATGCATCAGATGACAAGGAATTTGACCCCACCTTGTATAGACAACTCATTGGGTCTCTCATGTATTTGGTCAACACTAGGCCAGACATTTGCTTCGCAGTCAATACCCTAAGTCAGTTCATGGTAGAGTTGAAGAGGGTACATTGGGCAACTGTGAGGTACATTTTGAGGTATGTGTGCGACACAATCGGTTATGGGTTGACGTATACTCGAGGGGATGACGTTAGATTATGTAAATTCACAAATGCAAATTGGGCAGGCAGTTCATTGGACAGGAAAAGTACCTCCGGGCATTGCTTCAATGTTGGATCATGGATGGTTTCTCGGTGTAGTAGGAAGCAAAAGTCAGTAGCATTGAGCTCAGTAGAAGCAAAGTATATGGCAGCCAGCACAGCAATGTGCGAAGCTATATGGCTTAGGAAGCTGCTTGTGAGCTTGTTCAGGCAAAGGATCAGAGTGACCAACATCTACTGTAGTCTGTGATAATCATAGTTGCATAAAGCTCTCTGAGAATCCAATGTTTCATGACAGGTCAAAGCATATAGATATTAGATGCGATTTCATCAAAGATGTAAAATTTCAGTCCTCACTCCAGTTATCAGTTTTCCCTTGTCACTCCATGCATTTAATGTTAAATTCCAGCATGATAAAAACACTAAAATTTGGAAATGACAATATTGTCTAAAAACACAAATTTGGAGATTTCACCAATGTCGGAAAATGCGGATAAAACACAGTAAAAATATAACAGCCACACATAGAAAATGACACAGTGATTTTTGGTCAATGTGACCCTTGAAAACCCCCTACAACTCTTGGGGAAAACCAGTTTGAGAGCTCATCTTTATTTATGAAAAACTTTTACAGAGAAACTGAAATACACAGAAAAATTCCAGCAACCACAAATTACAACTTATCTTGATTTATGTGCTTGAACACCACCTCGAAAATCGCGCTGATAGAAAACATAAATAATAGCAGAAAATTACATCATTAAATGTTGTATGGCCTGCCTCGAAAACCGTTCCCAAAACAGCCTGCACGGACTATATGGAAAAGTACATCAGTCCTCAAAAAGCATGCCTAGCTGCCTCGAAAAACATGCCCAACTGTGCCTCGAAATTCGTGCCTTTAGCTATTGTCCCTCTTCCTCGAAATCTGTGCCTTTCTTCCTTGGAAAACGTGCTTGAACTCTGTTATATGGATTCTGCCTTGGGATGCGTGCCAATAATGCTGCTCTACGGATTTACTGAATGCCTCTTTGCTGCTCTCCACTTCCTCCCTACTAAGAAATTTTCTCCTTGCTCTCTCTTCTCTTTTGTAACGACCCAACTCGAATTATATGGAACTTAGAAATATTAGCATGCATATGAGACCTGCATATGATAGCTACATATGCATGTATCACGTGTACTGCACTAGTATACATACCTGCTAGTATGGAAACTAACTAAGTTAGAGTAATGAATTGAATATCGTAATGCATTTATCTCACCGAGATATGATGGAACATCAAGCTAGAGACTGAACACATGTACCACTCTTATATGAGTATGCGCGGTAGAGCATTATTCAAAATAAATAAATAAATCTTAAAATAATTAAGTAAAGTCAATATCTCCATAAATGACTTGGTCAATAAGTCAATATCCCGATCAATGCCTATAATATCTACATTAATGACTATAATATTTTAACAAATCTAAGATATTTATTAAAATATAATATTTTAAGATATTTTAATAAATCTGAGATATTTATTAAAATATAATATTTTTAAGATATTTTTTCAAAGATATTTATTAAAAGATCATATTCTAATAAATATCAGGAATGAAGTTTGTGTATAAAAAGGGAAGAGGGGTAAACTTGATGAGCATGGGTAGTGGAGGGGAAAACTGACCCGGATGCTATCATTAGAGTTCTAAACTGCATGGGACATACGCAGTGAGTTCGAAAGTTCTAACAGAGTTATGGAATGCTCTCGATTGTTATTAGAGTTTTGGACACGGGGGCCAGAAGACTTGTCTTCTGGATCTGGGGACCGGAGAGGTTAACTTCAGATAGGCTGGGAGGAAAACGACGGTTTGGTAATGGGAGCTGGAGCCATGGCAAATCATAGACGTCTTCAATCACGGTTTCAGTTAAGTATTAATTAGTCAATTGATATATATTCTGTTCAAAAATCCCATTCTGAATTCTTTTACAGTGAATATTATTCTATATTGATCAGTTTTGGTGAATCATTTGTCCAAGCCTTCAAATAGGGATCAAACCCCATAGAAATTGAGTTTGAAAAGTTTCTAGAGAGTTGGGTCCAAGTTTCGCTAAGGTCATTTTGGTCACTTTGCCTGCCCTTTTGGCTAAGGTCATTAAGATTAATTTTATAAAACCCGGCCAAATTTGTTCCTTATGTTCACGCTGACCACGTTTACAGTGCGCTTGGGAGGACAAGAATCCTCGAGAGTGACTTCCCCTTCACCCAATTCAACCCTGAGGTTTGTTACATTCTTGGTCTCGGGTTCAGATAATGGAACACTCTAGGATCCTAGCCAGACGGGGGTGAATAAGTTCAAACCCGAGACCTGCAGTTTGTTATAGTGACAAACATGCCGTGAATAAATGTGATATGCCAGAAGTTTGCTGGGAGTCGCAGCACAAGTAATCATTTGTAGAAATGTCCGTGTATTTCGAACCAAAAATCCGTGAGTCGATATCTCTACGAACATTTCTTGAAATCAATATTGACATAAGCGTGCTTTAATTGACATCATCCGCACTCATGTTCAGTTAATATCAGTGAATTTTGATCCCGAGAGCCGTGGTTTAGTGTCGTGAGAATGGTTCCGTGAAAGTAATATCCATTTGTCGGATGATTGTTTTGATTCACAACATAAATGATCATTTTCTAGGAATATCAACGAAATTAGAGCCTAAGACTTGCGCTTTGTTATTTTGATGAGCATTCCGTGTGAATTTCCTAGAAGATAGTTTCCATTCTCAGCATACGTATTATTTTTCAATAACACATTGGTGAATTTTGCACCCGAAACCTACAGCGCTGTTATATTAATGTCAATCTGCTTGAAGACTCAAAGAAAGATCCAAACGTCATCATCATTGATCTACCCTTTCGTTGGATCCAACGATGAAACACATGGCTCTCAAGTCGACTCGGCAGTTAGGTCTGATAATAACCCGGATTACTGCTGTCTTATCACGAGTCCACCCGTTGAGATGGTGCCCTTAAAACCCGATGATGAAGCAATCATACCCATGAGCACTGTGGATTGTTCAAGCAAGAAAGTTGAGGATGGGGACCCTCCCTTTAACCACGCAGTCAGAAACCACGTAGAAAGCAATTGTAGTTTGATTCTTGAAGATTGTTTTGATTCTTAGCATACGTTATTATTCCCAACGACATATTGGTGAATAACGAAGCTATGCTGGCTAATGGTGTCATGGATTAAAAGGTTTTGTCCTATAGTGGCAATGACGTGTTGTTTCCTTGGTAAACTTGGAGAGAAAATTACATTTAAGTGTTTCTTGTGTAGTCGGGAGATCTCATGTGTTACAGGATATACACCTTCATCAACATTGGAGTAACATTATTGATGAGAAGATGTTTCTATTATGTATCCAAGCTAGAGTAGTAATTCTACTTGTATTGGGTGCTAAGGCAAAGCGCTGGAATCAATGGTACAAGAGACGCTTGGTAGCTAGCAAATACAAGCTAGAGCAAAGCATTGCTTAATATATTTACACAGAAACAATTGCAGGATAATGCATGGGATGCCAGTCACTAATTGGAATATATATATTTTTTAAATTGCTGACTGAATTTAAGTGCTGAGAACACTATTACTTTGTGGTTTTTGGCTTCTATAGTTCAGAACCAGAACTCGTCCATCTTTCCATTACCTTGCCTTCAGTCAAGAGAACCTAGAGACAAACATCTTTGTTAATGAGAGAGCCCATCATAATATTGCAAGCTAATTGAAAAAGTGACACAACACCGGAGGAGAAGATTCGTTTAAATCAACGTACACCTGATCTTCAACAAGCCACATCACAAGGAGATAATGGGCATCAACGACACACCGCTGTTTGAATATGTAACTTAATTTGAAGAGATCGAGAGACAAGTTACTTCAAGTGGCTCAGTGCTACATATACTGTTTAAGAATGAAGGATTTCAAAATGATACTTATGTAAAAGCTTCTTGGAAGATTTCAAAGTAGTAGTCTGGGAGATGCTGGAAACCCATTCAGAAAACGAGGAGGGTACAATTGAAATCCTTGCAACTGAATTCGAAACTGTTCGAAATACCTGCAACCGAGATCGGAACTATGTCGGTTGATGGAATTATAATTATTGACTCCTTCAATTGACATTGATTCGAAGATCTTCAACATCATTCCAACACGAACAATAACGTTACATTATCCAGCAGATGTAGCAGAAAATGTGAATTAGTAAGAAAACGAAAGGTTTCGTTGTAACTTCTCTTAGAGCATTGTCATGGTAACCTACAGGTGCTACTTCCAATTCTGAAAGCACTCCCATCTTTGAAAGAAAAGACTTGAGAAAAAAAAAAAAATTAATTATGGGGATTTAGTTAGAAGGAACGTATAGGAAAGGAGAGTTGATGGTTATTATAAAGGTATTATATGTAATAAGATATGGTTTGTTAGGGTTAATCCGGATAGATAAAAGTGGTAGTTGGGTTGACGACTATATCACGTTATTCGTTTCCTGAGAATTATAAGTTTTATTTTTCAAATTAAAACAGTCACATAGACACCCGTCGATGTCATATTAGCAATTGTAAGGTTGGTCCCATGATAAACTTCCCTTTGTATTATTCGTATTATTGAGTCAGCTTCACATATCAAATCAAGAACCGCTGAGCCCTTTGCTGATCCCAAAGAAGGACATGAACCTATGATTGGAAAGTATGTTGAATATTTTAAACATAATAATTGAACAGATATTTTCGTAATAATTTATAAATATTTTGATATTAATATATTAATTCAAGGCTGCTGAGGTCAGTTTTCACTATTTTTAGGAAGGGTTAAATTTAGAGGGATTATTTAACTGGGCGCTGACTTTCTTTTATTTTAAATTACTGAGACTTTATGTTGAAATTGTGGTATAGTAATACAAACATAGTGACTCTACTTAGTACCAAGTCAAAAGGTTCCTTTCTATTGTGCGCCGCCGAGACCTTTTTAATACATCGACTTGTGTACTTCTATTTTGAATCATATAAATTAAGAGAATCTATAACAGCATGCGAGCTTGAATTTACGAAATTGTATTTGTTAATCTAAATTGTACATCAAATACTTATAGCCATGTTTGAAGAGTCATCATCAAATATCAAAGACAATCATAGAATCCATGCAGTGGTCAACAAGAACTAGACAATAACATCATGTGTGAAACGGGAACCTCCCAAGTCGAGTCCCTGATATCTTTAGGAGAGAGATGCTACAGCAAGCAAGGTTGCGGTAACTTGTCCAAAGGCGGTTGAAGCTCGACACGTAGTTTGACATGAGCCTACACATGGAGTCCCAAAGTCAAGCATGGACTGTGTAACTGTTGCAATGACATTGTGGGATTTCCAATAAATTAAGGAGTTGGGTATGGCAATATCAGTTAAATTTTAAACATATTATGTAGAAAATAGTTAATTTAAAATATCATGACGATGGAAGAAACCTAAAGAAGCTTGGTAAGAAAGAGTATGTACTTCTTACACTTCTGAGGCAATGGGATTAGAAAAGCATTTCATTTGGAATGTGATGCTTTAGAAACATGTTATAAGTTACATTATTCCCAATGTTTATTGTAGCAGATGTAAAATGTAAAATTGACATGGATAAAAGTGTTTATGATGTTAAATTGATATGAATCAAATCTATGTCCATGTTATCATCCCAAAAGAACTTAAAAGCACCCTAACCATGCTATGTACCTAGGTGACTTGGTATCTGGGATATTACCATATGGACATTTCATCCTTGTATTTACAATTTTTTTATGTAGTAAAGATGTCTTTACCGTCATACCTTATTAGAACGAAGTATAGTAAAATAGATGATGTTGTCATGAGAAGAGAGGCCCACACCTAGTAGACAAGGAAGGGATCTAGTGTAGATACAACTTAGCATGGATGGTTGCTCATATAGTTTGGGGAGTTTTGAATATTGGTAATTATACCTTTAAGAGGGTCACGAGACACATGATGGGGCATTGCAAATACAACTCAACATGGATGGATGTTCAATAGCGAAGGAGATTCATATTTGAAGGTTCACGGAGGCATAATCCAGGAAATTAAGAATATGGCTTAGGAGCTAAACCTTTACAAAGGTTATGAGGCAGATTAACAAAGCCCTACGCAGTGCAAGCTTTGTTTGTCAATAAAATATATATATATATATATATATATATATATATATATATATATATAAATAAATAAAAAATTATTATATTAAAATGGGCACATTAACATCACTTTAGACATCAAACTTTTCCTATGAACTTTCGAACGTTAGAATGGAAACTATCCTGATTGTTTTTATGCAATTGAAACGTTCCATTCTTCAAGTGACGTTGAGATTTCCACATACATATCTTACTAGCTGATAACCATAACCATTAATGATATGGATTTATGCAATTATCCTTTATACCGCTTTCCTATGTTAATACTTTAATTACTATCCAAGTATATGTATAAGTGGTTTCAAGAGTAGAGTGAAGATTTAAATTTGTATCGCTGAATATTCACTAAATTGGACATTTTGAAATTCAACCATTATGTCATTGATAAAACAGATAATTAGCCATTTACAACTGTAAGGATATATCGATGTCCAAAACGAAATAATACGACGACATAGAATTTTCATCATAGAATTTTTCATGGAAAGACAAACAATGTGGTTTAGGAAAGAGAAATTAGGAACATTATGACACTATATAAGATGATTCATGGTAATTATTTAGATTAGTTGGCGGAGTTGCTCCAAAGAAATTAACTCTTGAAGGAAGGAAGAATGGTAATGAAAGCATGACTAGGGACTTTATGACAAGACCATTAGACGTAAAGTAAGATACAACCATATAAAAGGCTAAGCTAGTTAGAGGTAAATTGATGGATGAAAAAATACACTATCTATTCAAGAAATGTTGGGAGAAATCATGAGTAATCAAATTTAGGGTACAAGTATAAGTATAGGTCACTAAATGTACACATCAATCGAAGACCAATGGATGAAACATATGTTAAGATGGTAAGGAACCACCCTATAAGGTAGTAAACACACTATTAGAACAAGACGATATAGTTATCAAGAGAGTATAGCGGAAAATTTCAAAGTTTGATCTCCATTGTTACCATATTATAATCAATATAGTACCTAGGGAGGACGGAAAAAGAACGAAATGGCAAACTTCTAATAAGGATAATAAATGTTAGTTATCGTAATCAACTTAGAATATTGAGATCGACAAAATAGCACCAAAGATGAGTGAGTGGAAATTTGGCAAAGCCATATAAGAAGTCAATGAAATTAGATTAAAGAGTGAATCTACAATAACGTCGATCAATTATAGGATAATTTATGCGCATAGGCAACATCTATTATGGTTTCTCTCTTTAAAGGGAGAATCACATTATAAAATTTTCCTTAAGTGACTAACTATATCCATGAATTAGGGACATCATGGAGTATGATTATGAAATTCTATCCCGTAATGTCTTAAAACCTGAAATAATAAGTGGATTACATTTGATATCCACGTTACTGAATTTATTTATAGAGTCTTACCCAAATTGGGAAATAGTAATGACATTTCCAAGTGAAATAAGTGTATGTATTAAGAGAGAATGAAAGAAAACCATGATGACTAGAGGTGAAAAAACAAAGTCAAACTAATAATATGATCTTTTCAAATTGAAGTAGACCTGGAATATTGGGAATATCGGGTATAAGGAAGTGAAGTGATGTTTTCTATCAAGAAGAATTTTCTTAAGGATATGAGCAACATGATTTGGTAAAGGTCAAAGCGATGACCTATAAGTAGTTGTGAATACTCCTAATCTGTTAAGAAAAACAAGTGACGAACTGGGAAAATGTTTGAAAATAAATATTAAAGATAATAACTGTACACCGTTAGAAAAGAAAATACATTTGGCAATGAGATGAGACCTAAGGACTAATGAGAAAACGATTAATGTGAAGAATAAGGAGAGGGTATACTAGTGATGTGTTATGTGGTTGGATTAAATGAGTCAATATAATAGAAATGAAACAAAAGTTTAAAAAATGATGGTAAAGCTAATAATGTCCTAGCTAGAGTTTAGACTCTAAAGGGTGAAACTTGAAAGTAAAAAGACTATATCAAAACTGTAACATACCAATACTGTGACTATGCATATCTTGTAAATTGTGAATTTCTTATTGAAAGAGGAGGAAATTATTATTTATTAACAATTGACGTCTTGTTGAAAACATGACACTCTTAGTAGACCAAGTATAATGCAAAGTGAATAATGCATTTTCAAGCAGTAACAAACTCCTTCAATGAAGATAAAACTCCCACTAAGGGATCTTTAGAGTAGTCAATTAACTCTTCCTCCATCTCCAACATAACCCTAATGATTAGCCCTGCAAAACCCTACTCCTTGGCTTCTAGATTTTAGGCTGAAGATGAGCTGAAATAACATGATAAAGAAGTTAAAGTTATTATTATCTCTTAGGATCTAGATTATAGATCAAAGATAATTAGACATAAAAGACAAATAAATAACAAGAATTAAAAGATTGGTTGGATCCATTTGTAGTTTTGTGTTTTAGAGTTTTTAATCAACCTGTACCAAGAAATTAGAACATGCTTCGACTAAACAGTAAGTGGTTTGTGCTCTTGTTTCAATTCATTTCATTTCTATATATGCAATCATAAAGGTGGAGCATCCCTCCATTTAGATTAGAACCTCAACCTACGACTTTTATCAGGTTAATCGGTTAAAATAGTATAGAAAATAGTGGCTACACCCTTATTTGTATATCCGTGTTCGATTATTCTATGTAACATTTATAACTGTGGTTATATTTATAAACATTTAAAACTTACTTTTGTATAATCTTACCATGTTTTGGATGGATACTTAAGACTGTCGGTTTGTACTATGACATGTAAGAATATGTTAAATTGCTTAAACATTGCTGATACTGAGATACTAATATAACTTATGAATTATGTTATGGATATGGTATCTATATTTACATATCAACCTAAAATGATGAGGTTGAAATAAAAGAGTGACGGCACTTAACTATTCAAGGTGAAAATGAATTTACAGACCTATTTTAGAATGTGTAGAAATTGTTATATGGGTAACAATTTGTTTTGAACATATTGATACATATGTAGACAAGTGTTTTAACCAAGTATGTTATATGAACTCAAGGATCAATATCACAGATAGCAACATATTTGGAATATGTAGAAATTGTTATATGGGTAACAATTTGTTTAGAACATATTGATGCATATGTTATAATTTGTGGACAAGTGTTTTAAATTGCAGATAATATCGTTACCAAACTGACCGCGTGATGACAAAACTCCAAGAACAATTGAGATGCACTGAGATTCCCTGATAGGGTGTTGACCCTGGTCCTACTAGGAGGGGTGGAGGTGTTGCCCACCGTTTACCCTCCAAAACCTGGAGTCATGGGATGTCTGTGCGAGTCAAGCTCCCCTAGAGGTGTGATAATGATTGTCAGATGCCTACAACTAAATCATGTCGACGTAATCGACACTGCTACCTTCAAGGTCTATGGTGGATCAGTGAAACTGATGCCATGGTATATTCCTGTAGACGATGGATAGAATGGGAGCAGAAGAGATTAGGAAGGATAGGATGATTCTAGAATAGCTTGGGGATACTGTTGAGGCAAAACGTGACTACTAAATTGGTGAACCAATAAATGATCAAAACATAAATGTTAAAAGTGTTCTCACATATTTAACTATGATACACCAACCTTATATGATTATATTAATCACTAATATAATTAATGATATATGACATAAAATTTAACTTCGGGACGAAATTTTCTGAAGGAGGGGTGTATGTAACGACCCAACTCGAATTATATGGAACTTAGAAATATTAGCATGCATATGAGACCTGCATATGATAGCTACATATGCATGTATCACGTGTACTGCACTAGTATACATACCTGCTAGTATGGAAACTAAGTAAGTTAGAGTAACGAACTGAATATCGTAATGCATTTATCTCACCGAGATATGATGGAACATCAATCTAGAGACTGAACGCATGTACCACTCTTATATGAGTATGCGCGGTAGAGCATTATTCAAAATAAATAAATAAATCTTAAAATAATTAAGTAAAGTCAATATCTCCATAACTGATTTGGTCAATAAGTCAATATCCCCATAAATGCCTATAATATCTACATTAATGACTATAATATTTTAATAAATCTAAGATATTTATTAAACTATAATATTTTAAGATATTTTAATAAATCTGAGATATTTATTAAAATATAATATTTTTAAGATACTTTTTCAAAGATATTTATTAAAAGATCATATTCTAATAAATGTCAGGAATGGAGTTTGTGTATAAAAAGGGAAGAGGGGTAAACTTGATGAGCATGGGTAGTGGAGGGGAAAACTGACCCGGATGCTGTCAGAGGAGTTTTAAACTACATGGGACATACGTAGTGAGTTCAAGAGTTTTAACAGAGTTATGGAATGCTCTTGATTGTTATTGGAGTTTTGGGCACCGGGGCCAGAAGACTTGTCTTCTGGATCTGGGGACCAGAGAGGTTGACCTCAGATAGGCTGGGAGGAAAACGACGGTTTGGTAATGGTCGCTGGAGCAATGGCAGATCAGAGACGTCTTCAATCACGGTTTCAGATAAGTATTAATTAGTCAATTGATATATATTCTGTTCAAAAATCCCATTCTGAATTCTGTGGTATGAATTTAGTAAATGTTTGTTAATTTTGAAAATTAAGGGCTTTACACTTATGTGTTTTGAGATTGATGGTTAAATTCTGAAAGTTAAAGTTTAAGGCTCTTACATCTTTTCTCTCAAATGCTCATGAAAGATTGAATTATCTTTTCTTCTTCTTATCTCCTTTTACCCTAAATGACTTTTTGAGTAACCCTAAGATCTAATGGCTTAGATTCATTTAGATCTAGGGATGAGAATAAATGTGCATTTAATTCTCACTTTCTATTTTTGAACTCACCCACTTAAATAAAGACCCACTTAGCCTTTTATTTCCATAGTCACTTTTTCACTTTTTAATTTTTTCATTGACTTTAATAAAGTCACTTTAAAATTAGAATGTAACTTTATCACTTATAAAGTTACTTTTAAATTAGACTGGCTTTACCACTTATAAAGTCACTTTAGGAGAAGAAGTACAAATAAAGTGGACGTTATTCCCTAGGCCAAAGATCAAAGCCTTAGGGAACCACTTGTCCTCTGGTACCCAGACTTTAACACTCCCTCTTACCGAGGAAAGTGTTCCTCACCACTCCCATCTTGTCTCTGAAGTAGACATGTTTGCCCCGTGGTAAGGCTTTGGTGAAAATGTCCGCTACCTGCTCATTTGTAGAAATGTACTCAAGCTTGACTGCTCCCTTTTGAACATAGTCTCGAATGAAGTGATACTTGATCCCAATATGCTTTGACCTGTCATGGAAAACTATATTCTCCATGAGTTTTATGCAACTCTGATTATCGCAGTAAATCACAGAAGGTCTCAATGCCTGACCAAATAGACCAAACAACATCTTGCGAATCCATATGGCCTCACAACTAGCCAAACTAGCAGCCATATACTCTGCCTCAGCTGAGCTCAATGCAATTGATTGTTCTTTTCGGTTGAACCATGACACGACTGTCGAACCCAACCCAAAACAACACCCTGAAGTACTCTTCCTGTTTGAAGTAGAACATGCCCAATTTGAATCTGTGTACCCTGCCAGTCTCACTCCATCACCCTGTCTATAATCCAAACCATAATCCACAGTACCCTACAAATAACGAAGATTGTGTTTTGCAGCCACCTAGTGCACTCTCCTGGGCTCACACATGAACTGACTCATAGTGTTAACTGCAAAACATATATCTCGTCGAGTGTTGACCAAATACATCAATGATCCAATCAACTGTCTGTATAGTGTAGGATCCACCAACTTGGAATTTGAAGTGTGAAGCTTCTTCTAGTTAGTGATCATAGGTGTAGACATGGGTTTGCAGTCCTCCATGTGAAATCTACTAAGAATATCCACGATGTACTTCCCCTGTCCCAGTAAGATATGCCCCTACTCCTGCCACACCTCCAATCCCAGAAAATAATGCATCAAGCTGATATCCTTCATCTCAAACTTTGAAGCAAGATCTCTCTTGCAACCCTCAATGAGTCTCTGCTCCAGTGATGACCAAGTCATTAACATACAACATCAGAATAAGAGGCTCCTCACCTACCACAATGAAGTATAAGTTCGGATCAGCCTCACTCTTAGTGAAATCCAACTGCTGCAAGTATGTATCAATCCGAGAGTACCAAGTTGCACGAGCTTGCTTCAGGCCATAGAGTTCCTTTTTCAATCTGCATACATGGGTCTCCTTCCCATGCACCTCAAATCCCTGCAGCTACCTAATATAAACTTCTTCCTGAATGAAGCCATTGAGAAAGGCGGTCTTCACATGCATTTGGTGTATCTTCCAACCCATCTCTGCTGCAATCGATAAAATGGAGCGAATAGATGTATACCGAGCTACGGGAGCGAAGGTCTCCTCATAGTCAACTCCCTCTACCTGTGAGAACACTCTCGCCACAAACTGAGCATTGAACTTCTCTATGCTGCCATTTGCATCATGCTTTATCTTGAAGAGCCATCTGGAAGTAACAACTGATTTACCTTCAGGCCTAGGCACTACTTCCCAAACATCGTTCTTCATAATAGAAGAATACTCCTCCATCATGGCCTCTCTCCAGATTGCTAGTTGGCTGCCTCCTCATAGCTAGAAGGCTCAAAGTCAACAATGCTTGTTACCAATGCCATGTAACTACAAAATCGCTCAAGTGGTTTACTCTCTCTGACCTGTTTCTTTGGCCCAACAACTGATGTGGCCTCGCGTAAGGTGTCTTGAAGCCACTTGGGCTTCCTCTTCCCTGAGCATACTTCTTCCACCGAAGTGAAAGAATCCTCCTCATCATCAGAAGCCTGAACTCCTGAAGGATGGCCAACTGACCTCAAACTTGCCCCTGTGCTTGTAGAAGTTGAAGTACCATGCGAGCTACCCATCAGTTGACTATACTATGAACTGCTCTGTGGACTGCCCTGCATGCTGCCCGAAGAACCACCCACTGGACTCTGAGAGCCACTGCTCACTGATGGACCTGACACTGTAATAGATATACCTCCTGACCCCTGACCTCCTGCACCCTGTGCATTAGATCCCTGTGACTGACTCAGCTGCTCCTAAGGGTCTGGTGACTCTAGATAATGTAACTCCCGTGACCTCCTGAAAGCTCTCTCCTCCTCGAACTTTACATCCTGCCTGACAACCACTTTCCTCTTCGCAGGAATGTAAATCCGGTAAGCTTTCGAGGTCTCGCTATAACCCACAAAGATGCCCTTATCTGCAGTAGGTTCTAGCATGGTCCTCTTCTCCTTGGGGATATAGGAATATTTAAGGCACCCAAAGATATGAAAGTGCCCAACATCAGGCTTCTTCCTAGAAAAGTCTCCTCATGAGTCACCTTCCCCAAGGCATGATGTGGACTCCTGTTCTGCAAGTAAACAACAGTGTTGCAGGCCTTTGCCCACAAAAATGAAGGTAACCCTTGATCGTGAAGCATGGCTTTGGCAACCCCTACAATGGATCTGTTCTTTCTCTCTGACACCCCGTTCTACTGGGGGTTGTAAGGAACCGTGAACTCCCTCTTTATGCTTGCCTCAGCACAAAAATCCACAAACTCACCGAGTATACTCACCTCCATTGTCCGATCTGAGTACCTTGATATTCCTACCTGTCTGGGTCTCCACAAGAGCTTTGAATGCTTGAAACCGCTTGAAGACCTCACTCTTGGTCTTCAAGAAATAAATCCAGGTCTTCCTGGAGTGGTCATCAATGAATAAAACATAATACTCATAGCCACTCAAGGATACATGAGACATCTGACCACTCACATCGAAATGAATCAAGTCAAGGATCCCTGTCGCTCTGCTGTCACTGCTGGGAAAAGGGGCTTTTGCAAACTCCCCCATAGCACATCCTCTGCATACATCAAGGTAATCAAAACTGAAATCTAGCACATCAGTGGTGATCTCCCGCAATGTCCTCAAGGCCCCATGATACATGTGACCCATCCCGCGATGCCAAATCTCACACAACTCTGAACTGCTAGATCTGTTGTCGGTCTTGTCTTTGGTACTGCTACTCAATGCCACCAAGGGCTGGAATGAGAACTTATACACCTTAGCATGGCACACACCAATCACTCTAGCTGAAGCAGCTGGAGTTCCCCTAGGATATATCAGCCAAAGAAGAAAAAATCGCGATCGGGATTAAATCGCCGAGGGGAAAAAATCGGAAAAAATCGTAAAAATCGGGAAAAATCGGGAAAAAATCGGCACATACAAAAATATTCATTTTTTTTCAATTTTTTTAATATCTAAAGCATCTACAGCATAAAATAAATGCATTGACACATAAATATGAAAAAAAAACTAATATATAAGATGTGTAATATCATGTCTAGTGCTACATCACACATAAAACTGAATCTTGCCCTGAATACTAAGTCCTGAGTCTCAAGAGTCAACTCAGCCTCAAAATATCAACAAAAAATATAATAATGTATTTCATATCATGAGTCATAATGTCATATACAAAGGAATGTCAATGCACCATATAACCTATGGTCCTATACTATTGATTTCCTCTGCCCCTCTTGCGAGAAAATACAACAGCTTTGCCTTTCTCTCTAGATGAAGAAGCTGGCGGGACTGGCAATGGGCTCTGTCGTGCTCTAGAAGTCAAAAATGAAGCACCAGAACGGGAACGTGAAGCACTAGGAGCTAAAGGAGGCAGACCGCGTCCTCTACCGGTAGTAGTGGTAGGTGGTGTCACCTCCTCCTCCTCCTCCTCCTGCTGTTGCTCCTCCTCGTCCTCCTCCTCGTCCTCCCCCTCCACTACCTCCTGCTCTATCCAATCAGGGGCTGACTCCATGACAGGCCTCTCAGCCTCAACCCTCCATTCAGCAGTGGTGTCAATCGCATCTAAAGAGATGGCCTCCATATCAGGGGTCCTCTCAAGTTGTCTCACCCACAATCTAAGATTGTAGTAGACGTAAACCATGTCATTGAGCTGCTGACCCTCCAACCTGTACAAGGGTCATAAATTAATAAATTAAATATTTAAAAAAAAATATTTAATGAATTCAAAAAATCAGTTCGAAATTTGAATATGTTAAGTTTTTTACCTGTTGCGCCTTTTGGTGTGTATTTTTCAAATAAACTCCAGTTGCGCTTGCATCCTGAAGCGCTACATGTTTGGCTGAGTATTCTAATGGCAAGTTTTTGGAGTTTTGGTAATCTGCCACCGTAGCTCCTCCACCATGCATCTACAAGTTACAAGTTACAACAAATAAGATAAACTTATAAAGTTACAAACATAAGAAAATTTTTAAAATAATGAAAATCTTACCTGGCATTTTAGTAGTCCTATCCTGGGCAGCCATGTCGAAGCTCAAGGTGCCACCTGCCATTCTGTATACCTCCATCTCTTTGGATATCTCTACACGTTCTGATGGATTTGGCACCATCTTCTGAACACAAGTGAAAAAGCCATCCATGACCTCAACATCAAATAGAAAACCACATGAATAAGCAAATGCGGGGTTCAGGAAGAGCCCTGCAGCATGAATGGGATGATGGAGTGTGTTGTTTCATCGATCATCAATCACTTCCCATAAAAGAAGTTGTCTCTGAAACCCCTCATCACCCTTATCATCATAATAGCTACGAACAGCTTCTTTGGCCCTATCCATGGCCTCATACAAGTAACCCATTGCGGGCTTGTCTCCATCCACCAATCTAAGAACCTTTACCAAAGGTTCACTAATGTTGCACACCTCTTCCACTCCAGCCCAGAAACTTCCCTGATATGACACCAACCTGCAGATGGCCTGTCCCTCTGATTTGCGGGTGATAGTCAAAGCACGCCACTCATCTGAATGAAACATTCTCTTCAAATCCCACTTAGAATTCAAGAGGGATTGAAGAGAGATGAAAGTAGTGGCAAATCGTGTAATAGCAGGCTGCACCAACTCCTTGTTGGTGAATGTCCTCATCAAATGAAGCACAGATCCATGATTATATATAAATTTTGTGATTCTCTTTGATGATTCTACAATATCTTTGACAAAATCAATCTTTCCGATGTCCTCCAACATCAAATCAAGGCAATGTGCAGCACAAGGTGTCCAAAATATGCTCGGATACCTCTCCATAAGCATCTTGCCAGCATAAACATAGTTTGCAGTGTTGTCCATTATGATTTGGACAACATTTTGGGGCCCAACCTCCATAATGAACACATCTAATAAATCACATAATAATCTTGCATCTTTGACATGTGCAGATGCATCAATAGATTTCATAAACATTGTCCCCTTGGGACAACTGACCAAGAAGTTAATAAGGGTCCTACCCCTTTGATCAGTGCAACCATCTGACATCACAGTGCATCCTGTGACTTCCCATGATACCCTTAACTCTTCCAATCTCTTGGTGCAGTCAGCTTTCTCATTTTGCATAATGCGCCCTTTAAGGTCATTATATGAAGGGGCTTTGTATCCTGGGCCAACAACAGCGATAGCATCAATCGTAGCCTGATAAAATGGATTGTTCCTGGCAACATTGAAAGGAATATCACTCCAAAGAAACAGTTTGCCCAACAATTTATCAACTTCTTCCTTCTCCTTTCTTTTAATAAGGGAGGAGATAGATGGTTGTGCCTCGGGAGTGGTTCTAGGAACAAAAAATGAGGACTGTAGAAGAGGCTGATGCTGAAGAGCCACTACCACTCTCACGGTCAACTCCAAACCCTGATATTTGACATTTCAGAGTTGCTTTGCTGATTTTAGTGCTTTCTATTTCTCCTAATGAGTTCATGGCTTTTTTGATTATTTCTGGATTGGTGTTTCTGCAAGGACCTACTTCATGCCCAGGAATTTGTGTCAGGTGGTATTTCAACCTGTATATCCCCCCTGTCATGTGTTGACCACATAATTTGCAACTCAAGTTTGATCGGTCAAACCCCTGATCAGGTTCACCAAATTCCCATAAAGGATCTAATTTCCTTGGCATGTTGGAAACTTTGAACTTTGAATGTTGAAATTTGAACCTAGAGCACAAGAAAAATTGCAAGTTAAAAAATAAAATAAAAAAATTACAATTTTACATACAACATTTTGATTTTTTTCACAAAAAAAAACCATCAACTCAATGCAAAAATAATGGGAAAAAATACATGTTGAAACACAAGCAAAAATAATGGGAAGAAACTAAGAGCACAAGAATAAATATAAAAAACAAAATTTAACAAACAATTTTTTGTATTTTTGACCAAAATAAACCCTCTCCTCTCAATAAAACAAAAACAAAACAAAAAAAACACAACCAAATGCAATCACAAATGATGAAAAATACATGGGTAATAGAAACCCATGGAAGAACAAGAAAAAAACAAAAAAAAAATGGGTCAAATTTGATGCCCATACCTGGAAAAACATTTTGCTGGAGACACTTGGTCCAAATTCGATTTTTGTTCGCTTGGCTTGCAAGAAATTCTTCACTTTTGTCCAATCTTGGGCTTGTAGATCACGTATCTACCTCCTTGGCTCTCCTCCTTCACTCCTTAGCTCTCATAACCCAATCTGTCCAAGTAAAAATGAAAAACAAAAAACCCAAAATCGCATTATAAACTCGCTGTTTGAGGAAGCCACGATTTTTTCAGTTCGACTCGTGATTTTTTCGTAAAAATAAATCGCGATTTTTTCGCGATAATGTTGAAAAAATTGCCGATAAAATTGGCAGCCCGAAAAAATCGCGATTTTTTCAAAAAATCGCAATAAAATCGCGATGTTTGCGTCTTTGATATCAGCATCTGCCCTAACCTGAACAACACCTCATACCCTTTGTCCTCAAGTGTTGAAACGGATATCGGGTTCTTCTTCATTCCAGGCAAATATAGAACATTTGACACTTTCAAGGGAGCTTTGGGTTCCCTATCAAATGTCAATGTTCCCACACCGACTGCTCCAACAACACTGTCATCACCAAGTACTACCTCCATATTAGTATCACTCTCTGAAAGCTCTGAGAAGTACTCTCTAACTCTTGTCATATGAGAGAAACGCCACTGTCAACATACCAAATGCTAGAAGATGCTCTGCTAATAGAGAAGAGTGCACACTCCCTTTGAACCTGTGTGGCAGGTGATACTGCATTGGAGTACTCACAAGATATGAATCCAAACTCTCGATCAAAGCTCTCTGAGAAGCCCTCTATCTCTGCAAAAGCTGCCATGGTTTTCTCTTTCCCCTTCTTGTTCTTCTTCTCTGGACACACAACAACATAATGTCCCAACTTTTGACAATTCCAACATTTGACTTTGGAATTGTCCTTCACTTTTTTCTGTTGCTTGCCTTTATCTTTTCCTTTGCCTCCACAGGTGGAAGCTCCCTTTTTTGCTTTGCCCTTCTTGCCTCTTGCCAACAATGCCACATTGTCATCCTCCTCCCCTTGTTTGGCTGCCCTTAGATGGTTCTTCTTGATCTCATTCTGAATGCAGTCATCCCACAACCTTCCCATCCGAGAAGGTTCTCCCGTGCAACAATACCATCTACAAAACTCTTCCAAGTCTTGGGAAGTCCATTCAAAGCTATCTTCACCAACTTAGTGGGTTCAATGGTCTCACCTACGACTGCCAACTCATCTCTCATCGAAGTGATCTTGGTGAGGTATGCTATAGCACTGTCAGTCTTAGCCATTTTTATGGCCTTCAGTTTCTCCTTTAGGACCATCTTTCTATTCTCATTTGAGCTCTGGTAAAGACTGATCAAGGCTGTGCACATTTCATGTGTATAAGTCTTTCCTCTCACATGAGGAATGACATGATCTTTGACTCCATCCAAAATCAATCTTTTGGCATTAGCATTCTTTTTATTGAACTCTGCTAACTGTACAGGGTCAGCAGGTACTGCTATAGGGTGTTGTGTGGTATGTACCATAATGCTTCAAACTTCTGCTTCCTCAAACAAACTTTGGATTCTCTCCCTCCATGCACTGTAGTTACTCTGCCCATCTAACCTGTCCTCAACCCTCAAACCCAAAGACATGATTCACTGTCCTATAAAACTAAATTTTCAAATCTGGGTAAAGGCTTTATGTTTTCTGTGTAAAAATCAGCTTGCTATAATTTTCACTCTGTTGTCCCAAACTGCAATTTTCAGCCAACTAAGCTCTGATACCATGTAAAATTTCAGTCCCCACTCTGGTTATCAATTTTCCCTTATCACTCCATGCATTTACTGTTAAATCTGAGCATGATAAAAGCAATAAAATATGGAAATGATCTTGGTGAGGTATGTTGTAGCACTGTCAGTCTTAGCCATTTTTATGGCCTTCAGTTTCTCCTTTAGGACCATCTTTCTGTTCTCATTTGAGCTCTGGTAAAGACTGATCAAGGTTGTCCACATTTCATGTGTATAAGTCTTTCCTCTCACCTGAGGAATGACATGATCTTTGACTCCATCCAAAATCAGTCTTTTGGCCTTGGCATTCTTTTTATTGAACTCTGTTAATTGTACAGGGTCAGTAGGTACTGCTATTGGGTGTTGTGTGGTATGTACCATAATGCCTCAAACTTCTGCTTCCTCAAAGAAACTTTGGATTCTCTCCCTCCATGCATTGTAGTTACTCTGCCCATCTAACCTGTCTTCAACCCTCAAACCCAAAGACATGATTCACTGTCTTATAAAACTAAATTTTCAAATCTGGGTAAAGCTTTATGTTTTCTGTGTAAAAATCAGCTTGCTATAATTTTCACTCTGCTGTCCCAAACTGCAATTTTCAGCCAACTAAGCTCTGATACCATGTAAAATTTCAGTCCCCACTCTGGTTATCAGTTTTCCCTTATCACTCCATGCATTTAATGTTAAATCTGAGCATGATAAAAACAATAAAATATGGAATGACAATACTTTATGAAAACACAAATTTGGAGATTTCACCACTGCTGGAAAATGCAGAAATAAAACACAGTAAAAATATAACAGCCACACAAAGAAAATGACACGGTGATTTTTGGTCAATGCGACCCTGGAAAAACCCCCTACAACTCTTAGGGAAAACCAGTTTGAGAGCTTATCTTTATTTCTGAAAAACTTTTACAGAGAAACTGAAATACACAGAAAAATTCCAGCAACCATAAATTACAACTTATCTCGATTTTCGTGCTTGAACACCACTTCGAAAATTGTGCCAACAACAAACAGAAATAACAACAGAAAATTACAACATTAAATGCTGTACGACCTGCCTCAAAAATCATGCCTAGAACAACCTGTATGGACTGTACGGAAAAGTACATCAATCTTCCTCCTCGAAGAATGTGCCCAACTGCCTTGAAAAATGTGCCTAGCTGTGCCTCGAAATTCATGCCTTCAGCTGCTATCCCTCTTCCTCGATTTTTGTGCCTTTCTTCCTTGGAAAATGTGTCTGAACTCTGTTGTACGGATTATGCCTTGGGATGCGTGTCAATAAATGTTGCTGTACGGATTTGCTGAATGCCTCCTTGCTGCTCTCGTTCACTTCCTCCCTGCTCAGAAATTTTCTCCCTGCTCTCTCTTCTCTTATCTCTCAAATGCTCATGAAAAACTGAATGATCTTTTCTTCTTCTTCTCTCCTTTTACCCTAAAATCTAATGGCTCAGATTCATTTAGATCTAGGGATGAGAATAAATGTGCATTTAATTTTCACTTTCTATTTTTTAACTCGCCCACTTAAATAAACACAAACTTAGCCTTTTATTTGCGTAGTCACTTTTTCACTTTCTAATTTTTTCATTAACTTTAATAACGTCACTTTAAAATTAGAATGTAACTTTATCACTTGTAAAGTCACTTTTAAATTAGACTTACTTTACCACTTATAAAGTCACTCTAGGAGAAGAAGTACAAATAAAGTGGACACTTTTCCTTAGGCCAAAGATCAAGCCTTAGGGAACCACTTGTCCTCTGGTACCCAAAATTTAACAAGAGAGGGAGTTTCTATGCATATGCAGTGTTGGCAGCAGTACAACAAGGTCAACAACAGCACAGATGCAACACATATCAGAGTTGCGCAGTAGTTGGTGGGCAACAGCAGCCAGACATTAGTAGCGTTACAGGAGATGGTGCAGAGACAGAGTATTGTTGTCAGGGGTGCAACATTACTGGAAACG
This sequence comes from Pinus albicaulis, assembly GCA_034641835.2. NCBI lineage: Eukaryota > Viridiplantae > Streptophyta > Pinopsida > Pinales > Pinaceae > Pinus > Pinus albicaulis. The sequence goes on along the minus strand of CM076584.1, from coordinate 611,622,411 downwards.
TTCCTCGCTAAGAGGGAGTGTTAGTTTTTGTAGCATTGGGTGTGTTCTAGCCATGAAATTTTGTGGAGAGGCTAGAATACACGATTTCTCCAAAACCCAGAAATCGTTTATGAAAATTCCACCTAGAAATGTCTCAACTAGATTAATAACCAGATTTTAAAATATTTCCTAAGTCAAAACTTTGAGAATATGATTAATAATTAATTAATCAATATTAATTGAGATAAGGTGAGAATCATCTAGAAACTCACACGGATCGACAGGGAATTAATCTAGGCCATCAATTATGTTTTAATCTTGGTCGTTGGTGCTCTAAAAGAATATTATAAGAAGAAGTCAATGGGTAGATGGAGTACAAACTAGTGGAGTTACTCAGTTTCCCAGGCAGTTTGATTTTCTCAGTGGTTGTGATTCAGTAGAGGAGATAGAGCCAGAGGTGTTGAAAAGTGTAACTAGGTCGGTCTTCATATTGACTATGTAATTATGTATTTTATGTAAAGAACAAGACAAAGATAATAAAATCTATATTGGTTGTACTTGCTTCATGGGTTTCATGAGCAAGATTTTATCTTAGGTTAATAGATTTCTTCTTGATGTCTATCTAGGGTTTGTCTTATGTTTATAAATGTATTCAGTGTCATGTATATGAAGAACCTAGTCATTGAATGCTCCAAGACCTTGTCCTAAAAGCTATGGGAGAATGGATTGAAATAATTCTTATATCAACGATGGAAATATATGATGAAGTTGGTCTCCACACTGATAATTAAGTCGGTTTACAAGCTAGTGGATGGTTGGCCTAAAAGCAAGAAGACTACCACTATATATTCACTACCTCTGCGGTCAATTACTCACCAAGCAACATTGCGGATCTCTCAGAAGTGACACAACAAAGTATAATGCGGTCAACTAAAAGTAATATGGTCAACTCTGAAATGTTCAACGTTGATCTCTGTGTGCGGACAATACATAATACAGTGCAGATTATACGTAGCAACAAATACGATCATCACTGTAATGTGGTATTCAATTGAAAAGAGGAATGCGATTACACCCGAAGAGGAATGCAATTACACGTGAAGAGTAATTCGGTTACACCTGAACTGTAAATGCGGTCATCCCTAAGAGTTGCGATCACCACTGTAATGCGATATTCAACTGAGAATTGCGGTGATGTTCAATTGAGATTTGCGGTGATATCCAAATCAAAATGTGGTATTCAACTGAGAATTGCGGTCATATCTCAAACAATCTACGGATTCTTGATAAGAGCTTCAATGCGGATCTGAAGGGTGAATTTCTCTATGTAAAAGCGCAGTCAATAAGAGTCGGTTTTACCTGAGGTGGAACAATGGTTTGCAATGTGAATATCTAAAGTGGATGTGAAAAATTAAGGGTTATTGCTGAATTTACCTTCCCTCTCACAGTTAATAAAAGAAAGGATAGTATAGAATGGTGCACGAAAGAAAGATTAGCATGGAATATCGTCAAAGAAGAAGTAGCAAGGTCTTGGAAGAATTCATAGGTCAAGGGTCTAAGTCTAGGTCATGGTACTTGTCATTTGAAGATCTATAAGAAGAATTCTTTGCGGGTTTTCCTCTCAAAGAGGGAGAGGTTTTGCCCTGGCTCTAGGAGCCTAAGTTTGTGTCGTATTTATTTTTGATAATTGACTTAATGAACGACTAAACAAGATAACAAAGAGAAGACATAAGTAACTCAAGTAAGCTCACAAGTAATTATCAAGAAGAGAATTTGTATTAATTTCCAGCCCTCCAAATTCTCAACAAGAGGGTGAGTAGCACGTCAGAGAGGGAGTAGCAAAAGTCCAGAAGGAAGACTTTCGGATTCTGGAAGAGGCAGAGTGAGGAAGAGCAAAGTCCACAGGAGCTCTGCGCAATCACAAGAGGGTCCAGCGTGAAGGCAAAGGGTCCATCTTGGGGGCAGAAAGTTGTTATGGAGTGTGATTGAATTCTCACAAAGTTTCTCTCAATATTTCCTTAAGTTTAGATTGTCAGTAGGGCATCTACAATTATTGTACTCATATTTGTTGTTGAAGATTAATAAGAAAACCCTCATCTGTTGCACCAGTTTTCCCGCATTGGATTTTTTCGGGGACAATTGTCCAAAAATATTTGTGTTAATTGTGTGTGTGCTAGAATTTCTCTGTTTCCAGTATTTTATTTCCGCAGTAATTTTATTGTGAAAAGTGCAGTTGTGAATTTATTATTTGTTTGTTGTAGCAAATAAACTGTATAACTAAATTTACAGTTAAAAGAATATTTTCCAGTTGCTGCAAAAAATGAAATTTTTCACAATGAGATCTCATGAGAAGAGCTAGCAGTGGTAGAGGATCGGGAGGGAGAAGCTCCCAAGGCTGATCAGGGACCAACAACACCAATAGTAGGGACACAGTTAGCGTATCTAAAGGACGTGCTAGATATTCCTTCAAGCTCTACCAAGAGGAGGTTGAGATGGGCTGAGCAAATCTTGAGAGATGCTGAGGAGCGTGTGGAGGTTCTTAGTAGCACTTTTAGGCAGAGCAAACCACCAACAAGATTTTCTTGTTATTTGGCAATGACGAGCAGTGTCAGTGAGTCTGAGCCTTCCACTTTTGAGGAGGCTATACATGAGCAGGTTTGGAGGGATGCCATGGTGGAGGAATATAACTCCATCAGGAGCAATGATGTATGAGACATAGTGTCGAGACCAGAGGAAAGTTTGTGGTCTTTGTGGTCACTTCTCGATGGATCTATAAGATCAAACAAGTTACTAATGGTAGTGTCGAGAAGTACAAAACAATGTTCGTGGTGAGAGGGTTATCCTAGAAGGAGGGAATGGATTACGAGGAGATATTCGCACTTGTCGCTAGATATGCATCCATTAGAGCAGTTATGTCCATTGCTTTACAGATGGGGTGGAGGATACACGAGATGGATGTAAAGACTGCTTTCCTCAACGGGGTGACTGAGGAGGAAGTGTATATTGTGCAACCTCAAAGCTTTGAGGTGCATGGGAGAGATTCCCATGTATGCAGATTATATAAGGCCCTCTATGAGCTGAAGCAGGCTCCACGCCCATGGTATGCCAAGATCGTTGGGTATCTTCTTGGTTTGGGCTTCACCAAGAATGAGGCGGATCCCAACTTGCACTATGTACTTAAGTATGAGGAATTTCCGCAGTGCATTATATTAGATATCAATTTTGGGATTCAACTGCGTTAAGTATGTCATTCATCTATGACCATTTCCATGAGAGGTAGTCGTAACTGACTAATTTTTCATGATCTTTAAATAGATCACTTAGCACTCATTGCATCGGGTTATGCTCACAGGGGTGAAGAAGTGGGATTGAAACTAGTGAAATGAATCGCATAGCTCCGGAAGTGATGATTGACGCTATTTGATTCATTTCACTATTTCAATCCCACTTCTTCACCCCTGTGAGCATCAACCGATGCAATGAGTGCTAAGTGGACTATTAAAAAATCATGAGAAATTAATCAGTTACGACTACCTCTCATGGAAATGGTCATAGATGAATGACATACTTAACGAAGCTGAATCCCAAAAATGATATTCAATACTATGTACTTGTTGAGCATGAGTCGGTCATCTTTGTACTTTGTGTGGACGATCTCTTCTTGACAAGATCAGAAAAGCTCATAGGGATGGAGAATCTTGCTTTGAAGCTTGAGATGAAGGAAATTGGCTTGATGCACTACTTTTTGGGATTGGAGGTGTGGCAGCAGCTAGGAGAGATTTTCCTTAGACAAGGCAACTATGCAGTTGAGATCTTGAGGAGGTTCAGGATGGAGAAATTCAGACTTATGTTTACATTGATGATCACTAACTTGAAGAAGCTAAGTGCTTCTGAAGGCAAGCTCGAGTTTCCCACATTATACAAGCAGCTGATAGGTTCCTTGATGTATCTGGTCAACACTAGGGTGGATATATATTTTGTTGTGAACACACTCAACTAATTCATGGTGGAGTCGAGACAGGATCATTGGGTGGTAGCGAAGCATGTTTTGAGATACCTATGAGGTATGGTGGACTCTGGAATGAGAAATGTTAGAGATGGAGTGGAGTTGCAGCGGTACACAGATTATGATTGGGCAGGGGATGTTCTCGACAGAAAATCCACGTCTGGATGTTGTTTCAGCTTGGGATCAACCATGAGTTCATGGTACAACAGGAAGCAGCAGCCAGTGGCACTTGGTTCAGCAGAGGCATAGTACATGGCAGCGGGTATGGCTAGTTGTGAGGCAGTATGGCTTTGCAAGATGCTTGCAATACTATTTGATTTGCAGATGGGGCCAGCAATGATTCACTATGATAAACAGAGTTGCATTAAGCTCTCTGAGAATAATGTGTTTCATGATCAGTCCAAGCACATCAATATCATATATCACTTCATCAGAGACAAGATCCAGAGAGGTTCTTTGAGATTGCAGTACATTTCTATAGAGGAACATGTGGCATATATTCTCACTAAGCCTCTAGTGAAAGGGAATTTTGTGAAGTATCAAGATAAGCTGGGGGTGGTGGAGAATCCCTTCCTTCATAGGAGTGTTGAAGCTAGTGCTAGCTTCGAAACATCATTTGCATAGGCTTGGTGTCTCGGCATGTGGTAGATGATTTGTTGCCTTTGTAGGTGCTTGCTTGGTGGAGTAAGTGATTTACGTCTTCTTTCCTAAGTTTAACTTAGGAAAAGTACAATAATTAAAGTCAAATAATTGTTGTGGACTATTAGGTCATTTTCTAAAGATAAATAATTTAATTATTTAAATGACTTGAAATAATCTCAATCGTCGATCTTCGAGATGTTGTAGAAGGGAGATTAGGGTTAGGGATTTGGACTTAATGAAGATTATAAAGGAAGCCTAGCAAAAGAGGTCAAGTCATACAAGAACTCAAGAGAGCGAGTCATCACACAGAGAGAGATTTTCTCTAGTGCAAGTGGTTCAGTGGACTGGAGCGTAGAGGAGGAGAAGTACGAGAGAATTGAGGACGAATCCAGGAGACCGAGTTGAGGAGACTATAGGGCCGAGTTACTGGAGGAAGGTCGATTTGATTTAGAGGAAATCGAGTTGTTGGTGGGGCGAGTTATTTCTTGAGGCATAGTGATAAAAAGCAGGGAGGGCACAGGTCAATTTTCTCGATGATTGACGAGGCTGAATTTCTCTAGATCGATTTCTTCTAAAGGGCAATTTCCAGGTGGCCGAATTCCTTGGGCAGAATTCATCTTGTGGGGGGCGAGTTACAAGTTCCAATTATTGTATTTTTCCTTGTATCTTTGTCGATCGAAAACTAAGATTTTCTAGATTAATAGATGATGGAGAATTGTTGTGGGCGAATTATTTTTGCAATGTGTGATTTATCTCTCTGATTTGAATTCCGTTGCATATATTCATTTCTAGAAGTTAAAAATACCAATGATTTTATTTTTTGGCAATTCAATATTTATATGGCCAAATAAATAAATTGATGGGAATAAAATAAATTGCCGTAAGAAACTAAATATTGCTGGTATTTGGAAATTTAACAATAATAGATGCTTCTGAAACTCTTCACTTCCAAAGATTTTTGGAATATCACGCTTCCAACGCTTCACGCCCAAAAGACATCCCCGCTTCATGCAACATTGGCATCGACTATTGGAGATCAGCCCTCTATGGGAGCATTGAGCTAAACATGTTGTAGAAATTATATGCACTAATCATGCATATGTCCAGGATCCACTTGATCTCACACTATTTAACTTTATGCAAGATACTGAATCATTCCACTTGTTAATCTTTTGCGGAAAATTAATTGCACACACATGTAAAGCATAAATAAAAATAATCGCACATAACACAGTTGTTTTTAACCGGGAAAGCCTGAAGCTGAAAACCCCAACTATATATTATGTATCATGGAATCATATGACAATCTTCATACAAAGCTTATCAAGCTCTCAGTATAGTACAATCGTCATACACTAATCAGGAACAATCTTGCAAATCCATGCACCGATCTTTTCCCTCCTGCTAGCCTGCCTCCACTGCGCAATCCCTGCTGAAGAATAGCACTGAACGAATTCGAATTACCCTTGCCTTGACTACGCAATCCTCATTGGCAACTCCAATGTGTGTGTGATGTAATCAATGCATCACTATAGTCACAACAGATAGTCTATCTTGCCCTTTCACCTATCTCTCCACTGGGTCTCCACTGAAACTGCCATGCACTGTAGTTAACTGTTGTATTGTTCAGTTGATTAATGAGTTATTATTTGTGAATTAATTAACTAATTAATTCACTCCACTCTCACTAGTGTATCATTCAATTAGACTAGATACAACTAGCTCAACTGAGTCTAACTGAGTTAAACTGAATACAACTCCATGAACTACTCTTCCAACTCTGTCATAACTTTGCCACTTTAGTTCTAACTGAGTCCTCCATGCATGAACCACTAGTAAACCCTGGGAATTGCGTAATTCCTTTAGCCTACTGATTTTCCAAGTCCGTGCACTGAAATTAAGTGCTCCAAGAGAATAAGTTGATGTTTATTGTTGGATTATTATTAAGAGCTAATAATAATCGACATGCATCTATTTTTAGATCAACGATCTATAAATAGACTTCGCCCAATATTCTAAAAATAGAATTTCATCTATTTTTTCAACTTGATCAACCATCCAGAAATAGCATCCTGCAACTTCTGAAATATGATCACCATGTCTAAAAATAGACATAGTCTAAAAATAGACTTGTGCCAAAAATAGCCTGCGGGCCCACTTAGTGAAGGCGACTCTTTTCACTAAGCTCATGATCTTGTTGAATCTCAACACTCCCTCTCAACAAGATAGGGATTATCTTTCATCCCGATCCTGCCTCTATGGTATTCGAATTTGCTCCTGGTGAGCGCCTTCGTCAAAATATCTGCATCCTGATCGCCTATAGGAATGTACTGAAGCAACATGATCTTCCACTGCACACAATCTCTGATATGATGATACCGGATATCAATATGTTTAGAACTATCATGAAATATAGGATTAACCGAGAGTTTAATACAACTCTGATTATCACAATGCATCACTGTGGGATCTAAATGTGAACCGAACAAACCAACCAGGATCTTCCTCATCCAGATAGCCTCACATGCAGCTTGCTTGCTGCCATGTACTCCGCTTCCGCTGAACTGAGTGCCACAGATCTTTGTTTCCTGTTGTACCAAGAAACTGCCGTAGATCCGATACTGAAAATCCCTCCTGATGTGTTATTTCTATCTGTTGGGCTTCCTGCCCAATCTGCATCCGTGAAGCCATGCAACTTCACCTCATCCATCTGTCTGTACCTTAAACATACTCAGATGTGCCCCTAAGATATCTCTAGACATGCTTGCCTACCTTCCCAAAGAGCTTGGTAGGCTTAACCATCGCTTGTGAAAGCTGGTTCACCGCATAGCATATGTTCGATCTTGTATTGACTAAATACATGAGCGAACCCACCAATTGTTGATAAACAGTGGCATCCACTACCTCTGCCGATGTAGCATCCTCTTTCTTCCAATTTCCTGGAAGAGGAGTGTCGATAGGCTTGCAGCCTTGCATGTGAAACTTCTCCAGTATCTCCCGAGCATACTTGCATTGAGACACAAACAGTTCACCTTCCCACTACCATATTTCCAATCCAAGGAAATAATGAAGGAGGCCCAAATCCTTCATCTCAAACTCCTTTGCAATATCTGCCTTGCATGAGTGTATCAATTGCTCATCACCTGTTAGTATTAAATCATCAACATAAAGTACAATGATTAAAAGCTTACCCTCCACCACAATCTGGTACAGGTTTGCATCGCCTCACTCTTGGTGAAGCCAAGTCCAGTGAAATAGCTATCGATCTGAGTGTACCAAGCATGTGGTGCTTGTTTCAACCCATACAGCGCTCTTTTGAGCCTGCACACATGCGACTCGCTGTTGAAGATCTCAAATCCTTCAGGCTGCTCAATGTACACCTCTTCCTCAATGATACCATTAAGGAATGCAATCTTCACATCCATTTGATGAATGTGCCAACCCATCTGCGCTGAGAGAGCAAGGATGGTCTGTATGGAAGAATACCGTGCGACAAGTGCAAAGGTATCTTCATAGTCAATCCCCTCGATCTGTGAGAAGCCCCGACAACAAATCTTGCCTTATACTTCTTGACACTCCCATCAACAGCTTGCTTTACCTTGTAGATCCATCTTGATCCTACAACTAATTTTCCCATCGGCCTTAGAACAATCTCCCAAGCATTGTTTCTGACAATGGAGTCATACTCCTCCACCATGGCATCTACCCATGTGGGCTCCTACACTGCTTCTTCGAAAGAAGATGGCTCTGTCACGATACACTTACTCATAAGAGCCATGTATCCAGTAAATCGGTCAGGTGACTGTCTCCATCTGCGTTGTGATGTAGGGACTCCTACATTCTGTGCCGCATCAAGCTTCAGTCTCTCAGCTTTTGTGGTACGCCTTTTGCCTTGTCTGATGTTTGGTTCTGCATGAGTGGACTCCTCCACTCCATGAATCTCCTGCTGTGGTTGATCCACATCCGGAGGCTCATCTTTCGAAACAAGCAGTGCCTTCACTGTATGCAAGTCTAGCTCCCTCTCAAGCATAGCTTGTGCAGCACCCATGATTGTTCTGTTCTTCCTCTCCGCGACCCCATTCTGCTGTGGGTTATGAGGCGCTATGAGTTCTCTTCGAATTCCTTCTTTGCTACAGAAGTCTTTGAATTTGCCCGAGATGTATTCACCACCATTATCGCTCCTTAGAGCTTTCACTAGCTTCCCCGACTCCTTCTCCACCAATGCCTTGAACTCACAGAACTTTGAGAACGTTTCAATCTTCTTCTGCATGAAGAAGATCTAGCATCTACGAGAACAGTCATCAACAAATATAACATAATACATGTGTTTTGTTGTTGAAGCAACCGAGAAAGGTCCACACATGTCTATGTGAATTCTCTCCAGGATCACTGAAGCACGATTCTCCTTCTCATGAAAGGTGGTCTTCACAAACTTACTCATAGTACATCCCTTGCACTGATCTGACTGCGCAAGAGGACTCTTGGGAAGTCCAGTAGAAATCTGCTGCAAAATCTTCAAAGCGCCATGGTGAAAATGGCCCAATCTCCTGTGCCATAATTCGCCCTCATCCCGGCTCACCACTTCTTCTGCTTTGCCCACCATTGCAGCGCAACCATCTACCTCCAGCTTGTAGAGATTCTTAATTCGAACCCCTATCTTCTTGGTTTGACCTATTGTTTTATGTCGAAGGCAGGCTTTTCCCTCACTGAAAACAACATCATAACCCTAGTTTTCCAGCATTGCGACTGAGACCAAGTTCTTCTTCAGACCTGCAACATGCATAACATTCTTCAACAAGAATGGATTACCGGACTCCCTCTCAAAGGTAATGGTCTCAATGCCAGTCACACTGTATCGACCATCGTCACCCATCTCTATATGCATCTGGAGGTCCTTCTCCTCCTAGTCACTAAACAACTCTTTGTCTCCCGTCATATGGAAAGATGCACCACTATCAAGATACCACACCGATCCCATACAACTTGAAACCAAGCATGCGATCAAGGAGAAATCAAGTTCAAATTGCGAGGCTAAGGCCTCTCCAGCTACAGATCCAGCAACCTTCTTGTTCTTCTTCTTCTGTGGACAGTTAGTGGCAAAATGTCCATGTTCGTGACAGTGAAAACACTTCACTCTGGACAAATCTTGCTTCTTGCCTTTAGCATCGGATTTTGAAGGATGTTTCTTCCCCTTCCCTTTCCTTGCTTTGGCAGCCAAAGCGCAATTCTCTTCATCTTCATTCTTCGATGAAGATCCATCCCTGGTACCCCGCCTTATCTCCTCCTGCACAAGATCTGACCAAAGTTTCTAAAAGCTCCCATCCCTAGCCTTCTTCATCACCACTGATAAGAGTCTTCAGAGTTATGCCAACTCTTCTAAGCCCAAGAAGAGCCAAGCTCAATAAGTCTTTCTTCATCAACAAGAACTTCACACTTCCCGCTCATCCTCGCAAGGGACAAACTTCGTGAGGTATTTTGGAATACTGTCAGCTTTCTCCATTTTTATTTTTTCTGAGCTTGTCTAAGCGCCAACTTCCTTCTCGGTCACTTCGGCTTTGGAACAAGTTTGTCAAAGCCTTTCCACATTAAGAATGGAGTGCTTTTGAAGGAAAGGCTCTATTACTAATATGGTCCTTCACACTCCAACATGTAATCCTTCGTCTTTGTCGTCTCTTGCCATGCGTCATACCTGTGCTGATCTAGATCCCGCTTTAGGAACATCGCTATCGATGAACCCTTCGCTCATTATCCTCCAAAGATCAGCTCTCCTATCCATCCTTCCAGGCTATGTAATTCGAGCTCCCATCAAGGGCATACTCCAATCTCAACCCGTTGAAAGACATTTCAATGTATACTCGACTTCTGCACCAAGAATCTTCTGTAGCAAATTCGAATTGTCCACCAGCACAAACTCACTTTACAATTGCAATCTTCAATTAACAATGCTCTGATACCATGTAGAAATTATACGCACTAAGCATGCATATGTCCTAGATCCACCTGATCTCACACTATTTAACTTTATGCAAGATACTGAATCATTCCACTTGTTAATCTTTTGCGGAAAATTAATTGCACACACATGTAAAGCATAAATAAAAATAATCGCACATAACACAGTTGTTTTTAACCGAGAAAGCCTGAAGCTGAAAACCCCAACTATATATTATGTATCATGGAATCATATGACAATCCTCATACAAAGCTTATCAAGCTCTCAGTACAGTACAATCTTCATACACTAATCAGGAACAATCTTGCAAATCCATGCACCGATCTTTGCCCTCCTGCTAGCCTGCCTCCACTGCGCAATCCCTGCTGAAGAATAGCACTGAATGAATTCGAATTACCCTTGCCTTGACTGCGCAATCCTCATTGGCAACTCCAATGTGTGTGTGATGCAATCAATGCATCACTATAGTCACAACAGATAGTCTATCTTGACCTTTCACCTATCTCTCCACTGGGTCTCCACTGAAACTGCCATGCACTGTAGTTAACTGCTGTATTGTTCAGTTGATTAATGAGTTATTATTTGTGAATTAATTCACTCCACTCTCACTAGTGTATCATTCAGTTAGACTAGATACAACTAGCTCAACTGAGTCTAACTAAGTTAAACTGAATACAACTCCATAACTACTTCTTCCAACTGTGTCATAACTCTGCCACTTGAGTTCTAATTGAGCCCTCCATGCATTAGCTCCAGTAAACCCTTGGGAATTGCGTAATTCCCTCAGTCCACCGATGTGCCACATCTGTGCACTGAAACAAAGTGCTCCAAGAGAATAAGTTGCTTTTAGTGTCTGATTATTATTAAGAGCTAATAATAATCGACATGCATCTATTTTTAGATCAGCGATCTATAAATAGACTTCGCCCAATATTCTAAAAATAGAATTTCATCTATTTTTCCAACTTGATCAACCATCCACAGATAGCATCCTGCAACTTCTGAAATATGATCACCATGTCTAAAAATAGACTTGCGCCAAAAATAGCCTGCGGACCCACTTAGTGAAGGCGACTCTTTTCTCTAAGCTCATCATCTTGTTGAATCTCAACACATGTAACATTCCTTACAGGTAAGGTGACTGTCCGCTGATCAGAGAAAATTGCACTTGACTGTTACCTTGCTTTGGTGAAATACTAAGTGTGAACATGCTAACAACATAATTTTTTTATTTACTCCCACTATGTTTCAGCCTTCAGGAATTGATGACAGGCCCTGTAGATATTAAAGACCCAATAACCCCTAAGATCTTCCCCAATGCAGTGTGCTAAAGTAACGTTTCAGTAAAAGTGTAATAATATGCAAAAATCCTTACTCAAAAAAAAAGAGTTTAACAATCTGAGGCTTCGCTATTCAAAGAATTAGACATGTCCTTCACATGATTGAAAATCTCCAATTACTTCTTAGAACTCTGAAGCCTAACTTTTACCTCTGTTTTGATGATTAACATAAGACACTTTTCCTATGCCACTAATAGAACAAGCATTAAAAAAAATGTTATTACAGAAAACATGGTGATCTGATAGATCAAACTGCATATCAATAGCATGGATTATAGTGCAGCAATTGCATACCGTATCATAATCCAAGGAGAAAAACACAATTTTTTCATCAGCTGCCCCAGTGACACCACCTCTGCACTCTTCATCTAGTGCGAGGCTTAGAACTGAATCAAGATCAAAAGGTGAAAGGTTAACACCCAAAGAAACATGCCAAATCTTTCCTCACTCTAAGCTATTTCTGTGTCAAGATACAAAGGCATTGTCAGAGAATCAAGGAATGAACTTTGCTGCAGTAAACCAGTGAAAATACAAAAAATATCCATATAATAATTGCATGATTTAATTTAAATTTTTTTATTTTTTAAATCATAAAAATGAAAAATGCAAAAACTCAAAGAAGACAAACCCGGTTCAGAATGAAATTTAGTGGAAGTAACAGGTGTCCTTGGATTCCTTAAATCCCACCAAGCAAGGCTTCCATCCTCATACCTGTCAATGCCACACCAGAAGGTGAACAAAAGATAAGATTCACATAAGCATCAGAAGGAGAACAAAAGATAAGATTCACATAATGTTGTAATGTTGCACAGCCTTCATTAGAGGAAGTATAATGTTGACAATTAGGGATAAGAACCTTGCCAAACCTTTAGGTAAATAATCTACGAATGGCTACATGTTCACAAGTAGGGTGGAGAACCAAAGAGGGTAGTGACCCTAACTACGATCGCTTGGGTTGAAATATGCTTGTCAGCACTACACAAGGAAAGAGAGCCAACAATGTCCCAAGTACAAAATTAAAGAACATGTTGAGCTGTGACAATGGAGTTAAATATTGAGCACACATACTTAAAACCCAAACCCTAGTAAGAATTCATAAAAATCCCTATAGCTTCCCAATTCCAAATACAACATTTGTTAAAGGCATTGTCATCCAGCATTCTATGCAAAAGGACAATATCAGAGAGAAATTGAAGTAATCCAAATCTTCAGAAGACAAGTTAACATTACAACCCCTCTCCCTACAAAATCAACTACACTTGAGAAGGTTCAAAGGGAACATTTCCCCCAATCTCTACTGATATCGTATCAAAACTATGGGTCCCAGATGATAGAGAACCGACAGAAGCCCCTTTGGGTGGTGGAGCAAGCACTAGATCCTCTTGAGATTGACGAACCACGTAAATAGTTAGCTACTCAATCATACAAGGCAAACCCAAAACCACATTCTAAATGTACCCATAAAGTGAAGTGTAATGTTATATTAAAAAAAAACATCCAACAATTAGTTGCAAAATATATAGAATCATGAATATTTGTACATAAATCAAGTAGAAATGGGATCCATAGTACAATAATGATTAATTATTTGAGCATCAACCATCTAGAATCTAGATTTTATCAATTATAATAAACATATAAATTTTTAAGTCCTATCATAGAAAGTAGACTATTACCTTATGGAATGAAATAGTTTATCTAGCAACTGTCAAAAATAACATGCCCAAATAATTATGCTTACAAAATAGGCCATCTATACACCGAATTATGAAGACCAAAAGGTCCAAAACAATAAACTTAACCTCTTGCTAAACACTTCTCTATTGATTTTTGTAGCATCAAAAAGTACTCTAAGTCTCAAATTTGGTGTGGAGGCTTAGACACTTGTATTCCAAAGAAACCAAAAACCGTTTGTGGAAATTCCACTCGGTTCATGTTGTATTAAAATAATTAATTATTTTAATGGGGACCCTAAGTCTAAACTTCGAGAAATTAAATAATTAATGGGTATTATTAAAACAGAGTGTGAATCTTCTAGAGAACGAAGATCAAGTCACGTTTTAATCTTAGCCATCGATTAGACATCTAATCTGGGTCATTGATTTGTCAACGAGAAGACTATAAAGGAAGGCTTGAGGGTCATTTGGAAAACACACTGAGGCAGTTACTCAGTTGCCCAAGAAGATCGATTTTCTCACTATCTTAAGTTCGACACGAGAAATCGATTCAGAGGGACAGTTGCAAGGTGGAGAGAGAGAGGGATCGACAAGGGCTAAGGATACAGAGCTTGACAGAGAGAAGCAGCGCAAACGAAGGACTACGCAAAGGAAGTGACGCAGTAGCAGTGAGAACGCAGGGGCTGTGACGCTGGAACTGCATAACCACTGCGCAGATGCTGAAGCAGAGGGACGTAGAGGCTCTCCGGGGTCAGAAAATAACTGGGAAGCAAGTGAGGAACTCTGTTGTAAATTCCTCATAGTATTTTCTTACTGTGAAATTTTTTGAATCTAAGTTATGAAAATCCTACTACAGAAATATGATTTGCATTGCCTACTTGTCTTATTAAATTACAAGTTATTTTTATGAATATTCAGTAAAAATATTAATGCAAATACACTGCAGCCTACACAATTATCCAAATCAAGTACTAAAAAATAAGTAAAGCATTCAGACAAAGGACACGTATTTTTCGAACAAATGTCACCGAAAAAACCCAATGCGGGAAAACCGGTGCAGCAGATCTGAGGGTTTATATTATTAAGCAACAATATTCTGAGTACATCTAGGGTGTCAAAATCCGACTGACCCAACAGAGAAATCCTTCGCAGACAGAAATAAATCGTGAGTTTTACCTCACTCTGCAAGTCCCGGCTAATCCGGATCAATAATTGGTGAAGCCCCAGTTGACTCTGCGTTGCCTCTGCACATTAGATGCGTAGGCCTGTGTGGGTCTGGTTGAGGACTGTGTCACCACTTCTTTGCGCTGATCTGCCTCTCAAAAACTGAGTTTCAGCCCTCCTGGCTCAGAAACCCCAGTCTCCAACTAAATATGGATGGTCTCTCGGAATCACTGCTCAGCCCCTGTGTGAGCCCTACGTGGGCCTACATCACCCTCTCTGGGGTCTGTGTCACCTCTCTTAGTGGTTGTGTTGTTCCCTCTACTGCTTCTGCTGCCCTTGCTCTATTATGTACTCTTGGTCCTCTAACCAATTACTGCATCTACCCCTCACTGCTTCTCTGAATCACTCAAATCTGATCTTCGTCTGAGCACTGCTTCGTCAGAAGAATTCAATCTCTTAGACTCACTATGTGTATTCTCCAACTGACCCCAAGCCTTTCCTTTATACTTTTTCTATTTATGAATCAACGATTGTGATCTAATCTCTAATCGACGGTTAAGATTAGAAAAGAATTGATCTTCGTCACTTAGAACATTCTCACCCACGTGTTAAATTAATTCACTTTCATTATTTAATTT
The DNA here is from genome assembly GCA_034641835.2 of Pinus albicaulis. Lineage (NCBI taxonomy): Eukaryota > Viridiplantae > Streptophyta > Pinopsida > Pinales > Pinaceae > Pinus > Pinus albicaulis. The sequence continues at coordinate 611,607,013 of CM076584.1, read as the reverse complement.
CCCTAAGTTTAGACTTAGGGTCCCCATTAAAATAATTAATTATTTGAATAACTTAAGCTCCGGGTGGAATTTCTCCAAATGATTTTTGGGTCTTGGAGATCTCATGTGTTCTAGCCCCTCCACAAATTTTTGGAGCTAGAGCACATCCGATGCTACCCAAAAATCAACACTCCCTCTTAGCGAGGAATGTGCTCTAGCAATACTTCAATACCAGAAGCAGTACCCTGTTCCACGGCATCGGTCCTCTGCGTTGTTGATGCTTGACTGTTGCCCCTCATCCACTACGTTGTTGCCTTCTGTACTGCTACCCATGACACTACCACTTGTCACTGCCTCATCTGTACTACAGCTCCCTCTCAAATGCTGCATCATGTTGCCCATAGCACTGCCGCTGCTAACTGTTGCACTGCAACTCAGTTGCTGAGAGTTTAAGCAACTGAAAAATCCACCCAAAAACTTGACATACAAGTCAGCCTGGATGCATCTTGATGGTGAAGCTCCCTTTGCTGCTAATTTTGCGCTGACCCTCTGATGCTCTGCATTGTTGCTGCTGCTCTGCACTGCATTATTGAAGTCCATCAACCACTGCGTTGCTGCTGCTGCCTCTGCTCTGTGCTGCTTCAGTCTTCAGCATCCTAGCTATGCCATTGTTGCTCCATCCTCCTCACACTAATTGACTCCAGTCATCTTGCTACTATCATTAAGGGCTCTCGTAGCTCGTATGTGATCTAAGATTTTGGGCACCTCAAGGATCTTGCCCCGCACTGAAGTTCAAAGAACTACAGATCAATATCGCCCCACCTCTTCTCTCGAGGCACATGAGCACTCATGGCGACATCATCATCATCCCCATCATCGTCCTTTGCTGCAACAGCCTTCGAATTAAAATCTTCTTTTCCCTTCTTTTGAGGGAATTGTGTGGCAAAATGTCCCAATTCTCTACACCTGAAGCATCTGACATTCGAGAGATCCTTCTTCTTCCTTATTTGTTGCCCATGATGTCCCTTAGATGTGAGTGTCGCATCTTCCTCTTCCTCCTTCTTGATCTTGATCCCCGTACTGCTGCTTCTTGCCTTGGTCAACCTTCTGATCTCTTCTTGTCGAAGAGCTACCCACATCTCCTCCCAGTTGGAAGAGTTGCTCTGCCAAAAATACCTTGGACAAAGGTTTCCTAGTCTTCCACGACTGTATTTAGGGCAGTCCTGACCAGAAGTCCATCATCTGGTGTAGCCCCTACGGAAGCTAGCTGATCTTCGATCGCTCGCAATCTGATAAGGAAGGGGTCAATATCTTCTCCCTTCTGCATCTGAAACAATCTCAGTTGATTCTCAAGCAACATCCTCTGTTGGACAGAGGTTCCCTGGTACATTGTGGTCAAGGAAGTCCACATTTCCCTTTCCGTGCTCTTCTCGGAAATATGTGGGATCACATGATCCTTGGCTCCATCCATGATCATGCGTTTTTCCTTCACTTGAGCCTCTTCGTACTTCTTGAGAGCATCAGCATCAACAGGAACAACAACTGCATGCAAGACATGATCCTTGATGTGATATCATCCAAAACAGACAGGATCCTAGCCTTCCAGATGACAAAGTTGGATGCTCCATCCAACCTGTCCTGATCCCTTAGTCCATGTGCAACCATCTCTACACCATAAAAAATGTCAAACTAGTTCTCTTCTCCCTCTTTTGTCGCTGCCCCAGCAAAACTCGGATATGAGCTTCTTTGGCACTAGAAACCCTCTAAGGAACAAGCTTCCTTTGAAACTTGATTTCCTTCACGGAAATCCTTCCGCCAACTGATGTCAAATCAATCCTCTCCAATCACTCTTTGTTGTTGATCAGCACTGGATCTAGACTTCTTGGCAAGAAGTCTTCTAATGAACTGTTTCCCTCTACTTTTCCACTGCCCCACTAGACATTGTTCTGCACCAATAGAAACAATGCCCCACCAGCAACTCCTAAAGAAATCGAACTGCTCTTCCAACCTCGGTAACCAGAAAGACGGAGGCTCAAAACCTCTGCGCTGGCCCAGCAAGCATTGCACTGCCTCTGCGCAGCTACAACATCACCCTAGCTGGTTGACGCAGGCTCTGCGTGAGCCCCTCTAGTGACTGCGTCACCCTTCCTTGCCTCTTTCTGGATCTGCGTTGTCACTCGGGACAGCTGCCTTGCAGGGAATTTCCTTCGTCTTCTGCTGATGGCTTCAACTCTACTTGATCTGCAACACGCTCTGATACCATGCGAGAATTTATGAATCTTAGTTAAAAAAATCCTACTACAGAAATCTGATTTGCATTGCCTACTTCCCTTATTAAATTACAAGTTATTTTTCTGAATATTCAGTAAAAATACTAATGCAAATAGTTGCAACCTACATAATTATAGAAATCAAGTACGAAAAATAAGTAAAGCATTCAGACAAAGGACACGTATTTTTCGGACAAATGTCCTCGAAAAAACCCAATGCGAGAAAACCAGTGCAACAGATCTGAGAGTTTATATTATGAAGCAACAATATTATGAGTACATCTAGTGTGCCAAAATCTGGCTCACCCAACAGAGAAATCCTTGACAAACAGAAATAAATCGCGAGTTTTACCTCACTGTGCAAGTCCCGGCTGATCCGGATCAAGAACTGGTGAAGCCCCAGCTGCCTTTGCGTTGCCTTTGCGCAGTAGATGCTTAGGCCTACATGGGTCTGGCCGAGGACTGCGTCACCCCTTCTCTGCATTGATTTGCCTCTCAAATTGAGTTTCAGCCCTCCCAACTCAGAAACCCCAGTCTCCAGCTAAATCTAGACTATCCCTCAAAATCACTGCGCAACCCTTGCATGAGCCTTGCGTGCGTTTGTGTCACCCTCTCTGGGGTCTGCATCACCTCTCTTGGTGGTTGCGTTGGTCCCTCTACTGCTTCTGCTGCCCTTGCTCTATTATGTACTCTTGGTCCTCCGGGCAATTACTGCATCTGCCCCTCACTGCTTCTTTGTATCACTCAGATCTTATCTTCATCCGAGCATTGCTCCGTCGGAAGAATTCGATCTCTTAGACTCACTGTGTGTATTCTCCAACTAACCCCAAGCCTTTCCTTTATACTTTTCTTGTTGATGAATCAACAGTTGTAATCTAGTCTCTAATCGACGACAAAGTTTCATAGCTAGAGCACATCCGATGCTACCCAAAAATCAACACTCGCTGTTCTGCTGGTCATTTTTTGTACAAGAGATTTTGTTGAAGAATAAATAAAAACCCTCATCTGTTGGACTGGGTTTCCCGCATTGGGTTTTTCCGGGGACAATTGTCCAAAAACAATTGTGTCATTGATGTGCTTGTATTACCTTAAGTTTTGCTCAACAACTTATTTGTGATAACTGCAATTATATTTATTTCAATATTTACTGAAGTAATTTCTATAAATAACTTGTTACTGAACAACAGGTAGGAGAAGTAATATCAGATACTGCAGGAGAATTTTGTTTTAGAAGTTTTCACATTCTCTAGAGAAGTGTTCACCAATTGTGAAAGCGCCCATGTTGCCAAAAGTTGTATCGGTGGGTAGCACCACCATGCATGTTGCGCCACACCTTGACAAACAATGTTCCACCATCACTTATGTTGGGATCCTCATCACTAGTATCATCCTTCATTCTTCTCCTCTTGTCTAGCATATGTTTCTACCTCGATTCTCTAGGGACATAAGTCGACATCACCTAGTTTTGATCAAATTGCCTAATCCAAGCCATAAAATATGATAGAAAAAGCTTAACATGTGTGATCAAAGATTTTGGTTTCGGTGAAGGATACATTTTTACTAAGGCCATGACAAAGGATTTCAACAATCAACACCACCAACACTGAGGTACAAATAGGGATTGGTGCTCTTGATTAAATGCCAATCACACGCCCTCATATATGATAGAATCCAATGAAACGTCGCAATCCCATTGATCCCAAAATCCTGAAAAATGTTAATTCTGTTGAATTTTGAATGGGATATGAAATTCTATTTTCTCCATATGAGTTCCAATGAGGTTGGAACTACTCTCGTTGGTGATTTCGAGGTCCAATGCAAGGGGGATAGTTCCTACAACACTGCTTTTGGTGCCATGACTAGAGATGTTTAGCCCTCTTCATTAGGGAGATCTTCCGACCTAGATATCAGCTCCTGCATGTCAAGCCCTACCATGGGATGCCTAGGGAAACATACTTTCATGTTGATAACAAAGCAACAAGCAGAAGGTAGAAGAATTTAACCTTACCATCAAGGAGCATCATTTAGGGGGGTCCAGGGAACGTTCAAGAAGAGTGACAAGAGGGTGTACGAGAGTGTGGTTACAACTTTTAGAAGCGCTTCGACAACAGTTCCATACAATTGGTGATTTCGGGATCCAATGCAAGGGGGATAGTTCCTACAACACTGCTTTTGGTGCCATGACTAGAGATGTTTAGCCCTCTTCATTAGGGAGATCTTCTGACCTAGATATAAACTCCTGCATGTCAAGTCGTACCATGGGATGCCTAGGGAAATCACAACATACTTTCATGTTGATTTTTCATAACAAAGCAACAAGCAGAAGGTAGAGTTCCAAAGTGCACGAATCAATAGAATGGTGAGACCTCGAGTCTCTCCTCAGCTTCCCTCTTTGGGAGATCAATTGATATCATCGAGACTGGTTCAAAGGTGTCAAACCATACATCAACCCCCACATCCTCAAAGCATTAAAGGGATTAGCTCCAAGTAGATCCAGGTAGGGCACCTCCCACCCATCAGACTACCTCCCAACTCTAGAGAAACTGCTAAAGAGCTATTCAAAGATATCTCTCTTCACCTTAGATGCTAGGAGTATCCCCAACTACTACATCCTTCCCTAGTATCATATAGCCAAACCCCTATATGGTTCTAGAGGACTCTAATAGCAATTCAGTGCCTAATTCACCCACCTTACCCTCAACATCAAACCCGGGAGACGTCGACATTGTTAGAGAGAAACCAGTGTGCAATAGATATTTTGTGTGTATACTGTGTATATACAGTGTAAATAAGTCATTGTATTATTAATGAATAAGAACCAAATGGTGATTACAAGCCTTTGTGGTGGTTTCCCTGTATAGGCATTGACTGGTCATGAAGGTGAATGGTCACATTGTTCGACCTTGACCTTTCATAACTTATGGTGTTACTAATTAATTATTTGATTATTTAAATAATTTTATTATTATCATTTTTTCAATATTATTTATTTAATTAATAATTTTTATGAATATTTTATTCATAACAGACATCATAGGCTTCACCATCAAATCTCTCCCTTTCTCTCAGTTGATTGGATCTTGGGTTGCCCACTTCTCTAGTATTGGGCAAGCTAGACTAATATTTTGTATCATCATACCTTTTTCACAGTTATATACATGTGTTTTGAGGTTGTACTTGTTGATATTTTGTGTATTGGAGTAGCATCGGATGTGCTTTAGCCCTGAAATTTTGTGGAGGGGCTAAGACACACAAGACCTCCAAAACCCAAAAAGCGTCTGGAGAAATTTCATCTAATGTGTGAGATATTAAAATAATTAATTTTTTTAATGAGGACCCTAACTCTAACTTAGGGAATTAGAAAAATTAAAGTGAATTAATTAAACACATGTCATGAAATGTTCTAAGTGACGCGGATCAAGTAGTCTTTTAATCTCAGACGTCGATAAGAGATTAAATCACGGTCGTTGATATGACAACGAAAAAGTATAAGAGAAAGGCTTGAGGGTCAGTTGGACACACACACTCGGAGGCAGAGCTGAGAGACTGAGCTGGAATTCTACGGTGGGTTTGCTAAGAATTTCCAGAAGAGTTTTCTGCAACAAGGGGTAGTATTGGCTAAGGGGATGATCTGATCCCGGAGCCAAGAGTCAGCAAGAGGCAGAGGAGCAGCGCAGAGGAGCAGGGGCAGCAGCAGCAGCTATGCAACGTAGAGAGCTTCAGCCGCTACACAGGCGCTACGCAAGCCTAGAAAGGGCAGCACTGAGCCAGTAGGAGACCTATAGGGTTACGCAGAGGCCATCTAGGGCACCATAGGGACCGCGTCACCCAGAGGCACGCAGAGGCTAGCAGGGCTGACGCAGGGGCTTTAGGGGCAGCGCTGGGGTTTCTAGAGACAAAAAGTGACTGAGTCTTGTAAATCCCGTTTGAGGGTGTGGATCAGTCAAGTTTTCAGTCTCCAGAACAACAGGTATTGCTGCAGATCTATTTTCGTCTGTCAGGTTAACTAGAAAGGTGCCAAGATTTGTTGTACTCAGATTCTACTTAATAAAATAAACCCTCATATCTGCTGCACCGATTTTCCTGCATTGGGTTTTTGCGAGGACATTTGTCCGAAAAATCTGTGTCACTTTCTTGAATGAGCATAATATTCAGTAAATGATCTATACGTGTATACACTATTAGTTGTGTTTACTTCAATATTTTCTGAATAGTTTCTGAAAATAACTTGTATAATTTAATCACAAGTAGGAGAAGTAAACCAAGATACTGCAGTAGGATTTTTGTATTATTGTATTCAGAAATTTTCACATGGTATAAGAGCGATTGTAGATCAAGCTGAATCTCCAGCAAAATCGACTGAAAACATATTTTCTGCAGGGTAGCAGCTGAAGCCGCAAATCCAGAGAGGGCAACTCAGCAACATGAGGATGCAGTCCCAACATAGGCTACACAGGGGTTGACGTAGTCCCATCTAGGTGATGCAAAGACAACACAGTGCCTTCCAGAGGGACGCAGGAGCAGCCTGCACTGCGTAGCTGCTGCGCAGAGGCTGCGTTGGGCCAGTCTGCTCACGCAGAGGCCAGCCAGAGGGATGCAGTCTAGTTATTTTTTCTATTGTGGAGCGATGTTGCTGAGATCCAGAAGCAGTGCTTCAGATCTTCAGCAGTTGCTGGTGTGGTGGAGATTCTGCTGGTGCAGAATTGTGCCTAGCTAGGTCGACAAAGAGTGGGAGGAAGACAGACACTCATCAAATCTGAGCCAAACAGATCTGAGATTCGATCAGGAAGTGATTGAAGAGAACTGTCCGATTGTCTTGGTTGAATATTTCCAAGAGGGAAATCAGTTGACAGAGGGTGCAACTACTATAGAGGGTCTCTGATCGCCAAGAAACCCAGATCCAACATTTTTGTTGAGTTTTGCAGCAAAAAGAGGGAGAAGAGTATTGTTTCGTCAGATTTGAGCTAGATGGCTTCTCATGGGCTGAGAGATCAGTACAGGTTGGACGGTGTGTCCAACTTCGTCATCTGGAGAGCCAGGATACTGACAGTCCTGGATGAGTATGACATCAAGAACCATGCGGAGAATGTCCTAGCCAAGCCTGCAGATCATGATCCTCTAAAGAAATTCAAGTAAAATCAAGCGCGGGCTAAGCATTTGATTATGGACGAAGTAAAAGATCACGTCATGCCACACATTGCCGGAAAGAAGACGACAAATGAGATGTGGAATGCTTTGGAGACGATGTATCAGGGAAGCTTCATTCAAAGAAAGATGGTTCAAGAGAATCATATGAGGTTGTTCCAGATGCAGAAGGGTGAGGAGATAGATCCCTTCCTTGTCCGATTTCAGACTATCCGAGATCAAGTGATTGCCATGGGTGCAACTCTGGATGAAGGGCTCTTGGTAACGACTGCCTTGAATGCAGTCACCAAGGAGTGGGAAACATTTGTCCAAATCATATTGGGCAGGGCAGCGTTACCATCCTGAGCGGACATGTGGGCAATCCTACATCAGAAGGAGATCAGGAGAATCACCAAGAGGTAGAACAACAGCAGTGGATCTGTTAGGGTGAAGAAAGAAGAGGAAGATGATGCAACCCTTGCATCAAAGGAATAGAGGCAGCAAGGGAAGAAGAAGAGGGACCTATCCAAGGTCTGGTGCTTTAACTGTGGCGAACTTGGACACTTCATCAACACTTTTCCTAAGAAGAAGGACAAAGGAACTTTTTATTCCAACGCTGCAGCAGAAAAGGACGATGGGAGTGATGATGACGTAGCCATGAGTGCTCATGAGCCATGTAAGTGGGGCGATATGGATCTGTAGAGCAACTACAGATGGTGTAGGTCGGATCCTTGAGTAAGCCCAACTCTTGGATCACATATGAGCTATAGGAGCCTGAAGATAGTAGCGGGACATGTAGATGGATGTAGAAGTTCACAGTGAAGCAAAGGGCAGAACTGAGATGTTGTAGAGGAAGCAGCGCAGTGCAGAGGCAGCAACGCAGAGAGGCAGTGCTCACGCAGTGCAGAGCTATAGCAACGCAGTGGCTTTAGGAGGACAGCGTAATGCAGCAGCCAAGGGATTTTCAGTGATAGGATGCATCCTGACTTGTCTGTCAACGATTGGGCAGGAGTCTTTCAGTTGCTTACTTCTCAGCAACTGAGTTGCAGTGCAGCAGTTAGCAGTGGCAGTGCTATGGGCAGCATGATGCAGCAATTTGAGAGGGAGTTGCAGTACAGATGTAGCAGTGTCAGTAGCAGGGACATGAGCAGCAGTACAGAGAGCAGCAGCACAGTAGATGCAAGGCAGCAGGCCAAGCATCAACAGTGCAAAGACCAATGCCAAGATTTTGTGATACATGGTATGGATGTATTGCTAGAGCACACTCCACGCTAAGAGGGAGTGTTGAGATTTTGTGTATTGGGGTAGCAACGAGTGTGCTCTAGCCCTGAAATTTTGTGGAGGGGCTAAGACACACAAGACCTCCAAAACCCAAAAAGCGTTTGGAGAAATCTCATCTAATGTGTGATATATTAAAATAATTAATTTTTTAATGAGGACCCTAAGTCTAGCTTAGGGAATTAGAAAAAATAAAGTGAATTAATTAAACACATGTGATAAAATGTTCTAAGTGATGCGGATCAAGCAGTCTTTTAATCTCAGTCGTCAATAAGAGATTAAATCACGACCGTTGATATGTCAACGAAAAAGTATAAGAGAAATGCTTGAGGGTCAGTTGGACACACACACATGGAGGCAAAGCTGAGAGACTGAGCTGGAATTCTAGGGTTGGTTTGCTAAGAATTTCCAGAAAATTTTTCTGCAGCGAGGGGTAGTATTGGCTAAGGGGATGATCTGATCCTAGAGCCAAGAGTGAGCAAGAGGCAAAGGAGCAGCGTAGAGTAGGGGCAGCAGCAATAGCTGCACAACACAGAGGGCTTTAGCTGCTACGCAAGCCCAGAAAGGGTAGCACTGAGCCGGCAGGAGACCTCCAGGGTTACGCATAGGCCATCCAGGGTAGCGTAGGGACTGCGTCACCCAATCTGGGGTTACGCAACCCTCTCTAGGCCAGTGCAGAGGCACGTAGAGGCTAGCAGGGTTGACACAAGGGCTTTAGGGGTAGCGCTAGGTTTCTAGAGGCAAAAGGTGACCGAGTCCTGTAAATCCCATTTGAGGGTGTGGATCAATCAAGTTTTCAATCTCCAGAACAACAGGTATTGCTACAAATCTATTTTCCTCTATCGAGTAACCAGAAAGGTGCCCAGATTTGTTGTAATCAGATTCTACTTAATAAAATAAACCCTCATATATGTTGCACCGGTTTTCCCGCATTGAGTTTTTTTGGGGACATTTGTCCGAAAAATCTGTGTCACTTTCTTGAATGAGCGTAATATTCAGTAAATGATCTGTATGTGTGTAGGCTGTTAGTTGTGTTTACTTCAGTATTTACTGAATATTTTCTGAAAATAACTTGTATAATTTAATCACAAGTAGGAGAAGTAAACCAAGATACTGCAGTATGATTTGTGTTATTGTATTCAGAAATTTTCACTATACCACTATAGATTTATTTCTTTATGTTATTTTCGGCAATTTCTAGGAGATGTGTTTGCACTCCCACAATGTATTCACATAGGTTGTTGTCTTCAGTCCCATTGACCAACGTTTGTGGTCATTCATCATAAATTAATAAAAGTATCTTATCTTCTACCATCTTCAAGTATTTGAGGATGCCATTTGGCTTGTTGAATGCTAGATGTGTGTTTCAAAGAGCCGCGGATTTTGCATTTAAGGACTTAATTAGCAAGATCTTTGAGATATACGAGGCTGACATAAAAAAATTCTTCAAGGAGTGAGGTAAGCATATTCTTCATTGAAGGCAAGTATTTGAGAGATGTAAAAAGTATGGGATTTCATTAAATCCAAAAAAATCAATTTTGGGGGTAAATGAAGGGAAGCTTCTTGGTCATATCAAAGGATGGGATGAAGATTGATCCATCAAGGGTAGAACCCATTCACAGTATCCCTTTGCATGGATGTAAAAAATTTATCCAATCTTTCTTTGGAAAGCTAAACTTCATTAGGAGGTTCATACAAAACTTTGCAAAAATCACCAAGCCCATTTCAAATTTGTTAAGGATGAAGTTTTTATGTGGAATGATGAGAGTAGTGAGGCAAGAAGAATAAAGGAAGCTATTAGCTTGACTTCAATTTTAGTGAGCCTAGACAACAAAGATTTTCAGATATTTTTATTTTCTTCTAGAGACACTATTACAAGAGTGTCACTCCAAAAGAATGAGAAAAGAATATGGAACAAACCATAGAATTCAATAGTAAGGCACACAAAGATTCAAAACTAAAGTACTCTATCATGGAAAAACAAGCTTATGCTTTTAATCTAACCTTTGAAACATTTCAAGTGATCTATGGGGTATCCTAAGTTTATAGCTTATGTTCTACATTCAACATTAAAAGATATTGATGTGAAAGGATTGTTTGAGCATCTATGGTAAATGTACATCTAGAATTTAGGACTATAACATGGAGATTAGGCCAACCAAGTTGGTGAGGGTTCAAGAGTTGGCAAAGATGTTCATTGAATAAAATGAGAGGATTTTGGGTATGGAAGGAGAAGGACATAGTGCAATGCTATGTGTTGTTTTGGGTGAGTTGGAGCATCATCATTGGTATTTAGACATTATTTATTATTTGAAGAATCTTAAATGTTTGAATGGTTTTTTTGACCATCAAAGGGCTTTGAGACTCAAAGCACATGATACTTCATGACTTAGGGATGACTAGATTGGTGGTACCCAAATGATGGATTGGTCCTGGGGTGTATGAATGATGTTAAGGATTAGAAATGGATGACAAAGTTGCATGCCAAGCATGCCAATTTTTGTCGATGACATTATTCAACAAAGACCACAACATAAAAGATTTTTAGGGGTGGATATTATTGCCCTATTGTGTTCTCAAATGTGCATAATTTTTTTAGAACATGTCAACCTTGTTAGTTGATTTAAGGGAAAAAAATAGTTGGCTTCCTTACATTTGCAATATGTAGTGGAGGGGAACCATTTCAACAATGGGGCTTGAAGTTTACTGGTGAGTTTAGGGAGAATTCTTGTAGTGGTTTTAGATGGATTGTCATTGCCAAAGATTATTTTACATGGTGGGTTGAAGCCATTCCCACCAAGAAGGCCACCAATATAGTAGTCATGGAATTTCTCAAGGAGTGGATTATCACTAGATTCAATATGTCATCTAGAGTTACCACCAACAATGCCAAAGCTTTCAATTCTACAAAGTTGTCAAATTTGTCATAGATGTCGCATTGCCCTATCCCATGCTTTAAACTACTACCCACAAGATAATGGCTTTATGGAGTTAAGTAATAAAAATCTTATAATGATAAATGTGGGAGAAAACAAACAAAGTTGGCATAATAAGTTGAAATATGCATTATGGGTTGATACAACTACAATTTAACAACCAACAAAAAAAGCCTATTTTCGTTGGCATGTGGATGGCCATCACATTGGATATTAATTTGAAGATCTAGGTATATCGATTGTTGCGACATTTCACTTCAAATGATAATACAATACAAGAAAGAGTGAACAAGTTGATAGAGCTTGAGGAAGAGGAAGGAGCTTATTAATCTCCTAATACAAAACCAAGAAAGAGGTGAAGGAAAATTTGATAGGAAGGCTTAACAAAGGGAGTTGAAGAAAGTAAATTTGGTTCTCATGGAGAACAAGAGAGATGAAAAACCAAGAAAACATAGGAAGTTTAATAGTTTATGATTGGGCCCTTACAAGGTTGAGGATGTTGATGGTTTGAATTCCTTCTACCTCAATCATCCTCATTGAGAAAAGTTGTAATGTACCAAATGCCATAAATTTGGAACGCCCTTGAAATTTCAAATCAAAAAAACTTCATATAAAATTTCCATTCATAAATAGAAGATTGCAATGTAAAATAGCTTCAGAAATTTAAGTCGTCAACACCATTAACAATTTGCACAATATAAACCACGATATTTATGGAAAAAATGGAGAATAGAATCAACAACTGAATAATAGACAATATAAACATGTAGAAGATCTCGGCCTTATTTTATTAATATAGAAAATGTTGGAACAACAAACTGGAAATGGCTGAGCTAATGGCCCCAAATATATCTACAATAATGCCGCAACTGGACTCCAAAACAAATTGAAAATCAATAAATTGCAACCTGTGAATCCTAAATGGATTCACCAAGGGAAGAGATGGGTGCTCGTCCACTCTCACTGAATCACCTAAGGGTTTCCATCTTGGGGCTACTGCTGAAGTAGAGAACCAATTTCTCAAACCTCTCACACAAGACAATGATCAAATCCAAGATATCTCCAAATGACCTCCTCCTCCCCTTTTATAGATTTGATGGATAGATCTCCAAGCCTCTAGAAGTATCTTATTTTATTATTTTATTATTATTCTAGAAGATCCTCCATTGACTTTATCTTCGGGACTTTTTAATTTAATTCTATTTCACTTAAGTCATTTTTGGGCCTTTTCCTCCAATTAATTATTTTTCCTTTAATTAAAGGACTATTATGAGCTATTACACTGAGGTGTTCCATCAAATAATCTTCTCGGAATGACACCTAGAGCATAGTAAATTAATTTAGGCTCCATAATAATGCTAATTTTTGAAAGTTGTCGGAATGCGACGGAACAAAATACAAATTGTGCGGATGATGAAATATGCCGAGCAAATGCCATTAGATATTGTAAAAAATCCTCAAAAGTCCCTCGGAAACCCTGATAACACGAACCTTCTCCCATGGCCTAGCCATCCGCTATCTTGGATATCCACCCTAGTTGTACTATGGAGGAAAATAAAAACGGGGACATTAGAAATCCTCTCGCCCCAAGATTGCTTACCCCCAAGCAACTGTCCACTATAGAGGCATATGCAAATTGATACCAGGATCCCATATGAATCACTGGTCCACATCATGCCTCCAAGTAATCCACATGACGGGATTCCCCAATACCTGGATCCCATGCCCATCTCTGACTACACCTGTCATCAACCAATCCTCCTGGATCCCAATGCCACCATAGCCAATCATCGCCCAAGTCCCATGGCTCAAACATCCCTGCTGCTCTATCAAGCGAATACCAATTCATCACCTCTCTCTAATCCAACCTCTGGCATAGGCCGAGGTTAACCCTACTCTGTTGATGTTGGGATAGTGCTACTGAAATATTGATAAATTGTCGGTCCACAACCCACTACCCACTGAAACATGCAATAACCCTCACATCTAAGGGCTCTGGTTGTACTGTGCCCCGAACTAAGAATGACACTCCATCAATAAGATACCAACTCATGATCTCTTGCCAATTTATCTTGGGAAAAGAATCAAATGCAAGGACACCTACATATGGAACAAGTCTACTATTCGTCAGTCGATGCTCAACTCATGTTGCTCTGTCTAGTCTATCAACAAATTATGTCTGAGGAAGCTGGCCCCTCTCTCTATAATAGGTAAAAGTGGGCATGATGTGTTGCAAGCCCAGTCAATGTACCCGTGGAGAATGCTGCTCCCTGAAAGTACTGCAACTCTGCTAATTGCCTGTGCATCTACCTACACCTCATCTGTGGGTCTGCCCAAAGATGGACGCTCCACCATCTCCAACAACTCCATCCTCTGATCTGAAACTCCATGCCCTTTCCATCTACTAGCCTCCTACAAAACTACCCTGTCAACCTCCAAAAGCTCTTGAGGACAAGTGTTTGCAAATACTGCCACCCTGCTAGATGTTTGTACATCTGTCTGCTCCTCATCAATGGCTGACCCCAAGGGTGCTTTCCCATTCTCCTCCATCACAGGCTCAATATGAACCTCCAATTGGCTCTCCCCAAAAGGCTCATCATGCATACTATGCATATCATCCCCCTCAGCTGACTCATTCTAAACCATACGCTGCTCGTGTTGAATCATCATCAGTGACTCATCATCTTGAATGTGTCCCATAGGGTCCACTGACTGCTCATCAAACACACTGGAATATAAATTGGCCCTGTTGTCAACAACTCCACATGACTCATGCTCCTCAGAGGCATCCTCGTATGAACCCATGGACTCATTCAAAGAAGAATCCTCACCCTAAAAGTCAGAAGGGTTCCCCTCCTACTCTACCTCGATCATCTCCTTAGCGTTACTCAAGCAGGAGTGGTCAGGTCCCTTGCAGATGAAGCAAAGTCCCTTCCTCCTCAGTTCATTCTTGCTACATGGTCCGTCAACCCTGAGCAGCTCCTCCCTAGTCAACTGTTTCTGGAACAATCTCTAATATTCTGCTCAACCAACCTTGTGGCTAGCTCATAAGCAGCAGATGAGACCAGTTGTTCTCTCTTCCAAATGCTCAATAATCTAGTTCACAACTCCCTGCAAATGGTATCACGATCTCCCATAACTGAAGACAAAATGAACTTCATGTGTGCTATGATTGTGTCGGGGTGATGTTTCCTAGGGTTAAAGAACCATTGGAACATCTATAGAATCAAGACATCACACCCAAGATCAAACATGATCTCATAAGTCCTAGTCATGGCGATGACTTCTAAAACCTCAAGCTTCTTCCCAAGGGGAGAGCTTGTGTTGTTCTCCAGGTCCCAGAAAGACTCCACTATCAATCTGAAAACTCTCCTCATAACATCATCATTGTAAGGAGCTATAGGGGCAGTTATTCTCATAACGTTATCGAGACAAGATGCAACTGGAATTCTAAACCCTTCACAAGGTTCCTCCAAGAACTTTGGTTGTATGAGAGCAAGCATAGCTGGTTTTAATGCCCAAATTAGTTTTCTCCCTTCTAACTCTCTCACTTCGGAAAGGAGTGAATCTAGCTCATCCAGTTTTAAAAGGACTCTCCATGTGATCTTCATGTGTTTCAAATCTATTCCAAGTGCAAGGATTTTGTGTCCAATATCTGACTTCTTCTACAAATCATTTGGTTGTTCTTTCTGAAGGATGGCATAGACTCCTCTTGATAAAGATCTGTTGTCTTGCTTGGATTTTTGGTCCAATGTTGCATGGAGGTTTAAGGAACCAATTTTTGTGTTTAATCTACTCAATTTGTTTAGGAATTCCTCCATGGTTTAGCCCAATGATACAAGCATATTAAGTTGACTCAACCTCTACCCAACTTTACATGGCATCCATAATCAACATACTTAGACTATGACTATACAACGCACATAACAATGCAGGGCTACTATAACATACCAATATAATTATTAGACCAACTCATAGAACCTCACACTTCTCACAACAATACCTTGCTCCAATAGATAAATGTAGCTCTGACAAATAAATTAGGCTTTGGCAAATAAATTGGGCCCCAGTAAATAAACTATGCTCTAGTAAATAAATTGGGCTCTAGCAAAACAATTTTTGCACAACAAAATGAATTCATCCTGTTAGTGTCAGTATTTTCATCCTGCCGTTAGTGATCAAAATCCTCTTTTCATATCATTTTAGGAGTCTCGCTCAGAAATTTTTATTCGTTCCACTAGGTCAGGCAAAAAATTAGTCACTGATGGTAGCCCTAGTCCAAAAAATTATCACTCTTCCACAAATTTGATTACTTGCTAGCCTACCTTCATACCTTGTTGATTGTACACCATCCATAAAGTCAATATCAATCATGTCATCTTCTTATTCAGTCCTTCAAGGTCTTATTAGGTCTTTTAGGGTTTTCCAAGGTTGCCATTAGGTCATTAGGGTTTCCAAGGTTCAATAAAACTTCATCTCCAATGCATAAGACCAGCAAGTAAAGGGTGATCCAATAACATCTCTTCACCATGTGAAGATGATTTGTGAAGAAAATTTCTTGTTTCAGCAGGTAATTTTGAGTTCAAATGTAATTTTTTATATTTTCATTATGTAATTTTATTGTTGGAAATACTGAGAGGGGGGTGAATCAGTATTTCTTTTCAATTCTTAATTTTACTAGTTAGATCACTTATATTTAGAACACAAAATGAACAATGATGGAATAAATACTTTTATTAATTTCTTCTTTACAATAAGTAAAGTACAATAATGATATAGGGCTCCAACCCTAGATGAAGACTCCAATCTTCCAGGCCCCAACCTGTTTTGTGCCAAGCACCGACTTGGTCTTTCCAAGGCTCCAACCTTGTCAATTTGAGGCACCAACCTCTAGGGGCCCAACCCTATCTCTGGTACAAGCTCCTACCTGGTTTCTTAAGGACTCCAATCCTCTAGGGCTCCAACCCTATCTTCCAAGACACTAACCTTGTCTCTATGAGGCTCCAACCTCCTGCTTCATTTCGTCAAGATATATTTGGTTATACTTCACGACTCTCAATGTCTTCTTCAATGAGCCCTGACAATCTTCAGCTTAATCTTCACTGTAGTCTACACATCACGTCATCAAGACAACCTTTTCTTCGTATGAAGGTGTCTCCACTGCTCTTCATGACACCCAAACACTTTCTTCAAGGTTACCTCATGATGGCTTCAAAGCATCATGGTCTTCAAGGCAGATCTACAAAATTCTCTCCAATCTGCCTTTCCATAACTTCAAGTCTTCTTCAGCAAGACTTCTATGGCTGCTCGAATAATGTATGTCTTCAAGATTGCTTCTACAAGCTTACTAGATGCTGCTCTTCAACAACAACTTCCTAAAAAGTGCTTTGACAAGGATTTCAACTTGCTCCAAAAAAGTGTGCACAAACTGCTCTAGGGCTAAGGTAAAACTTTATAAACAATGCACCTTCAAGACTGCTGTAAATGCCTTCTACAAGAAGCTCCACAATGTCAAGATGGCCTCCAAGTTTGCTTCAACCATGCACTAGGGACTGCCTCAACAAGGTGTGAACTCTTCAATGTCTGCTGCAAAGGGGCTTCTACAATTCTGCTCCAAAGATGACAGTCAACTCCACAAATCCGAGCTTATCTCTGCAATCTGAGTTCACAAGTAATGATTGTCCATTGTACAAGATGAAATATCACAGATCCAGGCCTTATTGTTGAGTGTATGAGCCTTCACTTACTGATCTGAGGTAACTGTGGTAAGTCTGAGTTAAGGAGGTGAGAGTCCACAGCAAGGTATGCTACAGGACTTGTTCATACATTGACTATAGGTGTGTCTCTGAGATTGTTTTCCAAGCACTGTACTGTAGGTGTGTCTTTGAGATATCCTTAGCCCCACCACAAAAGGTTAACCACAGTTTTTAGTATGACTTCGACTGAGATTCTTGGCCTACTGTAGTTTGGACCTGCTGCTGTTATCACAGTCACAAAACAGATTCCTTAATTTTGTGTTAACTTACCTTCCATTCACTGTAATTACCTCAGTGATACTTGGGAAAACTTTGTCCTTAATTCCGTCTTGTATTCCAGTAACTGCTTCTCAAAAAGGTGCCAAAAATCTGAGCTCCAAGAGACTGAAATTCTGTGGTGGAAGAGTTGTACTAGGACACTGTTTAGCTTTTGGAGCTTCTACAGGATGACACAGTTCTGAGATAAAACGAGCACATAACAAGTATGTGGTATGGAGGGTCTAATTTACCCCCATATTTCACTTGTCCAAGCCTTCTGCAATTGTTTAGAGCCTTCCACACAAAACTGTCCCGGAGCTAACTGAAATGTAGTCCCTCCATAGAAGTATCCTGAGCTGTCACACAAATACTGAGTTGCCCAAACAAATAATCCTTCTCAGCCTCCTTGAAAAAATTTTCCAAACACTGTAATTATGACCTCTTCTTTTTTTTAACTCCTCGGCCTCATGTAGGTTCTGTCTGAAATTATGTCTTTTCACCGAAATTTTTCTGCCAAGAATGAGGATTTACACTTATATTTATAATAGTTTCAACCTCTATGAAAGGACGTGACAATTGGGTGAAGGAGCCGACATGAGAAATTGAGTTTAGGTCGGCTAGAAATAAAAATATAATATTAAAACTTGAAAATTCATTTTCTCTTCAACTACTGGGAATTTTCGAGCAAGTGATAGCTCATTAGAAAGATAAAAATATACTCTATAAGATGGTATAGGAGTCAATTTTGAAGGATGCCTCTAAGGTGGTAAAAAACTTTCTTTTTTTTTACTGTCCTTAATTTTTTTTGTGCAGAAAGTGAATAGGACAGCATGGCTTCTTCATTGCTTGGCTTCTCCTTTGTTTGTCTTCTCCATTGTTTGGCTTATCAATCATCGGATCATAGTGTCATCATGTAGGACATCCATGTCATCATGATAGGTTTAGCATCATGTATTCAATAATAGTGCAGTAATATGTCATAGTGCAACATCATTAGGAAAGTTTTGAGGTAGTCTTCCAGCCATCAAATGAGATCTTCCACATCATCATCTAGTTTTCCAACCTTCATCCAAGTGTATGACATCATCAAGTATCATCCAAGTGTATGACATCATCATATGACATCATTTGTTAAGATCTAGATCATCAAGTGCATGCAACATTAGATCAAGTACTTAGGGCTTCCATCATTAGTGGTTTGACTTCTTCCTGACTTGACATCTTCATTGATAGTATCCTAGTCAACCAAGAGTCATGGCATCATCATCTGGAACCAGGCATCTCAAGAATATTGACATCTCAGTCAATGCCACATTGACATCAATGACAACCTTAATTAACATTTATGTCTTTAAAATGTAATAATTTCACCATCCCAAGCTGCTAACTCAGTGTTCCAAAGATGCTAAACCACCAAAAAGGTCAAATTCAAAGAGTTCTCAAAGTCATCAAAAGATCGAATTGTCAAAGGAAAGAGTCAAGTGAAAAGGTTTCAAAAGGTTAAGTGAATAACCAAGGAAGAAAGTGGGTCACAAGGCCTAAATCATCAATTCCATGAAGTATAAAGACCACAAAGACATCCCATTCAAACTCATTTGCACATCCAAAGGTCGAGTTTGCACTCCCTTAGCCTGAAGAAGTCAATTTGTAGAGTTAGAGGTGAAATTTTTTTGGCGTTGCGCGTAGGAAAGTGGCGTTGTGCATAAGAGAGAGGCGTTGTGCATAAGGCATTTGGCACTGCCTTTTTTACCCTAGGCGATGCACTCCTAGGCAAGGTGCTACGCTTTTTCCCAGTGCGCTGCGCTTATGCCCAACAAGCACCAGAAGCAAACAAAACACCTTCAAACCTTCTCAAACTCTCAACAAAGGCTTGTTTGCTCCTCTATCAAGTAAGTGACACAAAATCTTTGCCTCCTTGCTCTCCTGAATCACATTTTCATGGTGTTTTTCTTCATAAGAAAAATTAACTAGGTGTCTAGTGGAAAACCCTAGCATCACTCCCTCACTCTAAATTTGTTGCCCATAAAACCTATAATACCTTCCTACATCACTATTCAACCCATCCCTACCCCTACACTACTCTTTCCTAATCCCTAAACCCCCTATAAAACCCTAAGTCCTAGGCCACTAAAATTCCTAGGCAACCACTACCCCAAACCTGTAATCCAATTATCATTTTCAACTCCCTAAGTATTTTGACCTCCTATCACCCCCCAAAAGTTCCCTAACCCCTTCCCTCATCTCCCTAAATTTTCCTACCCTAATCCCTACTCCCTAGACTTATCCCCATTCTCATCTCATCCCCTAGGGTTTCAAGACCAAAACACCATGGAAGAAGATAGAGATTATATGGAAGAGGAGGAAGATAGGCAAGAGAAGGAGGATAGATTGGAGGAAGAGGACAGACAACATAGAAGGCCACACAAATGAGGTAGAATCATAAGGCTGGAGCCCACCAACACTAGAGAACTGATAGCCTCACCAACGATAGTTTCATGCTTTCAGTATGTTGGTTGCCTTGAGTTTTGAAACATGATTGAGAGGGTACAACATCACCCTATTTTGAGCAAACTCTTCATTGTAAACCTCAAAGACAATCAAGCAACCCTAGCAAGTGTGACTTTCACAGTGTCTACATCCATCATTGTTGTTGCCACAGGGATTCCAAACATTGGTGAGAGGTGGTTCAAATCTAAAGATTTGGAGGATCAGTACTATGAGCCATTCATCAAACCAATGTACAGAAATGAAAGGAAGAGGGTCTTTCCTTTCAACTATCTTCTTAATAGGTATGCCCTCATGATGAAGATCATCATGAAGTAATTCTCTTGTGAAGGGAGGTTCTCTACACTTTACACTTATCACATTAGATTGCTCATGCACTTCACAAGAGTTAAATTGCTCAATATCCCATACTTTTTATTCAGGAGCATAGACAAAATGGCATACTTTGTGCAAAAGAGAGAGTTTGACCAGCAAATGAATAGTCTTTTCCACCAGTCCTTGATCAAAATCATTGTCCTCCATCGACTTAACCAGTTGAACATTTCATGGGACACATTCATAGCAAATGACATCTTCATTGCTCCACAAGTTCCACATGCTGAAGATGTGCCTTCTTCATCTCACCCTACTACACTTATGCCTCCATTTCAGCCCATAATGCCCACCATTTCATCATCTTAGTCCACTTCACATACTCCATCACCATCACCACCATCATCACCATTTAATGAGCAGCATGAGTCACCTAGTAGATTTGAGGTCAGCAAGCCTAAATAGGTTGAAATGAGCACAATGACAAAAACATATCAGAGAGGGCATATGCAAGTGTTTGCCCCACAGATTGTGGGAGGGGCACTGCCTTCTTCACCAACAAAGCAGGTACAAAAGGGAAACGAAAAGATGGCAGAGAAAGATGTACATAAGGCAGCCATTCATGATGAGGATGACCTCCATGAAATAGAGACTGATTTTGACCTTGTTGATTTAGATGATGAGCATGATGATGAGGCCTCTAAAATGATTATCAAGCAGAAAGATGCCCAAATCAGTGAGCTTCAAACCAACTTAGAGAGATCTAGGTTTGTCATTGCATTTTATGAGCAAGAAAATGAACAACTCAAGACCAAGTAGGCCATCATGGAAATTCAGCTTCTCAAGGAAAAAAGAGAAGAAAACAAGGCAAAGGCCTTGCTTGATGAGGCCTATGAAAGGAATGGTGAAACCAATGAGGCAGAAGAACAAGTGCCAAGAAGAAGGCCTAGGACTAGAGGGTTGAAAAGAGCTCTAAACTAGAGAAGCAAAAGGAGGTTGAGCTTGCTAATGAGCTTACAGTGAATGAACAGTTTGCCATGATTGTCAATGAGAACCGGAAGCAATTGCTTGATAGGGCCAACCAACATCTTGAGAAGCTCCTGGAGAAGGCAAACAAGGTTAATGACATATTGAGAAAGAGGGCCAAGCATTACTTCAAGAAAAACCAAATTGCAAGCTCAAAGCTCAAGAAGGCCAAATCAAGTCTTGAAACCCTAACCAAGCAAAATGAAGGGGACAAGCTCGATATTCTTATTAAGGCATCTCTCATAGCCTAGTACACCTCATCATCATCCCACAACAAAAAATTTGAATAATTTTGGGCAAATTTTGAAATTTTTGGGAAATTTTGTGTTTTTGGTAATTTGACAAAGTCAAACTGGCAAAAGCGCAACCTTTTCCTAGGGAGCTCCAATGGAGAAACTGAAACCACCATTGGATTCAGAAGGCCAAGTACAGTCAGAAAAAACACTTTACAAAACTTTTTTGGGTCAAAGAGGCAGTCAAAAGGTTAAAAAACACTCAAAAAATGACCTTTTTGCCCTGTTTTGGAGGTTGGCGATGCGCTTTTGACCAGTCTTGGGAGAATGAAGTTTTGGAGGGTCAAACCTTGACCATTTTGGAAACTAGGCACAAATCTGGAAACTAGACAGGACAGGCTTTCCAATGAGCTATCCTGAGCTCAATTTGGACACCTAGAACCCCCTCAAAAATGAAGTTGAAGATGGCGCTGTGCATAGGACACATTTTTTCAATTTGTTGATATTTTCTAAATTTTTTCTAGTTTGACCATGGTCAATGAGATTTTTACCAATGTAAATCATGAATGCAAAAGTAATTATGATGTGGTTGACTTACCTAGGGTAAATACATTAGGTGAAAAAAATTTGATGACATGTAATGAATTAGTTTGCAAAAATTGAGGGATGAGTCAGTTTGACTTCCCTACAATCTAGGTATTTAGCTCAGTTTTTGGTGGAACACCTCCTCAACTTGGGAATTCGGCCCCTGAGGTTGGGAGAGGTTGTTTGAGGTCTATATCATGTACTTTTTTATTCATTTCACAGGTTGGATGTTGATGCATTGATCAGAGACTCTAGTGTAATCTATTTGGCAGGAAATTAATGAAAAGGTTGCAACTATTTCTTTGGGATACCTGTGGTATGGAAATTTAGCATTGTTTTTCTTATGTCTCATTATGTATGAATGTTTTGTTTCATGATCCATTTCATTTCTATGATATGCTGGTTTTCAAGTTGATAAACAGAATACATCTCTCATGCTTTGTTTAGGGAAAATCTTTATAGTTTGTTCATCTTCTTCAGTTTAGAACTCTGTTTTAAAAAACGGCCTGGTCGAAACCGACCAGGCCTGGTCGACCGAGCCGGTTGGGCGGCCGGTCTGACCAGTTACATAACCAGCCAGGCTGGCCGGTTTATTACCGAGCCGGCCGGTTTTTGTAATGACTCGGCCGACTCGGTAATAAACTGGCCGACCAGGCCGAGCCCGATCCAACCAGGCCAGGTCATTACAGCCGGCCGGTGGGCCCATTTTTTGCGGACTTTAAAACGGAATTTAATTCGCTGTTAGGGTTTTTTATGCTTGTCTAAGCCCTCCCAATGCTATATAACTAACCCACCCCCCTCTATTGAGCTCACATCTTTCTCATGCAATTTGTTTGAGCATTTGTGAGTGTTTGCTAAAGATTGTGGAGTTCGTTTTGGAGCAGCAGTGAGGAGCTTCTTGGGCAAGTTTTGGAGCAGCAGTGAGGAGCAAATTGGCAAGCTTTGGAGCAGCATTGAGCTAGAGGAAGCTAGAGGCTACTAGCTAGAGGTATTTATTTTTTCTCTACTAAATCTGCCTTTGTTTGTTTTATTTATTTAGCAAATCTAGCATTTTCCATTTGCATTTGCATAGTTTTTGGCATTTGCCATTTGGTGAAAGAAATGAACATAGAATGAATAGTTTTTTTTTGGTTTTCATGTTCAGATTTAAACATTTTATTTCCAAGTCAAAAACTCAGTCCAAAATGGCCCCTAGAGCAAAAGACTCTGCTTGGGCATATGCTGAAATGGTTGGGGATCAAATGTTTTGCAAATTTTGCAAGAAAAAAATTAAGGAGGGTGGAGGGGGCATTCATAGACTGAAACTACATTTGGCTGGTGTTAAAGGCCAAATCACTGCATGTGAAGCAGAAAACATTGGGGAAATTAGGAAGCAGTTGAAAGAGCAGTTTGACAAGTTTGAGCAAGACAAAAATAGGCAAAAATAAATACACGCTGAAATTGGGAGGAAGAGGAATATACAACATATGATGGCTGGCAACTCAAGTTTTGAATCTTTTAATTATCAGGATTCCTCATCTATCCCTTCCACTGATGCATCAAAAAACCCCTTTCGCTATGTTCCTCCCTCTAGGAGTCTATTTCTGACAAGGGTAAGGGTGCAATGAGAAATAAGGGTACTATTAAAAGTTTTTTTGTGCCCTCATCTCCTTCTGATAGTGCAACTGCATCTGGTCCTAGTCCTCACACTGTGCAGCCCACTTTAGATGCTCATTGGAAAAAAGAATTGAGAGATGATGCTTGTGAGTACATTGCTAGATGGTGGTATGATGTTGATATTCCCTTCAATGCTACTCGTTCACCATATTATGAACCTATTTTTGATGCCATATATGCTGCTGGAAAGGGCTTCAAACCTCCTACTCTGTATGAGTTAAGAGGATCTTTTTTGCAAAGAGAGATTTCAAACATTAATGATTATTTGAAAGATTTCAAAAACTCATGGGCACGTACAGGATGTACCATCATGTCAGATGGATGGACTGATCAGAGGAACCGTACCATCATAAACTTTCTTGTCTTTTGCCCACGGGGAACCATGTTTCTAAGATCAGTTGATGCATCTGATAGGGTGAAAGATGCACAGTTGTTGTTACAACTTTTGGATGAGGTTGTTGAAGAGGTGGGGGTGGAAAATGTTGTTCAAATCATCACAGACAATGCCTCTAACTATGTTCTTGCTGGTAAATTGTTAGAGGAAAAACACCCAACCATTTTTTGGACCCCATGTGCTGCACATTGCATAGACCTCATGCTTGAGGATATTGGCAAAATAAACTGGATCAAGAACACTGTAGAGCATGCCAAATGCATCACAAAATATATTTACAATCACTCATGGATTCTGAGTCTGATGAGGAAATACACAGGAGGCAAGGAACTTATTAGGCCTGCCATCACTAGATTTGCAACACATTTTTTGACATTGCAATCTATGGGTGCCCAACAAAGAAACTTGCAAAAGATGTTTTCTAGTGATGAATGGAATGAAAGTCAGTTCTCTCGCAAACAGGATGGCAAAGACATGAAAAGGAAAGTTGTTGAAGAAATATTTTGGAAAAGGGCAGCAAACATTGTGAAACTTGCTGAGCCATTGGTTAAGGTGTTGCGCTTGGTGGATGGGGAAAGATTGGCTATGGGCTTCATTTATGAGGCTATGGATCAAGCAAAGGAGCAGATAAGGGCAGCATGCAAGGACAGAGTGGCTAAGTATGGGCACATTTGGGAAATCATTGATCAAAGATGGAACAATCAACTCCATCGCCCGATACATGCAGCTGGGTATTTTCTGAACCCAAGTTATCATTATAAAGCTCAGGAAACAGAAGCTTTGACTGGGGAGGTTAGAGATGGATTGATTGACTGCATTGATCGCATGATCCCCACAGAGAGTGAGCAGTTGAAGATACACAAGCAGATCACTATGTTCAGCCATGCCACTGGTACCTTTGGCAAGAACCTTGCAAGGATTGCAAAGGAATCAGATGAGCCAGGTAAACAAAGAATTTCAATTTTCAAATTTATATTTTATAATTTATTATTTTGTATAATTGTTTATAAAATTATAATTTCAATTTCAAAGTTGGATATAAATTGTTGAGCTAACTGAAACTCATTTTTTGCAGCACAATGGTGGGAGGCATTTGGTGCCCACTGTCCTGAATTGCAGAGGTTTGCAATCCGCATTTTGAGTCAAACTTGCAGTGCTTCTGGGTGTGAGCGCAATTGGTCTGTCTTTAAGAGGATTCACACACACAAGAGAAACCGTTTGGAGCAAAAACGGTTAAATGATCTAGTGTTTGTCCAGTACAACCTTCGACTAAGACGGAACCAATTGCTGAACAAAAGACCTGATTCAGATCCCATTATGTTGGAGGATATTGATCCAACATCAGATTGGGTAGTGGAGTCTTGTCCACCGGAGTTTGACAGGGAGAGTTCACTTGACTTCGATTTAGATATGGAGGCGACTATGCTCAATGTAGATCCATTAGTAGCAGACCCAGTCCCAGGCCATCTAGTTGCAGCCGCTGCAGGTACAGGCACTTCCTCTAGTCAGCCACGACGGAGACGCATATCTCGTCTATCTGATTCTCAAGGTGGTAAGGGCAAAGGTATAGTTCCAGTCGAGGATGTTGATTCAGAAGAGGAGGCGGAGCGAGCGTCTTCCCCCCATGGTTCAGAGTTTGAGGAAGAGGACATTGGCTTGTCAGATTCAGATGACTAGCAGTAGTTACTAGTTACTAGTGACTATTCATGTTTTGTTGTAGAGGCCATTTAGAGCCTCCTTAGTTATGTTTTTTGTTTTGATCATGTATTGGTCCTTGGACAGTGCACTGCGTGCAATTTTGATATAATGGATATATTCATGAGCCTACTTTTATCATATGTTCTCTTTTGTCTATATTGTAATGCTTTGTGTTTGGAAACATGAATAAAAATCTTTAAATTTATGTTTTTGTACAAAAAAATTAATATTTAATGTATTTTTTACAAAAACCGAGTCATGACCGAGTCATTGAAACCTGGTCGACCGAGTCATTACCGATTCCAAGTCATTACCGAGTCATTACCTCGACCTGGTAGCTGACCGATTCCGTTTTTTAAAACATTGGTTTAGAAAGAATTCCTTCTTAGCCTTGCTCTTTCTAGCTTCTCACCTGTCTGATCCATCCCACTCAAGAAACCCTAAAGTGTTAGGTTTTCTACCTACCTTGCCCTACTGAATCTCTACAACCCTAACCCTATTATCCCTAACCTAGCCTCTTTGACCTAATTCACCCATCCAACAACTGAATTTAAACAAACAAACCCTTGTACTCATACCTAGCCTAAAACCCTAATTCATCCAACCCTCTTGGCTGTGACATTATGGAGACAGCCCTCTCCGGTTTGGTAGGGCTAGCTACCAAGCTAAAAGATTGGTCTGTGGTTACCTCTGTTTGGACTCTTCCTCATCTTTAGAGATCTGGTGGAGTGATAACACATCCCAACAAAATAATTTCAACCTTGGGCTTGCCAAAGCAAGCTAAAAAATCCTAGGTGAGAAAAATGTTGCTCTAGATGCAAGGAAATGATCTTTCCTCAAGTTCTGCGTTGACCTTGGAAATTCAGCAACTGCTAGCTAGAAGGAACCCCTGTTTGAGACCCCAAAAGTGATTAGAAAATTTTACCAAATTGATCTTAGGCTCTCCACCACAAACCCAGAAAAACCCAGAAAGGATTTTGACAAATTCTACCAACCACCCAGAACATAAAATTTCAGCTCTCTCCTTCCCCACTAGCTGTTAAATAATTCTGGATGTTTGGGGCACCAAAACTCCCCCAAAAATTCTTAAAACTTAGGAGCCAACTCCTTGACCCCTGGCCGACAAAACCCAAAAATGTTTTGGACTAATTTTGACCTCCCAGAATTACCCAAAATTGGTGCCATTACCAGTGGAATAATAAAAAGTACTGCTAAAGAAAAAGGAGTTTTTTGGCCTGAATACTGCCTAGAAAATTCTGCAAATTTAACCCCAGACATCTTTCAACAAACCCACAAAAACCCAGAAAAATCTTGGGTAGATTCTAGAAGATATAGAAAACCCAATTTCGTGCAAGTTTTCTACTCTGCCCAACTATGTACACTGCTCCAAATAAGATAAATTTGTACCACAATGCTCCTACACATCAACCCAACAGATTCACTGCAAAATCACCAACTCAAATGAGATAAATCTCCTGCAAAACCTCCGAAAAATAAACTAGGTTATGATAGATAAACTTGGCCCAACAAATAAACTCAACCCCAATAGATAAACCTGGTTCTGCCAAATAAAATAGGCTTGAGAAAATATATTGGGCTCCAACAAATAAACTCAACCCAACAAATAACTTCGGCCCATCAAGATAAATTCAACACAGTAGAATAGTTTTGGCCCCATAAGATAAATTTGGCCCAACAAAATAATCTCGGTCCAGAAAGATAAATTCAACCCAACAAATAATTTCGGCCTAACAAAATAATCCCAACTCTGCAATAAATTTGCTACAACAATTATTTTTTTTGACACAACTACAACAATTATTCTCCAGAAAATAGATTAAAAATGTTAATCCACAAACTTGGCTCCCTTATTCTTCAATAACAATACGACACTTTGATTTTAACCCACAGTTGGCTAAAATCAAGCTCTAGTTTCTCTGACAAAAATATATTTTCTGCAACAAAACGATGTCTTCGAAAAATAGAATTGACACCCTCACATTAAACCCTCGGCAGTTTATGAAAGAGATTTTGTAGAATAGCTAACGTCCATGATGATAGAAAAAATCAATCTTGCTTTCTCCAAAAATAATCTCTTTTGGCACCTCCATAATAAACCTCTAAAATTTAAACCCTCCAACAATAATCACTATAATTGGAAACTGAAAAACCCGCAGGCGGAGCCAAGACCAAGGCTCTGATACCATTGTATTGTCCCAAATGCCATAAATTTGGAACACTCTTGAAATTTCAACTCAGAAAAACTTCAAATAAAATTTTCATTCATAAACAAAAGATTGCCATGTAAAATAGCTTCAGAAATTTAAGCCGTCAAACACCATAAACAATTTGCACAACATAAACCACAATATTTATGGAAAAAACGGAGAATAGAATCTGCAACTGAATAATAGACAATATAAACATGCAGAAGATCATAACCTTATTTTATTAATACAGAAAACGCTGGAACAGCAAACTCGAAATCGCTGAGGTAATGGCCCCAAATAGATCTACAATAATGCCGCAACTAGCCTCCAAAACAAGCTGAAAATCAATAAACTGCAACCTGTGAATCCTAAATGGATTCACCAAGGGAAGAAATGGGTGTTCACCCACTCTCACTGAATCACCTGAAGGTTTCCATCATCGGGCTACTGCTGAAGTAGAGAACCAAGTTCTCAAATCTCTCACACAAGACGATGATCAAATCCAAGATATCTCCAAATGACCTCCTCCTCCCCTTTTATAGATCTGATGGATAGATCTCCAAGCCTCTAGAAGCATCTTATTTGATTATTTGATTATTTTATTCTAGATGATCCTCCATTGACTTTATCTTTGTGATTTTTTAATTTAATTCTATTTCACTTAAGTCACTTTTGGGCCTTTTCCTCCAATTAATTATTTTTTCTTTAATTAAATGACTATTTAAAGTCATTTTTAATTAAGGGAAATGGTAAATCACTGGCCATTCTCTCTCCGGCCACTATAAGTCACTTCTCAGCATCCCATCCTGAAGATCTTCCCATTCTGATTCCAACGAGCTATTACACTGAGGTGTTCCATCAAATAATCTTCTCGGAATGCCACCTCAAGCATAATTAATTAATTAAGGCTCCAAAATAATGCTAATTTTTGAAAGTTGTCAGAATGCGACAGAATGAAAGACAAATTGTGCAGATGATGAAATATGTCAAGTGAATGCCATCAAATCCCGTAAAAACTCCTCAAAACTCCCACGTAAACCCTAATAACATGAACCTACTCCCCTGGCCTAGCCATCCCTTGTCCTAGAAATCCACCCTGGCTGTACTATGGAGGAAAATAAAAATGGGGACATAACAAAAGTTGCCATTGCTCATAAATGGGCAAGTTCTAAAATTTTATTTTTCTTATGCTTACTATCATATAGGTAAACCAGAAAATGAATAAGCTCTAGAGAGAAATTAGATTAGGCTTCTAGTCGCATTTCAAGCTAGGGTTGATTTTGTTGATATTAGTCTCTTGCATTCCTTTAAGCCTTTGCATTTCAAGAGATTTTGGCTCACCTTGTTTTTGAGCCCTGTATTCCATATAGATTAGGATGGCTTGTCCATAGCTTTAGAATAGAAGAAAAAAATTATAGAATCGATTTTGCATTTGATTCCCACTTATTCGAGCCTTGCAATAGGGTTCTCATGGATATCATATTGACATATTATGGTGTTAGGGTGAAATTCTCACCTTGTCAATAGATTTTACCACTCTCTTGTTCAATTTCATCAAATACTACAAATTTTGAGGTTCTCATGTACTCCAAAGAAGAGTTGTAATATTCCTAGTGATAACAAATACATGCAGCACAATCAACACAAAAAATTACACCAAACATCAGGAAACCATAAATGCTCCAAAATACGCCAGAAGGGCCAATTTTATTATATATACATCAGTGGGAGTACAATATGAATTACAAAGTGTGCACCTAGGCTTGTTCAAAGCAAGCTACAAGCCCCAGGTGGATGAACAATCAATGCCTAACTGTTGCAGGAACTTCCGCAATGAAAATTTGTGCATGTCCTTGTAATTCTGCATTGGTGGTTGTGTTGAGACCCCTGTTTGACCCCGCAAAACTACCCTGAAAAATCTGACAAATTATTTCTGGAATCCTTGTCAAAAGCCCAGAAAAACCTAGAAAGAGTTTGCTCTAGTTTTGATGCTCCAAAATTGACCCCAAAATGCTTGGTCCTCCTCCATAGGGCAGAAAATGAGAACTGTAGCAAATGTTGTGTTTGTTGCTCCACAAAAGGCTGGAAAATTCCCCACAATCCCCTCCAATCCAACTCCAAGCAATCCCAACTCCCCAAACCCCTTCACAAGCCACCCCACAAATTGCTCCAACAAAAGACTATGCAGTCCTTGGACAGGATGATGCAGGCCCAGCTCCAAATATTCGAATGGTTGTTGTGTAGTTGCTTCCGCCCCTGCAAATCTTTCACCTTTGCCTGAAAATTAGTCAAGGAGTGCTCCAGCAACAATGCAACTCCTCACTCCTCAAACACTGTGTGACTCCCTGTACTACATCCCAACTAACCCAGAATTCGTGATGCCTGCGTGGCCTTCCTTGCTAACTCCAAAAAACTGATAAGATAGCCTTCCTAGGGTGGCACTTGAATTCCACCAAAGAGAGGTTGAGCTTCCTCCTTGGGAAACTCTTGTGCTAAACAGCACTATATGACTCTGCTAAACAGCTAGAGCAACAATTGATTATCAAATGATCAAAAGGCCCCAAATGATGTTGCTTCCCTTCCTTCATGCGGGCCCCTTTACTAGGAAAATCGAACTCCCTCCTTAGCCATATGAATTTCTCTAACTAGGTAGTGCGTATTTCTTAGAGAGGTGGCCCCCACATTCCACTAGTGATTAATTTCGACCCACTTTGTCCTAAGTGCTTTTCCCCCAAAACTGCCTTAGGCCCACTTTGACAAAATTGACAAAATTGAGATCTCTTTAACAAAATTGTTTACGAAGGGACATTACAGTTCTCCCCTCTCAAATGTTGCTTGTCCCCAAGTAACTGTGTGTTGAGATTTTGTGTATTTGGGGTAGCATCAATTGTGCTCTAGCTACCAAACTTTGTGGAGGGACTAGAGTACACTGAATCTACAAGACCCAGAAATGGATTTGGGAAATTTCATCTGGTTTAGGAGATATAAAATTAATTAATTATTTTAATGGATTTCCTAAGTTAAAACTTAGGAAAATAAAATAATTAAAGTAAATTTAATTAAACATGTGATGAAATTATCTTAAGTCACACGGATCAAGTTTTATTTTAATCTTATCCATTGATTAAAGATTTAATCTTGGCCGTTGATTTGTAAACAAGAAAGGTATAAAGAAAAGGCTTCGGGTCATTTGTAAAACACACAGAGGAAGAGCACTGAAGTTAAGCTGAGATTCTAGGGCAGGGTTTGCTAAGAATTCTCAAGTGTTTCAGTTGCAGAGAGGGAAATTTAGACCAAGGGGATGATCTAATCCCAGGGTCTAGAATACATAAGAAGCAGAGAAGAGATCAACAAGGACAGCGCAGAGAAAGGTGTTAGCAGCAGCAGCAAACGACAGCAACAGCAGCAGCAGACGGCAGCAGCAACAGTAGACGGCAGCAGCAGCAGACGGCAGCAGCAACAGTAGACGGCAGCAGCAGCAGCAAGGACAGCGTGATTTTCAGGAAGCCCTTGAGGGGTTACGCAAAGACCCTTAGGGGCAGCATAGTGACTGCGTCACCCATTCTGGGGTAACGCAGTCCCTTCCAGTGATAGCGTTGAAGGTTTGGAGGCCTTCCAAGGCTGACGCAGAGCCCAGCAGGGGCTTCAAGGGCTTCAGAGGTTGACGGAGTGTCTTTCAGGAGCGAATTTGGGGTTTCTAGGCCTAGATCTGGCTGAGTTCTGTAAATCCCGTTTGAGGGTGTGGATCAATCAATATTTTTGGTCATAGATCAGCCAGAAGTTGTAGATCTAGAGTTTTCTCTGTAGAGTTTTCCAGATCTGGCACCTAGACTTGTGTATTCAGAAATATTCTTAATAATAGAGTCCTCCAGCAGCCAGAGACCGGTTTTCCCACCTTGGGTTTTTTCGGGGACAGTTTGTCCAAAAATAACTATGTCACTTTGTCTGTGTGTGCATGTGCTTATTCTAGATCTGAATTGGTAGAGATCTGTTATGTGTTTTGCTTTGATGTTAACTTGAATTTATTTAGTTGATAACTTGTTTAAATAGGAGAAGCTTAACCGGATTAATAGAATTAATTTATGCATAAGAATTAAGATTCAAAAATTTCTACATGGTATCGAAGCAATTGGAGATCTAGAAGGGTCACCAACTGAAGAATCTGAAGGATCTAGCTGCCAAAAGCAGTTGGAAAGGCAACATAAAAGCAGATCTGAAGGGACAACGCAGTTTTAGGAGGAGATTCGCGCAGAGGGAAGGTTGACGTTGTCCAGAGGGAAGGTTGATGCTGTCTAGCGCTGTGTCCTAGCAAGCCCACGCAATTACTGTTCAGAGGCAGCTCAGAAACAATGTTGGTTGGGTCTGAAGCTAGCCATTGTGATTCAGATCTGAATTTGTCAGATCCAGAAAAATCTGCAAAAAAGTTGTAAAAATTCAGAAGAACTGGTGGGGTTAAATTTCTGAAGTTTTCAGATTTTTAGCCTTAGCACAAGTGACAAAGATTGGGAAGAGATCGACTTCTCAGAGAGTCTCTTGCCAAAGGAAACTTGCAGTTTGGTCAAAGGATCAAAGAAGAAGTTGAATCATAGTTGATTTGGTAGATTTCCAAGGAGGGAAATCAAGTGTCAGAGGGAGTCGAGGGTACCCAATTCGTAAAGGACCCTAGATCCAAGATCTCTAGCATAGAGAAGAGGAGCTCTGACACATTCTGAGCAGATAGCTCCTCATAGACTGCGTGATCAGGATAGGCTAGAGGGCCTCTCAAACTTTTCAATATGGAAAGCTAGGATCCTGATTTTC
The DNA here is from genome assembly GCA_034641835.2 of Pinus albicaulis. Classification (NCBI taxonomy): domain Eukaryota; kingdom Viridiplantae; phylum Streptophyta; class Pinopsida; order Pinales; family Pinaceae; genus Pinus; species Pinus albicaulis. The sequence continues at coordinate 611,573,993 of CM076584.1, read as the reverse complement.
CTTGAGGCATATGGTCTAAGAGACCATGCAGAGCAGACCCTAGCCACACCAACAAATGTGGATCTCCTACGGAAGCATAAGGAAGCTGTTGGGCATGCCAAGCACCTGATAATGGACAGTATCAAGGACCATATTGTACCACACACAGCTGAGAAGAAGACAACTAATGAGATGTGGAAGGCCTTGACTTCCCTATATGAGGGAAAATCAGTCCAAAGAAAGATGTTGTTGGAGGCCCAAATGAGGTCATTCATGATGACCAAGGGAAAAGACATCGAGCATTTCCTCTTCAGATTGCAGTCAATCCGGGATTAGCTGACAGCAACGGGTGCAACCGTAGATGATGCAATGATAGTCAGGACTGCCCTCAATGTAGTCACGGATGAGTGGGAAACCTTTGTCCAAAGTATCTTGGGCAGAGCGGACCTCCCAGATTAGGACGACTTGTGGTCGATCCTGCGGCAAGAAGAACTACGAAGGTTCACCAAGAAGCAACACAGCCCTGCATTGAGCAAGGTTGAGAAGGAAGAGGAGGAAGATGTAGCCTTGGCATCAAAGAAGAAACCAAAGAAGAAGAAGGATCTTTCTAAGATCAAGTGCTTCCAGTGTGGTGAAATGAGACATTTTGCCAGCCATTGTCCAAAAAAGAAGAAGGGCAAGGAAGCATCTTCTTCCAAAGCAGCAGTGGCAGATGATGGGTCAGCAAATGATGTAGCCATGAGCACTCATGAACCACGAAAGTGGGGCGACATGGATCTTTAGAGGATCTATAGAATACAAGGCGGGATCCTTGAGCAGTTCATCTCTTAGATCACAAGCGAGCTACGACAGCCTTAAGAGAGTAGCAGGACAAGTGGAGCATGGGTGCATAGATCACAGATGAGGCAGAGGCAGAGGCAGAAGCAGATCTGGAGGCTGGGAGGAGCAGCGCAGAGCAAAGCAGCAGCAGCGTAGAAGCAGTAGCAGCGAAGAGGTTGATGTGACTTCAGCAGCACAGAGCAGTACTGCTTACACAATGCAGAGCTGCAACAACGCAGAGAGCTTCAAAGGGACAGCGCAGTGCAGCAGCAACGTGGTGGATTTCAACATAGGGAGCTGATGTGACTTCAATAGTGCAGAGGGCGTCTGATTATGCAGGCAGAGTTGTAGTTGTGCATCGCTCTTTAGATGCCAGCACAGATCTCTAGCCTATGGAGCTTCAGTGATGAGGATGCAGCCCACTTGACTTGTCTATCAAAGATTGGACAGGAGATTTAGTTGTTTCTCTCAACAACTGAAGTTGCAGTGCAGCAAATCAGCAGTGGCAGTGCTATGGGCAGCACAGATGCAGCATATTGAGAGGGAGTTGCAGTATAGTGGTTGCAGTGGCAGTGGCAGAGTCATGAGTAGCAGTACAGAATGGCAGCAGCAATGCCAAGTTGAGTGGAAGGAGGCCAAGCTTCAACAGCACAGAACTAGTGCCCAAAATCATGTAATGCATAAGTGTGATGTATTGCTAGAGCACACCCTTGATGCTAAGAGGGAGTGTTGAGATTTTGTGTATTTGGGATAGCATCAGTTGTGCTCTAGCTCCCAAACTTTGTGGAGGGACTAGAGTACACTGGATCTACAAGACCCAGAAATGGATTTGGGAAATTTCATCTGATTTAAGAGATATAAAATTAATTAATTATTTTAATGGATTTCGTAAGTTAAAACTTAGGAAAATAAAATAATTAAAATAAATTTAATTAAACATGTGATGAAATTATCTTAAGTCACATGGATCAAGCTTTCTTTTAATCTTAGCCATTGATTAAATATTTAATCTTGGCCGTTGATTTGTCAACGAGAAAAGTATAAAGGAAAGGCTTCAGGTCATTTGTAAAACACACAGAGGAAGAGCACTGAAGCTAAGTTGAGATTATAGGGCAGGGTTTGCTAAGAATTCTCAAGTGTTTCAGTTGCAGAGAGGGGAATTTAGACCAAGGGGATGATCTGATCCTAGGGTCTAGAATACACAAGAAGCAGAGAAGAGATCAGCAAGGACAGCGCAGAGAAAGGCAGCAGCAGCAGCAGCAGCCAGCAGCAACAGCAGATGGCAGCAGCAGCAAGGACAGCGTGATTTTCAGGAAGCCCTTCAGGGGTTACGCAGAGACCCTTAGGGGCAGCGTAATGACTGCATCACCCATTCTGGGGTAACACAGTCCCTTCCAGTGACAGCGCTGAAGGTTTGGAGGCCTTCCAAGGGTGACGCAAAGCCCAGCATGGGCTTCAGAGGCTGACGCAGTGTCTTTCAGGAGCAGATATGGGGTTTCTAAGCCTAGGGTTTTCCAGAACTGGAACCTAGAGCCCTCCAGCAGCCAGAGACCGGCTTTCCCACCTTGGGGGGACAATTTGTCCAGAAATAACTGTGTCACTTTGTCTATGTGTGCATGTGCTTATTCTAGATCTGAATTGGTAGAGATCTGTTATGTGTTTTGCTTTGAAGTTAACTTGAATTTATTCAGTTGATAACTTGTTTAAGTAGGAGAAGCTTAATCGGATTAACAGAAAAATTTTTGCATAAGAATTAAGATTCATAAATAGTAGCAATTTCACTTTTCTTTCGGCAATCATACAAGTAGTTAAGCAAAATGCAGATAGAACATATAAGTAGATCTTACAGAAGACAAATCAGAAACAGGAAAAATGTGTGTATTCGTTTCGGCGGTCAACAGGATGCTTCAACCAGCAAAGTCTCCTTTGGTCGGCCAGCCCAGCATGTGTCACAACAACCCTCCAAACTGTAGATGAGTCAACCCAAGTCAACTCTGCAAAAGTCAACGCTGTCCTGAAAAGTCAACGCAGGGGCAGCAAGCTAAAAGTCAACGCAGCAGCAAAACGGTCAACCCTTTGACCTCGATTTTTGTGCCAGGTAGTATGGCCTTCAAAAATCGAACCTTCCACAAGTTTTCAGCTTGTTTGGACCATGCGTTGACCAAAGTCAACGCTGGTCAAACTTTCTGCGAAACCCTAGCAGCAGAAAATCGTACTTCAGCTCAGTCGTACGGTCTGTCCTCTCTCTCCTTCACACGTGTGGCTGAAACTCGTCCTTTAGGTAGCTCGTACTATTTGATGAGAGAGGAAGATGTGAGTTGTGATGATGATGAAATGCTCTTCAACTTTTCCTGTATTTATATCCATCATTGGGGTGTGTGACACATCCGCTGGGGGCGTGCAACCTTAAGGCCGACCTGCACATATAATTTATTAAGAATAATAAATTCAAAATATAAGTTCTGCTCATCGGATTAAGACATATTTTATATGGATTTTACACCTCTCAGAAAGAGGAATCCAACAAAAGTATTAGCCTCTTAATCTGAGCATCATAACATGGAGTTTGGACCTAGTTGTCCAAATTTAACACTCCCTCTCAACTAGGGAGAACTCCATCCATCAGTGCAATCAAACATCGTGCGTCATCCCGCCGTAACTTGCTTTGCTGGCCTCTTTATTTCAGAACAGAAGTGGGTCGGTCACAAAGACATCATCCCCCGGCCCGGACAGTAGGGTCCAGAAGGTCCCAGGAACCTCTAAATCTTGATCCCAGATCAAGTGCTTGGACCGTGCCATCCTAGATAGAGAGTACGGCAATCTCTGATGCGTCCATCAGTCTTTGCTAATAGTCTCTAGCTTTTCCCACCTCATTGGCCAAATGAGAGGTACTTCCCATGAGCCCTGAACTCAATGGGTAGGATGCATACGGGGCACAGATAAATGAGAGGCGAACCGGCTCAATAATCACAAGGGTGGGGCAGAAGCATTATGAGTGCTTATAGCTCCGAGAAGCTATCCCCAAAGCCCCCCAGAGCTCCCAGAGCTCATCGTCCAACAGGACCCACATCATAGGGTCTTTCCACGACACTAAGACTCTCACGGAAGGTTAGGAACTTGACCTTCCCCAGGGGCTTAGTGAGAATATCCGCGACCTGCTCATCAGTTCCTATATGATCGAGCCTTACGGCGCCTCGCTGTACCATATCCCGGATAAAGTGGTACCTGATATCAATATGCTTGGATCGGTCGTGGAACACGGGATTCTCAGTCATACGAATCCCACTCTGATTATCACAGAGTATCACAGTGGTATCTAGCACATGTCCAAACAGCTCACTAAAGAGCTTCCGCAACCAAACTGCTTCACAACAGGCCATACTAGCAGCAATGTATTCGGCCTCCGCGGTGCTCAAAGCCACCGACTTCTGCTTCCTGTTCATCCATGAGATCGAAGCAGAACCAAGATTGAAGCAGCATCCCGATGTGCTCTTACGATCCACCACACTGCCAGCCCAATCGGCATCAGTATATCCACGGAGTGTCACACTCCCGGCAGTGTATCTCAGCCCATGGTTTATCGTGCCCCGAAGATATCTCAAAAGATTCTTGGCACCAACCCGGTGAAAATGATGAGGCTCAACCATCTGTTGACTCAAAGTGTTCACTGCAAAACATATATCTGGTCGGGTGTTCACTAAGAACATCAAAGCTCCTATGAGTTGACGATACTCAGTATGATTGGCCAAGATAGGCCCAGCAGCGCTGCCACTCAACTTCTTAAAGTTGAGTTCCATCGATGTCGACACGGACTTACAGTCCACCATCCCAAATCTTTCCAGAAGCTTCACAATGTATTTTCCTTGAGAAAGGAAAATCTCTCCAGGTCTCTGCCAGACCTCCAGGCCTAGGAAGTAGTGCATCAGTCCTAGGTCCTTCATCTCGAACTCAGCAGCGAACTCCCTCTTACATTGATGAATGAGAGGGTCAGCACCTGTCAGGAAGAGGTCGTCCACATACAGCACTAGAATGAGAGGCTTCCCCTGCACAACCTTGAAGTAAAGGTTTGGATCAGCATTACTTCGAGTGAAGCCTAGCTTCATCAAGTAACTATCCATCCTCTCGTACCAAGCTCTGGGTGCTTGCTTTAACCCATAGAGGGCTTTCTTCAACCTGCAGACATAAGTGTCTCGATCTTGAACTTCAAATCCCAGAGGTTGTTCTACATACACCTCTTCCTTTATTGCACCATGCAGAAAAGCGGTCTTGACATCCATCTGATGAAGACTCCATCCTGGTGTAGCAGCAAGGGCTATGATTGATCGGATGGTGGTATATCGTGCCACAGGTGCAAATATATCGTCATAGTCAATTCCTTCCTTTTGAGAGAAGCCACGGGCAACAAACCTTGCCTTAAACTTTTCAGCACTCCCATCGGATCCATGTTTGATCTTGTAGAGCCATTTAGCGGTGACAACAGATTTGTCCTTTGGTCTCGGGACCACATCTCAGACATCATTCTTCATAATAGACTCATATTCTTCATGCATAGCATCCTTCCAGACTTGATGCTTGATGGCTTCCTCAAAAGATCCAGGTTCAGATTGTACAATAGTACTCATGGCAGCTAGATACCCTTGGTATCTACACGGCTTCTTGCTTTCTCGGAATGTCCCCCTTCGGGCAGCATGACCCTCAGCATCTTCGAGGGTGTCCCTGAGCCATGATGGTCTCTTTCCTAGTGAAGGGGGTGGATCAATAGGGTCCATTGGCCCTTCAATATCAGGCATAGTCTCATCCTGGGGTTCTTCCAGATTTCCAGGTCTTTCTTCATGATTTTCTTCAGATCTAGGAAGATCTACTACTTTCTTCGGGGAAGCATCTTCGTCAAAAGTGACATCATGGCTTATCTCTACTTCCCTTTGACCAGGTACATAGACTCTATATGCCTTAGAAGTCTCACTGTAGCCCACAAACATTCCTTTCTTCCCAGTAGCATCCGGCTTACTTCTCTTTTCTTTCGGCACATGAAAATAGACAGGACATCCAAAAATTCTAAAATGTGAGACATCAGGTTTCTTACCAGAGAAAACCTCTTCGGGAGTTTTGGAGTCCAGAGCGGAATGAGGGCATCGGTTTTGAATGTACACAGCAGTATTTGCAGCTTCTCCCCACAGAAACTTCGGTAGACCTGGTCACATAGCATGGCACGGGCAGCTTCCACAATAGTCCTATTCTTGCGTTCAGCAACACCATTCTGCTCAGGAGTATATGCAGTGGTAGTCTCCCTCTTAATGCCAACTTCTCTGCAAAAGTCTTTGAACTCATTTGACTCATATTCAGTGCCATTGTCAGTCCTCAAAATCTTGATCTTCTTTCCGGTCATATTTTCCACCAAGGCTTTGAATGTACGGAACCACATGAAAGCCTCATCCTTCTTCTTCAAGAAATATATCCAGGTTTTGCGAGAGAAGTCATCAGTAAATGTCATATTGTAAGAACATCCCCCCAGGGATGTTACAGGCAACATACCAGAAAGATCAGAATGAACCAGTTGCAATATCTCGGATGTCTTTGTGACACTTGAGGGGAAAGGTCCCCTTGTATGTTTTCCTTCAGCACAACCCTTACATACACCTTCATGATTATTTCCAAAATCAGGCATCCCTGTCACCACCTTCCTTGCTTCGGGAAGAGCCTTGTAATGAAGGTGTCCAAATCTTCGGTGCCATAGTTCGGTTTGACGGATAGTATCACAAGTCATAGCTCCCAACGAACTCCCTCCAACCTGGTAGAGTGTACCAACTCTAAAGCCAATTGAGATAGCTTTCTTGAAGCTCTCTTTCCACATGAGCACCTTTCCATCAGAGAAGGTTACATTGAATCCTTTGTCTTCCATGGCAGATACAGACACAAGGTTCTTCTTCAATTTAGGTACATAGAGTAAATCTTGCAAACGGAGGACTTGTCCTTGAGACAAGTGGAGGATCACAGTCCCTGTCCCTTTCACAGGATAAGTGGCATTATCCCCAAGGATAATTTCTAGATTAGTATCCCTTTCAACCATGTCAGAAAGTGCTTCCTTGAATCCGGTGATGTGTCTTGAGGCACCACTATCGATTAGCCAGACATCCATAGTGTCGGGCGGAGATGCAGCTGAGAGAGCAGATACAAGAATATACTCATTTCTTTTATCAACAATATTAGACTCCTCATACCTGGTATTTCTGGACCTCTTAGAAGGTTGATTGTTTCCTCCAAAGTGAGCCTTCCTCTTTCCTTTGGATTTGTCATTTCTTCGATTCCCATTCCTTCGGTTGTTGTTGTTATCGTCATCATCGGGAGAATCCTTCTTGAAGGGGCATTCTCTAGCATAGTGTCCAGGCCTATGGCAGGTGAAACATTTACCCTTCTTCTCTTGAGTCTTTGTCCTTCCTTTGTCCTTAGAACCACCAGAGTTCTTCTTTCGGGAATGAGCACCATAGGCAGCATTTCTTTCATTATCAAATTCCTTCATCCTTGTTTCTTCTTGCATACATCTTGACAGAAGCTCATCAAAGTTAGGAATGGTATTATTGTTGAGAATGGTAGTTGTGAATACTTGCCATTCATATGGAAGTCCTCCAAGTGCGGTGGGAACCATCTCACGATCAGCTATTGTCTCCCCAATAGCTAGCAGATTGTTCCTGGTTTCGGTCAACTTCATAAAGAAAGTTTGAATAGACTCGTCTCGGCCCTTCTTCATATTCTTCAACTTGTTCTTGAGGAATAGCACTTGGTTCACATTGTTTACTTGGAACATAAGTATCAATTTGTCATACATCTCCTTGGATGTACCTAGTTCAGATATGTAGGCAACTAGACTCTTATTTATAGATTCCCTGATCAGCAGCTTTGCTCTGATTTCACCCTTCTTATACTTGTTTCTAACAGCAGCAGAGGCATTGGATGGAGGTTCTAGAATCTTCCCTGTCACATGATCCAGGAGATCATGATCTTCCAATTTTAGGTCTAATATCATCTTCCAGGCATGGAAGTCATCACTTCCAGTCAGCTTGTCATTCTCCTTGAATTCAAGACTAGTGGAACCCATTTCCTTCGATGATGATTGCTATAGATAGAGTTTGTCTTCACCTCAGCTCCGATACCATGTAAAGTTTTGTAGATGTTCTATGCTAGGAGCAATTTCACTTTTCTCACAGCAATCATACAAGTAGTTAAGAAAAATGCAGATAGAACATATAAGTAGATCTTACAGAAGACAAATCAGAAACAGGAAAAATGTGTGTGTTCGTTTCGGCGGTCAACAGGATGCTTCAACCAGCAACCAGCAAAGTCTCCTTGGTCAGCCCGACCCGACATGTGTCTGTGAGTCCTCCAATCAGCGAGTAGTCGCTTAGTCAACTGTATAAAGTCAATGATACGAAAAAGTCAACGCGGGGCAGGCAGCTAAAAGTCAACGCTGACGGCAAAACGGTCAGCCGCGGCCTCGATTTTTGTGCCGAGTGGTGACCTTCAAAAAATCGGAGCCTTCCCCCAGTAATCAGCTCCTTTGGATATGCGTTGACCAAAGTCAACATTACCGTCCAACTTTTGCGAAACCTAAACGAGAAAAGTATGCATATTTCAGCCGTGCAGTCTGTCCTCTCTCTCACTTCCATACGTGTGAACAAACTAGTCTTCCCAGGTAGCTGTACTAAGCTGATGAGAGAGGAAGATGTGAGTTGTGATGATGATGATAATCTCTCCAACTTTTCCTGTATATATATCCATCGATGAGGGTGTGTGACACATCTGTTGGGCATGTGAGCCTACATTACAAAACTGGCCGACCTTGCACATATAATTTATTAAAAATAATAAATTCAAAATATAAGTTCTGCTCATCGGATTAAGACATATTTTATATGGATTTTACACCTCTCAGAAAGAGGAATCCAACAAAAATATTAGCCTCTTAATCTGAGCATCATAACATGGAGTTTGGACCTAGTTGTCCAAATTTAACACTGTGAAGTTGGGTGCTGCAAAATATGTTCACTTTCCCACATGGCATCCTCATCTGGCAAATCCTTCCACTTAACCAATTGCTCCCGGATGACCTTGTTCCTCAGCTTCCTTTCTTGCACCTCCAATATGGCCTCTGGTGTTAGTACTAAGTACCCCTCATCATCTAGTGGAGGCAACTCAGTGGTTGTTGTGATCTATTGTCCCAATGCCTTTTTCAGGTAAGAGACATGAAATACGTTGTGAATCCAACTCTATGTGGGTAATACATTGTGAATCCAACTCTATGTGGGTAGCTCCAACTCATATGCTACCTCCCCGACCCTCCTGGTCACCCTATACGGCCCATAGAAGCGTGGCTTGAGCTTCTCAGCCCCTTTCTACTTGACTGAATATTGTCGGTAAGGCTGCAAGCATAGGTAGACCATGTCCCCCACCTCAAACTGTCTCTCCACCCTAGGCTGGTCAGCGTACATCTTTTGCTGATTTTGTGCCACCTACAAGTTGTCCTTGAGAACCCTAAGGACTTCTTGGCTCTCTTGAACCCAATCCTTTGCCCCTGGGGCCCTGCTATCTCCAAATATCATGTCAGAAAAAAAAAGTGCATCATAACAACAGAGTGCTCGGAAAGGGGACATACCAATCAACATGTGGTAATTGGTGTTGTAGCAAAACTCCCCTAGGTGTAGCCACTTCACCCACGCTCTTTGTTCTTCCGTAACATAGTTGCCTAGGTACCCATCCAGGCATTTTTTCACGATCTCGGTCTGCCCATCAGTCTGTGGGTGATAGTTGGTGTTGGGGGTAAGCTCGGTCCCCATCAACCGAAACAACTCCTACCGAAAGGCTCCCATGGACCTACTGATCCTATCACTGACTATGTTCTTTGGGAGTCCATGTAGTCGGAACACCTCCCGAAAGAACAACTGACCACCTCTGAGGCTGAAGATCTCGATGAGATAGCAAAGAAATGAGTGAACTTAGTCAGCCGATCCACCACCACGTAGATATAATCTCGCCCTTGTGCAGTTGGAAGCCCCGTGATGAAATCCATGGATACAATTTCCCACTTCCTCTCCAAAATGGGAAGTGGATGTAATAGACCCGCGGGGTGTGACAACTCCACCTTGTTCCTTTGACAGGTCGTACACTCATGTGCGTGCCTCAATATGTCCCCCTTGAGCCCTCGCCAAGAGAAACATTCACAAATGGCACGATAAGACTTGAGGAAGCCCGAGTGTCCTGCTAGAGGGGACTCATGAGCTGCCTACATAACCTTCTCCTTGAGTTGGGATCCTGGCACTAAGTATATCTAGTCCTTGTAGTAAATCACGTCATCCATCACTCGAAATCTATCATCCCCATGTGTGCCATCTAATATCTCACAGACTTGTTTGTCCTTGGAATACTCAACCAAGAGTTGAGCCTTCCAATCATGCGCAACATCCATCAGAGATAGTACTGCGGGCCTCTGGGAAAGTGCATCTGCTACTATGTTGTGCTTTCCCTTCACATACTCAATCTCAAAACCATAAGCCCGGAGCTTACTCACCCACTTATGTTGCCTCTCTTGCAATGTATGTTGCTCTAGGAAAAATCAAAGACTGTTGTGATTAGTCTTTACCTTGAACCGATTCCCCACCAAGTACTGCCTGAATTTGGCCAAGGCATGCATCATGACCAACATCTCCTTGTAATAAATGGAGTACAGTCGCTCATGGGGCAGCAACTTCCTACTCTCAAATGCTATGGGGTGGCCTCCCAGCGTCAACACGGCCCCAACTCCCTCACCCGAAGCATCACACTCCAGTACAAACGGTCGGGTGAAATCAGGTAAAGCCAACATAGGGTAGTTGCTCATAAGCTCCTTGAGGTGCTCAAAAGCCTCCTATGCTCCTTGCGTCCACTCAAAAGCCCCTTTATTGGTCAGGTTCGTAAATGGTGCTGCAAGTTATGAGAAGCCTCTCACGAATCTCCTATAGTAAGTGCAAAGTCCTAGTAATCCTCTCAAATCTGTCACATTCCTGGGTGTTGGCCAATCAGAGATGGCCCTAATCTTCTCCTAATGTACCTTCACTCCATCCAACCCTATCACGTTTCCAAGTTACACCATCTTTGTCAATCCAAATTCACATTTGGACATCTTCGCATATTGTTGTTGCTCCTCAAGTATGCGAAGAACCTCCTCCAGGTGTTGAAGGTGCTCCTCCCAAGTCCTGCTATAGATAAGGATGCCATCAAAAAATACCAACACGAAGCGCCTCAACTGCCCACAAAACACGTGGTTCATACAAGACTGAAAAGTAGCAAGAGCAATGGTTAGCCCACAGGGCATCAGCAAGAATTCGAAGTGTCCATAATGACAACGAAAGGCAGTCTTAGGGATGTCCTTCTCCCTGACCCAAATCTGATGGTACCCCGAGCACAGATCTATCTTAGAGAATATTTCACTCGCCTAAGTCCGTCCATCAGTTCGTCGATACGCGGAATGGTGTACTTGTTCTTTGACGTCCTCATGTTAAGGGCCCTGTAGTCAATGCACATACGAAGGGTCCCATCCTTCTTCTTCACCAACACCACAGAAGAAGCAAAGGGATTCGAACTAGGTTTGATGTGCCCCAATCTCAGCAGCTCTTGAATGGCCCTCTCGATCTCATCCCAATAGGCTTTGGGATGCCTATACGAAGTCATGATAACTGCATACACTCTCTCCTCCAGCTCAATAGTGTACTCAAATCCTCTGTCTGGTGGCCTGCCTGGAGGGATCTCCCCAAAAATCCCCTAGTGCCTCTCCAATAAAGCTTGTATGTCTGTGTGCACCGCCGGTGCTAAGGCCCCTGTCTATGAATTTCTAAGCTTCCTCGCCCACTCTATGTCCTCATGTCATAGATCTGCCTCCATCCAGTGGGTTGAAACTGTCTGGGGTGGGTAAGAGTGCATCCCTCTTAACAATTTGTGCTTGTAAACTCCATCTCTAACTTTTGCCAATCAGTGGTGACACTCCCTAGTGAGTATAACAATTGGACACCCAACACTACGTTGGTGTCCAGAACATCAACTACAAATAAGTGATCAGTGACCGAGTAGTTGCCCATCACCACAGTCAACCCAGGGAAGTACTTCGTGACTGCATGGTTCAGCCTCTTGGCACCAACAAGGAGAACCCCTCAAATGTCTCTGTGCGGATACCCCTACGCTCCACCATCTGGGCATCAATAAAGTTGTCGGTTGCCCCATTGTCTACCAGGACTGACACTCGCTGCCCCTGCATCGCCCCCCTAATCCTGAGTGTCAAATACTTCGGAACTCCACAAACTGAAGTAAGAACTCCCCTTGATGGAGCAAACGGTCCTCCTCTAGCTGGTGGTGGTGGTGGCGGTACTCCCCTTGATGACGATCCTCCCTCATTTCCCTGGTTTGCTCCTATCTCGAACTCCTCATACGGATCACTATCCGAATACACATCAATGTAGTGGGCCTTGCCCTTGGTGCACTTGTGCCCAGGTGCCACAGGCTACTAAAACATGAAGCACAACTTCCTCCTGCTGAGGTCTCTCCAAGTCTCCTCATCCATCTAACCATGTCCTCCATCCCTCAGAGGTGGTCTAGTGTCTTGGTTCCCCTGTGGGGTCGTGGGGCTACTGGGGACAAAATCTCAAGTCTTGGACATTGCGTCAATCATATCCCAGGTCCTAGAGATAGCATCCATCAACGATGTGGGCTTGTAGGCCCTCATCCAAACATGCAGTGGCTCTGCAAGCCCCTCCACAAATAGCATGATCAGTCGAGCCTCTGAGATGTCGGTCACCATCATTGCCAGTCTTTGAAACTCCGTAATGTAAACCTCTGCATTGTCGGTCTACCTCAAATGAGCTAGCTCCCTAAAATGTAATTCTAGGTCCTTCCTCTCAAACCTCTCCAACATCCTCTAGGTGAACTTAGTGTAAGAAATAATGTGGATATGTCCCAACGTGATTAGCACATGGTACCACCACTCTTGGGCATCCCCCTCCTGGTGAAGAGTATCAAACCGAATAGCATCGGTCTCCCGCATGGGGTTCAGGTGGAAGTATGTGTCTAACTTTGGAACCCAATCACTGGCTGAACTCTTGGCCAACACATCAAAGTTAAGGAGCGTAACCTTCCCTACTATATTCTGCATCTCCTGGTTAGAAGGTCCCCCTCTATAGTGTGCTCTAGCCCTAGTAGTACGTCCCTCCCTGAGGTGTATGTACTCCCCACAAGACATCACCTGTGAAATCTGGGCATCCAACCCATCATTCTCATCAATATTGCATGCAACTGAATTAGACCAAGTCTGCAACCAAGTATGGCTCCCTCTCCGGCTCTAGCTCATCCACAAAGTGAGGCATAGTGGGATGGCAAGCCTGCCCAAACTAGGGAGTGTGTGGGGGATGATAGGTATGGCTTACCCCTCCTGCTCTAGATCCACCATCACCATGGAGCTCCCCTTCAGGCCTCCCATTCATTTGTAGCCCCATCACCTACTCCATCATATCCATCATGAGTTGCCCTTACCTCTATGAAAATTCCTCAAATCTGGAATCCTATTGCAGCAAATGGTATTAATTCTTCTAACTAATAAATTGATTCTTCAGTTTATTGCTACGGAAACATCAAATTAAACACACTGCAACCTTCACTAAATAAACTATGGAAAAATATAAGTGTGGAAACAAAACTAAACAAGAGACTGACATAGTTATTTTTGGACTACTGTCCCTGGAAAAACACAATGCGGGAAAACCAATGCAACAACTAAGGGTTTTATTATTAAGCAGTAGTAATTTCTAAATACAATCTCTGGATGCCTTTCCTGGCAATACAATTATAGAGAATATCACTGACGGAGAGATTAGTGAGCTTACTTCACACTATCACTGGAAATCTCGATTGATCAGACCACTGAATGAGCTGCCCCTAACAACCTCTATGCAATCCCAACGTCAACCCTCCTGGGTACAGCGTCACCCCTTCTTGGATCAATTTGTTGTCCACAAACTTCGATTTCTGCCTCCTGGTCTCACACCCCGGCGATCGACTTCCGCAATCAATTCCTTCAGCAAACTTCAGGATTCCCTTTTGACCTCTGCGTAGCCCTGCGTGGCTTTGCATCAGCGTCTCTGGCTTTGCTGGATCTCTCTCTGCCTTCTTTGCTAAGGATTCTCCCACCGAGAAAGATTTCTCTTCAGATACTATGCCTACCCCTCTCTACAAAATATCTCTAGATCGAAGTTGCTCCTTCAGCACTGCTCGCTAAAGAAATCAATATCTTGATCATTTTCTTTGTCTTGTGTGTTTTCCAAATGACCCTTCAAGCCCTTCCTATAATCTTCTCGTTGAAACTTCAACGGCCGAGATTAAATCTCTAATCAACACCTAAGATTAACTTTTGACTTGATCCACCTTTTCTAGAACATTCACACCCAAATTCTATTAATTCACTTTAATTATTTTATTTTCCAAAGTTTAAACTTAGGGTCCCTTCAAAAAAAATTAATTATTTTAATAAAATACAATCCAAGTGGAATTTCCCAAAACAATTTATGGGTTATCTAGAATACATGTGCTTAAGCCTCTCTGCAAATTTTGAGACTTAGAGCACATCCAAGAGCACATCCAATGCTACCCCAAATCAACACTCCCTCTTAGCGAGGAAAGTGCTCTAGCAATACACCCTCCGAGTACTGCTCTTACTCTGTAACATCTCCCTCTGCAATGTTGATCTCTGACACTACTGCCCATCAACTCCGCGCAAATGTTGCATCTGTATTGCTGCTGACACTACCACTGTCAACATTGCATCCGTACTGCAACTCCCTCTCAATTCTGCATTCGTTTTGCTGCTGACCCTGCCACTGCCAACTGATACTGCACTGCAACTTAAAATCATCCAAGTCTGAACAAGTGTTCAACATGATGCATCTCGGTGATGAAGATCTGACTGCTGCTAGCCTCTGCGTTGTCACTCTGAAGTTGTTGCGCTACTGCTGACTTCTGCCTTCCTGAACTACTACCAACTCTGCTTTGCACTGCTAACTACTGCTCTATCACTTTTGCACTCTTTTACACCAACCGACACCTGTCCATCCTGCTACATCTTATTTGGGCTCCCGTAGCAAGGTATTGATCCGAGAGGTGGACTCATCAAGGATCATACCCATCTTCTAGATCTTTGGGTCTACAACTCCAAATCACCCCACCTTCCTCCTGGAGGTACATGAGCAATCATGGCAAACTCCTCCTCATCGATCCTGGTGGAAGCACACTGCAGATCATGCTTCTCATCTTTGTCTCTCTTCTTGAGAGGACACTGTGTGGCATAATGACCCATTTCGCCACACTGGAAGCATTTGATCTTGGAAGAATCCTTCTTCCTTTTGTGCTGCTCCTGCTACCCTTTTGATGCAAGCGCGACATTTTCCTCCTCCTTTGGCTTCTTCCCATTGTTGTTGCTGCCCTCAAGTTGACACTTGAGTAAGTCCCTCCTCATCTCTTCTCGCTGAAGAGCTGCCCACATTGACTCCCAGTTTAGAAAATTCTCTCTGCCTTAGGCCCAATTTGACAAAATTGAGATCTCCTTAACAAAATTATTTAGGAAGGGGCATTACAAGACTCCATGTCCCCATCTTGGAGCCGATTGTTATCTCATACTTCGTATGGGATGTTTGAGGACTATTTTCATGATACCTTACAAGATGACACTCATGGAGCTTTGTATGAAAGTCTGAGGGTCGATATTGTTGCAAACAGATTGGGCAAGCTTGGAGAGAGTGTATACCCTACCTTTTAGACACATCATCCATTGTAAACAAACAGATCCACAAGCCATTATTTAGGAAAAGTTTAGTGTCCACCCATTTCGCCTCGAGGCCATTTTCCATTTGGCCTTTTTCCTTCATAGAGGTGGGTCTTTCGAAGACTTGGCTAGCATAAGAGAGAGGTATCCATATCTTGCTCTTTTCTAATCAAAGGTTTTCACCATAAATCCCACCCCCACCTTAGGAAGTGCTCAAGGTTGGTTCTCAAAGGCATCTTGGCTTCTCCAAATGCTAATTATTTCACCTACGTGTTTTCCCCCTTTTAGATTCTCCCTTGATGCGTTGAGCCATTTCTTGTTGACTCGACAGTTATCGAATCAAGGCATTAGAGAGGATATATACAAATTGTACATTCAAGTTACTTGGACCTCACCTCTAATGAACTTCGACTCGATGATGTCCTTCTACCTAGAGCACTCTTTGGAGCTGCAAGATGGCATCATAGTTTGCCCCCCTTACACACAAACATTGGATGCATTTTCTAAGGATCCCGCTAGGGTAGTTCTCAATTGGTTTTCATATGCCCTACATAGAGACTACCATATACCATGGTCGAATAGGATTCGCCAAATATGCCACCTACAGAAGCCATAAATAGAGACACACCATTTTAGGTGCCCCTTATGCTATCAAATCAAAGGATGATATCACTGACTATATCAAGATTCAAGAGGCTCCCTCTCTACCTTCTATAGGTACCAAGATAAGCGATGGTTAGCCTTCTTCATCAGGGAGACTTTCAGCCACATATATCAGTTCTTACACACGATGCCCCACCTTGGGATTGTGAAAATTCCTTGAAATGCAACAACTAGAATTAATTCTCCCAAGTGATTAATAGTTTATTAATTTTCTGATTAATATCGAATTAATCACGCTGCAATTTCTTCACCAAATAAAATAAACGCTGCAGAAATAAAAAATGTTGGAAACTGAGATGCTAGCACACACACATAAAAATGACACAATTATTTTTGGACAAATGTCCCCGAAAAAACGCAACGTGGGAAAACCGGTACAGCAGCTAAGGGTTTCCTACACTCTCAAATATTGTCGATAACCCTCTCTCTCTCACCTGCAACTCACCCTTTGATTCGATTTCCTCTTGCCGAACTTCAGCCAGTGAGAAAATCGATTTGCTTGGGCAACTGAGTATCTATCTAGTGTGTCTTCCAAGTGCCCATCGAGTTCCTTCTTATAATCTTCTCATTGAACTTTCAACGGCCCAGATTAGATCCTAATCAATGGCTCAGATCATCTTGGCTCAATCTCCATCTTTTTCTAGAAGATTCACACCCAGTTTAATTCATACCCTTTAATTATTTTAATTTCCTAAGTTTAGACTTAGGCATCCATTAAAAATAATTAATTATTTTAATTAAAATGTCTCCGGGTGGAATTTCCCAAAACAATTTATGGGTTTTGTGGAATGCATACGTCCTAGCCTCCCTGCAAAATCTTGAGGCTAAAGCACATCCGATGCTACAAGAAATCAACACCCAATGAATCTCTTCAAAATCAATAAATTATCCAATGCAATTTCTGTTGATCCAGAAGACCAATATTACCCACAGAAAGTCGTTTCTCATTCAAAATTTGACCACACAGTGAGGGGAATTAGAAAGATGGAACCTAATTATTATTGGTAGCCACAAAAGGATGTACAAATACAATTATCAGTGCATTAGATGTAACGTTTTAAAGTCTAATTATGAAATATAATGTAATATTCCCAATTAGCTTTGCTAATTGGAATATTGCATTTTTGTGTTATTTTGCTGCTTTAGATAGGAATAATAAATAAAGTGAGAAATAAGAGGGGTCACCTCACTTTAGCCACCTCACTTTATAATAAAGTGTTCTTTTTCCTAGTAGCTTGACGTTGTAACTTAGAGAGGGGGCCTTGGGGGTCCACGTGGGTGATGGAGGAGACATAAAGTTAACCCAAGGTAAATTGCGCAGATCCAGGGTGAGTGAGTTTGGAGGGAGATTGGTGCTATAAAAGGAGAGGCTCTCACCTCATTTGATCATCCATGATTTTGATATTCTTATTGATAGCTAGACTTTGTCTGCTTCAGCACGCCGGTTGTTTAGTCGGTCTGCAGCACTGTTTAGTGCACGAGTGTCTCCGGTCGGAGATCTCACCCTTAGCCTCGGGGACTTCGAGTGCCTGCCCTGGTAAGGTTATTTCTGGTTTCACCCTTAGCTTCGGGGGACTTCGAGTGCCCAACTAATGCAAATTTTCGGTAGCAAAACGGCGACATTTACGAAGCACAGCATACGAGGAGGGAGAAAGCCCTCTTGTGTTCACGCAGAGCAAGAAGAAGGAGGACGGCGAATCCTTGAAGAAAGGGCGCCCCCTACATATTATTCTTGTCCCTTGCGGGGGGGAGAAGGTAGGACGCTGTCCCGAAGGGCCCGCGGTTCCGGCCCCGGCGGAAAGCGAGCATTTGAGGGCGAAGGACGATCAAGCCCCGAGTGAAGTCATTGTCCATTCTTCGGAGGTCCCCTTTCTTTTGCGAAGGTTTCTTGTCGGATCTGGCTTGGGGCGGAGAGGATAGATCTTACGGATCTGGTCGTATGTTGCGGTCTAGCCTTGTATATTGAGATGCGAAGGTTTCTTGTCGGTCTACAACGGTGAGAAGGGGGATGGGTACGGATCTCGTCTGTATGTTGGGATCTAGCCTTGTATATTGCTTGCAGATCTGAAGGTTTTGCAGTAGATCCAGCTTGAGGAGTGACAGATCTGAGGAGATATTGATAGATCTAGTCCAGATCTGAAGGGGAAACACCAGATCTAGCCCTAGAGGTTGTAGATCTGAGGAGATAGTTCCAGATCTAGCATAGATCTGAGGGATTGGCAGCAGATTGGGTTTTGGAGGACGCAGATCAGGAAAGGGAGGACGCAGTTGTGATAGGAGGCTTCGGATCCATCAGGTGGGACGCAGATCTGAGGAGCAGATCATTGTGAGGAGTGCTTAACAGCGTTTTCCAGGATCCTGTAGCAGCTTCATCTGTCTGGAGAGTTGAGGGCTTGGTGCTTTATCTGTTTCTGCGCTGTCACTGGCAGAGACAGCGTTTTTCCATTTGAGAGGGTTTGCAGTCTTCAGCCCCAGCGCAGTTCATCTTCAGCTTGCAGAGCAGCCAGGACGCTGTCCTTGTTACAGCCATTCTTCTGTTGAGAGGGTCTCCACTTGCCTAGGGCAAGGATAGGTGCACTTACTCTGATTTATTGTACTCCTCTCTATGTACTTTCTGATTAATAAAATGGCTCAGTTTCTGGTGTTCCATGTGTCATGATTCGGTGATCTGGTTCGGTTTATGTACGCTGTTAGTGCATTACAATTTTTATTCTTGGTTATTTCCCTTTGGGGATATTACGGTGGTATCGAGCTACGATGCGGCTCGGCACGTGGTGCCTGGCACTCCCATAACACAAGTGTCACCCCACTCTCCTTGGGGGAGGTGATTCTGATTCAGAAGACGAACGGAGGAATCCAATGGAGGCTATGTTGGCAAGATTGGCTGAGAAGTTGAGTGAGAAGATGGATGCAAAGATGGATGCATTCATGCAGGAGGTAACCAAGAAGGTTGCAGGGGTAACGCAGAAAGAACCCCCTAGGGTCTTTCAGGTAGGGGAAGGATCGGGAACATCTAGTTGCATACCAGATGCTATACCCATTATGACAGCGCAGAAGACCGATTCCATGGACACGCGACCTACCATGCCTACTTTTCCGGTAGAGGAAGTGGAGCAAACGGCATCAAGAGATGAGGGTCCCGATCTTCATGCGGTTTGGTTTGCAGATTGGCGTAGTTTGGGGCCGGAATTCATGGAGGCTCTCCCTTTCAATCAATATCTGCAGTACCGAGGCGGCAGTAAGCCTCATGATCGAAATAAGGGACGGGGTTCCCACCGTGACAGTAACCGTGCAGCCAGCAAATTTCATTTGCAGATGTTTGATGGGTCTCCAAAGACCACAGCCAGGTCTTGGGTGGAAAAACTAGACCTCTATTTTCAGCTTAACCAGATGCCGGAGAAGGAGGCCATTAAGATGGCTGCATTACATCTAGAGGGTGAGGCCCAGAACTGGTGGTTTCATGGGTTGACCACACTGGGGCATTCCACAGTGACTACATATGCTGAGTTCACCAGGAGGGTGGTGAAGCGTTTTGATCAGAAGGACCCAGATCAGCCTTTCCTCGAGCTAACCAAGCTCAAACAGACAGGTGGTGCAGAGGCATACATCTCAGACTTTTTGAGGGTTTCAGTGATGGTTCCTGACATATCAGCAGCTCGGTTGGTCACGATGTTCCTGGACGGGCTATCAGAACCACTTCGTGGTCTAGTCCGGTCAAACAAACCGGCTACACTTCAGGATGCTATCGGCAGGGCCCGTGACCTACAGGATGTGTTGCCCAGGACTCGGCCACCTTATCCCCAGAGACAGGCTTTCCAGCCTAAGGGTAAGGACATGAGGATTCCGCCTCCCAAGGCGAATCCCGGACGAGGACAGCATGATGATGAGGCTAGGAGAGAGCTGAGACGGAAGCGAGTGTGCTTCACCTGCCAGGAGCCGTGGGCACCAGGACACAAATGCACCGCAGGGAAGGCGCATTTCATAGAGGTCTTCTCCGAGGGCAGCGGAGAAGAGGATGAGTTGGAGGATGAGGAGGCAGGAGAGTGTTATGCAGCGCAAAGTGCCTTACCACCTCCACCACCAGATGCGGGAGAGGCATCATTTGCCCCTACTGGGGGAGCTCTAGCAGCATTGCGAGGAGTCCCCAAGTATCTGACATTGCGCGTACGTGGGACAGTACGGGGTCAGCGTGTTTCAGTTCTAGTTGACGGTGGGGCCACCCACAATTTCATCGATGCCCAGATGGTAGCACGGAGAGGCATACCCACAGAGAGCTTTGATGGGTTTTCAGTTTTGGTTCCAGGAGATCAGACCATGGCCTGTGCTCGATATGTACCTGAGTTATCAGTGACGATGGGCACCTATACGTTCACTGATCACTTCTTTGTGGTGGACATTCCGGACACCAATGTGATATTGGGAGTGCAGTGGCTTATCACTCTGGGAAAGGTCACCACAGATTGGAAGGCCTTGGAAATGGAGTGGGATGATCCCAAGACGGGGAGGCATGAGAAGATCAGAGGTCAGAACACATATCCGCCCCAGACAGTATCGGCACACAGCATGGATGCGACATTCCGCAGGGGAGACATAGAGTGGGCAGTTGAGCTGCGGGCTTCAGAGATGGTAGATACAGGCAGGGCGGTGCACCCTGATCTACAGACTCTTCTCGACAGATATGCAGTAGTGTTTGGAGACATTCCACCAGGACAGCCACCAGATCGGGGGTTTGAGCACACGATAGAGTTGGAGCAGGGGATACAGGCGGTGATCACCACCCCTTATAGGCATCCTAAGGCCTACAGGGATGAGATAGAGAGGGCCATTCAGGAGCTGTTAGCCCTTGGGCACATTCGGCCCAGTACCAGTCCTTTCGCTTCTTCAGTAGTGCTGGTGAAGAAGAAGGACGGCACATTACGCATGTGCATTGATTACAGGGCACTGAACAAGAAGACTTTGAAGAACCGGTACCCCATTCCCAGGATCGATGAGTTGATGGACGAGTTGAGAGGAGCACGTTTCTTCTCAAAGATTGATTTGAGGTCCGGGTACCATCAGATACGCATGAGGGAACAGGACGTTCCCAAAACTGCTTTCAAGTGTCATTATGGGCACTTTGAGTTTTTGGTCATGCCATTTGGACTGACCAATGCACCTGCCACTTTCCAGTCTTGCATGAACCATATCTTCAGGGAGCATCTGAGGAAGTTCGTGCTGGTCTTCTTTGATGATATTCTCATATACAGCAGGACTTGGGAGGAGCACCTCCAGCACATAGAGACAGTTTTGCGCATCCTGGAGGAGCAGCAGTTCTTTGCCAAACTCTCCAAGTGTGAGTTTGGTTTGGCAGAGATGTTGTATTTGGGACACATCATAGGAGTGGACGGAGTGAGAGTCCATGACGAGAAGATCCGGGCTATCAGGGACTGGCCAGAGCCGCGGAATGTGACAGAACTTAGAGGGTTCATTGGTATCTGCACTTATTACAGGAAGTTCGTCAAGGGCTTCTCACAGCTTGCTGCACCCCTCACAGAGTTGACGAGGAAGGGGGCATTCAGTTGGACGGACACCGCACAGCGAGCTTTTGATAAGCTCAAAGAGGTGATGAGTAGTTGTCCGGTGTTGGCATTGCCTGATTTCACCCAACCCTTTATCCTAGAGTGCGATGCATCGGGAGAAGGGATTGGAGCAGTTCTGATGCAGGAGGGTCACCCGATTGCATTCGAGAGCCGGAAACTCCTTCCACATGAGAGACTTTATCCTATCTATGATAAGGAGATGTTGGCCATTATGCATGCATTGGCCAAATTCCGGCAGTACTTGGTAGGCGGCCGATTTAGAGTCAGGACAGATCATAACAGCCTGAAGTACTTTTTGGAGCAGAACCAGTTGCAGGAGAGGCAGCAGAAGTGGATCAGCAAGATCCAGGCTTATGACTTTGACATAGAGTATGTCAAAGGGAAGAACAATGTGGTAGCAGATGCCCTTTCTCGTAGACCGGCTACATTATCCCTCATGAGCTTGGACGCTGATTGGAAGGCTCGACTACTGGTTGAGTATTCCAAGGATAGATTTGCATGCGAGGTGTTGGATGGACAGATAGCGGATAGCAGGTACAGGGTGGCAGATGAGGTCATCTATTACAGGGATCGGATCTTCTTGACTGAGAGATCTCAGCTCAAGGAGAAGATACTCCATGCCTCTCATGATTCACCATTGGCGGGCCATCAGGGGTTCACCAAGATGTACAGGGCCATCCAGGAGAGATTTGCATGGAAGGGCCTCAAGGAGGACATACTCCAGCATGTCAGGGAGTGCGAGGTTTGCCAGCGGAACAAAGGGGAGATGAACCATCCCGCAGGGTTGTTACAGCCGCTTCCCATTCCTGAGGGGAAGTGGGAGAGTGTCTCGATGGACTTCATCACGGGTTTGCCCACAGTGCAGGGCAAGGATTGCATCTTCGTAGTAGTTGACCGGCTAACGAAGTATGCTCACTTCTTTGCCATTTCGGCACACTACACAGCAGCACAGGTGGCAGAGTTGTTTTTCCGGGAGGTTTTCCGATTGCATGGTCTACCCAAGACCATTGTTAGTGACAGGGACAGCCGCTTTATGGGTGGATTTTGGCAGGAGCTCTTTCGGCTAGTGGGGACTGAGTTGACACCGAGCACCAGCTATCATCCCCAGACGGACGGGCAGACAGAGATAGTTAACAAGTGGCTGGAGGGCTACTTGCGTAACTACGTCAGTGGGCAGCAGCGAGCATGGCTGAAATGGCTACATCTGGGCGAGTACTGCTACAACACAACCCATCATATGTCTATCGACATGACACCGTTTTATGCGTTGTATGGATATCATTCCTTGTCTTTTGTGGATGTGATGTTTGGGGTTAGCAGGGCTCCACGAGCCAAACTATGGATCCAAGGGAGCCAAGACATCCTTCGGACTCTCAAGGACAACATAGCCACCGCCCAAAATCAGCAGAAGTTATATGCAGACAGGGGCCGAGTGGAGAGACACTTTGAGGTAGGGGATTTGGTCTACTTGCGGTTACAGCCATACCGCCAGTCTTCACTCAAACAGAAGGGGGCAGAGAAGCTTAAGCCTCGTTTTTATGGACCATACAGGGTGATTCGGAGGATCGGACAGGGTGCATATGAGTTGGAGTTGCCCCAAGGCAGCCGGATTCATAACATTTTCCATGTATCATGCCTGAAGAAGGCACTGGGCCAGCATGTGACAGTCACCGGGGAGCTACCTCCGAGAGATGATGAGGGGCACTTGGTATTACAGCCAGAGGCCATTATTGACACCAGGGAGAGACAGTTGCGTAGCAGGAAGATCAGAGAGTTCCTGGTGAGATGGAAGAATATGCCAGATGAGGATGCCACTTGGGAGGATGAGAAGATCTTGCAGCATCCCTCACTTCAGTTGCTTGAGGACAAGCAACGTTTTGCCGGGGGAGACTGTAATATTCCCAATTAGCTTTGCTAATTGGAATATTGCATTTTTGTGTTATTTTGCTGCTTTAGATAGAAATAATAAATAAAGTGAGAAATAAGAGGGGTCACCTCACTTTAGCCACCTCACTTTATAATAAAGTGTTCTTTTTCCTAGTAGCTTGACGTTGTAACTCAGAGAGGGGGCCTTGGGGGTCCACGTGGGTGATGGAGGAGACATAAAGTTAACCCAAGGTAAACTGCGCAGATCCAGGGTGAGTGAGTTTGGAGGGAGATTGGTGCTATAAAAGGCGAGGCTCTCACCTCATTTGATCATCCATGATTTTGATATTCTTATTGATAGCTAGACTTTGTCTGCTTCAGCACGCCGGTTGTTTAGTCGGTCTGCAGCACTGTTTAGTGCACGAGTGTCTCCGGTCGGAGATCTCACCCTTAGCCTCGGGGGACTTCGAGTGCCTGCCCTGGTAAGGTTTTTCTGGTTCTACCCTCAGCTTCGGGGGACTTCGAGTGCCCGCCCTAGTGAGGTTGTTCTTAGTTCATTTTTCAGTGGAGCAGCAGCAATTTCTGAAGATTATCTGAGGAGGAGAAAGCCCTCTTGTGGCTGCACAGAGCAAGAGGAGGAAGGACGCTGAATCTTTGAAGAGAAGGACGCTGTTTTATCTGAAGAGAGGACGCTGTCCCTTGCAGGAGAGGAAGGACGCTGTCCAAGAGGACGCAGTTCCAGACTGGCAGAGAAAACGTTGTTTGAGGGGCAGAAGGACGCTGATCAAGCCCAGAGTGAGGACGCTGTCCATTCTTGGAGGTGAGGGTTGCAGATCTGAAGGTTTCTTGTCAGATCTAGCTTGGTAAAGGATAGATCTTACAGATCTAGTCCTGTATGTTGCAGATCTAGCCTTGTATATTGCAGATCTGAAGGTTTCTTGCCAGATCTAGCTTGGTGAAGGATAGATCTTACAGATCTAGTCCTGTATGTTGCAGATCTAGCCTTGTATGTTGCAGATCTGAGGGTTTTGCAGTAGATCCAGCTTGAGGAGTGATAGATCTGAGGAGATATTGACAGATCTAGTCCAGATCTGAAGGGGAAACACCAGATCTAGCCCTAGAGGCTGTAGATCTGAGGAGATAGTTCCAGATCTAGCATAGATCTGAGGGATTGGCAGCAGATTGGGTTTTGGAGGACGCAGATTAGGAAAGGGAGGACGCAGTTGTGATAGGGGGCTTCAGATCCATCAGGTGGGACGCAGATTTGAGGAGCAGATCATGGTGAGGAGTGCTTAACAGCGTTTTCCAGGATCCTGTAGCAGC
Organism: Pinus albicaulis; assembly: GCA_034641835.2. Taxonomy (NCBI): domain Eukaryota; kingdom Viridiplantae; phylum Streptophyta; class Pinopsida; order Pinales; family Pinaceae; genus Pinus; species Pinus albicaulis. The sequence continues at coordinate 611,548,937 of CM076584.1, read as the reverse complement.
TTCATCTGTCTGGAGAGTTGAGGGCTTGGTGCTTTATCTGTTTCTGCGCTGTCACTGGCAGAGACAGCGTTTTCCATTTGAGAGGGTTTGCAGACTTCAGCCCCAGCGCAGTTCATCTTCAGCTTGCAGAGCAGCCCGGACGCTGTCCTTGTTGCAGCCACTTTTCTGTTGAGAGGGTCTCCACCTGCCTAGGGCAGGGATAGGTGCACTTACTCTGATTTATTGTACTCCTCTCTATAAATAAAATGGCTCAGATTTTGGTGTTACATGTGTCATGATTCAGTGATCTGGTTCAGTTTATATCTGTATTAGTGCATTTCTGTTTATTACTGGTTATTTCCCTTTGGGGATATTACATATAATGCCCAAAAATTGATATACATGCTCAGCACTTCATAACGGTGCTTGTATCACCAGCAAACCACATAAAATGTGTCCCTGAGATAGAACACAGTCCCAAAAGTGAAGCTACAGCAGCATTGGAGTGTACAAGAATGATCTTTGTCCATCTTAGTATGTCTTCCAGAACTTGTGGGCATGCACAGGAATAGAACACAGCACAGTCCCAAAAGTGAAGCTACAGCGGCATTGGAGTGTACAAGAATGATCTTCGTCCATCTTAGTATGTCTTCCAGAACTTGTGGGCATGCACAGGAATAGAACACAGCCTCTTGGGAATCAGCTTCATGCCCAACATATGTAATACATCCTGCCTGTAGCAATGCTTCACCCCCACAATCCACACACTCAAGCATTCAATTGATATGCAGCTCAGGAAGAAAGGAAAACTCGCCCAGCAGTGAAATATGCACATAGCCTTGATGAGCTGACCCTCCAAAGAGTAAACCGAACCAGTGGCACCTTTACCTAGCCTCCATCATGAAAGGAGCATCTCGAAGATACAAACTCAGCCTTGCATAAGAGCAATCATCCATTGCCTGACCTCAGAAGATAACTTCATAAGATCTTCCATTCTCTTTCTTGGGCTTGTCCTAACCTAGCTCTGATTCCATGTTAATTTTAGGTTAACATGTTATTTTCTTAAGTTAGTTACTTCATTAGCCCATTATCAAATCCATTTGACCATAATCAATCACCGTAATCATCACCATATGACAGTAACTTAATGAAAGAACATTAAATGCAGAGGACAAGCCAAGACAAGAGAACACATAGATATGGCTCAAGGCAGGGACAAACCCCATGATGGGGAAAAACCTTGATCAATTCTTATTATAATAAACAAATATTCAGCAGAGGGAGAGAGAGAGTACAATACGTAGTCAAGATTGACTTGCCAATACCACTGTCCAAATTCTAAGGAGATAGCTCAGTCAAGTTTGAGCTGCATTCTTCAGCCCTAACCAAAGATCAATGATGGTCAAAGCAGCTAATTGACTTCAAAAGGAACTCGATCCTGGATCATAAGTGCGGCCTCCTGAGCTGAAGATGAAACACTCAAAACAGTTGGAGTCAAGGCATTATTACAGTTTGTGTTAGGGCACATATCATCCCTAACTCACAGCAGCAAACACATGAGACTAATCTCAAAATACTTCGCTTCTTCTTGTTGTAGGTGTGGTCCTGGATTTATAATCATCCTTTTGTCCCTTTGAAAAGCCTGTGTCTAGTATGAAGTAGACCCATTGAGAATGCGGCCTACCAAGGTGAGAGTTTTCACACCACAAAACCCTCCTAATGCCTACGGTAATCTGCCAGTATGGTTCGGATCTATGACAGGAGATAAAGGAGCCCAGAACAGTACTCACCTTAAGCCCAAACATTCCTTTAGTACACTCGGCCACCAGCCTGAGGAACCCAGCTCATTATATAACCCAAACAAGACGTCACACAGTCCCCTCCTTCGTTGGAGCTAACTATCTTTCTGCGGCCATTTCAGAGAGAGATGTGTGGGTAATATGATGTGAGAGAGCACCTCTATATATACTTTTCAATGGGGTCAAGAGACATGACCATTGGGCTTGATAAGCCGACATATAGGTGAGGTCGACCTTAATAATTTTCATGTAAGAAACCAAAAATTTTAAATCACACTTCCGCTTGTCCAAATGAAACGATCTTTATATCGATTTTGGTCCTCTCGAAAAGAGGAATTCAATGCAATCATTATCTCCATTAAATGAGTTGTCCCAAGGTGGAATTTGGCCCTAGTTGCCAAATTTAACAAGTCCTCATAGAATTGAGAATATGACACCTGAGGAAGCATTCACAGGGAAGAAGCCAAGTGTAGACCATCTATGAATCTTTGGGTGTCCCGCCTATATCCACATTCCAAAGGACAAACGAAAGAAGCTAGATTCTACAAGCATCAAAGTTATCTTCGTTGACTACAGTCTTTCTTCAAAGGCATATAGAATCTACATCAAGGAAGGAAGATATATTGAAGTAGAAACGTTATATTTGATGAAAATCATGCCTACAAAAAATCCAAAGATATTACTATAGATTCTGATGACGAAGATATACCAACATTCAAAGAAGAAGAAGAACACCACGACAATCCTACTACAATTCAGTAAGAAGAAGAAGGACCAAGTGAGCGTATTCAACCTGTGATCATTCCAAACAGAAGGAAGAGACCAAATTGGTTTAAAGCTACTCTTGAAGATGTTGAAGGACATGGAGCTGCGAAAGGAACCAATAGAAAAAGAAAAAGACCAAAAAGATACTTTGGATATGCTGCATACATGACAAAACTAATAGAAGTTGAACCAACTACATTTGAAGAAGTTGTTCATCAAGAAGTATGGAAGAAGGCAATGCAAGAAGAATATCAATCCATCATGAAGAATGGGGTTTGGGAAATCGTTCCTAGACCAAGTGAAAAATCGGTTGTCACCTCTAAATGGATCTACAAGATCAAGCACGTTGTTGATGGAAGCATAGAGAAGTACAAAGCTAGATTCGTTGCAAGGGGTTTCTCTCAAAAGGAAGGCATAGATTAAAAAGAAACCTTTGCACCCACCGCAAGGTATACTACTATAAGATCCTTGGTTTCAATAGTTGCTATAATTGGATAGAATATCCATTAAATGGATGTGAAAACAACATTTCTCAATGGGACCATCGATGCAGAAGTATACATTGAACAACCTGAAGGCTTTGAAGTAAATAGCAAAGATACTCATTTCTGTAGACTCAAGAAAGTCCTATATGGTTTAAAGCAAGCTCCTAGGGCATGGTATGCAAGAATGATGCATACCTTCTAAGAATTGAGTTCGTGAAAAGTACTATTGATCCAAATCTCTACATCAAGGTTGTAGATAATGAGCCAGTCATTATTCTACTATATGTGGACGATCTATTCATCATAGGTGTTGAGCGAAGGATACAAGAATGCAAAAAGATGTCGGCAAACGAATTTGAGATGAAGGATCTGGGACTAATGCACTATTACCTAGGTCTAGAATTATGGCAGAAACCTGGGGAGATATATTTGGGGCAAGGAAAGTATATAATCAAGTTGTTGCAGAAATTTGGGATGATGGATTCCAAGCCCATGACTACTCCCATGATCACCAATCTCAAGAAGTTTAGAAGCTCTGAGTCAAGTCTCGTAGATCCTACCTCCTATTGTAAGCTGGTGGGTTCTTTGATGTATCTGGTAAATACTAGGCCGAATATATGTTTTGTTGTGAACATTCTTAGTCAATTTCAATTGGATCCTCGTCATGATCATTGGATAACTGCTAAGCATATATTGAGATATCTTTGTGGCACGATACATCACTGCCTAAAGTACGATAGCAAGGAAGTCAAGCTGACAGGTTTCACAAATTTTGAATGGGGTGGCAATGAGACCAATGGAAGAAGCACTATAGGTGGATGCTTTAGTTTGGGATCGACCATGATCTCATGGATGAGTAGAAAGCAAGATATTGTTGCTTTGAGTAGTCTTGAAGCAGAGTATGTGGCTGCAAGTGAAGTAGGAAAGGAGGTTTTATGGTTGAGGGAACTTATGACAGATTTGTTTGAGAAGACTCTAAGTCCTACTGTGATAACTATGACAATCAAAGTTGCATCAAGATGTCTGAAGATCCTGTGTTTCATGCCAAGATGAAGCATATTAACAATAATTTCCACTACATTAGGAGCTTGGTGCAGGATGGGATCGTGAAGCTACAGTATGTCCCAACTAACGATCGGGTATTTGATATACTAGCAAAGTCTCTTCCTACTAAGAAGTTTGAATATCTTAGAAGAATGCTTGGTTTAGTTGATATTGTTGATCTTGTAGATGATGATAAATGTTTGGAAGAGATTTGTTGAGGCTTTGTGTGTGATACACATTGTCTGGGAGGACATCTGGTCGGCACTATGTGTTGATGTCTGGATCCCAAAGTATGGAGGGTGGCGTTGGTCATGGAGCTCTGACCTCGGATACGCACCTGGATCCCTGGGTTGATAGTTAGCAAGAAAGCCCGATGATACCTAGAGAGACTGAAAGCTTTAGTCCATCTTAGTCCCACCCGGATAGACTGCCCGGGTCAGGAATCTAGTCTATGGCACCGTGAGTGCCTAAACTGTTGAAGGACCTGGACCTGGATAGATTGCCACAGTCAGGAATCTAGTTAATGGCATTGTGGTGCCTAAACTCTTCATAGTTCATATGTTGTGAGATCTTCCTTGTACTTGTATATGTCATTATGAATACCTCCCTTGTTAAGAGGGAGTGTTGAAGAATGTAACTAGGTTCAGTCTTCATAATTGTATTTAAGTCATTATGAAATGTACTTATCAAAAGAATGAAAAAGAAAAAAATTATTATTATTACAATGACTTATTAAAGCATGGGTTTCATGCTTGGGTCATCATTTTATTAGTCAAAGTCCCCATTGAGGACTCCTAGGATTTATATTGAGTCATTAGAGTCATTGCCCATTTTATGAGACCATTCTTGCGCTTTTGAATCATGTAAAAAGAATTAATTTTTTAGTCAAATGTGAATTTTGTCGCCTCCACACCAAGTCGGCCCTTGCCTAATGAAGTCAACCTACAAAGGAGAAATTCAACCAACAAAAAGCCTATATATACAAGTGTAGTTCGATCTACTTGCTCACCAACTGAACAAGTTTGATATACACAAAAAGCAGTGCAGAAAAGTATGAAGTACAAGGAGAAGGAAGTCAATTGCAAGATCGAAGTTTTTGGGCTATTTATCTCTCTCTCTCCTACAAATTTACGAGGCAGTTGCAAGATCCAAGTGTTGTAGTTTCAAGATCGAAGTGTTGTAGTTGCAGGGTCGAAATTTTGTAGTTGCAAGATCGAAGTTGCAAGAGGTCGAAGTTGCAAGGGTCGAAGTTGTTGGGGTCGAAGTGTTGTTGCTACATAGATCAAAGTTTTGTTGTTGCAAGGTCGAAGGTCTAGACCGAAGCTACTGAAAGGAAGGGTTGACTTGGTGGTTGGAGGAAGTCTGTGTCTAGGTTGAAAAGTCTTGGATTATCTCAAGAAAACTATTGAAGGAAGAGAATTGACTGGGTTTTCCCCTAGATAGGGGTTTTTCCCTAGCAGAGTGCCTACATATTGTGTCTCTTGTTTTTGTTATCTTCATACACACATAATTTGGTAATTGCTTGATGAAAGATAATATAATAAAGAAGTAAAAGAAGCCAACATAATTCACAAGTAATTATCAAGTAAGAGGAATCAAACCCTAATTATACTAGCATTGATTTCTCAACACATAAATCCTTTAGAATAGTCCTTCTAATCGCTTTGTCATTTCCATCTTAGCTTGGTACTTCCATTATATACATGAGAACTTATTCAAAATGTATTTAACGCAATAACACAACATTGAAGTTGTGTCCTCTTCCATAAACAATCCTCGTCAACACCTTGTACTACTACAAAAATCGAAGAATACGCCATGTAGCACTCCTTGTTTAATGATTATTTGATTCAAAATGGCCTTGAAATCAGCATGAAACATCACTCCATGCTTAAACATTTTACTTTCTTTACCAAGATGTTAATCCATATTTCTCTATTTCAAAACAATAGCTCAATACTCACCAAAGAGCCCCTAAATAAACTTACAGAAAATTACACATAATGAAAAATGAAAAAATAAGAATATGGAAAACAAAACACTACAGAGCTCATATTAGAAATAATTGCTAGATTGTTTGACTTCTTGTGAGCAATTTACTTGTTTTTTGGATTTTAATAAATACCAGTATTTCCCAATTCCCAATAACTTTTCACATTCTCATTTCTAAAGTCATATGCATTTTGAAAACCTTTTTCATCTTAAGATTCCAGCTTAAAAGGTGAGTTCAATAAAATTGAATGTTCGACAGTTAGAAGAAAAAAAAAATGTACAATTGGAATTCACGTATTGACAAGTCTATAATTATACAAGTACCCACTTATCGTAATGCCTTTTATAGCTTATACATAGTTTTCAGACTTCCAGTTTGCTTAAAAGATAAAATTCAAATCCATATATAAGCAAACCAGTAATTAAATAAATGTTCAACCACCTTTGAATCTATAAAACACTACCGTTTGAAGAGAAAAATTACGAAAATTTGCAAGCACTAACCCTACTAAAACATTTAAGAATCCATGTGACTTGGGTGAAAAGAATGTCTGAATAGCCATGCACATCCCTGCAACAAGGTCATATGAATTAAAAATAATCATTGGAAATATTTCATCAGAACAATGCAAGACATTATCAAAACAAATGGCCTAATGATTTGCATGCTAATTATGATTAAGTCATATGACCACAAAACAACAATACAACTACTCACATATAAGGATAGAAAAAACAAAGGCCCAAGAGAAGAAGCATGCAAGTAGAGAGAAGACTCCTATAACGTATGCATACCTACACTTTGTATTGTATTCTTTATCTATAGAAGTGCAAAATTGGTGGAGTGTGGTCATCTTCAAACAAGTCTCCAAGGTTTTAAAATATACATATCTAGGTGATCAATCAAATTTAATCAAGCCACCAATGAATTATTTACAACGAGATAAGAAAAATACAAAAAATAGATTAAAAATTGTAGATTTCAATTATAATACATAGTGGAACTAAGTTCACGAGGAAATTAGGGAAGAAGTCTCAATAATTCCTCATTGAAAGGAAATCATCCCCAATTTCTATTAATGATACAAGCTTTTTGCCTCAAAGTGTCATAGTTTGTAAAAGTGATGTGACGGTTGACCTATCCATATGGAATATCAGCAAGTGAACCTCTACTTAAATGTGAGCCAGTGCAACTACTAGTGTTTGGCTTCAAGAAGAAATGTTCTTCCTGCTCAAGAACCATGGTCACGATGGGATGTTGATGTTCATCCATAATCTACGAATATTTGCAATATGGTAAACCATCCACAAAGGCGCCCTAGGAAGGATGTACAACTAGTGACACTTGCTTCAGAGCTAAGGTGAAGCAAGTATTGGCCAAAGCTAGATGAGGATTGGATGGTGAACTTGTCTCTTAGAGGGCACCTCGAAGCGGAAATGGGAAGCTTGTGGATGAGGGTGTTGCTAGGTGGGAGATATGAGCACCAAAGAAAAACAAAGGGTTTTGAATTTATAGAGATTGAATTGCTTAACAATGTTTGTCTACCCTAGATGAGAGTTGGTTGGTAGTTTTATTGTCCTTATGGAGCTTGTAGGTAGTTGCAAAACCCACCAAAGTAGGTCCTTATGTCAAATTGATAGGGTTCACCAAGAAGCATGTCACAACAATCCAAAGGTTTAACACTACATTAATTAATCAATTAAGGATCCAATGGCAAAAGTGACAAAAAAACATCAGCACATGATAGGTGTGGATGAATCTACCTCATTGACCCATCCAAGATCATATGGCTATGGTTGAAGCCTCATATGTTACTACAGTGAGTCAACTATCTGTTTAGAAACCAAGTTATTTTCCCAACCATTGTCCATGATCAATTGTTAACTTTTTTGTCCAACCTGCAAAGGGTAATTGAATAGAGCTTCTTGCTAAAGACAAATATAATGCTTAGCCATGAGAACCAATGAAGGGTTGGATAAGATGGGATTAGAGAATTCAAGTTCTTTTGGTTGTTCCCAAGAATCCAGTTCTTTGGTGGCCTATCATAGTTCAATAAGGAGAGGCTTGTTCTTTCTAGCTTTCTATACATGACATCATCATCAAAATGTCCATACCACCTATGATAGGACAAATTTTTTCACTCCCCCCCGTTGCAAGAATTGGTTATCTCTAGGGTGGAACTATTGGTGATTGTGAGGCCACAACAAGAAAAGATATTTGCCTACAAGGATTGTGACCACTAGTTTGTAGGATGATTAGCTTGAGGTAACTTAGTTTCAATCTTGGAAGCTAATTGAAAGGCATGAATGAATGAAGAGACTAAGAGGAGTTCCAGCTCTATTCTAATGTTAAGAAAACAAAAATGAAATTAACATGAAGGGTACACTCAAGATCCCTTACCTCTAGTTTGATGGAGACTTTAGTTTAGTCCTTGACGAACTATTGCATTATTTATAAAAGAGTTTGGCTGAATTGGAGACAAAATGTGCTAGCATTGCAACCTTTTACACTAACAGGTAGAGCAACAATCTTGAAATCAGCCCAAGTGTCTGTAGAAATTTCCTGTTTTCCCTCCCCAGTTTCAGTATCACTTATTTCTCCTTTTAGTTAAATGCCCTTTCCCATTTCCTTACATTCAACAATCAGAAAAATAATTTTTATTTGCTGAAACAGAAATTGCTTTGCTGAAACACAAATTACTTTGCTGAAACACAAATCACTTTGCTGAAACACAAATTCTGGAAAACTTTACGGAATGCTGAAACTACAGAAATAAAACAAAATACACAGCAAGCTGAAACAGTCATTCAACACATTTGAACACTGAGATTTTTGGTCAAGGTGACCCTGGAAAAACCCCCTACAACTCTTGGGGAAAACCAGTTTGAAAGCTCCTTCTTATTTCTGAAAAATGCTTTTACAGAGAGGCAGAAATTATAGCAAAAATTTCAGCAACTAAACAACAGTACTTATCTCGATTTCCGTGCATTCACTCCGCCTTCGAAAACGTGCAAAACAGTAAAAACCCAAAACAGAAATTTTACAGCTTTTATGACAGCATTAAATGCTGAAATGAGCTTCTCGATTTGTGTGCCCAGCTATACGACCGTACTGCTGTACGGACTGTACGGAAAACCCAGCAACTTCTTCTCCTCAAAATTTGTGCTCCTTTGCCTCGAAATCTATGCTGAAACTGACTGTACGGCTGCTGTACGGATTTCCATAAATCTGTACCACCAAGCAGCAGTCTCTCTCCTCGATATTCGTGCCCAGAATCTGCCCAGAATTAAACGCTGAAGCTGCTGTACGGTTCTCCTTGAAAACTGTGCCTCTCTCCCTCGAAAAATGTGCCCAACACTTGCTGTACGGATTTCTGCCTTGGAAACCGTGCCTCCTTGCTGTTGTACGGATTTTGCTAAAGTCTCTATCAGCTGCCCTCTTTCTCTTCTCTGCTCAGAAATCTCCCTTGCTCTCCTTCTCTCCTTCTCCCAATCTGCTCATGAAAGAATGAATGATCTTTTCCTCATTTTCCTCCTTTAACCTAACCCTAAGTGACTTTTGGGGAATCCCTAAATCCAATGGCTGAGATAGATTGAGATCTAGGGCTGAGATTAAATGTTCATTTAAATCTCACTTTCTATTTTTTAATTCACCCCACTTTAATAAAGACCCACTTAGTCTTTTATTTCCAAAGTCACTTTTTCCTTTCTAATTTTATATTGAATTTATTAAAGTCACTTTAAAATTAGACTTTAATAACTTTATCACTTAAAGTCACTTTTAAATTAGATTTGACTTTATAACTTTATAAAGTCACTTTAGTAACTTTATCATTTAAAGTCACTTTAAAATTAGATTTGACTTTATAAAAATTATAAAGTCACTTTAGGAGAAAAATTAAATTCTTTTGGACACTTTTCCCTAAGCCAAAGATCAAAGCCTTAAGGAACCACCTGTCCTCCGGTAACCAAATTTCAACACTCCCTCTTACCGAGGAAGGTGTTCCTCACCACACCCATCTTGTCTCTGAAGTAGACATGCTTGCCCCGTGGTAAGGCTTTGGTAAGAATATCTGCAACCTGCTCATCGGTGGGAATATACTCAAGCTTCACAGCTCCTTTCTGAACATAGTCTCTGATGAAATGATATTTGATCCCGATATGCTTTGACCTGTCATGAAATACTGGATTCTCCGTGAGTTTAATGCAACTCTGATTATCACAGTAAATCACTGAAGGTCTCAACGGCTGACCAAATAAGCCAAACAACATCTTGCGAAGCCAGATGGCCTCACAACTAGCTAGACTGGCTTCCATATACTCTGCTTCCGCTGAACTCAATGCTACTGATTGCTGCTTTCGGCTGAACCATGGCACTAATGCCGAACCCAACCCAAAACAGCACCCTGAAGTGCTCTTCCTATCAAAAGCACAACCTGCCCAATCAGAATCAGTGTAACCTGCCAATCTCACTCCACCCCCTTGCCTGTAGTCCAGACCATAATCCATTGTCCCCTGCAAGTACCGCAAAATGTGTTTTGCAGCCACCCAGTGAACCTTCCTAGGCTCACACATAAACTGACTCATCGTGTTGATTGCAAAACAGATATCTGGTCTAGTGTTGACCAAATACATCAAGGAACCAATCAGTTGCCTATACAATGTGGGATCCACCAACTCGGAATCCGAAGCATGAAGCTTCTTCCAGTTGGTGATCATTGGTGTCGACATGGGTCTACAATCCTCCATGTGGAATCTGCCAAGGATGTCCACAATATACTTCCCCTGTCCCAGGAAGAAATGCCCCTCCTCCTGCCACACCTCCAAACCCAAAAAGTAATGCATCAAGCAGATGTCCTTCATCTCAAACTCCGCCGCAAGATCTCCCTTGCAGTGCTCTATGAGTCTCTCTGCACCTGTAATGACTAAGTCATCCACATACAACACCAGAATGAGAGGCTCCTCACCTATCACAATATAGTAAAGGTTAGGATCTGCCTCACTCTTTGTGAAACCCATCTTCTGCAAGTAAGTATCTATCCTGGAGTACCAAGCTCTGGGAGCTTGCTTCAGGCCATAAAGGGCCTTCTTCAGTCTGCACACATAGGACTCCTTCCCATGCACCTCAAAGCCCTGTGGCTGCTCAATGTACACCTCCTCCTGTATGAAGCCATTGAGAAATGCGGTCTTCACATCCATCTGGTGGATCTTCCAACCCATCTCTGCTGCTATCGATATAATGGAGCGGATCGAAATATATCGAGCCACGGGAGCGAAGGTCTCCTCATAATCAACTCCCTCTACCTGGGAGAACCCTCTAGCCACAAACCTCGCTTTGAATTTCTCAATGCTGCCATCTGCAGCATGCTTTACCTTGTAAAGCCATCTGGAAGTAACCATGGATTTGCCCTCGAGCCTCGGCACCACCTCCCAAACATCATTCTTCATGATAGAAGAATACTCCTCCTGCATGGCCTCTCTCCAGACCTGCTGGCTAGCTGCCTCCTCATAGCTAGAAGGCTCAGAGTCAAGGATGCTGGTAGCCATTGCCATATAGCTACAAAACCTCTCGGGTGGTCTGCTCTCTCTGACCGGCCTCTTAGGCTCAGCAACAGATGTGGCATCTCTCAAGGTGTCCTGAAGCCACTTGGGCTTCCTCTTCCCTGAGCACACTTCTCCCACTGGAGAATAAAACTCCTCCTCCTCAACATCAGAGCTTGAACTCATTGTCATCTGTTGTCCTCCACACACTTTGAACATGGAAGGCGAAGTGGAAATTGTGAAGCTTGTCCATCGAGTGGACTCCCCAGGTGTTGCTCGTGGGTACTTTCTGCGTCTTCCCACTTCCACCCCCTCTAACTCTCGAGCCACTCCCCAGCGGACACGACATCGTCATAGATGTACCCTCGGATCCTCCTATCCACTGCCCTTTGGATCCACCTGGCCAGCTCAAAGCTGTTTGCTAAGGTGGTGATCCGGATACTCTAACTCCCGTGACCTCCTAAAGGCCCTGTCCTCCTCGAACTTCACATCCCGCCTGACAACAACTTTCCTCTGCGCAGGAATGTAAATCCGAAAGGCCTTTGAGGTCTCACTGTAGCCCACAAAGATACCCTTCTCTGTGGTGGGCTCTAGTTTGGTCCTCTTCTCCTTGGGTATGTAGGAGTATGTAATACACCCAAAGATACGAAGATGACCAATATCAGGCTTCTTCCCAGAAAAAGCCTCCTCCGGAGTCATGTGCCCCAAGGCACGATGCGGACTCCTGTTCTACAAGTAAACAGCTGTGTTGCAGGCCTCTGCCCACAAAAACAATGGCAACCCCTGATCATGTAACATGGCTTTGGCGGCCCCTCCGATGGATCTGTTCTTCCTCTCCGCAACCCCGTTCTGCTGGGGGTTGTAAGGAACAGTGAACTCCCTCCTAATGCCTGCCTCCGCACAATAGTCAACAAACTCTCCAAGGGTGTACTCTCCCCAATTGTCCGACCTCAGGGACTTGATCTTCCGACCTGTCTGTGTCTCCACAAGAGCTCTGAACTCCTGAAACCGCTTGAAGACCTCACTCTTGGTCTTCAAGAAATAAATCCAGGTCCTTCTGGAGTGATCATCAATGAATAAAACATAGTACTCATATCCACTCAAGGAAACATGAGACATCCGACCGCTCACATCGGAATGAATCAAATCAAATATCCCAGTCGCTCTGCTGTCACTGCTGGGAAAAGGGGATTTGGCAAACTTGCCCATCGCACATCCTCTGCAAGTATCAAAGTGATCAGTACTGAAATCTGGCACACCTATAGTGATCTCCCGCAAAGTCCTCAAGGCTCCATGATACATGTGCCCCATCCTGCGGTGCCAAATCTCACACAGCTCAGAACTGCTAGCTCTGCTGTCGGTACTACTGCTCAATGCCAAAAGGGGCTGAAATGCAAACTTGTACACCTTTGCATGGCGTACACTATCACTCTAGTTGAATCAGCTGGAGCGCCCCTGGGATACATCAGCACCTGTCCACCCCTGAATAGTATCTCATATCCTCTGTCCTCCAAAGCTGAGACGGATATGAGGTTCTTCCTCATCCCTGGCACATAAAGAACATATGACACCTTCAAGGGAGGTTTAGACTCCCTCACAAAATGTCAATGCTCCCACACTGTGCTCTAACAACTCTGTCATCCACCGGTACTACCTCTAGATCGGTGCCACTCTCTGAAAGCTACGCGAGAAGTACTCACGGACTCTTGTCATATGACGTGAAGCCTTGTCCACATGCAGGATACTAGAAGATGCTTTCTCAAAGCTAATCGAGGAAATGCATCTCCCTACGAACCTCTGCCAAGCGAGATAATCCCGCCTTTAGAGGACTCACGCGGTGAACTGAGCCTCCCGGTCCAACGATCTGCCAAGTCCTCGGCAACTGCTTTTGAAGGCCTCCATGCTCTGGTTCTTCCCCTTCTTCTTCTTCTTCTCCGGACACACAACTGCATAGTGTCCCATCTTCTGACAATTCCAACACTTCACTTTGGAATAGTCCTTCTGTGTGTTATCTTGTTTACCTTTACCTTTGTCTTTGCCCCCACCATTGCTTGTGGAAGCCTGCTTCTTCCCTTTGCCTTTCTTGCGTCCTGCCAACAGTGCTACATCCTCATCCTACTCAACTGGCTTGGCTGCCCCAAGCTGACCTTTCCTGATCTCTGTCTGAATGCAATCATCCCAAAACCTCTCCCATGTGGGAAGGGTCTCACGTGCACAAACCCCATCAGCAAAGTTCATCCATGAACGGGGAAGGCCATTCACTGCAATCCGCACCAACTCAGTGGGTGGAATGGCCTCTCCAATCGCTGCCAACTCATCTCTCACATTAGTAATCTTTGTGAGATATCCAGCTGCACTATCATTGCCCATCTTAATGGTCTTCAGCTTCTCCTTCAGGACCATTTTCCGGTTCTCATTGGTACTCTGGTAGAGATTGGACAATGTTGTCCACATCTCATGAGCATTTCTCTTTCCTCTGTAATATCCCCAAAGGGAAATAACCAGTAATAAACAGAAATATGCCAGACAGATATAGAAAATACAATGCTGAACCAGATCATGGAACAAATACACATAGAATGCCAGCAAACTGAGCCGTTTTATTAATCTGAAAGTACATAGAGAGGAGTACAAAAAAATCAGAATAAATGCACCTATCCTTGCCCTAGGCAAGTGGAGGCCCTCTCAGACAAATAATGACTGCAACAAGGACAGCGTCCTAGCTGGCTGAAGACTGCTCTGAAGACTGAAGCTGGACTGCACTGGAACTATGAGCTGAAGACCAAAAGATAGCTGATATCAATACTCCAAACCCTCACCAATGAAAATGCTGTCTCTGCTAGTGACAGCGCTGAAACAGATGTGGTGCTGGTCACCAAATCCTCCAAGATGAAAAGCTCAGCTCCTCAAGGCCAAAAACGCTGTCAAGCCCTGCTCACATGACCCTGCTCATCAGATCAGCGTCCTCCCAGATGGATCAGCGTTCTATATGCTCAGATCTACTGGATCTGAAGCCTACAATCCAGATCTGTGTCCTGTCCCTCCAGATCTGCGTCCTCCTATATCAGATCTACTGCTCTCTCCTCAGATCTATGCTAGATCTGGCAATATCTCTTCAGATCTGCAACCTCCAAGGCTGGATCTGATGTTATCTCTTCAGATCTAGGCTAGATCTGCCAATATCTCCTCAGATCTGCAATCTCCCAAGCTGGATCTAATGCTAGCTCTCCAGATCTGCCACCTACAGAACCAGATCTGCAAATATCTGCTCAGATCTACACTCTCCAAGGCTAGATCTATCAATGTACCTTCAGATCTGCGTCCTCCTCTTCCTGCTGGAACAGCGTCCTCACTTCCAGACTGATCTGCGTCCTTCTCCTCCTGGAACAGCGTTTTCCCCTGCTCAGATTTGGACTGCGTCCTCCCAGGAACAGCGTCCTCACTCTCCAAGGCAGATCAGCGTCCTTTTCCCTCCTGGAACAGCGTTTTCCCTACTCAGATCTGCGCAGCCACAAGAGGGCTTCTTCCTCTCCAAATCTCCACCTGAAAATGCTACCAATTCCCACTGAAACTGAAGGGTGTTACTCAGGAAATAACCTTACTAGGGCAGGCACTCGAAGTCCCCCGAAGCTAAGGGTGAAACCAGAAATAACCTTACCAGGGCAGGCACTCGAAGTCCCCCGAGGCTAAGGGTGAGATCTCCGACCGGAGACACTCGTGCACTAAACAGTGCTGCAGACCGACTAAACAATCGGCGTGCTGAAGCAGACAAAAGTCTAGCTCTCAATATCAATATCAAAATATGCATATCAAAATATGCATGCCAAATGAAGTGGAAACCCCTCCTTTTATAATGCTAAACTCCCTCCAAAACTTAACTGCGTCCTTCACCTTGCAGTTACCCTTGGGTCAGCGTGAGGCCTCCCCTCATATACGTGTGGACCCCCAAGGCCCCCCCTTTAAGTTATAACGTTAATCAACTAGGAAAACACTTTATTTTATAAAGTGAGGTGACTAAAGTGAGGTGACCCCTCTTATTTCTCACTTTATTTATTATTTCTAACTAAAGCGGCAAAATTAAACAGAAATGAAATATTCCAATTAGCAAGGCTAATTGGGAATATTACATCCTCTCACATGAGGAATGCAATGGTCTTTGATTCCGTCTAGAATCAATCTCTTACCCTTGTTGTTCTTTTTATTATATGCTGCCAACTGAGTAGCATCAGTAGGCACATTCACAGGGTTCTGTGTGGTATGCACCATAATGTCCCAGACTTCTACCTCCTCAAAGATACTCTGCATTCTCTCCTTCCAAATGTTGTAATTGGAATGCCCATCCAACCTATCCTCCACCCTCAGTCCCAAAGACATCCTGCTGTCCTAAAACTGAAAAATAGCACTGCTGTAGTAAAGATAAAACTGTTGTTTGTGAAAAATCAGCTTGCTGGAATTTTCCGAGTGAAAAAACAGCAGGCTGTAATTTTCTTCCTTGCTGTCCCAAACTGCTCTTCAGCACTCAAGCTCTGATACCATGTAGAAATTTCCTGTTTTCCCTCCCCGGTTTTAGTATCACTTATTTCTCCTTTTAGTTAAATGCTCTTTCCCATTTCCTTACATTCAACAATCAGAAAAATAATTTTTATTTGCTGAAACAGAAATTGCTTTGCTGAAACACAAATTACTTTGCTGAAACACAAATCACTTTGCTGAAACACAAATTCTGGAAAACTTTACAGAATGCTGAAACTACAGAAATAAAACAAAATACACAGCAAGCTGAAACAGTCATTCAACACATTTGAACACTGAGATTTTTGGTCAAGGTGACCCTGGAAAAACCCCCTACAACTCTTGGGGAAAACCAGTTTGAGAGCTCCTTATTTCTGAAAAATGCTTTTACAGAGAGGCAGAAATTACAGCAAAAATTTCAGCAACTAAACAACAGTACTTATCTCGATTTCCATGCATTCACTCCGCCTTGGAAAACGTGCAAAACAGGAAAAACCCAAAACAGAAATTTTACAGCATTTATGACAGCATTAAATGCTGAATGAGCTTCTTGATTTTTGTGCCCAGATGTACGGCCGTACTGCTGTACGGACTGTACGGAAAACCCAGCTGCTGCTTCTCCTCAAAATCTGCGCTCCTTTGCCTCGAAATAACCAGGCCGGAACCGACCGTACTTGCCGTCGGCATCGACGGTAAATCACTCACTGCCAGCCTTCCCATTCGTGCCCGCACCGCCCCGACCAAGGCCGAGCCGCCGTACGCTGTCCTGTGCACCGTGCCTCTCTCCCTCAGGGCTGTGTCTAACACTTGTCAAGGATTTCGCCTGGAACCGGTACTCCCTGTCGTTGTACTGATTTGCATAAAGTTCCTTTCACTGCCTCTTCTCTTCTGTCGGGGAACTCCTTGCTCTCTTGCTCTCCTTCTCCCAATCTGCTCATGAAAGAATGAATGACCTTTTCCTCCTTTTCCTCCTTTAACCTAACCCTAAGTGACTTTTGGGGAATCCCTAATTCCAATGGCTGAGATAGATTGAGATCTAGGGCTGAGATTAAATGCTCATTTAAATCTCACTTTCTATTTTTTAATTCACCCCACTTTAATAAAGACCCACTTAGTCTTTTATTTTCAAAGTCACTTTTTCCTTTCTAATTTTATATTGAGTTTATTAAAGTCACTTTAAAATTAGACTTTAGTAACGTTATCACTTAAAGTCACTTTTAAATTAGATTTGACTTTATAACTTTATAAAGTCACTTTAGTAACTTTATCACTTAAAGTCACTTTTAAATTAGATTTGACTTTATAACTTTATAAAGTCACTTTAGGAGAAAAATTAAATTCTTTTGGACACTTTTCCCAAGGCCAAAGATCAAAGCCTTAGGGAACCACCTGTCCTCCGGTACCAAATTTCAACAGTGTCAATCCAAGTTTGGCCAATGGTTGTGACATTATGAATGTATAAACCACCATTTTAGGACTCGCTCTTCCATGTAAACTTCAAAAAAAAGGATCTTGTAAGCCTTTGTAAGAGTAGATTGAATCATGAAGTAGGCTTCTAGATTGTGAACTAAAGTTGATCCAAGCCCCATTTAGGGAACAATCAAATTTGAGATTGTTACCCACCCAAGTAGGTAAACCCTAGGAGAAATTTCTTCTCCTATTGTTTCAGCTTGCCAGCCAGTAGCCCTGTGATGATCCAAAAAATAGCTAGCCTTAGATGCCTCCCATCCATACTTTGACCAATGCTTTGTCACATCTAACCTACTCATTCGATGAAGGTGGGTCATCAAATACAAGGTACAATAGCCATTTTTCCAATCAAGTACTTTCATTTAATGTTTAGGGTCATTCTAGTATGGATCACAAGTTGAATTGGGAGACTGACTGTGTTTGGTTGTATTTTTGTTCCCATGCTTCACATTGGTGGTTATCACTTCCCCTAGCATAGTGTGACCTTCCACTGTCTACGAGGGGCACAAATAGGAGGCTCTAATTTGTATGGTAATCCATACTTAACATCTTCTATCTCTCCCTTATATCCACAATTGCATCTTCAAGTTGATTGTTATCAATCACTAGTATTGGTTCCCTATTTTCTTCATCCTTAAGAGGGGCTCGGAAACTTTGTCGTAAGAGGTTGATGCAGCAGAACAAAAGGAAAAAGCAAGTGTCTTAATGATAAAATGCAAAATATTGGTAGGAATAAATGAAGTGAGTGGAAAAAATCTTAGCTTGAGCTCTACCCCCCTCATTATCCCTCCCCTAATTCCAAGTTAATGTAATTTCCTATAAACTCGACTGCAAATTTAGTGTACAATGAAATAAACACTAAACAAAAGTTTAAATGCTTTCTAATATTATTTCATAGCATTGAATACTTTGGGTTCATATAATAGCATGCATAACAGAAGCAAATACACGAAACCACACACACAAAATTAATAACACAACCCCTGGAAACCTCAGTGATAGGCAAAGCAGCAAATGTTGGGATTCCTATTTAGCTTTAGAATGAGGAAATACAAGGAGGAAATACATCAACAATCTACATGTAATATTCTGAATTGAAATTTACAGCTAATAACAGACACATGAACCAGGTTATAGCAAATCAAATCACAAATACACATGCACCATCAAAAACACCAAGAAACTAGGCAAATAAGCTAAGTCATTTTATTAATTCATGTGGGTAAATCAAGAACAATAGGATGAGGACCGTAGAACCTGGGCTTGCTACTGCAAGCATGCCAAACCTGAGTAGAAGGATGTAGTCTCAAATGATGGAAATGGCCCTGACTAATAGCTCACGTGACCCTGTAAACTGCTACCGCTGCGGAAGTGGAACTGGTGATTTGGGCCTCTAAATTGCTTAGAAAATTTCAGGAAATTAATTGGAGCCTCCTCACAAGGAACCTAAAATAACCCAGAAAAATCTCATGGACCCAAGTGGTGGAAACGGTCTGAGGGTAAACTGCACCCTTCTCCAACAATTTTTGTTGATGTCTGCTGACTGAAACACTAATTTCTACTAGAAATACTGCTCGAAAAATTCTACAAAATTAGCCCCAAACTCCTCTCACCAAACCCACAAAAACTCAAAAAGGGTTTGGGTTAAATCCACCGACCCCCGGTGACCCCCAACAAGTGCAAATCGCCTAATCTGGCTAGAAAATGCCCCACAGTTTAATATTATTGAATTATGCCCAAATCTACTACGAGGAATTTCTCCCAACTCCGGCTAATCCTCCACTTACCTCTCATCTCCAACCCTTATCTCTCCACAATTCTTCTCCCTTCTTCCCTTGCGCAGGGTAATCCAGAAACCCTTACGCACTTTCAAATGAAGAGAATTTCATACCACATATTTATTTCTCTCTATCCCTACAAAATCACCACAAATTTCCCGACTCCAACTACGAGAATCCTCCTACAAATAACCCAGACTCCAACTCGTTGTATGCTAGACTACAATGAATACCTCGAATTGCCTCTACGCCCAAGAAATACGCAAAGCTAGGAATATTGTTGTCAATGGAGCTCAATGAAAGCCCAACAATGGACTCTCTGAATTCCCAACTAGGGAGGCACTCGAAGTTCTATGAATATGGGGTGAAATCTTGGCTAGAATTCCTGTGCTAAATAACACTCTACCCTCGTGCTAAATAGCTCCAAGAGAAGATGAAGTGTTAAGTGTAATAGTCAAAAGATGATTAGTAAATGAGTCCATCCTCCTTTTATAATTTCTCTCCATGCTCTTAGACTCCCTTTTTAACTATTATTTTATTGGTGGGGGCCATTTTCCACTAACTGGCTTTTGCCTCCATTTTAATAAAATAAAAATTTGCCACCAATCTCTAATAAAATAATACTTGCCCCTTTTACTTCATATTACCTAAATTGGGCAAAATTCCCATGCTCACAAAATTGGGGATATCACAATCCTCCCGCCAAAAATTGCTTGTCCTCAAGCAATGCCCGAACAAGCGCTCCCCCTCTCTATTGGCCCAAATTGTCACTACAAGTAGTACCGGGGTCCCAAATGTGCCACTGAGTCAACCTAAATCTGTGCATCATCCTGTCATAAATGAATCCCTCGATACCAAGGTCCCATGCTAATCTCAAAAAGATGCCACGGCCCACCATGCCGACACTGTGCCACTTTGAATATAACTGACTGCCAATCGTGCGCATATTGTAACCTCCTCTCCTGGAACCTGATTGTGAAATATCAATAAAGGCTTAATACATCTTACCCGAGCATCTCCATGATGCCAAAGCCTACCCGTCCAAAGCTCACCTTGAACCTATGTCGCAACAAGGAGAGCCAACCTCGCCATACAATGAAGGCCTTCGCAAACACCCATGTGTCAACCTAAGAGTGAACTAGATCACTCTGTCATGACTCTACTCATTACGAGACAAAATGATCTATCAACCAGCTGAATCCTTAGATCCCATAGCTAGACTTGTTGTGGCATAGCTCTGACAATTTTTGGAATCCATTCGTGCCTCATCTCTAGTCCCTGCATGCAACCAATATATAGGCTCCATATATCATGAACTAATATGATGCATGCTAAACTACCATGTGCCTGCCATTGTGTGGTACTGATGACCCCTGGAAACCACATGTGCCAAATAGCTACCCCCTGAATGCAGCCAATAGATTGGTATTAGATACTCACAGTCGACTCAATGTATGTGGATCTGTCCTGCTCCTACCAACCATCACCACTAAGTCTGCCATCTTCCCTCTCGATAATATGCCAATACAATGTTTTGAGCCGGGACACCCACTGAAAAATTGCCTCAGTCATACAAAATATCCCCTACTCATGCAAGATCCCAACATGCCCTCCGGAAAGAGTGCCACATCTCTCCCCCGTGACCTGCTTGTTTATTTTTTGTAGCATCAGAAAGTGATCTAAGTCTCAAAATTTGTGAGGAGGCTTGGACATCAGCATTCTAAAGAACCCAAAAATCGTTTGTGGAAATTCCACTCAGTTTATGTTTTATTGAAATAATTAATTATTTTAATGAGGACCCTAAGTCTGAACTTAGGGAAATTAAATAATTAATGGGTATTAATAAAACTAAGTGTGAATCTTCTAGAAAACGAAGATCAAGTTAAGATTTAATCTTAGCCATTGATTAGACTTCTAATCTCGGTCGTTGATTTTTCAATGAGAAGATTATAAAAGAAGACTTGAGGGCCATTTGGAAGACAAGTCGAGCATACACTTAGTAACCCGAGGGAAGTCGATTCTGAAGGAATAGAAGTCGATTTCAGAGGGAGAGTTGCAGGCCAGAGGAAGCAGAGGGCATCAGCAGTGTCAGGGCTCGAGGGAAGAAGGAAGCAGAAGGGCAGAGAGGCAACACAGAGGAGCAACGTAGAGGACTCACGCAGGCTCTGCGCAGAGAGACACGCAGGGGTGGCATAGCAAGGGCCAGTGAGTCCCTCGGGTGTCAGAAATTATCCAAAGCTCTGGACACAATTTTTCTCAGGTGTTTTCTGAAGAAGTTTCTCAATTTTTCTGCTAGTCTTTCCTTGGAAAGAATTTGTTGCTGAAGATTAATATATAAACCCTCATCTGATGCACCAGTTTTCCCACATTGGGTTTTTCCGGAGACAATTGTCCAAAAATAATTGTGTCATTGTGGTTGATTCTTGTGCTTGCATTTTACAGTTCTTTTCTCTATATGTACTTGGTGATAACTGCAATAGTGTTTATTTCGAAATTTACTGGAAGGGTTTTGTAAATAACTTATTGTGAAAATAAGTAGGAGAAATAAATCTATAATTGCCGTAGAATTTCATAATTGAAATTTTCACATGGTATCGGAGCTGAGATTGAGTAACAGGAGCCGAGACCCTGCAATGGAACGAAGTCCAGAAATTGCTGCAGCAACAACTTGGAAGGGTTCACGCAGTTCTCCAAAGAAAAGCATGAAAGAACAGAGGGATCATGACATCTCTGTATTGGCTTCCAGACTGGAAGAAGAGTTCGCTTGTGTATCAAGCTCTACCTCTCCAGAAGTCTGGTATATTGATAGTGGAGCTTCTGCTCATATGAAAGGAGTACGAGAATGTTTCTCAAGCTACCGAGAAGAGTAGATGAACTTTCAGATCACCAAGGGCAATAAGGCAAAATGTACTCCTGTGGGAAGAGGTACCGTAGTATTTCAAACTGAAGCTAGCAATAAGCTTCAGACCACCAATGTGTTACATGTGTTTGGTTTGGGGATGAACTTACTCTGGGTGTCTCAGCTTCAAAACAATGGCTATGACGTTTACTTCGTTGGCAAAAGAGTATATGTCAAACACCCGAGTTGGGAGAAGAAGGCACAAATCGGAGTCAGGAGCAATAAACTATATAAGTTGCAGCTCGAATCTCCAATGGCACTGATAGGCAGCAACGATGAGAAGGATTTGACTGAACCATGGCACGGGAGAATGGGGTACTTACACCATGGGGCTTTGAGAATTCTCAAGAAGACCGTCACAGGAGTTCCAGATTTGAGCACCAAGTGAGATGATGTTTGCAGAGGGTGCGTACTAGGGAAGTACGCCAAGGCACCCTATCCCAAGAGAAGCAATAGGGCTAAGAGTGTGTTGGGATTAATACACTCGGACATCTACGGACCAATGTCCACTAGAGCTCTTAGTGGTGCCGAATATTTCATCACCTTCATTGATGACCATTCCAGGAAAACTTGGATCTACTTTCTGAAGACCAAGGATGAAGTCTTTGATCGATTCAAGGAGTTTAAAGCTCTAGTTGAGAATCTATGAGGAAAGCAGATAAAGATACTGTGATCAGACAATGGTGGAGAATACATTGATAAAGACTTCACCGAATTCTACGCAAGGGAAGGCATCAAAAGAGAGTGGACCGCTCCGTATAATCCAGAGCAGAATGGAATCATAGAAAGGAAGAATAGAACTATTGTGGAGGTTGTAAGGGCAATGTTGTATGATCAAGACATGCCCAAATTTTTGTGGATTGAAGCTTGTAATACAGTTGTATATGTTCAGAACAGGATTCCTCATAGCACATTGGGTAAGATCACTCAAGAAAGTGTCTTCACTGGCAGGAAGCTAGAAGTAAGCCACTTCAGGATCTTTGGCAGTGTGGCATATTGCCATGTACCCGAAGAGAAGAGGAAGAAACTGGATAAGACTGCGGAAAAGGGATATGTGGTGGGATATAGTGAGAATGCTAAGGCATACAGAATCTACATTCCTGATAGCAGGAAGATTCTAGTGTGGCGGGATGTAAAGTTCATGGAGGAAAGAGCTTTTAGAAAATCTCGAGAGATGCCTTTCGCAACGCAGTCCGAAGATGATCCGTTGGTCCAACCATTACGAGCAACAGAGGCTAGCATGAGTGCTTCTTCAAGGCACAAGGATCCAGGGGGTTCATCTCCACAAGATTCGCAAGAGGAGGAGCAGGTAGATCCACCCACTGCCAGTGGTAGGATGAGCAGAGAATTACAACAAATTTTGAGGGACGCTGAGGAGTTTGTCAGATCTCCTAAAAATGAGAAGAGGCAATGCAGGCAACCAAACAGATACCAAGCCTTGGTAGCCCAAGTTGGGCAACCCTCTAGTTTTCAGGAGGCAGCTCATCATCAGGTATGGGTAGATGCAATGGTGGAAGAGTACAGCTCCATCATGACAAATGATGTCTGGGAAGTGGTTCCTAAGCCTCAGGACTGATCTGTTGTGGGCTCGAGACGGATCTACAAGATCAAAAATGCTGCAGATGGCAGTGTAGAAAAATATAAAGCCAGGTTCGTGGCTAAGGGGTATGCTCAGAAGGAGGGGATAGACTATGAAGAGACCTTCGCCCCAGTAGCCAGATATACTTATATTAGATCCATGATATCCCTTGCTGCACAGATGGGGTGGGAGATTCACCAGATGGATGTCAAGACTGTGTTCTTAAATGGGGTGATAGAAGAAGAATATATCAAACACCCAGAGGGCTTTGAGATGCATGAGCAGAAGACTCATGTGTGTAGGCTTAAGAAAGCCTTGTATTGACTTAAGCAAGCCCCTAGATCTTGGTATGGTCGAATTGATGGTTACTTGCAGAAGATGGGATTCGTCAAGAGCGATGTAGATCCCAATATCTACAATTTGAAAGTAGGGAATGAGCCTCTAATTTTCGTGTTGTACGTAGATGATCTATTCCTGATATGATCATCTAGGCTCATCAAGGACTACATGGAGAACCTAGCTGCAGAATTCGACATGAAGAACCTAGGGTTGATGCATTATTTTTTGGGGTTGGAAGTTTAGCAACAAAAGGGTGAAATCTTCCTTGGTCAAGGGATATATGCTACAAAAATCTTGAAGAGATTCAAGATGCAGGACTGTAGACCCATGGCTACTCCAATGATCACCAACTGGAAGAAGGTTGATACATCCGAAGATGATGAGGTCGATCCTACCTTGTATAGATAGCTCGTAGGGTCCCTGATGTATCTGGTCAACACTAGGCCAGACATATGTTATGTTGTCAACACCCTCAGTCAGTTCATGGTGGAACCAAGGAGGGCACATTGGGCAACAGCCAAGCATGTTTTGAGATACCTATAGGGAATAGTCTGTGAAAATTCTATTGCAGTGTATTGGCTTATTTCCTCCTACTTGATTTAATTTATACCAGTTATTTTTAGAAATTAGATTCAGAAAATACCGAAAATAAACACAACTACAGCCTACACATGCAGATAATTTACTGAATAATTCACTCATGCAACAAAGTGACACATGGATTTTTGGACATAAATCCCCGGAAAATAACCCAAAGCGGGAAAATCGGTTCAACAGAAATGAGGGTTTTATTATTAAGTAGTTCTAAGTACAGCAAATCTGGGTTCCAACCTTGGAAAACCCAAAAGAGAATCAAAGATATAAAATCTGTAGCTAGCCTAAAGATCTGGTGCCAAATATCTGACTGATCCACACCCTCAAATGGGATTTACAGGACTCAGCCCGGATCTGACCCTAGAAACCCTCAGCGCTACTTCTGAAGCCCCAGCGTTGCCCTGGATGGACTGCGTCAACCTCTGCGTGGCTCTAGGAGGGCCTGTGTCACCCTAGGAGGGTCTACACTGCCCCTGCGCTACCTCTACTTGGCCAATGTCAGCCCAGCGTAGCCCTAGTTGCCTTTGCGTTGTCTCTGCGCTATCCCTGCTGCTCTGCATGGCTTTGAAGCCTCTCTGCGTTGTCCTTGTGGCTGCTCCTCTTGCATCTTATTGTCTCTTGGCTCTTGGAATTAGATCATTCCCTCAGCTAATACTACCCCTCACTACAGGAAATTCCACTGGAAATTCTTAGCAAACCCGCCCTAGAATTCCAGATCTATTCCTCAGTTCTATAGAAATTGTGTGTCCAACTGACCCTCAAGCCTTTCTCTTATACTTTTTCGTTGAACCCTTCAATGGCCAAGATTAAATCATCCCTCAACGGTTGAGATTAAAAGACTGCTTCATCCATGTGACATAAGATAATTTCAGCACATGTGTTAATTAATTCACTTTAATTATTTTATTTTCCTAAGTTAGACTTAGGAAATCCATTAAAAATAATTAATTATTTGAATAACTTCAACACAACTTGAAATTTCTCAAATCCATTTCTGGGTCTTGTAGATCAAGTGTACTCTAGTGCCTCCACAAAATTTGGGACCTAGAGCACAACTGATGCTACACAAAATCTCAACACTCCCTCTTAGCATCAGAAGTGTGCTCTAGCAATACATCACACCATGTATCACAAGATCTTGAGTACTTATTTTGTGTTGTTGATGCTTGGACTGCTGCCCTCCATCCACTACACTGCTTCTCTACAATGCTGCCCATGCTACTGCCACATCTGTACTATAGCTCCCTCTCAAATTGCTACATCATGCTGCCCATCGCACTGCCACCGCTAACTTTGCCCAACTATTTGGCAGACAATTCAAGTTGCCCTCCACCACTGAAGCCTCCTGGATGTTGAATCGCGTTGTCCCCCTAGAGACACTGTCATGCTGCAACACTGCACTGCGTGAGCCCAGCTTCTCTGCGCTGCTGAAGTCCCATCAGCCTCTCTACGTTGCTGCCTCCACGTTGTTGTTGCCTTTGCATCACGTTGCTCCCTCTTTAGCTCTACAGCTCCCTCTTTTGCTTCAATGTGGTCAACTGCAACCATCTCCCAACTCATTTCGCTACCGTCTTAAGGCTCCCGTAGCTCGTATCTGATCCAAGAGAAGGGTTGACTCAAGGATCTCGCCACTGTCTGTGGATACTATATATATCCATTCACCCCACCTCTTCTCTCGAGGTGCGTGAGCACTCATGGCTGCATCATCATCAGAGCCATCTTCATTTGCTGCTGCAGCCTTGGAATCCGAAGCTCCTTTATCCTTCTTAGGACAATTGCTAGCGAAAATGACCAAGATCACCACAGTTAAAGCACTGGACCTTGGAGAGGTCCTCCTTCTTCTTCCCTTGCTTCTTTTCCTTTGATGCAAGGGTTTCATCCTCCTCCTCTTCCTTCTTCACTCTGGCTGATCCGCTTCCTCCACCGATAGACTGTTTCTTGGTGATCCTCCTGATCTCCTGTTGGCAGAGAATAGCCCACATATCTGCCCATGATGGTAACGCTGCCCTTCCCAGAATGCTCTAGACAAACGTTTCCCATTCTTTAGAGACAGCATTCAGGGTTGTCCTCACTAGGAGCCCTTCGTCTGGAGTAGCACCCATGCCAATCAGCTGGTCACGGATAGCTTGGAGTCTGAAGAGAAATGGATCTATCTCTTCGCCCTTCATCATTTGGAACATCCGCATGTGATTCTCAAGAAGCATTCTTCTTTGCACAGAGCCTCCTTGGTCCATCACCTCCAAAGCCTTCCACATAGCATTTGTTGTATTCTTACCAACAATATGTGAAATCACGTGGTCCTTGACTTCATCTATGATCAACCGTTTTGTCCGTGCTTGGTTTTCTTCATACTTCTTGAGTAAATCTGCATCAGTTGGTACAGCAAGTGTCTAATTTGCATCATCTTTGAGACCATACTCATCCAGAACTGAGAGGATTCTGCCCTTCCAGAAGACATAGTTGGACATGCCATTCAATCTGTCTTGTCTTGATCCCTCGGTCAATATCGAGCCATCTTTGCCCAGATCTGAATAAACTAACTTCCCTCCTGGAAGTCTTCCACCAAATTTCAAACGAAAAGTATTCTTCGATCAACCTGATCGAATCTCAGATCTATTTGACTCAGATCTGCTGAATAATTGTCTTCCTCCCGCCTTTGTTGCCTTAGCTATGCACAATTATGCACCTGTAGAATCTCTACCCCACCAGCACTACTGAAGATCTGAAGCACTGATTCCAGAACTTCACTGAATTCTTCTACAAAAAGTGAAGTGACTAGACAGCGTCCTCCTGGCTGGCCTAGCATAGTCCCAACATGGCTCAGAAGTGGACTATGTAACCCCAAATTGGGTGACGCAATCCTTACGCTACCCTGGGAAGGGTCTGCGTAAGCCCAGAGGCCTTCTTCAGCTTCAGCACTGTCTTCTGGATCTGCTTCTCTTGCTGTCAAGATGCCCTTTCCGGATCTGCTACTTCTTTTGCCACCCTGCAGAAAAATAATTATTCAGCTGATCGCTGGAGATTCAGCTTGATCTGCTATCGCTCTGATGCCATGTGAAAATTCTACTGCAGTGTATTGGTTTATTTCCTCCTACTTGATTTAATTTATACAAGTTATTTTCATAAATTAGATTTAGAAAATACCAAAAATAAACACAACTATAGGCTACACATGCAGATCATTTACTAAATAATTCACTCATGCAACAAAGTGACACATGGATTTTTGGACAGAAGTCCCTGGAAAAAAACCCAAAGCGGGAAAACCAGTTCAGCAGATATGAGGGTTTTATTATTAAGTAGTTCTGAGTACAGCAAATCTGGGTTCCAACCTTGGAAAACCCGATAGAGAATAAAAGATATAAAATCTGCAGCTAACCTGAAGATCTAGTGCCAAACATCTGACTGATCCACACCCTCAAACAGGATTTACAGGACTCAGCCAGGATCTGACCTTAGAGACCCTTAGCGCTGCTTCTGAAGCCCCAGTGTTGCCTTGGAGGGACTGTGTCAGCGTTTGCATGGCTCTAGGAGGGCCTGCGTCACCCTCGGAGGGTCTACGCTGCCCCTGCGTTGCCTCTACTTGGCCAACGTGGCCCTAGTTGCCTTTGTGTCGTCTCTACGTTGTCCCTGCTGCTCTGCGTGATTTTGAAGCCTCTCTGTGCTATCCTTGTGGCTGCTCCTCTTACCTCTTGTTGTCTCTTGGGTCTTGGAATAAGATCATTCCCTCATCCAATACTACCCCTCACTGCAGGAAATTCCACTGGAAATACTTAGCAAACCCGCCCTAGAATTCCAGATCTATTCCTCTATTCTACAGAAATTGTGTCTCCAACTGACCCTCAAGCCTTTCTCTTATACTTTTTTGTTGAACCCTTCAATGGCCGAGATTAAATCATCCATCAACAGCTAAGACTAAAAGACTGCTTGATCCATATGACTTAAGATAATTTCAGCACATGTGTTAATTAATTCACTTTAATTATTTTATTTTCATAAGTTAGACTTAGGAAATCCATTAAAAATAGTTAATTATTTGAATAACTTCAACACAACATGAAATTTCTCAAATCCATTTCTGGGTCTTGTAGATCAAGTGTACTCTAGTCCCTCCACAAAATTTGGGACCTACAGCACAACTAATGCTACCCCAAATACACAAAATTTCAACATAGTCGAGCTTGGATTGAGATACACCGGAGGCAATGACATCAGACTGAGTGCGTTCACTAATGCAGATTGGGCTGGATGTTTAGTAGATCAGAAAAGTACCAATGGGTATTGTTTCAACGTTGGATCAGGAATGACTTCCTGGTGCAGCATGAAACAGAAGTTTGTAGCTCTAAGCTCAGTTGAGGCGGAATATATGGCAACAAGCACTGCTTCATGTGAAGCCATATGGCTTAGGAAGCCGCTTGTAAATCTACTCAAAGAAAAGATGGAAGGGACCAACATTCTATGTGATAATCAGAGTTGCATCAAGCTCTCTGAGAATCCTGTGTTTCATGATCGGTCGAAGCACATTGATATCAAGTGTCATTTCATCAAACACTGTGTCCAGCGGGGAGCTGTACAGTTCCAGTACACTCCGACAGGAGAAAAGGTGGCAGACATCATCACCAAAGCTCTGGGAAAGACAAAGATTGTATACTTCAGAGAGAAGATGAGGATGATCAAGAATCCATTTCAGTGGCAGAAGTGGATAGATGCAAAATTGAGAGGGAGCTGCAGTGCAGATGAGGCAGTGACAATGGCAGTGTCATGGGCAGCAGTATAGAAGGTAGCAACACAGCAGATGAGGGGCAGCAACAGCCAGGCATCAGCAACACAGAGGGTGCTCCAAAGTCAGAGCAATATGCAACAGGAAAATTGTTAGAACACTTTCTTTGCTAACAGGGAGTGTTGATTTTTGTAGCATCGGAAAGTGATCTAAGTCTCAAAATTTGTGAGGATGCTTGCACATCAGCATTCTACAAAACCCAGAAATCTTTTGTGAAAATTCCAATCAGTTTTTGTTTTATTGAAAAAATTAATTATTTTAATAAGGACCCTAAGTCTAAACTTAGGGAAATTAAATAATTAATGGGTATTAATAAAATAGAGTGTGAATCTTCTAGAGAATGAAGATCAAGTCAAGATTTAATCTTTAGCCATTGATTAGACTTCTAATCTTGGTCATTGATTTGTCAATGAGAAGATTATAAAAGAAGACTTAAGGGCCATTTGGAAGACAAGTCAGGCATACACTCAGTAACCCGAGGGAAGTCGATTCTAAAGGAATAGAATTCGATTTCAGAGGGTGAGTTGCAGAGCAAAGGAAGCATAGGGCATCCGCAGTGTCGGGGCTCGAGGGAAGAAGGAAGCAGAAGGGCTCTCATGCAATAGTGACGCAATCTCATGCAGGCTCTGCGCAGAGAGACACGCAATGAGGGCCAGTGAGTCCCTCAGGTGTCGGAAATTCTCCAGAGGTCTCGAGAGAATTTATCTCAAGTGTTTTCTGAAGAAGTTTCTCAATTTTTCTACCAGTCTTTCCTTGTAAAGAATTTGTTGTTGAAGATTAATATATAAACCCTCATCTGTTGCACCGATTTTCCCACATTGGGTTTTTCCGGGGACAATTGTCCAAAAATAATTGTGTCATTGTGGTTGATTCTTATGCTTGCATTTTACTGTTCTTTTCTGTACAAGTACTTGGTGATTACTGCAGTAGTGTTTATTTTGAAATTTATTGGAAGGGTTTTGTAAATAAATTATTGTGAAAATAATTAGGAGAAATAAATCTATAACTACAATAGAATTTCAAAATTGAAATTTTCACATTGCTCCCCATGTGTAGGCTCAGAGATGAACAGTATGCCACCCCCATAGAAGATCACCTCATCCCCCAGCGTATGGCTATCAATTCGCGCACCGACACTGGAGAATATCTATCATGCCCCTAAGGCACTCAATCTCATAGTGTCGTCTCAGGCAAGTCCCCCAAGTCTTGCTATCCACACTATGGGTCTGGATCAGACACAACAAGGCTCCCGTCAACTGCACGTGGTGCCAACGAGTGGACGATGTGTGGGTTTCGATGGGTATGATCAAGAACCTGTGTGGATGCTCCCAGCCCATCCCGTGATTGATCTGCTCTCCCAACCTAGGTATGTCCACCCCAACGGTATGCCTAGCATCCTTGTCAAGGAATCTCCCTACTAATAGCACTCCCTCACTCTGCAATGCAACCCTGCACATTACTGCATATATCCATGTATCCTCATGTCCCCTGGCATACAATTGCACCCAGTCGCACATCTCTATGTACCGTCGAACCCTGTTACATGTTGTATCATCCCGGATCAGCTAGTATCGCCCCTGTTTCAATGTGTTTGTCCCTCTATGAGGAAATGCATTCTGATGTGAACCGCTCCTCATAGACCACGGTGCAGCCCTACATGTTATTGCGCGCCACTGCACAACTCCGTGCTCCTCTGCATATTGTTGCACACCGCTGCATACCCCTATACACCCTTGGATATCAAGATCTAATACTGAGTCCACAAGCATCATCCTGCATCCTGTCAGGGTCACCATCTCCACTACCACACCTCCATAACATCAGATGAGTGGTCCTCCCCTCCTGATCCTCTCGAAGAGATCTGACAAGCAAACCTCCCTACATTCCAGGGATGGTGTCACTAAGGTGTTGTTGCTCTGCGACCTTTGTGCCCCACATATCCACAAAAAATCCTCATCCCCATACAACATTTTGTCTGGTGTCCTGTCGATCCCACCTCCTCCGACCAGCCCTAGCAGGAGTATGTAGATCCTCCTACGACCCCATGTATGGTCAGCCCGCCATGACAACTCACGGTGTCTATCTATTGTCCTGTCAATCCATCCTGTCACTAGCACTACCCGAGCATCTGATGGAGACCTGAAAGCACGGGCAGAATCAGTCTCCGGATCCACCACCCCGCTAACACCATCACTAAATAAGTCCATGATGTGACAAGGAATCCCTCCCAGATCCCAACAATAGTTTGGCCCAACGTTGCACGAAGCGGGGACGCAGAAGCATCATTTCACAAAAATCTAGGAAGCGAAGCGTCTAGGAAGCATCTACTATATATAATATTTTTTTTGGATTTATATTCAAAAGAAACATCCAAAATACCAAATTAGTTGTAGTATACATGAAAACATGCATATTTTTACATAAATCAAGATAGATATGGCATCCATTGTACATCAATGATTAATTATTCCAACATCAACCTCTAGATGCATCAACCATCTAGAATCTAGATTCCTCTTCACTTTTCTAGCCTTTGCCTCTACTTCGATTATCTAGGGATATTAGTCAACATTACCCAATTTTGATCAAACAACCTAATGCAAGCCTTATAATATGGTAGAGAAAGCTTAACATGCCTGATCAATGATTAACTTGAGTGAAGGGTACATTTTTGCTAAGGCCATGACAAAGGAGTTCAACAATCAACAACACCAACACTAGGGCACATATAGGGCTTAGTGCTCTTGATTAAATGCCAATCGCATGCCCTCATACATGATATAATCCGATGAAACGCCACAATCCCATTGACCCTGAAAACTATTAATTTCGTTGAATTTTGAATGGGATATGAAATTCTATTTTCTCCATATGAAGTCCGATGAGGTTGGAACCACTATCAAACATCTTGAGTCATTTCATGGTAATGTTAAAAATTTAAGTAAAAGGATGGAAATGAAAGATAAAGGAGAATGTCACTTTTACTTTCAGAATTTAACATTACCATTAGAGAGCATTTAGGAAGCGTCTAGGGAGCATCAACGGGCACCTTGGGAGTATTCGGAAAGCATAGTTCCTCACATAACAGTTTGAAATTTCCAAAACAAAACAAAAAAAACCTCGTGGAACCGCGTGAACCCTCCACCTTCTCTCGAATTTGCGGCAAATACACACACGAACCTCCACGGATCCGCACACGATACTTTCCATATTCATGGATCAAACAGTTGGAACCACGGATCGGGTCCCCGCAGATCCAATTTTTTAGGAATCACCAAAAAATGGCAAAACCGCAGATCCAATATTCGGATCCGCACTTCCACCAAAGGATCGGTGGTAGATCCGTACGAGACGTGGTTCCACCTCCTGATCCTTGGGGGGGGGACAGTTTCTGCAACATTGGTCTAACCCTCTAGTAATCCAAGGCCTCTGCCGAACAATGGCCATGGATGTATACAACCTCCTCGCCTGCTCCATTGGGTACTAGCTCAATACCTCTTGCCATCCAATACCAAAGGAGGGATCGAATGTACAAGCTTCTGTGTATGGGACAAGCCCTCCATATTGATGTTGTGCCATACTCAGCTCAAGTCGCTCACTCCCACTCGCCTGGTCATCCCCTATAATCTGTCTAGGCAACTTTGCCTCCCTCTGACCAATGCATAAGGGTGAGATAATAAATTTTTAGGCCCCATAAGCGTGCCTCTGAAGTTAATTGTGCTGAAATCCCAACATGTGCACTTTGCGTTGCCCCTCATCAATGTCTAGCCCAAAGGACGGTTGCACATCCTCCTCTATCACGGTCTCAACTTGAGCCTCCAACTGCTCCTCCATCGACAACCCATCATATAAAACATCCTCACCAGTCAACTGTAAGTGACTTTCGTCTGGCAACTCTGTCATAGATCTAGATGCCTCTATACCTATCGACTCCTCATCAATGGTGGAGATGTCTCTTAGCATCTCATCAACTTGTTGTGTGTTCCTATCACCTAAAAAACTCGGTCACGACCCCGAATTCCTCATCAATGGTTACCTAACCAACAGAGAGTGCCTTCTCAACAGTGGACACCTCTGTGTCTCCTGGCACTCCATCAATGTATGGCCCTATGGGTGAATGCTCTACTCTCTCCCCCAAGGTGTTAGTTGGAGCTATCAAAGGAATCTCCATCGAGGGCGACTCCTGCGTCACGTTGGGTGTATCTATGTGCCCCTCACAACCCTGTGTGTGTTGATTTTTGTAGCATCAAAAAGTGTTCCAAGTCTCAAATTTTGCAAGGAGGCTTGGTCATAAGTATTCCAAAGAACACAAAAACTGTTTGTGGAAATTCCACTCGGTTTGTGTTTTATTAAAATAATCAATTATTTTAATGGAGACCCTAAATCTAAACTTAGGGAAATTAAATAATTAATGGGTATTAATAAAATAGAGTGTGAATCTTCTAGAGAACAAAGATCAAGTCAAGTTTTAATCTTGGCCATTGATTAGACTTCTAATCTGGGTCGTTGATTCTTCAATGAGAAGATTATAAAGGAAGGCTTGAGGGTCATTTGGAAAGCAAGTCGGGCATACACTCAGTAACCCGAAGGAATTCGATTCTGAAGAAATAGAATTCGATTTCAGAGGGAGAGTTGCAGGGAGTTGTAGAGACAGAAGGAGAGGGAGTCAACAGTGACAAAGAAGGAAGAGAGAGGGACGCAAAGGGCCACAGAAGGCAGCGCAGTGTGCCCACGCAGAGTGACGAAGGGATTGCGCAGGGAAGCACGCAGAGTGACGCAAACGGAGATAGTGGGTCTTCCGGGTGTCAAGAATTCTCCAGAAGGAACCGAAGAATCTATCTCAAGTGTTTACTAAAGAAATCTACTAGTCTATTTCTTGTAAAGAATTAATTGTTGAAGATTAATAATATAAACCCTCATCTATTGCATCGATTTTCTCGCATTGGGTTTTTCCGGGGACAATTGTCCAACAATAAGTGTGTACATGTGATTGTTTCTTATGCTTATATTTCTTATTGTTCCTTTCACTGCATATACATAAGTGAATGTTGCAGTAGTATTTATTTCGAAATTTACTGGAAGAATTCTGTAAATAACTTATTGAAATAATAAGTAGGAGAAATAAATCTATCACTGTAGAAAGTTTTTCTGGATTGAAATTTTCACATGGTATCAGAGCCAGAGATGAGTAATGGGAGCATAGAACCGGCAATCGAACGTAAAACAAGCGTTGCTGCAACAGTTAGGAAGGGTTCATGCAGTTCTCTGGAGAAGAACAAAAGCATGGAAGAACAGATGGATCACGATGTTTCTGTTCTGGCATCTAGAATGGAAGAAGAATTTGCTTGTGTGTCAAGCTCATCTTCTCCTGAGATCTGGTACATTGACGATAGGGCTTCTGCTCACATGAAGGGAGTACGAGAATATTTTTCAAACTACCAAGAAGAGCAGATGAACTTTAAAATCACAATGGGCAATAAGGCAAAATGTACCCCTATTGGAAGAGGTACCATAGTATTTCAAACGGAAGTTGGTAATAAGCTTCGTGCCACTAATGTACTGCATGTGTCGGGCTTGGGAATGAACTTACTCTCGGTGTCGCAACTTCAAAACAAAGGTTATGACGTTTACTTCATTGGCAATAGAGTATACGTCAAATACCCGAGTTGAAAGAAGAAAGCACAAATTGGAGTCGGGAGCAATAAAATCTACAAGTTACGGCTCGAATTCCCAATGGCACTAATAGGTAGCACTGATGAAAAGGACTTGAATGAACTATGGCATAGGAGAATGGGGCACTTGCATCATGGGGCGTTAAGGATTCTCAAGAAGACTATCACAAGAGTTCCAGAACTAAGCACCAAGTGAGACGATGTCTACAGAAGATGCGTATTAGGAAAATATGCCAAGGCAACATACCATAGAAGCAGCAATAGGGCTAAGAGTGTGTTGAGCTTAATACACTCAGACATCTATGGGCTAATGTCCACTAGAGCTCTTAGTGGTGCCGAATATTTCGTCACCTTCATTGATGACCATTCCAGAAAGACGTGGATCTACTTTTTGAAAACCAAGGACAAAGTCTTTGGTCGATTCAAGGAGTTTAAGGCTCTGGTAGAGATTCTGACAGGAAAGCAGATCAAGACATTGGGTTCAGACAATGGTGGAGAATACACGGATAGAAACTTCGCAGAGTTCTGCACAAGGGAAGGTATCGGAAGGGAGTGGACTGCTCCATATAATCTAGAATAGAATGGTGTTGCAAAGCGGAAGAACGGAACTATTGTCGAAGCTGCAAGGGCAATATTGTACGATCAAGACATGCCCAAATTTTTGTGGGTTGAAGCTTGCAATACAGTTGTTTATGTACAGAACAGGGTTCCTCATAACGCATTGGGTAAGATCACTCCAGAAAGTGTCTTCACTGGCAGCAAGCCTGAAGTGAGCCACTTTAGGATCTTTGGCAGTGCGACATATTTTCATGTGCCTGAAGAGAAGTGGAAGAAGCTGGATAAGACTGCGGAAAAGGGATATCTGGTGGGATATAGTGAGAATGCAAAGGCTTACCGTATAAACATTTATGAGAGCAGGAAGATTGTGGTACAGCGGGATGTGAAATTCATGGAGGAGAGGGTCTTCAGAAAATCCCGGGAGATGCCTTCTACTACGCAGTCTGAGGATCCGTTGGTCCAGCCACAATGACCGGCGGAGGGTAATACAAGTGCCTCACCAAGGCATGGGGATCCAAGGGATACATCTCCCAAGGACTTGCAGGAAGGAGAGAAGGTGGATCCGCCCACTATTAGTGGTAAGACGAGCAGGGAATTGCAACAGATTCTGAGGGATGCAGAAGAGTTTGTCGGAGCCCCCCGAAATGAGAAGAGGCAGCACAGACAACATGACAGGTACCAAGCTTTGGTTGCACAGGTTGGAGAGCCATCTAGTTTTCGAGAGGCAGCTCAGCACCATGTTCAGGTCGATACGATGATGGAGAAGTACAGCTCCATCATGACAAATGATGTCTAGGAAGTGGTGCCCAGGCCCCTCGGAACAGATCGGTTGTAGGTTCGAGATGGATCGACAAGATCAAATATGCTACAGATGGCAACATCGAGAAATTTAAGGCCAGGTTTGTGGCTAAGGGATATGCTCAGAAGGAAGGGATAGATTATGAAGAGACCTTCGCCTCGGTAGCTTGATATACTTCTATTAGATCTGTGATATCCCTTGTTGCGTAGATGGGATGGGCGATTCACTAGATGGACGTCAAGACTACGTTCCTGAACGGGGTGATCGAGGAAGAAGTATACATTGAACAACCAAAGGGCCTTGAGACACATGACCAGAAAATTCATGTGTGCATGCTCAAGAGGGCCTTGTATGGACTGAAGCAAGCCCCTAGAGCTTGGTATGGTCGAATTGACAACTACTTGCAGAAAAATGGGATTTGTCAAGAGTGACGCAGATCCCAATCTCTACTATCTGAGGGTAGGGTATGAGCCTCTTATACTTGTGCTATATGTAGATGATCTATTTCTAACAGGATCATCTAAGCTCATCAAGGACTGCAAGGAGAATTTAGCTACGGAATTTGACATGAAGGATTTAGGGTTGATGCATTATTTTCTGGGGTTGGAAGTTTGGCAGCAGAAGGGTGATATCTTCCTTGGACAAGGAAGATATACTACAAAAGTTTTTAAAAGCTTTTAGATGGAGGATTATAGACCCATGGCTACTCCTACCAACAAGAAGAAAATTGACACGTTTGAAGATGATGAGGCCGATCCTACATTGTGTAGGCAGCAAATAGATTCTCTGATGTATCTAGTAAACACTAGACCCGACATCTGTTATGTTGTCAATGCCCTCAGACAGTTCATGGTGGAAGCTGGGAGGGCTCATTGGGCAACAACTAAACACGTTCTCAGATACCTACAAAGAACAGTCAACCTTGCACTGAAATACACCAGAGGCAATGACATCAGGTTGAGTGGGTTCACTGACGCAGATTGGGCTAGGAGCCCAGTAGATCAGAAAAGTACTAGTGGGTATTGTTTCAGTGTTGGATCTGGGATGACCTTCTGGTGCAAAAGGAAACAGAAATTCGTGGCCCTGAGCTCCGCAGAAGCTGAATATATGGCAGCTAACACGGCTTCGTGTGAGGCCGTATGGCTTCGAAAATTGCTTGTGAACCTACTCAAGGAGAAGATGGAGGCGACCAACATTTTGTGTGATAATCAGAGTTGCATCAAGCTCTCTGAAAATTTTGTGTTTCATGATCAGTAGAAGCACATTAACATTAGGTGCCATTTCATCAGAGACTGTTTCCAAAGGGGAGTTGTACAATTGGAGTACACTACTATAGGAGAACAAGTGGCAGATATCCTCACGAAAGCTCTAGGAAAGAACAAGTTTGTCTATTTCAGAGAAAATATGGGGATGATCAAAAATCCATTTCAGTAGCAGGAATGGATATGTTCAGGATTTAAAGGGAGTTGTAGTACAGATGAGGCAGTGACAGTGATAGGGTCATGGGCAGAAGTACATAAGGCAACAGCGCAGCAGGTGAGGGGCAGTAGCTAGGCATCAGCAGTGCAAAGGATGCTTCAAGACAGGGCAGCATGCAGCAGGCATTTTGCTAGAACACTTTCCTCGCTAGCAAGGAGTGTTGATTTTTGTAGCATCAAAAAGTGTTCCAAGTCTCAAATTTTGAAAGGAGGCTTGGTCATCAGTATTCCAAAGAACCCAGAAACTGTTTGTGGAAATTCCAGTTGGTTTGTGTTTTATTAAAAAAATTAATTATTTTAATGGAGACCCTAAGTCTAAACCTAGGGAAATTAAATAATTAATGGGTATTGATAAAACAGACTGTGAATTTTCTAGAGAACAAAGATCAAGTCAAGTTTTAATCTTGGCCATTGATTAGACTTATAATCATGATCGTTGATTCGCCAATGAGAAGATTATAAAGGAAAGCTTTAGGGTTATTTGGAAAGCAAGTCGGGCATACACTCAGTAACTCGAGGGAAGTCGATTCTAAAGGAATAGAATTTGATTTCGAAGCGAGAGTCGCAGAGACAGAAGGAGAGGGAATCAGCAATGACAGAGAAGAGAGAGGGACGTAGAGGGCCACATAAGGCAGCGTAGAGCTGCAGCGCAATGCGCCCACGTAGAGTGACGTAATCCAGTGCAGGGACTGCGCAAGGAAGCATGTAGAGTGACGCGGAGGGAGATAGTGGGTCTTCCAAGTGTCAGGAATTCTCCAAATGGAACCGAAGAATCTATCTCAGGTGTTTTCTAAAGAAATTTGCCAGTCTATTTCTTGTAAATAATTCATTGCTGAAGATTAATAATGTAAACCCCCATTTGTTGCACCGATTTTCCCACATTGGGTGTTTTCAGGGACAATTGTCCAAAAATAAGTGTGTACATGTGATTGTTTCTAATGCTTATATTTCTTATTGTTCCTTTCTCTGCATATACATATCTGAATGCTGCAGTAGTATTTATTTCGAAATTTACTAGAATAATTTTGTAAAATAACTTATTGAAATAATAAGTAGGAGAAATAAATCTATCAATGCAGAAAGCTTTTCTGGATTGAAATTTTCACAGTGTGCTCTCAGCCTCATGCTCAACCCATGCCCTGGCTGAGCTCTTAGAAGAGCCATCAAAAGATGGAATGAATTGTTGAGATTTTGGGGTAGCATTGGATGTGCTCTAGCTCCGAAATTTTGTGGAGGGGCTAGAACACATGAGATCTCCAAGACCCAAAAATCGTTTGGAGAAATTCCACCTAGTGTATAAGTTATTCAAATAATTAAATTTTTTAATGGGGACCATAAGTCTAACTTAGGGAAATTGAAAATAAAAATGAATTAATTTACACATGTGGTGAGAATACTCTAAGTGACGTGGATCAAGCTTTCTCTAA
This sequence comes from Pinus albicaulis, assembly GCA_034641835.2. NCBI lineage: Eukaryota > Viridiplantae > Streptophyta > Pinopsida > Pinales > Pinaceae > Pinus > Pinus albicaulis. The sequence goes on along the minus strand of CM076584.1, from coordinate 611,509,447 downwards.
TCTTAGTCGTTGATTAGTGATTAGATCACGGTCGTTGATTTCTCAACGAGAAAAGTATTAAAGGAAGGCTTGGGGTCAGTTGGAGAACATACACAGAGTCTAAGAGATCAAATTCTTTTGACGGAGCAATGCTTGAACGAATATCAGATCTGAGTGACTCAAAGACGCAGTGAAGGGCAGATGCAGTGATTGGTCAGGAGGACCAAGAGTACAGTGCAGAACAAGGGCAACAAAGACGCAGTGGAGGCAGCGCAGCCATCATAGGGTGTTACACAGCCCCTCAAGAGGGTGACGCAGGCCCACGCAGGGCTCACGCAAGGGCAGCGCAGTGTCTCCAAGAAGAAGTTTGAAATTCACTAGAAGCATGTGTTTCTGAGCCAGCAAGGCTAAAACCAGACTCCGGAGAAGCATATCCACGCAGAGCTAGGCTGACGCAGTCCCTCGGCCAAGGCTACGCATGCTGATGAAGTAGCTGCGCAGAGCTAGCTGGGGTTTCACCAATTTCTCATTCGGATTAGCCAAGACTGGCAAGAGTGAGGTATATCTCATGTTTTTCTCTGATTGCCGAGGTTTTCTCTCTTGGGGAGCCCAATTATGGCACCATAGATCTACTCAAAAACTGTTGCTTAATAATAATAAACCCTCATAGTTGTTGCACCGGTTTTCCCGCATTGGGTTTTTCTGGGGACATTTGTCCGAAAAATCTGTGTGTCATTTGTCATATGTGCGTGATGTTCAGTAAATGATCTGTAATTGTTTAAGCTGCTATTCGTGTGATTTCGAAGTTTTTTTGAATATTCATTTAAATAACTTGTGTAAATAAATCAAGTAGGAGAAGTAAATCAATAGTTAGCAGTAGGAATTATGTGCTTAGAATTTTTCACATGGTATGAGAGCATTGCAGATCAAGCTGAACCATCAGCAAAGCGGCTGAAGATATTTGCTGCAGGAAGGGCCACTGAAGCAGCATTGATCCAAAAGAAGGCACCATAGCACCAGAGGGATAGCAGACCCTGCAAGGGTGACGCAGAGCCAGTCTACTAATGCAGAGGCTAACGCAACTCTAGAGAGGTGACGCAGATCCAGTCTGGTCACGCAGAGGCTGATGCAGCACCCAGAGAGGGACGTTGAGCCAGTCTTCTCACACAGAGGTTGACGCAGCACTAGGAGGGTGACACAATCCGAGTTAGTGAGTTGCTGTGCAGTTTGTCGGGGCTCGAAGTGCAGTTTCTGATCTTCAAAAATTGTTGGTGTGGCATCGGTCCTGTTGTTTTAGAACAGTGCCTAGCAAAGGTGACAAAAGCGGGAGGAGAACAGTCACTCAGCAGATTTGTGCCAAAGAAATCTGAGATTCGATCAAGAGGGTGATCGTAGAGGACTGATTCAAGAAACTTGGCGGAGGATTTCCAGGAGGGAAATCAGTTGTCATAGGGAGCAACTACTCTATAGGATTTCTATCGCCAAGAAACCTCGATCCGGTCTTCTTTGAGTGCAGTAGCAGTAGAAGGGAGAGGAGTACCTGCTTCGACAGATTTTGAGCTAGATGACCCCATACGGACTGTGTGATCAGGATAGGTTGGATGCTGTGTCCAACCTTGCGATCTAGAAGGCCAGAATCCTGACAGTCCTAGAGGAGTACGGAATCAGAGACCATGTGGAAAATGTCTTAGATGTCTCGACCGATGCAGACGCTCTTAAGAAGTTCAACGAGAATCATGCGCGGACAAAGCGCTTGATCATGGATAGGGTGAAGGATCACATGGTCCCACACATTGCCGAAAAGAGGATGACACATGAGATGTGGACATCCTTGACCACGATGTATCAAGGCAGCTCAGTCCAACAGAAGATGCTTCTAGAGAACAACATGAGGATGTTCCAGATGCATAAGGGAAGAAGAATAAGGACCTATGAAAGGTCTGGTGCTTTAGATGTGGTGAACTTGGACACTTTGCCAGCAATTGTCCTAAGAGTAAGGACAAGGAATCTTCTGATTCCAACACAGCAGCAGCTAGAGGGGACAGTGGTAGTGAGGATGACGTGGCTATGAGTGCTCAGTGCCTCGAGAGAAGAGGCGGGGCGATATAGATCTGTAGAGCAATTACAGATGAGGAGGCATGATCCTTGAGGTGCCCAAACTCTTAGATAACATACAAGTTACGGAAGCCTTAAGACAGTAGCAGGATGACTGGATTCAGTGGGTGTATAAGATCATGGAGAAGCGGAGGCAGAGCTGAGACGCTGAAGGCTGGAGCAGCGCAGAGGAGAGGCAGCAGTAGCGTGGAAGCAGCAGCGCAGAGGCTGATGGGATTTCAGCAGCACAGAGCAGCAGACAGTGCAATGCTTCTAAGAGACAGCGCAGAGTAGCAGCAGAGGGTGGTTCAGTCATGAGATGCAGCCAAACTCACTTGTCTGTCAGTTGTTGGGTGATTTTCCTTTAGTTGCTTACTTCTCAGCAACTGAGTTGCAATGCAGCAATTAGCAATGGCAGTGCTATAGGCAGCATAATGCAGCAATTTGAGAGGGAGTTGCAATACAGATGTGGTAGTGCCAGTGGCAGTGACATGGGCAGCAGTACAGAAACCAGCAGCGCAATGGATGGAGGGCAGTAGGCCAAGCATCAACAGTGCGGAGACCAATGCCAGAGATCAGGGTGATGCTTCAGTGGTGAAGTGTTGTTAAAGCACATTCCTCGCTAAGAGGGAGTGTTGAGATTTTGGGGTAACATCGGATGTGTTCTAGCTCCGAAACTTTGTGGAGGGCCTAGAACACATGAGATCTCCAAGACCCAGAAATCGTTTGGAGAAATTCCACCTGGTGTAAAAGTTATTCAAATACGCATGCACCATCAAAAACACCACGAAACTTGGCAAATAAGCTAAGCCATTTTATTAATTCATATGGGTAAATCAAGTACAATAGGATGAGGACCATAGAACATGGGCTTGCTACTGCAAGCACGCCAAACCCAAGTATAAGGATGTAGTCTCAAATGCTGGAAATGGCCCTGACTAATAGCTCGCATGACCCTGTAAACTACTACTGTTGCGGGAGTAAAACCGGTGATTTGGACCTCCAAACTGCTCAAAAAATTTCGGGAAATTGACTGGAGCCTCTTCACAAGTAACCCAGAGTAACCCAGAAAAATCTCATGTACCCAAGGGGTGGAAATGGTCCCAGGGTAAACAGCACCCTTCTCCAACAATTTATGTTGTTGTCTGCTGACTCAAACACTAATTTCTGCTAGAAATATTGCTCAGAAAATTTTGCGAAAATAGCCACGAACTCCTCTCACCAAACCCACAAAAACCCAGAAAGGGTTTGGGCTAAATCCAGCGACCCCCAGTTACCCCCAACAAGCGCAAATCGCCCAATCTAGCCAGAAAATGCCCCACAGTTTGATATTATTGAATTATGCCCAAAACTACCACAGGAAATTTCTCCCAGCTCTAGCTAATCCTCCACTTACCTCCTATCTCCAACCCTTATCTCTCCACAATTCTTCTCTCTTCTTCCCTTGTGCAGGCTAAGCCAGAAACCCCTGCGCACTTCCAAACGAAAAGAATTTTGTCCCACAAATTTGTTTCTCTCTATCCCTACAAAATCACCACAAAATTCCTAACTCCAACTAGGAAAATCCTCCTGCAAATAACCCAGACTCCAACTCGCTGTAAGCTAGACCACAATGAATAACTGAAATTGCCTCTATGCCCAAGAAATACACAAAGTTGTGAATATTGTTGTCAATGAAGCTCAATGAAAGCCCAGCAATGGACTCACTGAATTCCCAACTAGGGAGGCACTCTAAGTCCTCAGAAGATGGGGTGGAATCCTGCCTGGAATTCTTGTGCTCAACAACACTCTACCCTCGCGCTAAATGGCTCCAAGAGAAGATGAAGTGTTAAGTGTCATAGTCAAAAGATGATTAGCAAATGAGTCCATCCTCCTTTTATAATTTCCCCCATGCTCTTAGACTCCCTTTTTAACTATCATTTTATTGGTAGGGGCCATTTTCCACTAACTGGCTTTTGCCTCCATTTTAATAAAATAATAATTTGCCATCAATCTCCAATAAAATAATACTTGCCACCTTTCTCCAAAATAATATTTGCCCCTTTTACTTAATATTACCAAAATTGGGCAAAATTCCCATGCTCACAAAATTAGGGATATTACACTACAACAACTATAATCCAGCAAAATCTATGTACGGCCCAACCCAAAAATGCATTGTATTGTCCATAAATGCAGCGTAATTGTCCCAACAAGTATGGTGATGCATGGCCTGCGATTCCATGCTACTTTTTTGCCCCAAAAGATGCTCTTCTTTGTTGATTCTCTTCAAGCCCTGCGCTCCAGGTAAATGCCCATGTGTGCCACTCGAATTTTCTCCTCAACAGCTCGATCCCCCTTCAAATAGTAGCTGACCTAATTCTCCAAAAAGACGGATGGCTAAGATTGCATCTCGTCTTTTGAGATCAAGGACCACGACTTAATCTGTCGTTGACTATTTTACCCTTTACCAAAACGATAGCTAGAGATTCAAATTATTAAATTTGACTTACAACCTAAAGTCCTGACTTCGGGAATAATTAAATAATGTTGTAGGAGTGAATTTTGGTGGTTGGTTGCAATTCATCGCACCAAACCTATGCAAAACCACCTTCCAAGCTACAAATTTAACACTCCCTCTTAGCAAGGAAGGTGTTTTGCAGAACACCCAACTTATCCATGAAGAATACAAACTCGCTTTCATCAAGGCCTTGGTCAAAATGTTTGCTACCTGCTCGTCTGTAGGTACGCATTGTAGCTTCACTATCCCCTTCTACACAATCTATGATGAAGTGGTACCCAATCTGAATGTGCTTCTACTTGTCATGAAACATCGGATTCTCATAGAGCTTTATGCAACTCTGATTGTCACAGTGAATGACAGTCGACTCCAGCTCTTGATCAAAAAGCCCCACGAGAAGCTTCCAAAGCCAAGTGGCCTCATAGGTTGCCAAACTAGTAGTCATGTACTCGGCCTCAACAAAACTCGGTGCAGCTGACTTTTGTTTCTTGCTTAACCAAGAGACTACTCTTGATCCTAGACTAAAATTGCACCTGGAAGTTCTCTTTCTATCAGTTGTATTGCTTGCCCAATCTACATCAGTATACCCCTCCAACTTCACTCCATCTTGTTGAATGTACTTCTACCCATACTCGATTGAGCCTCGAAAATATCTCAACACATGTTTCGCAACTACCCAATGAACTCGCTTAGGCTCCACCATAAACTAAGGGTGTTCACTGCAAAACAGATATCTCACGTAGTTTTCACCAAACACACGCGAGAGCCAATCAATTATCTATACAAAGTAAGGTCCATTGCCTTTGATCTAGAAGTATCAATCTTCTTCTAGTTGGTTACTAGTGGCGCGGACATGGGCCTACAGTACTACATCAAGAATCGCTTAAGGATATCAATTGTGTACTACCCCTGCCCAAGGAAGATCTCTCCCTCTTTTCGCCACACCTCCAAGCCCATAAAATAATGCATCAAACCCAAATCCTTCATCTTGAACTATGTTGCTAGTTCCCTTTCATAGTCTGTTATGAGCTTCCAATATCTTGTGAGAAACAATTCATCATCATATAACACCAATATGAGGGGTTCTCCCTTCACCTGAATGTAATACAAGTTCGAGTCAGCCTCACTCTTGGTGAAGCCCACACTTTGCAAGTAACGATCAATCCTAGCATACCATGCCCTGGGATCCTACCTGAGTCGATACAATGCTCTCCTGAATCTGCACACGTGGGAATCCCTCCCATGCACCTCAAAACCCTCCAGCTACTCAATGTAGATCTCTTCTTCAACAACACCATTGAGGAAGGTCGTCTTCACATCCATCTAGTGGATTCTCCAACACATTTGCAATGCTATAGAGATAATAGCCCGAATGGATGAGTACTTAGCTACAGGGGCGAAGGTCTCGTCATAATCAATTCCTTCCTTCTATCAAAACCCCTTAGCCACAAAACAGGCTTTGAACTTCTCCACACTTCCATCTGCAACGTGCTTGATCTTGTACACCTACCTGGAGCCAACCACTAACTTGCCTTTGGCCATGGCACTACCTCCCAAACATTGTTCTTCATGATGGAAGAATACTCTTCGACCATGGCATCCATTCACACCTAATGCTCAAATGCCTCCTGAAAACTAGCAAGTTCGGCCTCAATCATTTCACTCATTAACACCATATAACCAAAATAGCACTAAGGAGCCTTGTTCTGTCTAACTGAACATTTAGGAGTAACCATGTACTCCTTGACCTCTCTCAGTGTCTAGTCTGCCCACTTAGTCCTCTTCCTCCCTGTGCTAGGAGTGTGGGTTTGGGTGTGAGGAGCCTTCTACCCCTTGTCCTGTTGTTCCTGCTCGGCCTGCTCACTTTGCTCTCCACATTACATGACAATACTCTTGAGGGGTTTTCATTGTCTCAACCTTGGGTGCCTGCTGCTCTTGAACCTCAATAAAAGATGGATTTGTGTTGCAAGACTTTCGAAGAGCCCTATCCTCTTCAAATCTCACATCCATGTGTATCACTATCTTCTTGAGTGCAGGAATGTACACTTTGTATGCTTTTGAGGTTTCATTATAACCCACAAGGATCCCCTTCTCTACGATAATTTCAAGCTTTGTTCTCTTCTTTGAAGGAACATGGCAATACACAAGGCATTCAAAGATGCGAATGTGCCCTAGGTCAGGTTTCTTTCATGTAAAACCCTACTCAGGTGTTAATCTGCCCAACACCTTGTGTGGGCTTCTATTCTGCAAATATACAACAGTATTGCAAGCATCTGCCCATAGAAACATAAGCAACTCCTAGTCATGAAGCATAGCCTTGGCCGCTCCAACAATACCCTATTTTTCCGCTCCGCAACCGCATTCTATTGAGGGTTGTATGCAGTTGTTAGCTCCTTCTTGATGCCTTCCTACACATAGAAGTCCTTGAAGGCATTTGAAGTGTACTCCCCTCCATTGTTAGACCTCAATGCCTTGATCTTCCTTCGAGTTTAGTTCTCAACAAGAGCTTTCAACTCCTTGAACTAGCTGAAAACCTCGTCTTCGTTCTTCATTAAATAGATCCAGGTCTTCCTAGAGAGGTCGTCTATGAACGTCACATAATAATGGTACCCATCTAGGGATATTGCTGACATAGGCCCACACACAACCAAGTGTATCAAGTTCTGAATACTTTTGGCCCTAGTATTGTTGCTCGAAAAGTTGGTCTTAGCGTACTTGCATAATGCGTAGCCCTTGCACACCTCATGTTGCTTGACCTTCAATTTTGGCAACCCTATCACAATCTCCATAAGCACATTAAGCACTCCATGATGAAGAGGAGCCATCCATCTACACCACAACTCTCCCATCCCCTTACTGCAACTAACCAGTGGATGTGCTAGCTCAAACAGTAGTCTAAACAAGTTGACCTTCCTGACTCCTATTACCTTGGTTTTTCTGGATTTCTTGGGTCGAATGTATACTTTTCCCACCTCAAAGGTCACGATGTAACCCTTGTCCTCCAAGGTAGCAACTGAAATCAGGTTCTTGGTCATGCCAAGAACATACAGCATGTCCTCCACCAACAATGGTTTGTCGAACTCCCTCTGAAACTTGACCATGCCAAGAATAGTTGCTTGGTACATGGCATCGTTCCCAACTTCTCTGTAGAAATCCGTGCCCTTCTCCTTTAGGTTGGTCAAGTACTCCTTGACTCCCATTATATGGCAAGAAGCCCCGCTATCAATCTACCATACTCTGGTAGAGACAAGCAATGAGTGATAAACTCATTCTCAAACTCTGTTGCAAACTCGTCTACTTTTACAGTAGCAGCAACCTGCTTCTTTTATTTTCCCTTCTTCTTGTTAGAGCACTAGTTGGAAAAGTGTCCTGGTTGGTGGCATGCAAAACACTTGATCTTACTTAGGTCCTTCTTCTTCTCATCCTTTGAAGATGACCTGTCAATTAGCCCCTTCTTGACCTTGGACTTACCACATTGAGCTCCCTCTCGAATTTCCTCTTGAATGAAACTGTCCCACATTCTCTGCCAAGAGGGTAGGTGTTCTCGGCCAATAATACACTTGATGAACACCTCCCACTACTGCGTAAAGCCATTTAAGGCTATACACACTAGCTTAGGCTCTGGTATTGTATCCTCAACAATCGCAATTTCATCCCTCAACGGCGTTATCCTAGTCTACGCCCTCACCCTTGGACATTCTGATGTTGTGAAGCTTGTACCTTAGCACCATCCTACGACTCTAATTGTTGCTCTAGTACAGCTTGGTGAACACATCCCACATCTTCTTAGCAATGTCTTTCTCCGCCAAATGGGGTATCAAGTGGTCTTTCACCCCATCAGGAATAATCCATTGTGCCTTGGCCTCTTTAACCTTGTGAAGGTTTAGAGCAATGGGATTTGAACTAAGCGAGGCAATTGTTGTATTGACAAAGTTCCATGGCTTGTTCTCCTTAAGAATTGTTGTGATTCGAACCCTCCACTGAAGATCGAGGAGCCTTCTAGTCTGTCTTCGTAGCAAATGCTAGTGTCCATGGCAAAAAACCCTAGAAGCTTGTTCGTTGAACTCTGATTGGTTGACTTGGTACCTTGTGTCGAATCGCTTGGTTTCGTGTTCAGAGGCTACAGCTTTGATACCATGTTAATTTCCTTTAAACTCAGCTACAAATTTATAGTTCTATGAAATAAACAAATAACGGAAATTTAAATTCTTTCTAATTTGATTTCATAACAGCAAATACTATGGGTTCATTTACTAGCATGCACAGCAAAATCGAATACACGAAACCACACACATAAAATTAATAACACAACTTTTACCTTGGAAACCCTAGTGAGGGAAAAACCTGTGAAAATTCCTCAAATCTGGAATCCTATTGCAACAACTGGTATTAATTCTTCTAATTGATACATTAATTATTCAGTTTCTTGCTACGGTAACATCGAATTAAACACACTGCAACCTTCACTAAATAAACTGCGGAAAATACAAGTGTGGAAACAAAATTGAACAAGAGAAAATCATAGACACATCTGACAGTTATTTTTGGACTAATATCCTCGGAAAAACCCAATGCGGGAAAACTGGTGCAGCAGCTAAGGGTTTATATATTATGCAGTAAATTTTTTAGTACAAATCTATGGTTGACAAATCTATCAAATCATGCAAAGAAACTGACAAGTAAAATCGTGTGAGACTCACCGCACTCCTCCATGGGAACCTGACATTGATCAACACCCAAAACTGGCTGCCCTATACTGCCTCTGCGCAGTCTTTACGTCACAGTTGTGGTTGCCTCCTGTCTTTGCGCTACTCTCTCTGCTCGCTGGAAACTGGGATCTTTGGCCTCCAGAAAATCTCTCCAGGATTTGGCACTGACCCAACGATGCTTCCTCAACAAAAATACAACTTCCTCTCAGGCTCTAGGCAGTGCTTGCATAGCCTCTGCATAACTGGCTCTGCGCTGCCTCTATGGCTGTATTGCCTCCTCTGCTATGTACTCTCTAGCTCAGGAATAGACTTTCCAACTGGAATTACTGCCCCTCTCTGCGTAGAATCTCTTGATCGAAGTTACTCCCTGAGCAGTGCTCGCTAAAGAAATCGATCTCTTGATTTTGTAATATCCCCAATTAGCAATTCTGCTAATTAGGATATTAATTTTTGATAAATTTTGATGTTGCTAATGTCAAGCAAAAATAAGGTGGGTCGGGACCCACAATTAATAATTGAGGGAAAAGCTACAGCCTACTCCTATAGTTCACAAGGAAAAATTGCGGCCTTATTGGGGTCCATGTGGCCACCATTCGATTTGGAGACAGCTCCCTAGGTGGCAGCGTGGGGGAGGCTCTATGGGGACAATGCATTGAGTGGTTGGATGACGGGACTGTGCAGTCTATGGTGGGCCTAAGGGAACGTTGGGGGCTCAATTGATAAAAGGAAGTGAAGGCATCTCATTTGCTCATTCATTCGACTTCTATTTTGATTGTCTTCTTGACATAGCACGTTTGTGCCAGGTGCAAAGTCTGCAATGTTGTTTAGCACACGAGATCTTCAGGCTGAGATCTCAACCTCTACCTCGGGGGACTTCGAGTGCCTGCTCAGGAGAGGATTCGTACCATTTTGGAGGTGCATTTCACAACAAAGATTACAGGAGTAGCATTTTCACTTCAGGGACTGCGTAGAGGACACAGTGATGTGAGAAGTGAGAGAAGATTTTGGAGGACACTTGGTGGGGAGGCTTAGAGCTTCCTAATAGGGATTTTCCAGGCATTTTGGTGGCCTCCAGTCGTAGATTTTCCAGGAGGATCGAATTGCCCAGTAGTTGAGTGAGCCAAGCCCAAGAGGGCCAAATTTCCGAGATCAAAACTAGGACAACCCCTTTCTGGGTTTTTCTAGGTTTATTGAGGAGAAGCCAAGAGTAATTTGGCAGAATTTTTTGGGCAAGTCTGAGGTGTCGAACGGAGATCCTAACTTAGGCAGCAACTAGAGGAGCTAGGGGAAATAGGGCCAAAATTCCGGGGTCAACATTTGGCCAATCCCTTCATGGATTTTTGTGGGTTTTGTGAGTAGAGTTTGGGGTTTAAAGTCCAGAATTTTTTGAGCAATGGAAGCAGCCCAATCAGCAGCCTGAAGTCAGCTAGCAGCAGCATTTCTGGGTGGAGCAGTGCAACACCAAAGCCATGCAGAGCCAGTTGTAGAGAGTCATTTCAGCTTGGGTTGAGAAGTATTCCAACCTGCCTTGAGTAGGCCCAGGTGCACCTATTCTAGCACCTCTTTGTACTCAATTCCCGACATTAATAAAATGGCTCAGCTCATCTTTTGGTTTCAATTTTTCATGTATTGATGGTGTATTTAATTTTGCTATATTTTTAGTTTGTTGTTGCTTGTATTACTGTTATTTTCCCATTTGGGGATATTATAGATTCTTCCTCCATCTTGTGTGTTTTCCAAATGACCCTTCAAGCCCTTCTTATAATCTTCTCGTTGAAACTTCAACGGCCAAGATTAAATCTCTAATCAACAGCTAAGATTAACTTTTGACTTGATCAGCCTTTTCTAGAACATTCACACCCATATTCTATTAAGTCACTTTAATTATTTTATTTTCCTGAGTTTAGACTTAGGGTCCCTTTAAAATAATTAATTATTTTAAGAAAATACAATCCGGGTGGAATTTCCCAAAACGATTTCTGGGTTATCTCGAATACATGTGCCTAAGCCTCTCTGCAAATTTTGAGACTTGGAGCACATCCGATGCTACTGCAAATCAACAAAACCAGCAAATGTTGGGCTTTCTATTCAACTTCAAAATGAGGAATTATGTTATGAATATAAATAATTAATAATGATAAGTATACTAGAGAAAGGAGAGATATTGCTCTGCGATGCGATGCCTTCGCTGACTGCAAAAACCTTAGTCTAAGCTCCTCGCGATGGCATCACCGAAGGGGACTCCTTCCCCTTCGCCCCCCTCTTCCCAATCGCATAATGGAGAGGCTACTGCTTTCCAAGCCCTGGTAACCTCCCTTCCGAAAAGAGCGTGGCCCTTTGAACTGTTGTCCAAATTCGTCAAGAGGAACGAGGAGATCCGCAACGTTGGTTTCCCCATTGGGGCTCGAAGAACCTCACTTGCATATTCTAAGAGCACATTGATCGGGAAATTCACGGGGATGTGACCATCTCCGAGATCTATGGAATCCTGGATCGATAATACTTGGAGATCAAAGATGAAGGGGAATATTGCACTTTTTGCATGTTGGTAATGGGTTATTTGCATTTTTGCCTGATTTCAAAGAAGATCAAGATGTAATCTTCAGAAATGGTATGTATTTCTTTGGATCTAGGGGGATGTATCTAGACAAATGAAGCCTGGACTTCAACTCTAACGAGGACATACCAACAGCGATTCCAGTGTGGGTTAAGCTACCGCATCTTCCTTTGTCATGTTGAAGTGACAATTGTTTGAGAACTATTGGGAATGGAATTGGAAAATATTTAGATAAAGTTGAACCTAAAGGATGCAATTCGCCTGCGCAAAAAATTATGTGGAGGTTGATTTGGAGAAGGGTTTGCCCGTTGAGATCAATCATACCCTTGGAGATTGGATCCATCGACAAACCTTTGATTATGAGCAAATCCCCTTCAAATGTCCTCATTGCCACGAATATGGCCATTTTGCTAGAGATTGATCCAAGGTTCCTAGCAATAAAGGACCTGATCCTTCTGCTTGACCTTCGGATCAATGGAAAACTAAGCGAAGAGGAGGGAATAAAGGCAAAGTTGCAACAATCACTCAAAATAACCGTCAGAAAAATGGAGCATCTACATCAAACAATAGATTTAGCGCTCTTCAGAACAACGAGGAAGATGGATAGGAAGACCCAAATTCATCTCACCACAAGGATTCGTCAGATGATGAAGAAGAATTCGTGGAAGTTGAGGGAGAAATAAAATGTTGTTGATCCTCCGTTGGTGGTCTCTGAGCAGCCACATCAGGTGACGGACCTCGAGGCATGACCCGAATCCCAGTCGAAAGGTGTTGTAGGGATGGATCTATAGTTGTTGGGGTTATTACGCGCAATATGGCTCAAACCCTAGTCTGGGCAGATGAGGGTAGCAGCCATGAAACGAAAAGCACTGGGAAGAAAGGTTGGTCGCTCAAAAAGACGATGAGGGAAAAAGAAGCTAAAGTGAACACGAAGTTGGGGAACCAGTCGATGATCACTAAAGCCCTAAAAAGTAAAGGAGGTAAAGGGCGTGAAGGAACAGAATGGGGTGGTCTTTCCCAAGTCCCACCTTCCAAATGAAATTGTTATCTTGGAATATTTTGGGTCTCGAGGTCCCTCAAAATCCCTCACAATTAAAGATCTAGTAAAGCAAGAAAAACCTTAGATATTCTTCCTGTAGGAAACCAAGCTTGAAGAGCAGGAGGTTATAAAAGCATTTGGTGTATGTTGGCATAATTGTGATGGATTGGTGCAAAGTTCTAGAGGCATGTCAAGTGGATTGGGCATTTTTTGGTCAGGTATGCACTTTAGATTAATAGATAGTCTGAAAAATCAGTTTTGGATTTTGACGTTATTGGAATCCAAAGACACAGGCAAGATTATCCCCATAGTAAATGTATATGATCCAGTTCTATATGCAGAGAAAGCAGAATTCTAGGGTTCCCTTAATGAAATTAGGAAGAAAGACGTTCACACTAATTGCATTATGGGGGGGGGGGGGGGGTATTTCAACATGGTCTTCAAATCCAATGAAAAAAGAGGAGGAAGTATCCCCAGAGATTCATTTAGAGATCGTATGGAGGACTTGATCGCAGATTGGGATTTGATTCATGTCTTTCTGAAATCTGGGAAGTACACATAGACCAATCGTAGAACGGGAGACAATCATATCGCAGCTCATCTGGAACGGTTCTTAATTCATTACAACTGGATCTTAAAAGGAATAGACTATTTCTCTGCAATTTGAGCCCAAGGAGAGTTTCACCATCATTCGATCTCTCTAAATTTGGACCAGCAAGAATCTCTTAGCCCCATTCCTTTTTCGCTATAATCCCACTTGGACTCAAGAAGATGGAGTTGTGGATCTAATCAAGGCCTTGCACTATGACAATGTTGGTTGATATGATGCTATACAGATGTGATTACCAATCCGATTCTTCTTATGAGATTCTTCAGATTGAAAGTAACCATGTACCATTATGAATACCTCCCTAGTTAAGAGGGAGTGTTGCAAAATGTAAGTAGGTTTGGTCTTCATAATGACTATGTAATACTAACTATGAATTTATGTAATGAAGAATACAAAGATAATAAAATGTATTTTTGTAAAGCTTGCTTCATGGGTTTCATGAGCAAGGAGTTCTTATTATAGGTCAAAGACTTCTTCTTGATGTCTTTTATGGATTTGTTATCTTGTCATAAATGTATAATTTAGAGTCATGTCTTTGAAGGATTGTTACACTTGTAAAGGTCAAAAAGTATGCCTCAAGGCCTTGTCATCATGCTCTAGAAATTGCTGGAAGAAGTCGGCTTGAAGATTGTGTAGAATATCCCTTGAAAGTTCAGCTCAAAATAGACACAACAGTTCACTGACAGGTCGGCTAATTATAGGGACGAACAACTACAAATACCCAGTAAACTGCGCAAAAATTACAGTGGCCAATTCATGCATCTCTGAGATTCTTGGGCTCAATTGCAGGAGGCAAGTTCAAATTACCTCTATGGATAAGTTTGGATCAGGTTCTGAGATAAGTGCGAAGTGCAGATCCGTTATTAAGTGCGAAATAAGGAGGACATCTCAACATGGAACAGCACTATGTTTGGGTCACAAAGATTGAAGAATATCTCTGAGATCTCGAACTTGGAACAGCTCGGATCTGTGGCATTTCAGAAGACACTTCAGCAAGGAAAGAAGCATACACAGCGAAGAAAAAGGAGGCTATCTCGAATCTCTGTTTTGGATTAAATGCACCACAGTCATTTCAGGAAGGTCGAGGATAATTGCAGGAAGAGACATAACTATAACTTAGTGCAAAGATCAGTGTGTAGAATGAAGACAAGCCAGCGAGAATAAGAAGAAGTGCAAGGTGTGCATGCTCTAGGTCAGTCTATAGATTGGATATTTCTGAAAGAATATACACAGCAGGAAGGAGTGTTTCCATAGTAACAAAGAGCCATTGAAGTTGTTTCTCAAGAGTGTATAAAGAAGGGGTGAGAAAGGATCTCAAGGAGGCCAACGATAGTTCAAGGAAGAGCAAAAGGAAGATTACTAAGAACCGAGATTTCCTAGTCCTGGTGCAAAGTAGTGCAGAAAGAAGTTCAGCATAAGAAGCCCAGTGAAGCAGTGACAAGGTCTTGGAAGCATACAAAAGTCAAGGGTTCGTATCATGGTCATGGTACTTGTCAATTGAAAGTCTATACGAAGAAGAATTACTTGTGGGTTTTCCTCCCCAAGAGAGAGAGGTTTTGGCCCTGGCTTGAACAGCCTAAACTTTGTGTCTTTTGTGTTTTGATAATTGACTTGATGAAAGATACAATAAGCTAATAAAGAGAAGATCTAAGTAAGAGAAATAAGTTCACAAGTGATTATCAAGAAGAGAATTGAATTTCCCCGGATGCGGGTGACATGACGCGAACGTGCGAAGCCAATTCTTCCCATGCACAGGCTGACGAAGTCCTGAACCGCCAACTCTAACCTAATGCGGAACCTCCTCTCAGCAATCATTCACATGAGCACCCTGATGCACCTAATCTTCTGCCATACACTGAATCACATGCAACCCCATGTGAATTGTCCCAACTCGCATATGAGAGCGTGTCACAAAATCGCACAACATTTGTGCTTGTGCCGCAGGTCTTCAAAAGGTGCGGTCTTTCCTCATTTTGTTATCCCTATGCTTCTCTAGTTGGCTTCCAAAGCCATCTTCGGCTTCTCCCTTGCTATTCTGTTGTTGCCTCAGTCTCACCGCGCGCTCCCCCAGCTGTGCGCTCTCCCTCATGTGCGCCACCATACTGGTGCTAGCCTGCTAGGAGCCTCTCTCGCTGTCTCCCTTCAGGTTGCGCACTCTCCGCGGTGTCCCCCTTGGCTACGTGCCCCCCTTCGAAATTCCCCGCTTCTTCGGATTCACCACGTTGTGTGTTTTCTAAGGAAGGATCCCTCGTTGCACACCCCCCTGCTGCATAACTCCCTGTTACGCACCCCCTGTTGTGCTTTTCTGCCGCGCGCTCCCTTGTTGAGCCCGTCACCGCTCTTAGACCGACCTCTCCCTCTCTGTCGGTTTACCTCCCCATGGCTCCGCATCAGTGCCAAAAGACCATTAGGGGTAGCCAAAGAGGTGCATTCGCAGGTCGCTATCAATGCGGTCAGGACAATCGTTTGGAATCCATTGAGGGCTCCTCTTCTAGCAGCCGTGACAAGGAAGCACCACAGCGGTCCGAGCACACCCAAGAGGAGATCGCCTTAACTCAGAAAAATCAGAGGGGCAGAAGAGGCCCCAGGAAGTCCACCATTGCGCACTCTGAGCAACCCACTCCTCGCAAATCCGAGCCTCTCCTGGTTCTGGAGGCCACGGGGGAGGGCACAGATGTATGGATCATGGACTCGGATGGAGTTTGGACGCGTGTTCCTGACGCTGAGTACCCAGTCGCTCCCATCCTCTGCGTAGCCGCAACAAAGCCCCCGTGCATGCCTTCTGCTTAGGAAGAGGCCATTGCGCAGGAATATGGATGCCGCACCGAGGGGGGGGACCCTGCCACAGGGGATGATGAAGGAACACCATGACTGCGCGGTTGCTCGACTCTTTTCTGTTTTCTGTTATTTCAGCACATTCTATAGATCTTTTGTTTTTATGTGTCACAGCACACTTTGTAAATATTGACTGTTTGATGCTATTGGTTGGTTTCCTCCTAGGAGGCAGTCCCAAACCTGCGCTATTTTGAAAGCCTCTAAGGTTGGGATTGGTTAAGAACTGCTTAACATCTCAACCCGATGCATATGTAAAGTTCTCTTTTGATCTAATATAGTTTAGCCTATCTTACCAAAAAAAAAAAAAAAGAGAATTGAATTAAACTATGACCTACCAAATTCTCAACATTACGCAGCTATCTAGAAGGAAGGGCCCATCGCTAAGTTCTAGAAGATCTCGACTAGCTATTGTATTGTTTATTGGAACGAGGTCTGGTATGGTGGCATTGTTGGGGTCTCATAGAGACAAAATAGAACCCTATGTCCTCATTGATCTATAATCATCTATCTCCATTGGCCACTTGGTGCCCTAATTCAAGATTACCATAAAAAGGGAAGTAATCTGCCAAGTAGAAGTTGATTTATAGATTGGATGTGGTTAAAGGATGGAAGCGTGAAGAAGAAGAGCCTCCTAAATGTATAAGGCCAAGCAACTTTGGTCAAGGTAATTAAAGAATTGGACAAATGTCTGTATCTCAAGGAAAATATAGTGGAACCATCCTCGGATCTCATATTAAACTATGCAATGAAAGATGTAACTCCACAAAATTGTTGCTTTGTTAGTTTTTGTAGCATCGGAGGTGTTCTAGTCTCAAAACTTTGTGGAGAGGCTAAAACACAGGAGTTCCCCAAAACCCAAAAATCGTTTGTGGAAATTCCACCTAGAAATGTCTCAATTAGATTATTAGACTATTTTTTAATATTTCCCTAAGTCTAAACTTAGGAAATCTAGTTAATTAATTAGTATTAATTGAGATAAGGTGTGAATCATCTAGAAACTCACACAGATCGACAGGGAATTAATCTGGGCACTTGATTAAGATTTAATCTTGGTCATTGGAGGTCCACCAGAGGATTATAAGAAGAAGTCGATGGGTAGATGGAGAACACATTTGAGATCGATTTCCTTAGAGAGTTCGATTTTCCAAAGTGCAACAACAGTGGCCAGAAGAGTTTGAACGTCAAGAGGGAAGCATAGACATAGAGGGGAAAGGAAAAGTCCGGAGGAAAGTTTTTCCAGATCCGGAGAGTCAGTTATAGGAGGACGAGTTCCTCAGTGAGGTTGCGCAGTGCTAGCGCAGAAGCTTCAGAGACAGAGTTTGATTTAACCAAAAATATGGTCGATTCAGTTACTTGAGGCCGGGAAGATTTCCAGAAGGGGGCAGCGAGTCATTCTCAGAGGCTGGATTGGGCAAACGACTTGATCAATGGCAATTCCAGGCAAAGCGTCCTAGTGCCTGCACAGAGGTTGGTGCAGGGGTTTCGTGGAGCCCATTCAAAGCCAGTTTCAGAGCTCGATCAGTACCAGGTGAGACAAAAATTGCCTCACTAATTTTAGTGGCTAGTTTTCCTGTAGTGGATTGCCAATTTGTGCATCCAAATTGTACTCAGAATTTCTCACTATTGTTTAATAATAAAAACCTTTAATTCTTGCACCAGTTTTCCCAAGTTGGGTTTTCTAGGGACTTTTGTCCAAAAATAATTGTGTCAATTTTTATGTGTGTGTGCTAGATTATTTCTCAGTTTCCAGTGCTATTAGTTTCCGCAGTAATTTTGTGAATATTGCAATGTATTTATTTCGTTGTTGTCGTAGAAATAAACTGCTAATTTAATTAACAGTTAGAAGAAATAATACCAATTGCTGCAATAGGATTTCAGTTTTGGAATTTTCACATGCTCATCATCAAGGATGGGTGCCATCTTCACTGTTGCACTCAGGTCTCCTCTCTGAGTCTTTCCTACAATCAATTCAGGCCCTAATAGGATGAACATATGCCCCATATAAGGCACAGGGACAATTCTCTCGTCGATCAAGAATTCTTAACCTGACATGAAGTCATAATCATCTAGTTGTACTATTGTAAGGTCCATCTTCCCCTGCCATTCTCCCATGTTGATAGGTACATCCTCAACCAAATTGATCACCTACATATCTTCGGAGTTGATAGCCTTAAAGGAGGCCTTGTCAGGTTTGACATTAAGTTCGAGCTTCTTCACTACTTTCTTCACAAAGTTATGGGTAGCTCCGCTATCGACAATCACTATCACACAGATGCCTCTTAGCTCTACCCCAACAAACTCCAATCGAGTTCTTTCATTACCCTTATCCTGTGCTTTCTTCCTACCCTTTACTTGTATCATCCCTACCTCAATTGCATCTTGTTGCTCTAAGGTAGCCACCTTCTTCTTAATGGGGTAATTCCTTGCCAAATGATCTTCTCCACAGATCCAACATGATATGGACCTCTTCTTATTGGTTGCACCTGCTTCTTTTCCTTCTTTGGAAACCTTGCCCTTTAAGGGCCTAGAGTTGGGACGCCTTTTGCTTTGTCCATATCATCATCCAAAAGTTAGGGTTTCTTCTATCAAGAAAAAGTAATCAATTCTAAGGTTTAATCCACAAACCCTAGACGTAGGGTTTAGTGCATGAACCCTAAATTAAATTTTTTATTTTATTTTTTTTATTTCTTTTGCTAGTGTTAGATAATTCAAAGTCCAACCCTAGGCGCTTATCCTTATATCCTTTCATTATCAATCTTGGGGTACCGACCCTCGGTCTTTCAAGTCCTAGCTAGACTTCACAACCCTGGGAATGTCATAAGCAGATTGCAGTATCAGTATTTTAGCCATGTGAGCTCATCGGATGACAAGATTCTCATCGTCATAAATAAGGAGTGATTAAATCTTCAAAGTGCTATCTTCCAGATTTTACCTGGGATTTGATTGTACTCAGACATGTCCTCCTAACTCTGACCACTCTCTGTCCAACCATAGTCCAGATCTCAGACTTTAGATTAACCTTAAGCCCCAGCAATTTATTCTCGTAGACCACGGCCTAAAGACCAAACTTGGATAGTAGTTTACTAGGTCTTGACCTAGTTACCTTTCAACAGAAGTTGCACAGGGATCTTCTATTCGAATTTATGAACACAGTCATTGAGTTTCAGTCAGGAGTATAATTATGGTCAAGAGAGGAGACTTCAGACTATCATTCTTAGTCACCCACAAGAGAAACTTCTATAGCTCAAATTTCGGATTGTCACTAGACAGAGACTGAATATCAGACTTAACATAGATTTGAGAAGATCGAACAGGCTCAGGTTTTTCTCATTACTGTAATAGGAATGCATCAGATTTCGAATGCCACAGATAACTTGACTTGATTATATGATTCGACTGCCAATGTGGTGGTTACACGAACTCATTTAAGAAAGCCAATATTTTGATAGTCCCCAGAGGTAGTGAGATTCTTCATACCTCAAAAGAGCTTATGGAAATCATCTATAAGATGCTTGGACTTAACCATACTAACAGTATTGAATATCAAGATTTGATTTCTTATCTTGACTGCCAAAGATACTCAGGGATTTATGAGATATGATTTTGAATTTCAGAAAGGTAGAAGGTAATGACATTGAGGAATCTTGGATCATACCTTATATGCTCCCAACTGAAGTTTCCAAATGGCGAGGACTGATACTTCAACCTTGCATCTTGAATCTGAACTTAGTTTTGAGAATAGAAAGGTGTTGCCATGATCAAACCAGTAACCTTCGACCATCATCCTTAACCATACAGCAATGACAAGACTTGGATGACACCTTCCCTTAGGTTCAAACTTCAGAACTTTAGATATCAACCTCAGATCTGTGAAATGACCTAGGAACATCTTTCACAAGGCTCTAATCTAAGCCACAGTACTTGGATCAAGCTGCAACTACTCAGATAAAGCCTCAAATCTTCGGATCAAGCTACAAAGTATTGATCAAGCCACAGAACCTTGATTTGGTGGCACAGATCTTCAGATCAAGCCCTCGAACCACTGTTACAAAAGTTATAAGATGACAGATCTTGAACTCGGATGATCTTCAAGGGGCTTGTGACAAAGGATCTCAGACAGGAGGTATATTGATGATGATGAGAAGATGATCAAAGGTTTCTTCCAAGAAGTGATCCACAACTTTCTTCCCTTACAACCTGCTTTGATACCATGTTAGAAATTCATATACAGTGCACTATAGGCAATGATTTTCTTGTTTTTTTGAACTTCAAATAAGTATCTAACAACTATTCTTCAACAATAGTAAGGAGAAAGCAGAGATCATGAAGCACAATAAGAGACACCAGAATTTAGGTCCAGGACCAGGGAAAAACTCCACAAGGGGAAAACCCAACCAATTCCTTTCTTAGAGTTCCTTCAAAATACATCAATACAAAGGCTATATTGATCCAGGGAAGCTACCACAAGTGCAAAGTCTGAATGTCAGACATCCAACAAAATTCACAAAGGAAAGGTTGAACAAGACTGGAACGTACCCTTCCTTAAGATCCAACCTTAACCAGTAATAGATCTAAAAGAAAAACAATTCAGATCTGTCACCACTGGACTAGAATCAATGTCACAAAGCTCAGATTTGATACCACAGAGATCAGATCTACCACCATAGAGTTCGGATATGTACTCATAGAGCTCGGATCTGTCATAGTGCTTGGATCTATGTTACAGAATTTGGATCTGCTACCACAGATCTAGGATATGCCAACACAAAACATAGAATAATGTCACAGAACTTGAATCTGATACCACATAGCTAGGATCTGTTACCACAAAACTCAGATCTATGTAACAAAATTTAGATCTGACACCACAAAGTTTGGATCTGCCAATAAGGAACTTGATCTAGGTCACAAAGTTTAGGTCTGTCACCACAAATCTTGGATCTGCCAACAAGGAACTTGGATCTGTTGCTACAAAATTCAGATCTGAGATAAATATACCATTGACTTGTCTAATCACTCATGATCTCGGACATTTGCAGCAGAATCCATAAAGATGCTACAGAATTCGAATCAGACCTTCATTGAACTCGGAACTATATGTCAGACTTTGGATAGATGCTTGGATAGATACCACAAAGATAACAGTATGATGTAGACTTCAGCGAGAATAGAGAGAAGATATTGCTCCTTCAGAGTCGAATGAATATGCTTGAGAGGTGAATTGCCTACCAAGGAGAGCGAGTAGCCTCTTTTTATATTCATCAAGATGATCTAAATGGGTGTCAATGAAAGCAAGCCGACTTGACTATCTAGGCACTTGAGGAGCCTTTGTAAATTGTGGAGCCTTTGTAAATTACAAATATAATTTTCCTCCTTTCAATGCCATGTAAAATATGGCTTACAAAATTTACTTTGATCATGAAGAACATGCTAGAAGGCAATAATAATTTATTTTTCAAGTTACAATGAAAATAAATATTTCATGAAGACCGACCATAGCTACATTTTCAACATGATTTGATTTAGACTTGTAGCAAGATTATTTTGAATATTGCAGGCCATTTAGAGCCTCAATGTATTTGTATTTTGATTTAGCTATGTATTGCACTCAATGCCATTTTGCTATATTCATCCTTCCAATGATATATACATGAGAAAACTTTTCATATTTGTGTCTAATAATTTGGATGACCTGCAATATATTTGTATCTTGATTCAGTTATGTATTGCACTCAGTGCCATTTTGATATATTCGTCCTTCCAACAATATATACATGAGAAAACTTTTCATATTTGTGTCTAATGATTTGGATTTGCATGGATGTACATGAACATGTATACCTTTTATCAATATCTGAAAATTTATGTATTTTTTGGTCGATGAATTTTTGCCAATTTTAGTCGGTTTCCAATTTTTTGGTCAAGTGGTTAAGCACTACGATTCCAATAACATTGATAGAGACAAAAATAGCAATGAGGAGAGTATTCAAGATGTCAAAGTCTCTAAGTTTGTGGAATAGGGTTGTTACCCACCACCTGTGGGTAGTGTATATAGGAGAAAAAAATTCTTCTAGATGGTCCTCAGCGGGCAGCCCCTTGCAGCCACCAGATAGCTCAATGTGCCATTGTCTCTGCCACCTGAGCCAGCCATGTGGTCCCTCAACCCCTTGCCATAACTGTATGTTTGAAGGTGGGCCTCCCAACCCTGAAGGTATGACTTTTCATTGGTATTGTTGAAAATTTTTCCTTAATTGTCATGGGCACTTTTGGGCATGAACTGGTGGGGGGGATTCGGCGGAAAGAGCGGGTTATGCTTGTATTATTGTCTCCACAGCCCGATTTCATGGTTACCCTTGTATCCTAGTCCTGTGGGATCTCCTTTACTGACCATTTGGCTTTTGGGTCAGCACTACATGGAAAATCCCAATTCTAGTTGCGTGATCCCGCTTCCTGATACCACCTACATCACTCCCGTTCCACTCATTTTAGCCTCATTCATCTATTTTCCCATCCGGGTCCACATGTGTCCACTTGGCCCGCATAAGGTTAGCTTCCCCCTCCCCTTGTCCACACCTTGGGTCGGGCCTGGAACGATGCCATGGAGGTTGATGCAACTAAAAAGAAAAGAAAAAACATAATTTGGCCACTCTCAACAGGAAATGTACCACAAAATGCAAAAGATGGTCGAGACATACAAATTTAGCACGTGGGCAAAATCCAAACATGAGCTCTACCCCTTTACCCATGGCCATCACCCTAGTTCCTATGGGCCCAAGATGAGCCCCCTCTATCATTAAGGAACCCAAGATTGTCCCAACCCCTGGTGGGCGATGAACCGCCCCACCGTAAGGGGATAATCACTGCTACATATTATGCATCATGCTCTCATCCCCTGGAGCCCCAAGCAATTATGAAGAAAAATCAATAAAAGGCAAAAGGCATATGGAGGGTGGAAAAACAAAAGTCAAGGTAACTCGTGTACCACGATTTGCTCCCTCCTACACTCACATACCCAGGTGTTGGCTTCCCTTATTGTAGCTACCCATGAACCATGACATCTGGTCTGGATGTTTACAGTGATCCCCACTCTGCTCCATTATTATACCATGTGTTGATTTTTGTAGCATCAGATGTGCTCTAACCTCGAGAATTTGCAGAGAGGCTAAGACACATGTATTCTCCAAGACCCAGAAATCGTTTGGTAAAATTCCACTTAGAGATGGATTAATTAAAATAATTAATCAGTTTTTAATATTTCCTAAGTCTAAACTTAGTAAATATGATTAATTAAAAGGTATTAATTAAGTCAGGTGCGAATCTTCTAGAAAAAGGCATGGATCAAGTCTTAGCTAATCTTAGTCATCGATTAAGTTTTAATCGTGGCCATTGAAGTCTCAACGAGAGATTATAAAAAGAACACAATGGGCACTTGGAGAACACACTTGCAGAGATCGAAT
Source organism: Pinus albicaulis (assembly GCA_034641835.2). Lineage (NCBI taxonomy): Eukaryota > Viridiplantae > Streptophyta > Pinopsida > Pinales > Pinaceae > Pinus > Pinus albicaulis. The sequence goes on along the minus strand of CM076584.1, from coordinate 611,485,667 downwards.
TCACTGGCAGATCGATTTCCTGAGTAGCAGCGCTGAGTTGCCAGAGAGAGAGCGAGTGAGCTCGTTACAGTGAGAGACGGGCAAGGATAATAAGGTCGGAGTAAATTTTTCCAGATCCAATGAGTGCATAGCAGAGAGGCAGTGAGTGCCACAAAAATGCAGCGCAGAGGCTGCGCAGTGCTTCAAAGGAGATCCGCAAATTTGCTAGGAAGCAGAGGTGATTCAGTACCAGAAGCCGGAGAGAGTTTCCAGAGGCCAGGAGGGTCCAGTTTCCAAACAGCGAAAGATCAATTGGTGAGGAGAAGGTTGTTCCCAGCAGTGTGATGCAGTATTGCGTAGACTGGCATAGTGACTGCACAAAGGCAGCGTAGAGCAGCTCATCCTGAGCTAGGTCAATGTTGGATCACCAGTACCAATGAGATTTTTCTCACTAGACTCTATTGTCAGTTTTTTTCTCTGTATGACTTTTCATTTTGGGCAATCATAGACTTGTACTCAAAATTTACTATTGCATAATATACAACCCTCAGTTGTTGCACCAGTTTTCCCGCATTGGGTTTTTCCGGAGACTTAGTCCAAAAAATGACTGAGCTATTTGTGTGTGTGCTTCTATCTTTCCTGCGTTATATTTTCCGCTGTATTTATTTTGTGAAGGTTGCAGCGTATTGATTTCGATATTTATGTAGCAAACAGTAAATAATTTGTTCAAGTAAATTAACAAATAGAAGAAATATAATCAGTTGTTGCAGTAGGATTTGGGGTTTCAGAATTTTCGCATGGTATCAGAGCGCATATAAGAAGCAGAGGAGCTCAGTTCCAGAAGGAAAGAGGGAGCTTCGAGGCACTGCGTATGCAACTACTCGAAACCCCAGGAGGTTGCGCAGCCCATTAGCCAGCAGGGCAGATTTTTGAGGAAAATTTGTTTCTCTGAGTGAGTCGACAAAGAATAAAATTTCCAGATCAAAGATTGTCAAATGCAGAGGGAGCAGTAGCAACTTTTCTTGCAGAGCAGATCTTCAGCTAGGACGCAGTTATTTTGCAGCAGTTGCTGGCATAATAGCGTCAAAAGGGAAGAATAGCACATTGTCAGGGAATTCTTTCCTCGAGTAACTTCTAGCCAAGAAGTTCAAATTCTCCACATAGAACAGCAGTAGTCATGAGCAGATTTACCCACTCCAACAGGGAGTGCGTCCAGCCAGTGAGCAACTGCGCAAAGGAGAAGAGGTAGAGTTCGACATCTTTTTGGCGAGATGGCATCGATAGGGTTGAGAGATCAGGACTGATTAGACGGTTCAGCAAACTATGTGATCTAGAAGGCCAGGATTTCCTGTCTTCTAGACGAATATGATCTCAAAACCTATATCAGTTTTGTAGTAGTTATACCCACAGACCCAAATCAACATAAGGGATACAAAAAGGAGATGGCGAAAGCAAAGAGGTTGATTCTTGATGGAGTTCGAGATCACGTAGTATCTCACATAGTTGGCAAATATACCGCCAAGCAGATCTGGGATGCCCTTGCTACGCTATACCAGGGATCTTCTGACCAGCGGAAGATGTATTTGGAGGAGAAGCTAAGGTGTACTAGGATGTGGAAAGGGGAGCGTATAGACCCCTTCCTTACTAAACTTCGAGATATCCAAGATCAGTTGTCTGAAGTTGGGTCAACACCCCAACCTACAAAGTTTGTACGATTTTCCCTTAATAGTGTTTCAGACAAGTGGCAACTATTCGTCCAGGGTATCTTAGGCAGAGAGAACTTGCCAGACTGGGATAGAATGTGGGCAGATTTGTAGCAAGAGGAGATGAGGCGAGACTTGGTGAAGAGCACCATAGAAGGCAGCAGCAGCAGTGGGATGAAGGAAGTAAAGGAGGAGGAGAACGCAACCCTTGCATCAAAGGGGCAGCAAGAGCAGCGCAGACGAAAGAAGGACATTTTGTAATGTTCCCAATTAGTAGTAGCTAATTGGTAATATTAATTTTTGGCCAGTTTACTTTTATAAAGTTAAATCAGTTAATAAAGTGGGGGATGAGATACTTAGCCTATACTTAGGAAATAAACATTCCCTAAAGTCACTTGAGCATATAATTATTTGGCAGCGTGGGCAGCGTGGGCCCATGACAGCGCAAAGAGAGAGGGACAGTGTGGGCCAAGAGGGACAGCGCAGTTTTGGTGGGGCATAGGTGAGGGCAAGGCTCTCAAAGCATAAAAAGGGGAAGAGGCCCCTCAGTCTTTGATTCGATTATGCATCTATGTTTTGTCTCTTGACATTGAGCATGCTTTTTCTGTTGAGCGAAGTCTGCATGTTGTTCAGCACACCGAGTGTCTCCGAGCAGAGATCCCAACCTCAGCTCTGGGGGACTTCGAGTGCCTGCTTGGGTGAGGAGTTCTATCTATTGATTTTCAAGAGGGAGCCATAGCATCTTCAGCCAAGGATTACGCACTTGCTTGGGCAGTGCAGTCTCAGGGAGAGATCACGTAGTTCTTAGAGGAGGCAGTTCCGGGAGAGAGGATTCATCAAGGGATTCAGCCTGAGATAGTGAGAAGGGATCAGCCCTTCATTATTCCATCATTTTGGTACAGGAGGAAGCCACTATTTGCAAAGTATCATTCAGGGCCAGCGTATTTCACTGATATAGCGTTATTCCTCAAGGGAGGTCAAATTTCGAAGTCATCCATTCCGGAATTCCTTTCTGGGCTTGTCTGGGTATTTGGGGGAGAGCTCATTCCCAAAGTTTCATATTTTTCTGAGCAAAGGAAAAACCCCAAAGAACCATCTTATTCCAGCAGTAGCAGCAGCAGCAGCATTTTGGAGATAACGCACTCACTGATAAAGCAGCCATTCCTTGAGCATTTCTGAGAGTATTTCCAGCTTGCCTTGTGCAAGCCAAGGTGCCATCATTCTGATCATCTTTGTACTCATTGTATCTTTCAGTTACATAATAAAATGGCTCAGCGTTCTCCATATTTTGCATTGTTTATGTGATGTCTCTCTATTTGTTGTAGATTCTTGTTTATGTCGCTTTATATTATTGTTTATTTCTATTCGGAACATTACAGTGGTATCAGGGCTCATAGACTTGGCTCAGCCTGTGGAGCAGATTGTCTATGACACCAGCAGGAAAACCATATATCACTTACCGAGGAAGGACGTACAAGGACCAAGAGCAGAGGCTTGAGGCCGCTTTTGGAGAGGGAGACTGCATTCCAGTAGTGGACGCGGAGGAGGAAGAACCAATGGCAGGTGATAAAGATGAAGGAAAGGAATTCGGGGAACTTCTCCTAAAGACTGTGCAGGAGCTATCGAGGAGGATAGAAGAGATGGGGCAGACGTTTACTGCAGACCAGAGACAGCGTGAAACCCCAAGGGGTTTTCACATATGAGAAGGGTCCGGCACTTCCCACCATTTGCAGGAGCAGCTCACAGCACAGCAGGTTGTATCACTTACTCCCCACGTTCCACGATCCCCACATTTCTAGCTACAGGCACTGGAGCAGGAGCACCTCAGGAACCGGAGCCGGTTCATATGGAAGATTATTTGGCCGAGTATCAGTCGTATGAGCGAGAGTTTGGCGAAGCTCTCAGTTTCCATGATTTTGTTCAGCGCAAGAAGGACAGTCGACCCCGTAACCAGAACAGAGGGGGTAGATACACACAGGATGGGGACATGTAGCATACAATGGGCAGGTTTTTCTTACCAACATTTGATGGGTCCTCAAAATGTTCAACAAAGGCTTGGGTGGAGAAGTTGGATATCTATTTCCAGCTTAATCAGATGGCAGAGGGAAAGGCCATCAAGGTGGCAGCACTACACCTAGAGGGAGAGGCCCGTGATTGGTGGTTCCACGGGATGGCCACGCTGGGTCACTCAGCTGTGACAGCGTATGCAGAGTTTACACGGAGACTGGTAGAGCGATTTGATCGGAGAGAGAGATCCAGAAGAGCACTTTGTTGAGCTGACCAAGCTCAAATAGACCGGGAACCTGGACACCTACATTTTTGAGTTCTTGAGGCTTTCCGTGATGGTACCTGACTTGTCCTCAGCCAGGATGATATACATGTTTATTGATGGGTTGGCAGAACCTCTGTGTGGGTTAGTTAGATCCACGAGGCCTGCTACGCTTCATGATGCAGTTGGGAGGACCAGGGATTTGCTAGATGCCCTACCCAGGACCAAAGCTCCTTTCCCCTAGAGACCGGCATTCCAGCCAAAGGGGAAGGACACGAGGGTTCCACCTCCAAGGGGGAACCAAGGCTGGGGGCCTTCGGACGATGAGACCGGAGAGACCTGAGATGGAAGAAGCTATGCTTCACATGCCAGGAGTCGTGGGCATCGGGACATCGATGTGCCGCTAGGAAGGCACACTACATAGAGGTCTTCTCCGACAGTGACGGGGAAAAGGATGCATATGAGGAGATGGAGGCATGAGGCAGCGTTGTAGTACAGAGAGGGGATCATCCACAACCTCCACCACTAGGAGCAGGAGGGGCAACGTTTGCACCTACTGGGGGAGTCCTTGCTTCTTTGCGAAGGGTTCCCAAATATTTGACACTGCGTGTCCGGGGTACCGTGTAGGGACAGTGTGTTTCAGTACTAGTGGACAGCGGGGCTACCCACAATTTTTTTGATGCACAGTTGGTAGAGCAGAGGAGCATACCGACGGAGAGCTTTGATGGATTTTCAGTGTTGTTACCAAGTGCCAGAACTATGCAGTGCGCCAGATATGTGTCGGCTTTGGTAGTGACCATGGGGACTTACACTAACGGATCATTTCTTTGTGGTGGACATTCCGGACACCAATGTGATACTAGGAGTGCAGTGGTTGATCACGCTGGGAAAGGTCACTACAAACTAGGAGACCTTGGAGATGGAGTGGGCAGACAAGAAGACCGGTAAGCATGAGATGATTTGGGGCATGCACACTTATCCTCCACAGACAATTTCAGCACACCGGATAGAGGTAGACTTCAAAAAGGGAGACATAGAGTGGGCAGTGGATGTAGAAATTTCCTGTTTCCTACCCCGGTTTTCAGTTTCACCTTATTTCTCCAAATAGTTAAATGCCCTTTCCCATATCCTTACATTCAACAAACTGGAAAATAAATTTTTGCTGAAAACACAAATTCTGGAAAATTTACAGAATGCTGGAAAACGCAGAAATAAAAATCAGCAAGCATAAAACAGCCATTCAACACATTTAACACTGATATTTTTTGTCAACATGACCCTGGAAAAACCCCCTACAACTCTTGGGGAAAACTAGTTCAAAAGCTTCTCTTTTATTTTTCTGAATATTGCTTTTTACAGTGAAACAGGAAAAACTTAGAAAAAATTCCAGCAACCAATTTACAGACTTATCTCGATTTCCGTGCTTGCACACCGCCTTGGAAATTGTGCCAAATCAGCAGCAACAGAAAACAGAAAATTTACAGCACCTTAGGACAGCATTAAATGTTGTACGGCCACCTCGGGAAGCATGCCAGAATAGTCGTACTTTGCTGTACGGACTGTACAGATTTTGTACAGCAACCTCTCTCGAAATCCGTGCCAAAAACAGAGTTGTCGCTGCTGTCCTCTTCCTTGGTTTTTGTGTCGGAAATGACAGCCACCCTCTTCCTTGAAAAATGTGCCTGATTTTTGTGCCTTGGAGTGCGTGCTTGCTGTTGTACCCTCTTCCTCGATTTCTGTGCCTCCTCACTTGGAAACACTGCCTCTCCTTTGTTGTATGGATTTTCTGCCTCGGTATGTGTGCCAATAAATGCTGTTGTACCTTTGCTGAAATATCTTCACTGCTGCCCTCCTTCTTCTCACTGCTCAGAAAAATCTCCAGCTCTCCTTCTCTCCTTCTCCCAATCTGCTCATGAAAGAATGAATGACCTTTTCTCTCCTTTTCCTCCTTTAACCTAACCCTAAGTGACTTTTGGGGAATCTCTAAATCCAATGGCTGAAATAGATTGAGATCTAGGGCTGAGATTAAATGCTCATTTAAATCTCACTTTCTATTTTTTAATTCACCCCACTTTAATAAAGACCCACTTAGTCATTTATTTCCAAAGTCACTTTTCCTCTCTAATTTTACATTGACTTTATTAAAGTCACTTTAAAATTAGACTTTAGTAACTTTATCACTTAAAGTCACTTTTAAATTAGATTTGACTTTATAACTTTATAAAGTCACTTTAGAAGAAAAATTAAATTCTTTTGGACACTTTTCCCCAGGCCAAAGATCAAAGCCTTAGGGAACCACCTGTCCTCCGGTAACCAAATTTCAACACTCCCTCTTACCGAGGAAGGTGTTCCTCACCACACCCATCTTGTCTCTGAAGTAGACATGCTTGTCCCGTGGTAAGGCTTTGGTAAGAATATCTGCAACCTGCTCATCAGTGGGAATATACTCAAGCTTCACAGCTCCTTTCTGAACATAGTCTCCGATGAAATGATATTTGATCCCGATATGCTTTGACCTGTCATGAAATACTGGATTCTCCGTGAGTTTAATGCAACTCTGATTATCACAGTAAATCACTGAAGGTCTCAACGGCTGACCAAATAAGCCAAACAACATCTTGCGAAGCCGGATGGCCTCACAACTAGCTAGACTGGCTGCCATATACTCTGCTTCCACTGAACTCAATGCTACTGACTGCTGCTTTCGGCTGAACCATGACACAACTGCCGAACCCAACCTAAAACAACACCCTGAAGTGCTCTTCCTATCAGAAGCACAACCTGCCCAATCAGAATCAGTGTAACCTGCCAATCTCACTCCATCCCCCTGCCTGTAGTCCAGACCATAATCCACTGTCCCCTGCAAGTACCGCAAAATGTGTTTTGCAGCCACCCAGTGAACCTTCCTAGGCTCACACATAAACCGACTCATCGTGTTGATTGCAAAACAAATATCTGGCCTAGTGTTGACCAAATACATCAAGGAACCAATCAGCTGTCTGTACAATGTGGGATCCACCAACTCGGAATCCGAAGCATGAAGTTTCTTCCAGTTGGTGATCATCGGTGTCGACATGGGTTTACAATCCTCCATGTGGAATCTGCCAAGGATATCCACAATATACTTCCCCTGCCCCAGGAAGAAATGCCCCTCCTCCTGCCACACCTCCAAACCCAAAAAGTAATGCATCAAGCCGATGTCTTTCATCTCAAACTCCGCCGCAAGATCTCTCTTGCAGTGCTCTATGAGTCTCTCTGCACCTGTAATGACTAAGTCATCCACATACAGCACCAGAATGAGAGGCTCCTCACCTACCACAATATAGTAAAGGTTCGGATCTGCCTCACTCTTTGTGAAACCCATCTTCTGCAAGTAAGTATCTATCCTGGAGTACCAAGCTCTGGGAGCTTGCTTCAGGCCATAAAGGGCCTTCTTCAGTCTGCACACATGGAACTCCTTCCCATGCACCTCAAAGCCCTGTGGCTGCTCAATGTACACCTCCTCCTGTATGAAGCCATTGAGAAATGCGGTCTTCACATCCATCTGGTGGATCTTCCAACCCACCTCTGCTGCTATCGATATAATGGAGCGGATCGAAGTATATCGAGCCACGGGAGCGAAGGTCTCCTCATAATCAACTCCCTCTACCTGGGAGAACCCTCTAGCCACAAACCTCGCTTTGAATTTCTCAATGCTGCCATCTGCAGCATGCTTTACCTTGTAAAGCCATCCGGAAGTAACCACGGATTTTCCCTCAGGCCTCGGCACCACCTCCCAAACATCATTCTTCATGATAGAAGAATACTCCTCCTGCATGGCCTCTCTCCAGACCTGCTGGCTAGCTGCCTCCTCATAACTAGAAGGCTCAGAGTCAAGGATGCTGGTAGCCATTGCCATATAGCTACAAAACCTCTCAGGTGGTCTGCTCTCTCTGACCGGCCTCTTAGGCTCAGCAACAGATGTGGCATCTCTCAGGGTGTCCCGAAGCCACTTGGGCTTCCTCTTCCCTGAGCATACTTCTCCCATTGGAGAATGAAACTCCTCCTCCTCATCAATGTGAGCTTCCAACTCCCAACCTGCTCCCATCGTCCGCGTCCTCCTACCTGCCACCCGAACCTCGTAGAAGCCGAGGGTACCGTGTGAATTGTCCATCGCGGACTCCCTAGTGAACCGCTTCCGTGGACCGTCTTGCCGGCCCGAAGCACCACCCCTTCCGACTTAGTGAGCCACCGCCACCGACGAGTCGACATCGCTCATAGATGTACCTCCTGGACCCCCCTCGATCTCCTCGCCCACCGGATCCTCGTGACCGACTCACCGCCGCCGAGGGTCTGGCTGATCCATATACTCTAACTCCCGTGACCTCCTAAAGGCCCTATCCTCCTCGAACTTCACATCCCGCCTGACAACAACTTTCCTCTGTGCAGGAATGTAAATCCGAAAGGCCTTTGAGGTCTCACTGTAGCCCACAAAGATACCCTTCTCTGCGATGGGCTCTAGTTTTGTCCTCTTCTCCTTGGGTATGTAGGAGTATGTGATGCACCCAAAGACACGAAGATGACCAATATCAGGCTTCTTCCCAAAAAAAGCCTCCTCCGGAGTCATGTGCCCCAAGGCACGATGCATACTCCTATTCTGCAAATAAACAACAGTGTTGCAGGCCTCTGCCCACAAAAACAATGGCAACCCCTGATCATGTAACATGGCTTTGGCAGCCCCTCCAATGGATCTGTTCTTCCTCTCCGCAACCCCGTTCTGCTAGGGGTTGTAAGGAACAGTGAGCTCCCTCCTAATGCCTGCCTCCGCACAATAGTCAACAAACTCTCCAAGGGTGTACTCTCCCCCATTGTCCGACCTCAGGGACTTGATCTTCCAACCTGTCTGTGTCTCCACAAGAGCTCTAAACTCCTGAAATCGCTTGAAGACCTCACTCTTGGTCTTCAAGAAATAAATCCAGGTCCTCCTGGAGTGATCATCAATGAATAAAACATAGTACTCATATCCACTCAAGGAAATATGAGACATCCGACCGCTCACATCGGAATGAATCAAATCAAGTATCCCAGTCGCTCTGCTGTCACTGCTGGGAAAAGGGGATTTGGCAAACTTGCCCATCGCACATCCTCTGCAAGTATCAAAGTGATCAATACTGAAATCTGGCACACCTGTAGTGATCTCCCGCAAAGTCCTCAAGGCTCCATGATACATATGCCCCATCCTGCGGTGCCAAATCTCACACAGCTCAGAACTGCTAGCTCTGCTGTCGGTACTACTGCTCAATGCCAAAAGGGGCCGAAATGCAAACTTGTACACCTTTGCATGGCGTACACCTATCACTCTAGCTGAATCAGCTGGAGCGCCCCTGGGATACATCAGCACCTGTCCACCCCTGAACAGTATCTCATATCCTCTGTCCTCCAAAGCTGAGACAGATATGAGGTTCTTCCTCATCCCTGGCACATAAAGAACATCTGACACCTTCAAGGGAGGTTTAGACTCCCTCTGAAATGTCAGTGTTCCCACACCGACTGCTCTAACAACTCTGTCATCACCGAGTACTACCTCTATATCATTGCCACTCTCTGAAAGCTCTGAGAAGTACTCACGGACTCCTGTCATATGACGTGAAGCCCCACTGTCCACATACCAGATACCCGAAGATGCTCCACTAGTCGAGGGAAATGCATGCTCCCTCTGAACCTCTGTGGCAGGTAATCCTGCACTAGAGGACTCACACGCAATGAACCCAAACTCTCGGTCAAAGCGATCTGCAAAGTCCTCAACCTCTGCTGATGCTGCCATGCTCTGGTTCTTCCCCTTCTTCTTCTTCTTCTTCTCCGGACACACAACTGCATAATGTCCCATCTTCTGACAATTCCAACCCTTCACCTTGGAATAGTCCTTCTGTGTGTTACCCTGTTTACCTTTACCTTTTCCTTTGCCCCCACCATTGCTTGTGGAATCCTGCTTCTTGCCTTTGCCTTTCTTGCCTCCTGCCAACAGTGCTACATCCTCATCCTGCGCAACTGGCTTGGCTGCCCCAAGTTGACATTTCCTGATCTCTGTCTGAATGCAATCATCCCAAAATCTCTCCCATGTGGGAAGGGTCTCACGTGCACAAACCCCATCAGCAAAGTTCATCCATGAACTGGGGAGGCCATTCACTGCTATCCGCACCAACTCAGTGGGTGGAATGACCTCTCCAATCGCTGCCAACTCATCTCTCACATTAGTAATCTTTGTGAGATATCCAGCTGCACTATCAGTCTTACCCATCTTAATGGTTTTCAACTTCTCCTTCAGGACCATTTTCCGGTTCTCATTGGTACTTTGGTAGAGATTGGACAATGCTGTCCACATCTCATGAGCATTTCTCTTTCCTCTCACATGAAGAATGCAATGGTCTTTGATTCCGTCTATACTCAGTCTCTTACCCTTGTTGTTCTTCCTATTATATGCTGCCAACTGAGTAGCATCAGTGGGCACATTAACAAGCTACTGTGTGGTATGCACCATGATGTCCCAGACTTCTGCCTCCTCAAAGATACTCTGCATTCTCTCCTTCCTAACGCTATAATTGGTATGCCCATCCAACCTATCCTCCACCCTCAATCCCAATGACATCCTGTTGTCCTAAAACTGAAAAATAGCACTGCTGTAGTAAAGATAAAAATTCTGTTTGTGAAAAATCAGCTTGCTGGAATTTTCTGAGTGAAAAATCAACAGGCTGTATTTTTCTCTTTGCTGTTCCAAACTGCACTTTCAACACTCAAGCTCCGATACCATGTAGAAATTTCCTGTTTCCCACCCCAGATTTAAGTTTCACCTTATTTCTCCAAATAGTTAAATGCCCTTTCCCATATCCTTACATTCAACAAACTGGAAAATAAATTTTTGCTGAAAACAGAAATTCTGGAAAATTTACAGAATGCTGGAAAATGCAGAAATAAAAATCAGCAAGCATAAAACAGCCATTCAACACATTTAACACTGATATTTTTGATCAACATGACCCTGGAAAAACCCCCTACAACTCTTGGGGAAAACCAGTTCGAAAGCTTCTCTTTTATTTTTCTGAATATTGCTTTTTACAGTGAAACAGGAAAAACTCAGAAAAAATTCCAGCAACCAATTTACAGACTTATCTCGATTTCCGTGCTTGCACACCGCCTCGGAAATTGTGCCAAATCAGCAACAACAGAAAACTTAAAATTTACAGCACCTTAGGACAACATTAAATGTTGTATGGCCACCTCGGGAAGCATGCCGGAACAACCGTACTTTGTTGTACGGACTGTACAGATTTTGTACAGCAACCTCTCTCGAAATCCTTGCCAAAAAACAGAGCTGTAGCTGCTGTCCTCTTCCTCGGTTTTTGTGCTAAAAATGACAGCCACCCTCTTCCTTGAAAAACGTGCCTAATTTTTGTGCCTTGGAGTGCGTGCTTGCTACTGTACCCTCTTCCTCGATTTCTGTGCCTCTTCACTTGGAAACACTACCTCTCCTTTGTTGTATGAATTTTATGCCTCGGTATGTGTGCCAATAAATGCTTCTATACCTTTGCTGAAATCTCTTCACTGCTGCCCTCCTTCTTCTCACTGCTCAGAAAAATCTCCAGCTCTCATTCTCTCCTTCTCCCATTCTGCTCATGAAAGAATAAATGACCTTTTCCCTCCTTTTCCTCCTTTAACCTAACCCTAAGTGACTTTTGGGGAATCCCTAAATCCAATGGCTGAAATAGATTGAGATCTAGGGCTGAGATTAAATGCTCATTTAAATCTCACTTTCTATTTTTTAATTCACCCCACTTTAATAAAGACCTACTTAGTCATTTATTTCCAAAGTCACTTTTCCTTTCTAATTTTACATTGACTTTATTAAAGTCACTTTAAAATTAGACTTTAGTAACTTTATCACTTAAAGTCACTTTAAAATTAGATTTTAGTAACTTTATCACTTAAAGTCACTTTTAAATTAGATTTGACTTTATAACTTTATAAAGTCACTTTAGGAGAAAAATTAAATTCTTTTGGACACTTTTCCCTAGGCCAAAGATCAAAGCCTTAGGGAACCACCTGTCCTCCGGTAACCAAATTTCAACAGTGTAGTTGTGTGTTTCAGAGGCAGGGTCTACAGGACAGGTCGTACACCTAGATGTACAGTCGATTTTGAACAGATATGCTACAGTTTTTGGGGATATACCACCATGGCAGCCACCGGATCGGGGATTTGAGCACACCATTGAGCTGGAGCAGGGCATTCAGGTAGTGTTTACTACACCCCATAGGCATCCCAAAGCCTACAGGGATGAGATTGAGAGGGTTATTCATGAGCTCTTAGCGTTGGGACACATCCGACCCAGCACTAGCTCGTTCGCTTCTTCTGTTGTACTGGTGAAGAAGAAGGATGGCACACTAAGGATGTGCATCGACTATCGGGCTCTCAATAAGAAGACCATGAAGAACCGATACCCCATCCCGCGGATTGATGATCTGATGGATGAGTTGAGGGGGTCGAAGTTCTTCTCGAAGATTGATTTGAGGTCGAGTTACCATCAGATCTGAGTGAGGGACCAGGATGTCCCCAAGACAGCTTTCAAATGTCACTACGGCCATTTTGAGTTTCTGGTGATGTCCTTTTGGCTAACCAATAAACCAGTCGCTTTGTAGTCCTACATGAACCACATCTTCCGTGGTCAACTGCGGAAATGTGTTGGTATTCTTCAATGACATCTTGATATATAGTCGGACATGGGAGGAGCACCCACAGCACATTAAGGCTGTATTGCGCATTCTGGAGGAGCAGCATTTTTATGCTAAGCAATCCAAATGTGAGTTTGGACTGACAGAGATGCTTTATTTGGGGCATATCATTGGTGTGGACGGAGTGAGAGTCCATGAGGAGAAGATCAGGGCCATCCGGGATTGGCCGGAACCGAGGAACGTGACTGAGCTTCGGGGGTTTGTAGGCATATGCACCTACTACCGGAAGTTCGTCAAGGGGTTTTCCCAACTTGCTACACCCCTCACAGATCTTACCAAGAAGGGGGCATTCAGTTGAACAGACACAGCGCAGAGGGCCTTTGACAGGCTCAAGGAGGTGATGAGCAGTTGTCCAGTTTTGGTGTTGCCAGATTTCACGCAGCCTTTTGTACTGGAGTGTGATGCATCTGGAGAGGGGGTAGGCGCAGTCTTGATGCAGGGAGGCTACCCTATAGCTTTCGAGAGCAGGAAGCTATTGCCGCATGAGAGGTTGTATCCCATATACGACAAGGAAATGCTGGCTATCATGCATGCACTGGCCAAGTTTCGACAGTACTTGGTGGAAAACAGGTTCAGGGTGAGGACTGATCACAACAGCTTCTGGTTCTTTCTAGAGCAGAAGCAGTTGCAGGAGAGGCAGCAGAAGTGGGTCAGCAAGATCGAGGCATATGACTTTGACATCGATTATGTCAAAGGAAAGAACAACGTGGTGGTCGATGGTCTTTCACACAGACCAGCAGCGTTGTCTCTGATGAGCTTAGACACAAACTAGAGGGCTCAGTTCTTGGTGGAGTACTCCAAGGACAGTTTTTCCTGTGAGATACTGGATAGACAGGTCACTGATGACATGTACAGAGTGATCGATAAGGTGATATACTTCAGGGACAAGATCTTCTTGACTGGGAGCTCTCAGCCGAAAGAGAACGTACTACATGCCTCACATGACTCACCACTATCAAGTCACCAGGGGTTCATCAAGACCTACGGGCCATCAGGGAGAGGTTCTCTTGGAAGGACCTCAAGGACGACGTACTCGAGCATCTCAGGGAGTGCGAGGTGTGTCAGCGGAACAAGGGGGAGATGAACCATCCAGTAGGGTTACTTCAGCCACTTCCCATCCCAGAGGGAAAATGGGAGATCATTTTGATGGATTTCATCACAGGGTTGCCCACAGTGCAGGGCAAGGATTGCATGTTTGTAGTCATTGATCGGCTGACAAAGTATGCACACTTCTTCGCTATATCAGCGTGGTACACAGCACAGGTAACGGAGTTGTTTTTAGGGATGTTTTCAGGTTGCATGGTTTTCTGAAGACCATTGTCAGTGATCAAGACAATCGTTTCATGGGCAGCTTTTGGCAGGAGCTCTTTCGTTTGGTGGGTACAGAGTTGACTCCAAGTACCAGTGATCACCCTCAAACGGATGGGCAGACGGAGATAGTGAACAAGTGGCTGGAAGGCTACTTGCGAAACTATGTCACAGGGCAGCAGAAGGCATGGTTACATTGGTTGCATCTAGGAGAGTACTGCTAAAACACTTTTCACATGTTCATTGGTATGTCTCCGTTCTATGCTTTGTATGGATATCATGCTTTGTATTTTGTTGATGTGATGTTTGGTGCTAGCAAAGACCCCAGGGCCAAGCACTGGATCCAAGAGAGTCAGGATATACTCTAGGCTCTTAAGGATAACTTAGCTACAACGCAGAACTAGCAAAAGCTATATGCTGACAGAGGACGGGTTGAGAGGCAGTTTGAGGTAGGAGACTTGGTCTACATACGACTTCAGCCATATCGACAGTCCACGCTAAAGCAGAAGGGGGCCGAGAAGCTCAACCCCGCTTCTATGGACCTTACAGGGTGATCCGCAGGATTGGGGAGGTTGCATATGAGCTAGAGTTGCCTACAGGTAGCAGGATCCACAACATATTCCATGTATCATGCCTGAAAAAGACATTGGGGCAGCAGGTTACTGCAACAAAGGAGCTTCCACCAACAGATGATGAGGGGCATTTGGCGTTGCAGCTAGAAGCCATCATAGACACCAGGGGGAGGAAGCTGCGGAGCAAGACAGTCATAGAGTACTTGGTGAGGTGGAGGAACTTGCCGGATGAGGATACCACTTGGGAGAGTGAGAAAATTTTGCAACATCCATCTTTGTAGTTGCTTGAGGACAAGCAACGTTTTGGCGGGGAGGACTGTAATATTCCCAATTAGCAACAGCTAATTGGTAATATTAATTTTTGGCCAGTTTAATTTTATAAAGTTAAATCAGTTAATAAAGTGGGTGATGAGATACTTAGCCTACACTTAGGAAATAAACATTCCCTAAAGTCACTTGAGCATATAATTATTTGGTAGCGTGGGGCCCAGGAGGACGAAGTGGCAGCGTGGGCAGCGTGGACCCATGACAGCGCAGAGAGAGAGGGACAGAGTGGACCAAGAGGGACAGCGCAGTTTTGGTGGGGCCTAGGTGAGGACAAGGCTCTCAAAGCATAAAAAGGGGAAGAGGCTCCTCATTCTCTGATTCGATTATGCATTTATGTTTTGTCTCTTAACATTGAGCACGCTTTTGTTGTTCAGCGAAGTCTGCAAGTGTTGTTTAGCACACCGGGTGTCTCCGAGCTGAGATTCCAACCTCAACCTTGGGGGACTTCGAGTGCCTGCTCGGGTGAGGAGTTCTATCTATTGATTTTCAAGAGGGAGCCATAGCATCTTCAGCCAGGGATTACACACTTGCTTGGGCAGCACAGTATCAGGGAGAGATCACGCAGTTCTTAGAGGAGGCAGTTCCGGGAGTGAGGATTCATCAGGGGATTCAGCTCGAGATAGTGAGAAGGGATCAGCCCTTCATTATTCCATCATTTTGGTACAGGAGGAGGCCACTATTTGCAGAGTATCATTCAAGGCCAGCATATTTCACTAGGATAGCGTTATTCCTCAAAGGGAGGTCAAACTCTGGAGTCATCCATCCCAGAATTCCTTTCTGGCTTTTCAGGGTATTTGGAGGAGAGCTCATTCCCAGAGTTTCATATTTTTCTGAGTAGGGGAACAGCCTCAAAGAGCCATCCTATTCTAGTAGTAGCAACAGTCTGGTAGCAGCAGCAACAGCATTTTGGAGATAACGGAGTCACTGATAGAGCAACCATTCCTTGAGCATTTCTGAGAGTATCTCCAGCTTGCCTTGTGCAAGCTAAGGTGCCATCATTCTGATCACCCTTGTACTCATTGTATCTTTCAGTTATATAATAAAATGGCTCAGCGTTCTCCATATTTTGCATTGTTTATGTGATGTCTCTGTATTTTCTGTAGATTCTTGTTTATGTCACTTTATATTATTGTTTATTTCAATTCGGAATATTACGCATTTCCAAGGTGAAATGCTTCAGATGTGATGAACTTGGTTACTACAGCACCCAATGTTGGCTCAGGAAGAGGGACAAAGAGGAGAAGCAAAACCAGCATCCTGCATCCGCTTAGAAAAATATGTTGTCGTCCAAACTGGAGGAAGAGTTTGCCATGATCACTGACATACCTCTGGGGGTGAGGTGGGGTAATTTGGTTTTGTAGCTCCAGAGAGCTACAAATGGGCAAGATCCATGAGTTGTCCACCTCTTGGATAAATACCTTGCTACGGGAGCTCATAACAGCAGTAGCAGGATGGACCAGTGACAGTTGGTGCAGTCGGGTACCAGAGTGACATATGCAGTAGCTAATAGCAGCCGAGACTGAGCAACGCAGAGCAGAGTTGGCAGCGGTGCAGTTGGCATAGTGCAGAGTCTGCAGCAGCGCAGAGGCTTCAGTGACAGCGCAGAGACTAGCAGCAGTCAAGACTCGTGTGACAGTTGCATCAAACTGAACACAGTTGGTTCAGTATGATGGACAGATTCTTAGTTGCAACAGCAGCAGATGAGAGACAGTTGCAGATGTTGCAGTGTCAGCAGCAGCAGATGAGAGACAGTTGCAGATGTTGCAGTGGCAGCAGCAACAGAGTTGCAATGCAGATGCAGTAGTTGGCAGCAGTATGCAGGGTCAGCAACAACACAGATGCAGCGCAGAATCAGAGTTGTGCAGTAGTTGGTGGGCAGCATTAGCCAGAGATCAGCAGCGCAGCAGGAGATGGTGCAGAGTCAGAGTATTGCTATCAGGAGGGCAGCAGTACTAGAGCACATTCCTCCCTAAGAGGGAGTGTTCATCTTTGTAGCATAGGATGACCTTTAGCCTCAAGAATTTGCAGAGAGGCTAAGACACGTGTATTCTCCAAGACCCAGAAATCGTTTCGGAAAATTCCACTCAAAGATGGCTTGATTAAAATATTAACCAGTTTTTAATATTTCCTAAGTCTAAACTTAGGAAATACGATTAATTAAAAGGTATTAATTAATTCAAGTGCGAATCTTCTAGAAAAAGGCATGGATTAAGTCTTAGTTAATCTTAGCCATAGATTAAGTTTTAATCGTCCTCGTTGAAGTCTCAACGAGAGATTATAAGAAGAACTCGATGGTTACTTGGAGAACACACTTGCAGAGATCGAATTCACCGGCAAATCAATTACCTGAGTAGCAGCGCTGAGTTGCTGGAGAGAGAGCCAGTGAGCTTGTTGCAGTGAGAAAGGGGCAGGGATAGTAAGGTCGGAGGAAGTTTTTCTAGATCCGGTGAGTGCATAGTAAAGAGGCAGTGAGTGCCACAGAGAGGCAGCGCAAAGGCCACGCAGAGGTTGCCCAATGCTTCAGAGGAGATCCACAATTTTGTTGGGAAGTAGAGGTGATTCAGTGCTAGAAGTCGGAGAGAGTTTCCGGAGGCTGGGAGGGTCCAATTTCCAGACAACAAAAGATCATTTGGCGAGGAGAAGGTTGTTCCCAACTGTGTGATGCAGTATTGCGTAGGCTGACGCATTGACTGCGCAGAGCAGCTCATCCTGAGCTAAGGTCAATGTCGGATCACCAATGGCAATGAGATTTTACTCACTAGATTTTATTGTCATATTTTCTCTCTGTATGATTTTCCAATTTGGGCAATCATAGAATTGCACTCAGAATTTACTACTGCATAATATACAAACCCTCGGCTGCTGCACCGGTTTTCCCGCATTGGGTTTTTCCAAGGACTTGGTCCAAAAATAACTGAGTTATTTGTGTGTGTGTTTCTATCTTTCGTGTGTTATATTTTCCGTTGTGTTTATTTTGTGAAGGCTACAGTGTATTGATTTCGATATTTACCGTAGCAAACAGTAAATAATTTGTTCAAGTAAATTAACAAATAAAAGAAATCTAATCAGTTGTTGCAGTAGGATTCGAGGTTTCCGAATTTTCACACCATGGACATGTCACCCCTTTACAGGTTGAAACCATAGAATAGGGTTCTCGATTAACCCCCTATTGAGCTTGGAGACACTTGTACATGCCAAAGCCCATTATGAAAGGGCATGCCACCATGAAGTGCTCCATTGATTCCATGACTTGTAAGCTCTTTTACTTGATTATTCTAATGATTTGTTGTATTGGAGGGCAAAGGGGACGCATTGAATCTTATGCAGGATTGCAGGTGGGTCTCCATTTGAGCTTGGTCTCCCTAAACGGGGTCCTATCCCTCTAGAGGGCCACATTGGCACTTGTAGGGTGAGCGTTGAGAGTTGTGGGCCTCCACCATAACAAAGATTACTTCATGGATCCCCAACAACACTCATCAATTGCTTGTGTTCCACCTTTTGGATGAGGATGATGCACCTAGTTCACCATGCCCAGCCAGCTCCACAGTTGCATTATACACTTGGCAAATGTTCCAAGGTTCAGAGGATTGTCTCCCGTTGCAGAGGGAGGGCTTATGTCATCATTCCAGCCTTTATATATGGTCTATAGGCATATTCGATCCATTTGGAGACCCGTGAGGATATCCTTGTGCCCCCAAACCCACTTGGGAGCACCAAAGGTTCTTGCTCGGAAAACAAGGGGCCAACCCCTTGTCCACTATGTTTGGAGTCCATTTCTACATCATGGCACCCCTTGGACTTCATTAGGCCTCCTCCACGGTCCAACAACTCACTTTATTGATCATTCAACCCTCTTGAGAGGCTTATTCTTGTATTATTGAGCTATTTGGTGGGCTTGTCACCAAAAGTATTTGTTATTATGCACATTATTGTATTCTAGGGGCATTATTAGTCCAAATTAGGCCATTTGAATCCCTTAGAGGATTGTATAAATAGAAGAGAGGTATTCTCTCTCATTCATCATCACTTGGATTGGGTTCTTATCTCTTGTGATATTTTCACTATCCTTCTTGGAGGACGAGTTTGAATGAATGGATGAATTTTAATGTTTGGATCTCTTTCATTGTCTTGGAGCTTCACTATTGGCATATGTTGATGATTGGATAAACTCTTTCTTACATGTAAGTGTTCTTTTAATGTTATTCTTGTTATGTACTTTTGTCACATGCATGTTGCTGGGATTTTCACTATACTAGGCTGAAATTTATTGCTTTTCTTATGCGAAATTGTGGAAATTTGATCTTTTATAGCATTGCATCATGTCATGGGCCATGTATGAATGGGTGAATGTTCCTAGAGATAATTTATGTTAAAAACATCTCGATAAGTCATCATTTATTGCAAACTAAAGTAGAAAGTCCTTGCAACAGTTGTTCTCATGCTCTAAATGTTATGCGAAGTTGTTGAAGGCCTCCTTGATTGGGTGAATTCTTCCCAAATCTTGAATTCTCCTTGATTCCATCTCTCCCAAAGGAGAAGGCACTAATCCTCAATTGGTGATTGTTTTCAACGCTTATTCTTTTCACCTCCCTCCTTTTCTAGGCCTAGCCTACATAGGTCACCTAGGGCATCAATTACCTCACAATCTAGCCATCCAAACACTTCAAATTTTGGTCCACAACTGCGCTGAGGTTCGCTCTAGAGACCCTCCAAATTTGAAGCAAATCGAATGGTGGGATCTCGAGATATAGCAAGCCCTAGGTCGAGGACCATTTTTGGCCCAAGTTTTCCTTTGGCTAGTGTCCTCATTAGGATCATTGAATTCAAACCTCAAAGTAAATTTATCCTTTGATCCTCTTCTCCTCCCTGATTAGGTTAAGCCCCTCATTGGATGATCAACTCCATACGCTTGACCTAATTTTGGGCCCACTTAGTCTCATGTGGTCCTGCAACTTATTGAAGCCAATTTCACAAAGAACACTTGGAAACCAAGTTTTCACAAGGATCTCTTGGACTAGGTATCTCCTTTACACGTCTTATCCTCAAAACCTAGCCCTTAAAATCTCCTTGGCCCTTCCTAGAGAGCCTTACACCTTGCTTCTCAAGCAAGAAAGCCATACATTTGAGCACCTCTTGTGAATAGGCCATTGCAATCACCCTTCCTATCATTGATATACACAGTATTGTGATTCCCATTATATTGGGTCTCCTCCCATCGGTGAAAGTCTGTAAAGTGTAGGGAGCCTTAGCATAGGTGACAGTGGGCTATCGCTTCATTGTTGCCCTTGACCTAGTAGTTGCCCTGTAGGATCCCCTCCTAGGACCCCTGTTACTTTGAGTGGTAACAAGGGCCTCCCTCAAAACCAAGTCCAGCACCTTTCAAAAGTCAACAAAGCATCAAAAGACTTTTGAAGAGCAGTGTCAAACTCTTGAGTCTCACCTCCTCTATGATGGCTCAGAGTGCAAGGATATGGTCAATGGTGTGATATACTAGGGTTGAAATCCTGCCTGACCCTTTGCCCAAAGAATTCCCATCGACCTACTATTGTGGCCATTTGTTGGACATTCATAATATTATCTTATCTATTATGCTCTTCCCAATTCAAACTCCAAGTCCTAAAATTATATAGCACTAAAACTAATGAGAATTTTATTAAAATGAAAATTATACAGAAATAAAAAAAATGTGTGCAGATATAGTTAGTAGATAGCACATACACACCTCTCGACTTGGTAGAGAATTCTGTAGGATTTCCATGGGAATCAATGTCGGGAGACTTCAAGTGCACTACTTGCTCTCCACTATCAACATCCCAAATCTCAACCTGTATTTGAGCATATGTAAGACCAAAATGCAAAAACAAATAATAAAAATGAGTTTGCTTAATAAAAATGAGTTCGATTTCTGTCAACACAATCAAAGATCATAATACATACCACTGATGGTTCCTCTCCAGCAATAGCCATATATACTTTTCCTTGACCAGAGCTTAGAGGTGGTGAAGACACTATAAGGAAGATAAAACATTCTCAGTGAACAGGAGCATTGTTTGTGCAGCCTTCAGCATTAATAAAACAGTGTGCATTCTGACAATGTTGAAGTACAAGCACATAGATATATTTTCATTTACTTTTTTAAATGAAATGTTTCCTTCGACTATTAAAACAAACAATAATGTACATACAGGGCATTTTATACAAAAAGTGTGGGTTGCTTACCACAAGCTATCTAAATGTTGGGTAGGATCCACTATCAATGCTTCCCCACAACACTGTAATAATCAAAACTTCCACTTGGGCATACATAGACGCTAAAAGTAGTCCAACCGGAATAAATCTGTAACTAAATAATAAAGTCTAGCCTCCCGATATACGTATCCATAAGCACACACAACAAAGGTCACAACTCGGGCTGTCATCGAGCCCATAGATATAATCACATTAACAATTTAGTGTGTTATAAAATGGGGAAAGGGCTAATTTATAGGCAAGAGTTTTAGGTCCCTGTACTAATGCTTTATTTATTATTTTAATTTATTTTAAATGTGTTTGTTTCCCAAGCAGATCATCAAGTGTTTCCAATCTGGAAACACATCCTTGCCAGATCCAAGACAGACTTTGCCTAAATCTTGATCCAGATCCAATCCATGGATATGGCTATCTTGGATCAGGCCCAATCAGAGATGGTAACTTAGACTTAAACCCATATATTATGAAAGAAAAACTTTAGACTTAAACCCATATATCATGAAAGAAAACAATCAACATATCAATGCCATTACTCATACATCCCATTATAAATTTCAAATTCTCCACTAAATAAGATCTAAAGTTGTATATAGACTTATAGTTGACGGAAGCACACAACCTACAATGACTTAGCTCTTTGCCAACAACTAAAGGGAAGGACTCTTAAGTTTTTCCATATTTGTGTTTGACTGTAAACCTTCTTGGGCATATCTTAGATTACTTTTCAATGCAGAATGTTCATATTTACTTACATTTGCTTTAATTTACAATGTATATGCAAGTAGATAGTATGGAATATAGCAAGTGGGACCAGAACGAATTTGTTGGTTCAATGAGCTTTAATGGAACAGATGGCAGAAGACAACACAATTGTAATGGCAATATAGGTAAAGCCCAGCAACATAAAATCTCTTCCCCACCAACTACTGGCCAGACTTTCAGTAAAAAAGAATTTGCTAATCCAGTGAGCTTTTAATTGAGCAAACAGTAGAAGAAAATATAACTGTAATCATAGTCTACTACATATGGCCGTGTTGTGTTCAGATTGCATTTGTACACACCATCTGTTTCAGTTCAAAGTGTTTCCATTCTATAAGCTAGTTGTTTAGGGATATATTGATTGGTCGATTACTGAAATGAAATTGCAGCAGTGTTGAGATGGTTTATAGGCAGAGGAAAAATAGCATAATCAAAGTAAAAAGGCCAAAAAGTTAAGGAACTCAGTAGAACATTAGTGCACGTGGCCCAGAACCACCTAAATGCAGGTCAATTTCAAAAATTCAAATGAATTATTTATGGTAAAAAACCTACATGGATGGATAGCACTATAAAGGTAGTTTTTAGTGCATTTTGAATAGCTTCAAAGTTCAAACAGAGCTAAAAATCAAAAGCTATCGTCATTTTACTAAGGGCTCCAGGCTGAAAATGGGCAACTAAAATCAGTTTTATTATAATAGCTCAGTTCTCTTAGGAATGCAGGATGATGAGAACCAACCTTTTGCTCTACATCCATCCCACAGAATTTTGGGTGTGCATTCTGTGACAAGAACATCTCCAATTTGTCACAGGGGTGTTGACCCAGTAATTTTAGGCAGATTTGCCTATTATTATGCACAGCAACCACCATAATTGTAGCTACAAGAGTCAACCGTCGTAGTAACAAGCATACTTGTCTATAGGCTGTAAACAAGCAGAGCAACATTGTAATAGGTTGTTACAGGGTCATCTTATGTGGTTACAAGCAAAGATGCTTGTAATTACACGGTTCAAACTTCAAACCCTGTAATAAATGTTATTATGAGTCACGACATTGACTGCAAACTAATAAGATATTGAGCAAACAAAGAAGATGTCCCCTTCAAGTGGCAGAGAGGTCATGAAAGCATTCATGGCAGGAGATTTATAATCCAGATTCAAAAGTAGTATCTCTTGTACAAACTCAATTTGCACACAATTTCCCAATGTTGAAAAAGTCAGCATCGGGAATAAATAGACAAGTCTACCGAGGCGGAGGAATTGCCTAGACGGTCAAAAGTGGCCGGAATCCAGGCAAAAAAAATTCAAAAAATCTAGCAGTAGCAGTGTTTGAAACTTTGAATCATGTTTTTTAAGGTGGAAATCGATTCAGCACCATCAAAAACCTCTGGAGGCACCCAAAATCTTGAAGTTTGACAGCTGTAACCTGGATTTACAAAAATTCTTGCCGGATTTTATTAATATCTTGCCAGAATTTCCATAATTTTCAGGGCAAAAAAGCAGGCTGGTTAGAGTACAGGGGAATAAACAAGGGTCCGAAAAACGAAAAAATCACAAAAGTTGGAAAAAAATCAGTAAAAATAGGCAAAACATTGGCAAAATTAAAAAAAATACAAAAATATCCATTTTTTCAATTTTTAGCATCTAATTTATCCACAACATCAAATAAATGCATTGCCACATAAATATGAAAAGGAAACTAATATATAAGATGTATAAGAAGTCTAGTGCTATGGCACATGTCAACAATGAGTCATGTCCTGAATCCTGAATCATGACACAGCCTTAAGTGTCAAAATATCAACAAAAAACATAATAAATGTATCTCATCATCATGAGTCATCTACAAGTAAATTAGGTACATAAACTATTGAGTTCCTCTGCCCCTTTTACATGGAAAGGTAATGGCTTTTCCTCTAGAGGAAAAGGCCCTGGAGACAGAATTGGACTCTAATGTCCTATAGAAGAAGAAATAGGAGGTAGCCTCTGTCAGTGACCAGCTAAGTTGTGTCACCTCCTCCTCCTCCTCTACCTCTCTCTCCCCTGCATCTACTACCTATTGATTTTTGGTACCATCGGATGTGCTCTAAGCCCCAAATTTTGTGGAGAGGATTAGACACATGCATTACAAATAGCCCATAAATCGTTTTGGGAAAATCTACCCAAAAACAGTTTTCTAAGAAAAAATAATTTTTTTAATGAGGACCCTAAGTCTAACTTAGAAAATTAAAATAATTAATCGGTATTAATGTAAACTGTGGGTGAATCTTCTAGATAAAGTAGATCAAGTCTAATATAATCTTAGCCGTTGATCAAGTGTGAAGAAGGAGGCATATCAGCAAAGGAGTAAAGGCCATATATATCTCTGTTTTGGGTCTGTGTATACTTCGCATATCTCAGAAAGGACAAGGGTTATTACAGCGTGAAGACTAGCTCTGACTTGAGCTTAACATACTTATAAAAGGTGCAGTTAAAAGACCGAGAAGTGTATTCTAGAAAGAAGAGGCTGGGATCGAAGGAAGTCAAGGAGAAGCACATTGTTTAGGGTTGTTGAAGTAGAGACCGAGCTTCTCCAGAACAAGTGATCGTGATCTAGTACATCAAAAGGAAGAAGATTTAAGCATTAACTAGAGGTCGAGCTCAAGTAGTACTGGTGCAATACGGTGCAGGCTACAGCGTGGTGCAGAGAAAGGAGATCAGCATAAGGAGCCAAGAAAGAGCAGAGACAAGGTCCTGGAGACATATTGGTGTCAAGGGTCCAACTCAAGGTCATGGTACTTGTCAATTGACGGTCTAAAGAAGAATTACTTTCGAGTTTTCCTCTCCAAGAGGGAGAGGTTTTGGCCCTGGCTTGAAGAGCCAAAATCTTGTGTCGTTTGTGTTTTGAAAATTGACTTGATGAAAGACATAATAAGCTAATGAAGAGAAGATCTAAGTAAGAGAAATAAGTTCACAAGTAATTATCAAATAGAGAATTGAATTAAACTACGCCCTATCAAATTCTCAACATGGTTTCAGAGCTAAGGTGCTAGAAAGGGCTATTTGACAAGAAGACACTCAATTACCAAGAAGATCAGGGATCAGTTTCTAGAAGGCAAAAGTCAGAAATCTACATTGAAGAATCAATCTTCAAATTCAAAAGAAGCAGTTTGTAAATTGGAAAGCCATCTCAAGGACATCATATAGAAGCCATCACCTTCCACAACTATTTAGTGTTGAAATGCAATCAAAATTGTTGAAGTTACCTTCAAACTATCATCAAGAATTCAAGGCGAATTGGCTTTCTTGAAAAATCCAATCAAAGAAAAGAGCTCCTACAAGAAAGGAAGAAAACATATTCTCAAGTAAGTATCCTAATCTGTCAAAATGACTTTTTGCAAGGAAAGTTACAAATTGTCTGGAACTGAAAATTTTCGTGCATGGAAGATAAGGACAGATCTAAACTTCATTGAAAGTGAAGTAATGGACTATGTCAAAGGATCTTATGTTGAACCATCAAAAGAAAATATTCAAGCCTATACCAAATACATGAAAGGAGAAATAACAGCCCGAAGAATTCTTATAGAATCCATAAAGGACTCTCTCATTCCCTATGTGTCAAATCTAGAATCATCAAAAGAGATATATGATAAATTAGTAGAGCTATTCTCGTTAAGTCCTGCAGGAGAAATATTGACTTTAAGACAAGAATTACTCAACTTGAAAATGTCAAGCGAGGAAGGAATAACCTCATATTTTATGAAGATTTCCGCAATTCGAGATCAACTGCAGAAATTAGGAGAAGTAGTGTCTGATGGAGAAATACTCACTCTGGTACTAAATGCTCTATCTAAGGAATGGGGAAGCTTCACCTCAAACACCTCTGGGAAGAAAGAAGCTATAACATTTTAGGATATATGGTCTTCATGTAAGATAAAAGAAACTAAATCAAATCAAGCATCAAGAAGAGAAAGATTTGGAAAATCCGGTCTTCAGAAGAAGAAAAGAAATATGAATAAGGTAAGATGTTATGATGTAATAAATTTGGGCACTATAAAAGGAATTGTCTCTCACATGACAAAAACAAGAGAAAGAGGGAAGAAGCCCATGTTGCCAAAGAAAAGGAAGAACCTAATACAAAGAAATCTAAGAAAGAAGAAGTAAAAGATCTCCTCCACGAATGAGATCATATTCATCTTTAGGAGGTTTCTGTCAATTGTATAATAGTATGTTAGGAAGCATTGCGTGCTGGATAGGTACATCAGTTTAAACTAGCATCATGATAGAAGCATTACAAGTAAGGAGTACTGGTCATAGGAGGATGTCTGCAAACATTGATGCTATGAAATAAAATGACTCATTGTATTTATATAAAGGTAGTTATCTAGATCATGGTTCATCATTCTTTAATCAAATGGAAACAAGTGCAAACATTTTAACGAAATCCTTTTTGGGATTTAATGGTTAGAAAGTAAGCAAAAGGTTTCATCGATAATTCTAATAATTCTAAAAATAGGATATGATGACATATTGATGAAAGCAGGTCAAGGGAATGAAACTCTTCACTTCAAGGAAAATTGTTGCAAGATAACTCAAAAGAAGGAAATGAGGTGCGTATATATTTATGTTGACACTAGATGCTATGTAGTCATATGATTCAAGGTACTCTACTTCTATCTTTAGAAGTATGATCAAAGAAAGAAGAAATTCTTCTGATGCATAGGTTGTCAATAGACATGATCAACAACTGATGAATTCAACATAATATGTCCTCATATGAAATATGAGGTGGTTGTGTACTCACAGGGAACTACATACTAAAATTTCCTAGGAATAAATTAAAGTTGTGTGGAAAAAGAAAAGAAGAGATCGTGAAATGCAACTATGATAAGAGGCATTTATCATTTGGAAGCAAGGAAGACTTGTCTGATAAATCCCGTGGGAAGATATGTAGACTCTGATAAGAAGTCCATAAAAGATGAAGACCCTTGGAAATACATATCTTTTGGAGATGTGTCAACATATACGAATGATGTCGATGGCTACAAGAAAGATGTCATGATAAAAGATCATCACTAAGGTAACTTTTGATTCAAGCATTCATATTTATAATCGAATAATATCTGAATGAGCTTATGCAGGGCTGCCAAAGGGAAGTATATATCTTCCACAGGTTAATAACCATATGAGAGAATGAAAGATCCTTGAAAGAAGTATGGTTCGAAAGAAAAGCAGCACGACATGAAGCTAAGACAAGATGAGAAGACTAATGGATCACTTTCTAAAGGCATGACTTATCAATGAAAGTGATGGACGACATGTGCCCTGTGAGGAGTTGAAGGCTCCTCAACTCATGACATCAACGAAAGGAGTCCTTCATGAGCAGCTAAATGTTTTTCATCATTACTGTTGTAGATCCCTGATTAAGAGGGAGCCCGATAATGAGTTTCTTACTTGAAAGAAACTTTGTGATTCCTAAGCCAAAAAGAAAGCTTAGGTACATTCTTGAGAAGTATATTCCTTTGTGGAATATGTACTCCCTAGTTGAGAGGGAGAGAGAGACATGCCAATATGGTCTTCACTTGAAAAGACAGAATGTAGGATTGGGTAATCATCTGGCATCCAATACTCTTTGAGAATGTGATAAGACATTCCGATAATAGTCGTGAAAGGATGGATATTCTTTGAGGAATAGCTATCCCGATAAGAATAATCCTTTAAGATCATAATCGGTGAACACTCGGGTGAAGTATGTACCTTGGAGATAATGACAATGGTGTCTCTAGTCATTGGTCTCACCAGCATTGTAGCTCGTGATGAGATGGAGTTGTTAGTCAAGCCATTGATATGTGATAATGCTAGATAATATGATGCTATAACAGATGGATTACCAATAAAATTCTAATTATGAGATTATTCAGATTAAAAGTGACCATGAACCATTATGAATAACTCCCTAGTTAAGAGGGAGTGTTGGAAAGTGTAAATAGGATCGGTCTTCATAATGACTATGTAATTATGAATTTATGTAATGAAGAAGACAAAGATAATAAAATGTATTTTGTATATACTTGCTTCATGGGTTTCATGAGCAAGGAGTTTTATTATAGGTCAAAAGACTTATTCTTGATGTCTTTTAGGGGTTTGTCATATTCTCCTAAATATATAAGTTAAGAGTCATGTATATGAAGAGGTGTCACACTTGTAAAGACAATTTAGTGATGTAAAGATATGCTCCAAGACCTTGTAAAATATGCTCCTTGAAGTTAGCTTAGAAGTTGCTGGAAGAAGTCAGCTCCTCTCAAGAAGACATGTCAGCCTACATACAAATTGACAGGTCGCCTAAACGAACGGAGAATGTCCCTATATATAGAAGCACTACGGCCTCATTTGGAGGAGATAACAATTCGGACAAGTCTACAATCTAGTGCGAAGTACAGTGTGTAAAAGTAAGGATAGACAGTTTAGGAAAGGGGACTGTAATAAGTGCGAAGAAAGAGGCATATCAGCAAAGGAGTAAAGGCCATATATATCTTTGTTTTGGGTCTATGTATACTTCGCATACCTCAGAAAGGACAAGGGTTACTACAGCGTGAAGACTAGCTCGGACTTGAGCTAACAGGCTTATAAAAGGTGCATCAAAAAGACCGAGAAGTGTATTCCAAAAAGAAGGGGCTAGGATCGAAGGAAGTAAAGAAGAAGCACATTGTTTCCAGTTGCTGAAGTAGAGACTGAGCTTCTCTAGAACAAGTGATCGTGATCTAGTATATCAAAAGGAAGAAGATCGAAGCATTAACTAGAGGTCAAGATCAAGTAGTATTGGTGCAATATGGTGCAGCGTGGTGCAGAGAAAGGAGATCAGCATAAGGAGCCAAGAAAGAGCAAAGACAAGGTCTTGGAGATGTGAAAAAATTTGTATCTAAGTTGCAAACATCCCACTGTAGAAATCTGATTTACATTACCTACTTGTTTTTATTAAATTAACAAGTTATTTTCTGAATACATCAAGAAAATATTAATGTAAATACATTGCAGCCTACACAACTATACAGATCAAGTAATGAAAAATAAATGAAAAATTTAGACAAAAGACACTTATTTTTGGACAAATGTCCCCGAAAAACCCAATGCGGGAAAACTGATGCAACGGTTCTGAGGGTTTATATTATTATGCAGATTTTTTAATACAATCTAGGGTGCCAAATCTGGCTCACCCAACAAAGAAATTCCTCGGCAGAAGTACCTCTATCCGAAACAGATATTTTGGTTGATCTAGCAGCAAAATGAAGAAACCACACAGGTGATTGCGTTGTCCCGAGTGTTGCACAGTGATCGCTACAACAAGCTCTGCACTGAGACTGCATCACCTCCTATAGTGGTTGCGTCACACTCCTCGTGAGCCCTCCCGGCTCAGAAATCGATCTGCTGAATGGCTTCCCGATCTGCCTCACAGAAACCCCAGCAAAACTGCTCAAGTGACTGCCTCACCCCCTCTAGCTCTGCATCACCCTTTTGGCTCTACATGAGCCCTGTTGGCTCTGCGTCACCCTCTCAAGGGCTACATTGTCTCTCCTGGTGCTTATCTGCCTCTCTGCACTTGTATTCTCAACATTGGACTGAAGTCCCGCTGCCAAACTGCCCCTCACTGCACTAAATTACTCAGATCTGATCTCCGTTCGAGCACTGCTCCATCAGAAGAATTTCATCTATAAATTCAGTCTCTGTGTGTGTTCACCAACTGACCCTCGAGCCTTCCTTTATACTTTTCCTGTTGATTAATCAACAGCCGTGATCTAATCTCTAATCGACAGCTAAGATTAGAAAAGACTTGATCTTCGTCACTTTAGAAAATTCTCACCCACATGTTTAAATTAATTCAATTGAATTATTTAAATTCCCTAAGTTTTAACTTAGCTCCATTTAAAAAAATTAATTATTTGAATAACTTAGGCTCCGGGTGGAATTTCTCCAAACGATTTCTGGGTCTTGGAGATCTCATGTGCTCTAGCCCCTCCACAAAATTTCGGAGCTAGAGCACATTCGATGCTACCCAAAAAAATCAACACTCCCTCTTAGCGAGGAATGTGCTCTAGCAATACTTCAATACCAGAAGCAGTACCCTGATCCACGGCATCGGTCCTATGCGGTACTTCTGCTCAACCTACTGCCCCTCATCCACTGCGTTGCTACAATCTGTATTAGTGCCCATGACTCTGCCACTGTCACTACTACATCTGTATTGCAACTCCCTCTCAAAATGTTGCATCATGTTTCCCATAGCACTGCCACTACTAATTGTTGCACTGCAACTCAGTTGCTAAGAGTTAAGCAACAGAAAAACATCCCAAAAACTGACATACTGGTCAGTCTGGATGAACCTCGATGGTGAAGCTCCCTCTACAGCTAATCTGCGTTGACCCTCTGATGCTCTACGTTGCTGCTACTTTGCACTGCATAAACATTGCTCTGCACTGAGCTGCACCTCCGTGCACTACGCTGTTGCTGCTATGTTGTTGTTTCCTCTGCTCTGCGCTGCTTCGGACTTTAGCGTTCTAGCTCTGCCACTGTCGCTCCATCATCTCTCGCACCAACTGACTCTCGTCATTCTGCTACTGTCATTAAGGACTCCCGTAGCCGTATGTGATCCAAGAGTTTGGGCACCTCAAGGATCTTGCCCCCTATTGCAGTTCAAAGAACTACAAATCAATGTCGCCCCACCTCTTCTCTCGAGGCACATGAGCACTCATGGCACAATCATCATCATCCTTCGCTGCAGCAGCCTTCGAGTCAGATTCTTCTTTGCCCTTCTTCTTCTAAGGGCATTGTGTGGCGAAATGCCCTAATTCTCCACACCTAAAGCATCTGACCTTCGAGAGTTCCTTCTTCTTCCTTCTCTGCAACCCATGTTGTCCCTTAGATGCGAGAGCTGCATCTTCCTCTTTCTCCTTGAATTTGATCCCCGTGCTACTGCTTTCGGCCTTGGTCAACCTTCTGATCTTCCTGTCGAAGAGTTGCCCACATCTCTTCCCAATTTGGAAGAGTTTCTCTGCCCAAAATTCCTTCGACAAAGTTCTCCCAGTCTTCAGAGACTACATTCAGGGCAGTCCTAACCATAAGACCATCATCTGGAGTAGCCCCTATGGAAGCTAGTTGATCTCAGATCACTTGCAATCTGATAAGGAAGGGGTCGATTTCTTCTCCCTTCTGCATCTGAAACAATGTCAGCTGATTCTCAAGGAACATCTTCCGCTAGACAGAAGTTCCCTGGTACATAGTGGTGAAGGAAGGTCCAAATTTCCCTTGTTGTGTTCTTCTTAGCAATATGTGGGATCACATGATCCTTGACTTCGTCCGTGATCATGTGCTTTTCCTTCGCTTGAGCCTCTCCGTACTTCTTGAGAGGATCAGCATCAACAGGGACAGCAACTGCATTCAAGACATGATCCTTGATGCGATGTTCATCCAAAACTGACAGGATCCTGGCCTTCCAGATGACAGTTGGATGCTCCATTCAACTTGTCATGATCCCTTAGTCGATGTGTGGCTATCTCTGCTCAACAAGAAAATGTCGAACTGGTTCTCTTCTCCCTCTTTTGTTGTTGCCCGAGCAAAACTCAAATCTGGGTTTCTTTGGCACTAGAAACCCTCTAAGGAACAAGCTCCGTCTAAAAATCGATTTCCTTTACGGAAATCCTTCTGCCAACTGATGTCGAAACACTCCTCTCCGATCACTCTTTGTTGTTGATCAACACTGGATCTAGACTTCTTGGCAAGAACTCTTCTGAGGAACTGCTTCCCTCTACTTTGCCACTGCCCCACTAGACATTGTTCTGCACCAACAAAAACAATGCCCCACCAGCCATTCCAAAAGAAAATTTGTATTGCTCTTCCAGCCATGGCAACGGAAAAATTTGAGACTCAAAACCTTTGTGTTGGCCCAGCAAGCACTGTGCTGCCTCTTACAACTACAGCGTCACCCTAGCTGGCTGATGCAGGCTCTACATGAGCCCCTCTGGTGACAATGTCACCCTTCCTCTGCCTCTTTCTGGTTCAGTGCTCACTTGGGACAGTTGCCTTCCTACATCAAATTTTTCTTCTTCATTTCCTTGATGGCTTCAACTCTACTTGATCTGCAACGGCTCTGATACCATGTGTTAACTTCTGAATCTAAGTTGCAGAAATATGATTTACATTACCTACCTGTTTTCATTAAATTAACAAGTTATTTTCTGAATACATCAAGAAAATATTAATATAAATACGTTGCAGCCTACACAACTATACAGATCAAGTACTGAAAAATAAATGAAACATTCAGACAAAGGACACTTATTTTTGGACAAATGTCCCCGGAAAAACCCAATACGGGAAAATCGGTGAAGCAGTTCTGAGGGTTTATATTATTATGCAGATTTATGAATACAATCTAGGGTGCCAAATCCGCCTCACACAACAAAGAAAATCCTTGGCAGTAGTACCTCTATCCGGAGACAGATATTTCAGCTGATCCAACAACAGAATGAAGAAACCCCATAGGTGACTGTGTTCTCCCCAGTGATGCGCAGCAATGGCTGCAACAAGCTCTGCGCTGAGACTGCGTCACCTCCTCTAGTGGCTGTGTCACCCTCCTCATGAGCACTCTCGGCTCAGAAATAAATCTGCTGAATGGCTGCCCGATCTGCCTCACAAAAACCCCAACGCAGGTGCTCAGGTGATTGTGTCACCCCCTCTGGCTCTGTGTTACCCTTTTGCCTCTGCGTCACCCTCTCAAGGGCTACGTTGTCTCTCCTGGTGTTGATCTTCCTCTCTTCACATGTATTCTCGGCCTTAGACTGAAGTCCCGCTGCCAAACAGCCTCTCACTGCACTAAATTACTCAAGTCATCTCTTCGTCCGAGCATTGCTCTGTCCGAAGAATTCGATCTCTAAATTCAGTCTCTGTGTGTGTTCTCCAACTGCCCTCAAGCCTTCCTTTATACTTTTCCTATTGATTAATCAACGGTCGTGATCTAATCTCTAATCGACGGCTAAGATTAGAAAAGACTTGATCTTCGTCACTTTAAAACATTCTCACCCACATGTTTAAATTAATTCACTTTAATTATTTAAATTCCCTAAGTTTTAACTTAGGCTCCATTTAAAATAATTAATTATTTGAATGACTTAGGCTCCAGGTGGAATTTCTCCAAACGATTTCTGGGTCTTGGAGATCTCATGTGTTCTAGCCCCTCCACAAAATTTCGGAGCTAGAGCACATCTGATGCTACCCAAAAAAATACACAAGAGACATATTGGTGTGAAGGGTCCAAGTCAAGGTGATGGTACTTGTCAATTGAAGATCTAAAGAAGAATTACTTTTGGGTTTTCCTCTCTAAGAGGGAGAGGTTTTGGCCCTGGCTTGAAGAGCCAAAATCTTGTGTCTTTTGCATTTTGATAATTGACTTGATGAAAGACCTAATAAGTTAATGAAGAGAAGATCTACGTAAGAGAAATAAGTACACAAGAAATGATCAAGTACAGAATTGTTTTAAACTATGCCCTATCAAATTCTCAACAATATGAAACAAGTTTACATATAGCCTCTCCCTCCGGTGTGTGGCTAAAATATAAAGCACGTCACTCCAGTGAAAGAAACACAGTGTTCACATCCCACATAGAATTCAACCAAGACAGAAGAGATATGAAACTAGTGGCAAATCGTGTAAGCGCAAGATGCACCAACTCCTTGTTAATGGTGAATCTTCTCATCAAGCTAAGCACAAATGCATGATTATATAATAAATCTGTTATGCTCTTGGATTATTCAACAATATCTCTCACGAAAGGAATCTTCCATATATCCTCTAATATAAAGTCAATATAGCCCCCAAGGGGCAACTCAATTGGCAATCATCATTGTTAGTTTGTGTAGCATCAGATGTGTTCTAGCCACGAAATTTAGTCAAGATTCTAGAAATTCCACCTAGAGATGGCTTAATTAGATTATTAGCCGTTTTTTAAATATTTCCTAAGTCTAAACTTAGGGAATATGGTTAATCAATCAGGATTAATTAAGTCAAGGTGATAATTCTCTAGAAACTCACATGAATTGATCCATAAACGATCTAAGCCATCGATTAAGATTTAATCTTGGTCGTTGGAGTCCCAACAGGAAGACACAAGGGATCGATGTGGTGATGGAGATTGCACCAGAGTCACTTGGAAATTTTAATTTTCCATAGTAGCAGCAGTCAATTGCCAGAGAGTTCGAGCTTCAGTGAGGCAGCAGAGATGGTGAGGAGCAGGGGCAGTGATCCGAAGGAAGTCTTCCAGATCCGGAGAGGCAGCAACAAGAGGCAACAGAGATAGTGAGGAGAAGGGACAGTGATACGGAGGAATTTTTCCAGATCCAGAGAGGCAACAGCAAGAGGGTCGGGTTATTCCCAGTGAGACAACGTAGAGGACTGCGCAATCAGCTTCATAGGGCAATTCGATTTGGCTAGAGAGGAATTTGTTCTCAGTCCCAAAGGCCAAGCAAAGGGTCCAAAGTGTCGGAGAGGCAATTTCCTCAACAGAGGCAAGCATAACGACTTCATCAGACACTGGTTGGAGGCTTGATTGTTGATTTATGGTAGCATCGGATGTGCTCTAGCCTTGTAACTTTGTATATAGGCTAGGACACATGTATTCCATAAAACCCAGAAATGGTTTTGGAAAATTCCACTTAGAGATGGTTTAATTAAATTAATTAATCGTTTTTTAATGTTTTCCCAAGTCTAAACTTAGGGAAACTAATTAATTAAAGGGTATTAATTAAACTAAGTGTGAATCTTCTAGATAAAGTCATGGATCACCTCCAAGTTAATCTTAGCCCTTGATTATGTTTTAATCTTGGCCATTGAAGGTTCAACAGAAGAATATAAGGAGGGTGAGGGGCCTATGGAAAATACATTGTGACACTTGAGCCATTGAGCATTTTCGATTTGTGTGAGGAGACATATAGCTTTTGATCAAGGATCAAATCACTAGGGCAACGTTTGCTAAGTGATTTTGATTTAGTGATCAGATCCAGAGAGGGGCAGAAGCAGAGATTGGTCAGGTGGACCAAGAATACATTTCAGAGTGAGGCAGCATTTACGCAGAAGAGAGACAGCGCAGTTTTCTGCAGAAGTGACGCAGTTCTTGCAGAGAATCATGCATAACCAGCGCAGTGTCTCTTAGAGTCAATCCAGAGAAAGCTAGAGGTTAGGGCTCTGAGCCAAGAGGGCCAAAATCCAGCTTCACATTAGCCAGATCAGTTGCAAAGAAGGGTGACGCAGTTCCTCAAGCTTGCCCACGCAAGCTTACGCAGATCCAATGTAGGCAATCACGCATGGGCAGTGAGGGCTTCACCAGCTTTCTTTTTTTTTATCAGCCGAAGACTTGCTGAGTGAGGTATATCTCTCAGTTATTTTTGTTGTCTATATTTCTCTGAAGGGTTTGCCGGATGTTGGCACCTTAGTTGTATTCAAGATTTTGTTGCTTAATAATACAAACCCTCAGATTTGTTGCACTGGTTTTCCCAAGTTGGGTTTTTCCGAGGACTTAGTCCAAAAACAACTGTGTCACATGTGGATGTTTTTCATTGCTTTTGTTCAGAGTGTTTCAGCACTTAGATTTAATTCCGCAACATTATTTGTGTAGATTGCTTCAGAAATTACTTTGATATTTCACAGTAATGAAATAATTATGTAATATAATAGAAGAAGTAATTAAGATTTGTTGCAGTAGGAATCCAGATCTAGGATTTTTCACATTGATGTCATAAGGTATGCACAAAGCAGCACAGAGGCTGACATAGAGGGTCCAAGAGACTAAGTTTTCTAAAGGGAAGTTGTGCCGGAATTGTGAAAATTCCAAGTCCTAGACCTGGAATACTACTGCAACAAACTGAACTACTTCTCCTACTTTTAAATTAGATTTAACAAGTTATTTTGCAGATTACTTATGAAAACATTGAAGGAGTTACTAAAGCAGCCTTCAATAATTAAATTACATGTGAAAACAGTAAACTGAGCAAGAGAAATAACACACACAAGACACTATTGTTTTTGGACAAACGTCCCCGGAGAAAACCAATGCAAGAAAATCGATGCAGTAGATCTGAGGGTTTTATTATTAAGCAGCCTTTAATTTGGATACAACTCTGATTGTCTCACCGGACAAATCAGTTACAAAGAATACTGACGGAGAAAAAATAGTGAGTATACCTCACTCTACAAGTACCGGCTGATCCAATAGTTGAACTGACGAAACCCCAGCTCCCTCTACACTGCCTCTATGCAGTAGCTGCGTAGGCCTGCATGGGGTCAGATCTGGAACTGCGTCACCTCCTCTGCGTGATCTTTCAGCCCTCCGAAAAGTCGATCCTAGCCTTCCTAGCTTAGATCTCGATTTCCCAGCTGAAACTTGGACTTTCTGCTGAGAAACTACATGGCCCTGCGTCACCCCTTCTGGATGTTGCGTCACTCTCTATGGGCTTTGCACAGCTTCCTCTTTGTCTTTCTTTGCCTCTCTATTGATGATCCCTGGCCCTGGAGAAGATCCTCCTACTAAAACTGTTTCTGCCGCTCAACTGCACTGATGAATCACGTAGATCGAAGTTTTTGTCCGAGCATTGCTCCGTCAAAAAGATTAGATCACTAGATCCTTTCGGGGTGTCTTACAAATGACCCTTAAGTATTCCTTTATATTCTTCTCATCGAGACTTCAATGGTCGAGATTAGATCTCCAATCAACAGCTAAGATTATATTAGACTTGATCTTCTTTTTCTAGAAGTTTCACCTAGAGTTTATATTAATACCCATTAATTATTTTAATTTCCTAAGTTAGACTTAGGGTCCTCATTAAAAATAATTCATTTTTCAAATTAAACTGATTCTAGATGGAATTTCCCAAAACAATTTATGGGTTATCTGTAATGCATATGTCTAAGCCTCTCTACAAAGTTTGAGACTTAGAGCACATCTGATGTTGCCCAAAAAATCAACACTCCCTCTTAGCGAGGAATGTGCTCTAACAGATATGCCCTACTGCACATTTTTCTAACTCTGAAGCATCTCCCTCTGCGTTGTTGATGTCTGACATGTTGTCCACCAACCACTGCGTTGCTGCTGCACTGTATTGTTGTTGACCCTACCATGATCAACGTTGCATCCATACTGCAACTCCCTCTCGAACGTTGCACCTGCAGCTAGCACTGCCACTGCTAACTTTGCATTGCAACTCAGCTGCTAAGAGAAGCAACTGAAAAACATCCAAAATTTTCTGAACAAGTGTTCAGGATGCATCTCGATGGTGAAACACTGACTGCTGCTAGTCCCACGTTGTCCCTCTGAAGCACTACGTTGCTACTGCTCTGCACTGTGTCCCTCTGCACTATTGCAACTCTACTCTGCGTTGTTCAGATGTTAGCATTGCTAACTACCGTATTTGTCGTTTCTGCACTCCTCTGCACCGACTGAAAACTCCTCCAACCTTCTACTGCTAATCACGGGCACCCGTAGCAAGGTCGTGATCCGAGAGGTGGACTCCTCAAGGATCCTGCCCAACTAAAGTTCTTGCGAACTTACAGCTCAATGTCACCCCATCTCCCTCCGAGAGATGCATCCTCATCGATCTTTGTGGTCATAGCCTTTGGATCGTGCTTCTTGTCCTTGTCCTTTTTCCTCAAAGGATACTAGGAAGCGTAGTGACCAAGTTCACCACACTTGAAACATTTGATCTTCGAGACGTCTTTCTTACGTCTCCGCTTCTCCTGCTACCCTTTGGATGCAAGGGTTGCATTCTCTTCCTCCTGTTGCTTCACCTTCAATACACTGCCACTACTACCATCAAGTTTGCACTTGACCAAGTCTCTCCTTAGCTCTTCTCGTTGAAAAGCAGCCCACATCTCCTCCCAGCCTGGCAAGGTTGCTCTACCCAGGATACTCTGGACAAACACTTGCCAATCTTCAGTGGTTGCGTTAAGAGCCAATCTCACCATTGTTGTAGAAGAAGGGATAGACCCCACAGCTGCAAGTTGGCCATGGATTTCTTGAAGTCTAGTCAAGAATGGAATAAAGCGCTCCCCTTTCCACATCTGCGCCATCCTCAGTTGTTGCTCTAACTACATCTTTCGTTGCTCGGAAGATCCTTCATACAGCATTGCCAAGGCTTCCAACATCTGCCTAGCAGTGTCTTTACCGGCTATATGGGACACAATGTGATCTTTGACTCCATCAAGAAGCAGCCTTTTAGCCTTTGCCATGTCGGATGTGTACTTCTTCAACGGATCTGGATCTGCAGGGACATCTACCATGCTCGTCACAAAGAGCTTGAGATCATATTCATCTAGAAAACAAGTGATTCTTGCCTTCCAGATCACGTAGTTGGAGGCTCCCTCCAACCGATCCTGATCTTTAAGCCTGTGAACTGCCATGGTCATCAAGAATGTCGAATTTGCTCCTCTTTTTCCCCCTCTACGCAGCACTGGATAGGCTTACGCACTCCTTGTGGAGTTTGTAGATCTGCTACCCGGATCTGCTGCTCAAATCTTGGAAAAATGAAGTTCACTGGCTAGGAACTTCCTAAGGAAGAAAATTCCCTCACTGTGTTGCTTCTTCCTCTTCTGACGTCTTTCCGCCCAGCAAAACAAGATCTGCTTGCAAAAACTGCTTCCCACTAGCTCTGTGCTACTCCCTCTAGTTCAGCAAAATTCCGATCTGAAAGCCTTTCCTCTCAATCAACTCAATCAGAGAGAGACCTTCCCAAAAATTTCAGCCCTCTTGGCCTGGACTGCGAAATCCCTCTGGGGATTCGAATTGTTGTTTTCTGCAGCTTTTCGGCCTTCCTCTCAGCATTGGATCTTCTCTTCCTGTTTCACAATCAACGCTCTGATACCATGTCAAAATTCCAAGTCCTAGACCTAGAATACTAGTGCAACAATCTGAACTTCTCCTACTTGTAACTTAGATTTAACAAGTTATGTTGCAGATTACTTTTGAAAACATTGAAGCAGTCATTGAAGCAACCTTCACTTAATTAAAATACATGTGAAAACAGTAAACTGAGCAAGAGAAATAACACACACAGGACACCATTCTTTTTGGACAAACGTCCCCAGAAAAAACCAATGCGGGAAAACCGGTGCATCAGATCTGAGGGTTTTATTATTACACAGCAGTTAATCTGGATAACACTCTAATTGTCTCACCGGAAAAATCAGTTACAAACAATATTGACAGAGAAAAAATAGTGAGTATACCTCACTTTGCAAGTCTCGATTGATCCGATAGCAGAACTGATGAAACCCCAGCTCCCTCTGCGCTGCCTCTGCACAGTAGCTGCGTAGGCCTGCGTGGGGTCAGATCTGGAACTGCGTCACCTTCTCTGTGTGATCTTTCAGCCCTCCAGGAAGTCGATCCTAGCCCTCCCGGCGTAGATCTCAATTTCCAAGCTGAAACTCAGACTTTCTGCTGAGAAACTGTGCTGCTTCCGTGTGGGGCCAGCGTGGCCTTGCATCACTCTCTCTGGGCTCTACACAGCTTCCTCTTCGTCTTTCTCTACCTCTCTGCTGATGATCCTTGGCCCCAAAGAAGACCCTCCTGCCAAAACTGTCTCTACCCCTCAACTGTGCTGAAGAAACACTTAGATCGGAGTTTTCGTCCAAGCACTGCTCTGTCAGAAAATTTGATCACTAGATCCTTTCGGTGTGTCTTACAAATGATCCTCAAGTCTTCCTTTATAGTCTTCTC
Organism: Pinus albicaulis; assembly: GCA_034641835.2. NCBI lineage: Eukaryota > Viridiplantae > Streptophyta > Pinopsida > Pinales > Pinaceae > Pinus > Pinus albicaulis. The sequence goes on along the minus strand of CM076584.1, from coordinate 611,446,009 downwards.
GTTGAGACTTCAACGGCCGAGATTAGATCTCCAATCAACAGCTAAGATTATATTAGACTTGATCTTCTTTTTCTAAAAGTTTCACCCACAGTTTACATTAATACCCATTAATTATTTTAATTTCCTAAGTTAGACTTAGGGTCTTCATTAAAAATAATTAATTTTTTAAGTAAAATTGTTTCTGGGTGGAATTTCCCAAAACAATTTCTGGGTTATCTGTAATGCATATGTCTAAGCCACTCCACAAAGTTTGAGACTTAAAGCACAACTGATGCTACCCAAAAAATCAACAGGAATTGTTTGTGGAGGAAGGGTAATTCCCTTGGATAATTTGCCCTTATTTTCTTGTTGTTTGGATTGTCAATTGGGCATCCATAGATTGTACTCAGATTCATCGCTGCATAATAATAAAAACCCTCATTGTTGAACATGTTTTCCCAAGTTGGGTTTTTCCGGGGACATTTGTCCGAAAATAAAGATGTCAATTTTATGTTTGTGCACTAGTATTTTCCCAGTTTCCAGCACTATTTATTTTCCGCAAAATTTTGTTTGTGAAGGTTGCAGTGTGTTTATTTCGATGTTGTCGGAGCAATAAACTAAATAATTAATTTATCAGTTAGAAGAAATAATACCAATTGCTGCAATAGGATTTTAGTGTTGAAATTTTCGCATGGTATGAGAGTGAAGTTATCAATTGGGAAGCTCAGAAGCAGAGAAGGGATTTCGCTGTTCAGTGACAGCAGCGGGTCGAAATTCCTAGGGGCAGCACAGTGCATTGACAGTCAGGTCGAGTTGTTGGGGCAGCAATACGATTTTCAATTGCAGGGTGCAGAAAAATAGAGTTGCCCAGAATAGTGATTCCAACAATCAGAGGGAGCAGCGACAACTCAGATTTTCGCTGAGCATATTCCTGGATGGACGCAGAGGGTTTTGTTGTAGGTTGCAGAAGCAGAATCCACGTGTAGTGGAAGGGAAAAGCACACACAGGGAGGGAAAATTTCCCTCAAGGAACTTCAAGTCTCGAAAGTTCGAATTTTCGGTCGCAGATCGGAAGTAGTAGCTAGCAGCGTCACACACTCCAAAAAGGAGTGTGAATAGCAAGCAATAGCCGAGCACAGGGTAAGAGGGAGTTTTCGACAATTTCATATATGGCCACTGCAGAGCTTAGAGATTAGTATAGGTTGGATGGGGTTTCCAACTATGTCATCTCGAAGGCTAGGATGTCCTTCCTTCTAGATAAATATGGCCTGAAATTCAACATTGATAATGTAGTGGCAGTTTCGCAGGATGCGGATCAGCTGAAGGCATATAGGAAGGAGATGACGCGGGCAAAGTGGTTGATCCTAGATGGAGTCCAGGACCATATGGTCTCACATATAGCGACCAAGGGAACAGCCAAAGAGATGTGGAATGCTCTCTCCACGCTATACTAGGTAACTTTCGAGCAGCGGAAGATGTTCCTAGAGGAGAAGTTGAGATGCAAAAGGGGGAAGGCATAGATCCCTTCTTTACCAGGATTCCGGAGGTCTGAGACCAGCTATCAGTTGTTGGGGAACGCCTCAACCTTCAGAGCTAGTATGATTGGCACTCAACAGTGTCTCTGAGGATTCGCAGGTCTTCGTCCAAAGTATATTGGGCAGAGACACACTACCAGGATGGGACAAAATGTGGGACGATTTGCAGCAAGAGGAGTTGAGATGGGCTCTATTAAAGAGCTCCATCAGTGGCATTAGTAGCAGCGGACAGAAGGTGGTAAAGGAGGAGGAGAATGTGGCCCTCGCATCTAAGGGTCCTAGTCAGGCACATGGGGAGCAGAGAAAGAAGAAGAAGGACCTATCTAAGGTCAAGTGCTTCAGGTGTGGCAAGTTTGGCCACTATAGTACCCATTATCCTCTCAGGAAGAAGGACAAAGAGGAGAAGCGGGACCAGGCGACAGCTCATGCTGACATAAATAGGTTGTCCTCGAAGTTGGAGGAAGACTTTGCGATGATTGCCCATATGCCTCCAGGAGAGAGGTGGGGTGACTTGGAGTTGTAGTCCCAGAGAGCTATAGATTAGGCAGGGTCCTGGAGGAGTCCACCTCATGCATCAGTACCTAGCTACGGGGGCCCACGATATAGAGTAGCAGGATGGATCAGTCGCAGTTGATTCAGTTAGATACCAAAGTGACGGTTGCAAAGACTAGTAGCAGTCAGATGCTAGGGAGCGCAGTGCAATTTGGCAGTAGTGCAGGTCACACAGTGTGTTAGTTTTTGTAGCATTGGATGTGTTCTAGCCACGAGATTTGGCAGAGAGGCAAGAATACATGCATTCTCCAATACCCAGAAATCATTTCTGGAAAATCCATCTAGAGACGACTTAATTAAATTAGTTAATCAGTTTTTAATATTTCCCAAGTCAAAACTTAGGAAATATGATTAATTAAAAGGAATTAATTAAGTCATGGTGAGAATGTTCTAGAAAAGTGCATGGATCGATTTCTAGTTAATCCTAGCCATCAATTAAGATTTACTCGTGGTCGTTGAAGTCTCAACGAAGGATTATAAGAAGAAGTTGATGGGGCTTGGAGAACACACACCAAATTAGTTGAGCATTCGATTTTGCTAGGAAATCGATCCCTAGAGTAGCAGCATTCAGTTGCCGGAGGTGATTCAGTGAGGTTGAAGCAGTGAAAGAGGGGAAAAGATAGTGAGGCCAGAGGAAGCTTTTCCACTTTCGGTGAGTACATTGTAGAGAGCCAGTGCAGAGCCCTCTTGGGAAGATTTCTGTTTTGCTGGGGAGAAGGAGAAATTATGAGCCAGAGGCTGAGCAAAGGGTCCGAAGGCAAAGAGTATCAGTTTCCCAGATAGCAATTAGCGAGAGAGTGAGAGGAGATGGAATTCCGAGCTTGTGGGACGCAGTAACTGCGTAGGCTGATGCAATGACTACGCAGAGGGAGCAAGGAGCAGCTCAATTCGAGCTGAGGTCAGTGTTGGATCGCCTGTGGAGTGAGAAATTTTTCTCACTAGTTATTCTTGCCAGTTATTTCTCTGTTTGGATTGCTAGCTTAAGCATCCATAGATTGTACTCACTACTGCATAATATTAAAATCCTCAGTTTCTACACTGGTTTTCTTGAGTTGAGTTTTTCCGGTGACTTAGTCCAAAAATAATGATGTCATATTGTGTATGCATCTATTTCTTCCAATGTTTTATTTCTTTCGCAATATTTTATTTGTGGAGGTTGCAGTGTATTTGTTTCGATATTTGCCATAGCACACAGCGAATAATTTGTTTAATTAAATTAACAAATAGAAGAAATAACATTAGTTGCTGCAATAAGATTCGGGATTCCCGAATTTTCACATGGTATCAGAGCGCACATTGTACGCCGGAGAGCTCAGTAGCAGAAGGGAAGAGGAATTTTGTAGCTCTGCATAAGCAGCAGTTCGAAACCCTTAGAGGCAGCGCAGTCCCTTGGCCAGGAGGGTCAATTTCTTGGGGAAAAATTGATTTCTCTAAGAGAGCGAAAGAGAAATCGGATTTCTCCAGTTCGAGGATTACCAGAGGCAAAGGGAGCAATGCGTATTTTCCTTGCAGAGAAGATCTCTAGCTAGACACAGTATTTTGCAATAGTTGCTAGTGCAAAATAGCGTTAGGAGGAAGAAAGAGCACACACTAAGGGAAATTTTCCTCAGGGGACTTCTAGCTTCAAAAGTTCAATTTTCTCTTGCAGATCAGCAATCATTATGAGCAAATTTACTCACTCTAGCAGGGAATGTGTAGAGCCTAGCAGTAGCTGAGCAGAAGAGAAGAGGAGGATTTCGACTTATTTTTTGAGATGGCATTAGTTGGGCTGCGAGATGAGGATAGGTTGGACAGAGCATCAAACCATGTGATCTAGAAAGCAAGGATTTCTTCCTTCTGGATGAATACAATCTCAAAGCGTACATCGATAATGTGGTGGGAACAGATTTCCTTCCTTCTGGATGAATACAATCTCAAAGCGTACATCAATAACATGGTGGTTGTCCCCACGGATCCATATCAGTTGAAAGCGTACAAGAAGGAGATGGCGAAGGCGAAGAGATTTCTCGATGGAGTTCGAGAACATGTGGTTTCTCACATAACAGGGCTAGGATGGCCAAGAAGATGTGGGACTCCCTTTCCACGTTATTTTAGGGATCTTTTGAGCAGCGGAAGATGTATTTAGAAGAAAAGCTGAGATGTACCCGTATGCAGAAGGGGGAGCGCATAGACCCCTTCCTCACCAGGATTCAAGAGATCCAAGATTTGCTAGCAGTTGTAGGGTCAGCGCCTCAGCCTTCAAAGATGGTGCGTATAGCTCTCAATTTTGTCTCTAAGGAGTGGCAACTGTTTGTCCAAAGCATTTTGGGCAGAGAAACATTGTCGATATGGGACAAAAAGTGGGAAGATTTACAACAGGAGGAGTTGAGGCGAGATCTGGTGAAGAGCACCATCAGTGACACCAACAACAGCAGTGGGTCGAAGACGGTGAAGGAGGAGGAGAATGTGGCCCTCGCATCAAAGGGGCAGCAGGAGCAGCATAGGAAGAAGAAGGACTTGTCAAAGGTCAAGTGCTTCAGGTGTGGCGAGTTAGGCCACTACAGCACTCAATGTCCTCTCAGGAAGAAGGACAAGGAGGAGAAGCAGGACAAGCAAGCAACTTCAGCCGAGATCGATAGGTTGTCCTCCAGGCTAGAGGAAGATTTTGCCACGATAGCATACATCCCTCTAGGAATGAGGTGGGGTGAGTTGGCTTTGTAGCCCCATAGTGCTACAAGTTGGGCAGGATTCTTGAGGAGGTCCACTTCTTGAATCAGTACCTTGCTACGGGAGCCCACGATGTTTCAGTAGCAGGATGGACCAGTTTCAGTTGGTGCAGTCAAATGCCAGAGTGACAGATGCAGTAGCTAGTAGTGGTCAAATACTGGGCAGCGCAGTGTAGAGTTGGCACATTTGTAGAGCAAGCAGCAGCGCAGAGGCTTCAGTGACAGCGCAGAGACTAGTAGCAGTCAGGACTCAGGTGACAGATGTATCATGTTGAACACAGATAGTTCAGTGTTTTTGGATAATTCTCAGTTGCAGCAGCAACAGATGAGAGGGAGTTGCAGATGTTGCAGTGGCAGCAGCAACAGACTTGCAGTGCAGATGCAGTTTTGGCAGCAATGCAGCAGGGTCAGCAGCAGCACAGATGCAGCGCATATCATAGTTGTGCAGTGGTTGATGGGCAGCAGTAGCCAGACATCAGCAGAGTGACAGGAGATGGTGCAAGTATTGTAGCAGCAATTGCGGTACTAGAACACATTCCTCGCTAAGAGGGAGCGTTAGTTTTTGTAGCATTGGATGTGTTCTAGCCACGAGATTTGTCAGAAAGGCTAGAATACATGTATTCTCCAATACCCAGAAATGTTTCTGGAAAATCCACCTAGAGACAACTTAATTAAATTAATTAGTCAGTTTTTAATATTTCCCAAGTCTAATATTAGGAAATATGATTAATTAAAAGGAATCAATTAAGTCATGGTAAGAATGTTCTAGAAAAGTGCATGGATCAAATTCTAGTTAATCCTAGCCATCGATTAAGATTTAATCGTGGTCGTTGAAGTCTCAACGGAGGATTATAAGAAGTCGAAGTGGCTTGGAAAACACACACCAAATCAGTTGAGCATTCGATTTTGCTAGGAAATTGATCTCCAAAGTAGTAGCATTCAGTTGTCGGAGGTGATTCAGTGAAATTGAAGCAGTGAGAGAGGGGAAGAGATAGTAAGGCCGGAGGAAGCTTTTACAATTCTGGTGAGTACATTGCAGAGAGGCAGTGATTGCCACAGAGAGGCAGCGCAGAGCCCTCTTGGGGAGATTTCCGTTTTGCTGGGGAGAAGGAGAAATTTTGAGCCAGAAGTTGGGTAGAGGGTCCGAAGGCAAAGAGTATCAGTTTCCCAGACATCATCTAGTGAGACAGTTTAAGGAGACGTTGTTTCAAGCTTGTGGGACGCAGTAACTGTGTAGGATGATGTAGTGACTGCGCAAAGGGAGCAAGGAGTAGCTCAATTTGAGCTGAGGTTAGTGTTGGATCACCTGTGGAGTGAGAAATTTTTATCACTAGTTATTATTGCCAATTATTTCTCTATTTGGATTGCTAGCTTAAGCATCCATAGATTGTACTTGGATTTCACTACACCATAATGTTAAAACCCTCGGGTGTTGCACCGGTTTTCTTGAGTTGGGTTTTTCCGAAGACTTAGTCCAAAAATATCGATGTCAAATTGTGTGTGTGCAACTATTTCTTCTAGCGTTTTTATTTCTTCCGCAATATTTTATTTGTGAAGGTTGCAGTGTATTTGTTTCGATATTTTCCGTAGCACACGACAAATAAGATAAAGTGTGTTTGTTTAGAGATTGTTAGATGTATCGGGTCAGAGTTTGCAACTATTGTTGATGTAATGAGATATTGCTAGGGATTGACATTGGTGGTATTGTTGGGCAATGAGCATTGGTTATTGACTGTTATTATTACAGAGATGTTGAGCAGAAGTTGCTAAAGCTAGCAGACTGGAGCGATGACTGTGGAAAATGGAGGCAGGCAACTAACCAAGATTAGAGCCCTGCTCTAAACATGGAGGAGGTTCGTTTCGTGTGGCATATGGCGCGCAGAGGCAAGTAAGGGGGGACATCTGGACCCTCCCTGGCTTGCGCTTAGACAATCTGGGGAAGGGAGCCCCTTGGAACAATAAACCCCTTGTCATTATTTCCCTGTCGGTTTAGGTTGTAGTTTTTTCCCAGTTTTCATCTTGTTTTCGGTTAGCAGTGTTAAGATTTGGTGTTGCATCTTTCCATGCGGTCGAAGGGGAGGTCACAGTCTGCACGTTACTTTATGCCTGTAACATGGTCAATGATGATGAGCGCGTGGATTTGGAGCCTGTGGCGGAGGATATTCTATCGGTTTAGGGTCTAGAGCCTACTAAGCACAACCTGGCTAAGGTGGTGTTGCCAGCAAGGTCTCTAGGTGGCAAAGGGGGAGATTCTGAGCTGAACTGGCAGCTGGAAGGTGGTTTAGGTTCTCTGGTTATTGTAAAAATAGCTCCTCAAAGGGTTGGGAACCTAACATCAAACCACAGTTTGAGTCGATGGCAGCGGAGGCAGCGGTGTTTCTGTTGGAGGCAGAGAAGGTGCGCAGTCAGGTGTGTTAACAATACCCATTAGTTTCTTCCATTTTCGGTTTCCCCTCTGGTGGTTTGGAGGATATAGTTAACAATCGAGGTATTGGGCACAATGAAGGGCTTAAAGCCTGTCTTTTCACGGTCTGGGGTTCAAATGCTCAGGAGGAGAGCAATGTTTGAGCAATGAGTCGTTTGGTGATGGGGCGGTGGGCTGAAAGGCAGTTGATTTTTCTATAGCCATTCAAAACCCTAGTGTGGATGAGACAACGGGGGAAGTCCTCATTCAGGAGGGACTGGACTTGCAAGATGCCCTTGTGCAATTGAGGCCGGACACTGGGGGTGGGGAGAGGGATAGGATTTCCTTCTCTGGTTTTCAAGGCTTTAAGTTTGAAGGCTCTATTGGTTTTGAAACTCAGCCGTTGGAGGCGTTGCCGGTGAAAAACTCTTGCGTTTTAGTCGACCGTCATTTTGTGCCAAGGGTTTCCTCTATTCGGGAGGAACAGTTGGGGAATGGCTTGGGTTGCCAAAGGAAGAAGGTTCACATGGCCAGGTGAGTCAGTCTATTGTGGGAGGGGCCAAGAACGGGCGAAACCTTGGTTCAAAGCGGAAAAAGGGGAAGGTAATAAAAAACAAACCTGAGAGCCTTAATTTGATATTCGGGTTTGATATTCAAATTGACAAAGCCATGGAGGCCTCTGAGCTCATATTGGTTGGTAGAGTGCATGGTAAAACCTTCTATGCTGAGTATATCATAGAATGGATTGACAGATCTTGGAAGGAAGCTCCGGAAAAAAAGGTGAAAGTTCTCACACTGGCCCATGGGTGGCTCATGGTGCGATTTAGTCAGCGAGAGGCTCTGGAGTGGGTTTTAAATTGGAACTGGTATTTTGATTTGTCGCCAATCCTCTTCAAGAAGTGGATGCCTCTGTTCGATGCCCAGCAAGAAAAGGTAGATGAAATTTTGGTGTGGGTTTGTTTACCCTCCCTTCCTCCTCAACTTTGGACCGAGGACGTTTTTCGAGCCATAGGCAATTTACTGGGGTCATATTTGGAAGCTGATATGTCTTTCATGGAAACTAAAAGACGAAATTTGGCTCGAATTCTAGTTCGGCTTGACCTAAGAGAGGGTTTAGCTGAAAAAATTAATTTGCAGCTACAAGGCTACTATCATTGCCAAATCGTTGACTGTGAGCATCTGCCTTTTAGATGACATGGGTGTCATAAGTATGGTCACCTAGTTTGAGATTTCCCTCTGGGCTTTCAACGTAGAAGAAGGTTGAGACGTGATCCTGGAGTGGAAGACAGGGGTCCGGTAGAGAACTTGGTGGTTGACTAGATGGTAATGGATGAGCCATTGATAGAAGGGGAATAGGTGGCGATGGAGGCTCTGGCCAATCAATCTGATAATCTGAACATTGTGCCTCCTGCAGTAGACCAAGATCTGTAGGATCAGGTGGCAGTGGATCCTCCTATTCGAGCACTTCCCCCGGTGGGTACTTGTTCTCTTTCCCTTTCTCCTCTGCATGATTCTTTTAAATCTATGTTAAAGTGTTTAGCCTCAACCTCGTCCTTCCAAGCTTTTATCAAATGAGAAATCAGATTCTAGCAATTTGTCTGCAGCTCTGGATAGTATTAGCACTTCCATTCCATCTCTGTCTCTTACCAAGCTTTCTCTGGCCGAGCCTGATCCTATTTCTCTCCATCTGGCGTCCCTTGATCTTCCCCCTTACAACCTACGTCATTGGGAAAAAATATCTCTTCCACCTTAGGCTATTGAAGGGTTGGGTACTACATTGGACCTCTTGAGACAGCGTAAATCGAGAGGCCATAAGATTGACATATCCAAGGCATAGCTCAAGGCTAAGCTGGATATTGTTGATGGCAAACAGTGATCTTTAGAAGGGGCACTTAGAGCAGCGCAATCCCCTGCCATTATTTCCAAATGATCTTGTTATCTTTCAACTGTCGTGGCTTCGCTAGCAGCCATAAAAAACTAGCAATAAAATCCCTTTTTCTTTCATATAAACCTAATGTCATTATGCTACAATAAACCTTGGGAGCTATGGAGGTTGTGATGCATTCTCTTTGTAAAATGATGCCCGACTGGTCGTTCGTCACAATTGATGTGAAAGGTAGATCAAGAGGTTTGGCTATGGGTATCAATGAAAGTCGACTAAGGTTGATAAACTCTTGGAGCTCCGACTCCATTCTGGGGGTGGATGTCTACTCATCTGAACTCTGTACTGTTTTATCCCTGGTAAATATATCTTGAAAAATATTCAGGATGGCAATCTTATAGACCTCAATTTGATAAAATTATGCCCTGCATGGAGGGATTGAAGAGTTGGGGAGGCTCGAGTGGCAAAGAGATTGGACCGTTTCCTGATTAATTAGCCCTCTTATCTCATATTCCTTCTTTCAGGCAATGGGTGGGGTCTGGCAGGGATTCTAATCATCTTCCAATCCTTTTGGAGCTGAAAGGGTCTAGTAACAAACTTGGTAGCCCCTTCAAGTTTAATTTTGTTTGGTTAAAAAAGCCTTCCTTCACCCAGCTAGTCAAAGAAGTCTGGAGGCATCCAAACAGTTCTCAGGACACTTCTTTGGCTTCAGCCTTCATGGATAATCTCAAAAGATTGAAACAGGAAACAATAAGTTGGGCAAGAGCTAAAAATTTGAGGGATGAAGAGGAATTTAGGCTTATTGGATTGGAGTTGGAATCCCTGGAAAGCCAAGAGATGGATGGGTATGAAACTAAGGAGAAGAGAGAAAGGATCAAGCTTCTAGAGACCAAAAGGAAAAAGATTTTAAATGACTACGAAGAGCTGTGGAGGCTCAAAAGCCGTGCTATTTGGCTTTCAACCGAGGATGAGAACTCAAAGTTTCTCCAAAATTATGGGAAGGGAAGGAAGAATTCAAATCTATTTGAGAAATGGAATGGAGTGGGAGGAGGGTGGCATAGCAAAATCTTTTTCTGATCTGGTAGTATGGGCAAGGACTTTCAAAAATCGTTTTATGGCCTCGAAGGTGGTCTCCATAGCAGAGGTCATCAAAGTGGCACAGTTTTTCCCTAAATATGCCGAGGAGGAAGAAAACAAGATACTTATGACTCTAGTGTCAAAAATTGAACTAGAAGAAATCCTAAAAACGATGTAGAAAGACAAAAGTCCAGGGCCAGATGGCTGGACGGTGGAATTCTTCCAACATTTTTATGAAATGCTTGGTGGTGATCTTGTAGGGGTGGTGGAAGAATCCAGAAATAGGGGTCATATTCATGAGCCCTTCAATACCACCTTTATTTCCCTTATCCCAAAAACTGATGTTCTTGGTTCTTTTGAAGAGTACAGACCAATATCCCTATGTAGTTGTATTTATAAAATTATTGGCAAAGTAATAGCGACCCGGTTAAAGCCAATTTTGTCCAGGAATATTTCAAAGGAACAATTTGGGTTCCTGGATGGCAGACAGATCCATGAGGCTATCGGTGTCGCTCAAGAAACGATGCATAGTATCAAAAGAAGTAGAAGGAAAGGCATGATTGTTAAAATCGATTTGTCAAAATCCTATGACAGAATCAGCAGGTTATACCTTCAGCTCCTTTTGACCCATCTGGGATTTTGCATTGGTTTCATTAATTGGATCATGAGTTGTATAACAAATGTATCTTTTGCAGTTCTTATCAATGGGGTAGTTTCTCCTTTTTTCCACAGTCAAAGGGGGCTTAGACAAGGCTGCTCCTTGTCCCCTCTTCTGTTTCTTCTGGTTGCTGAATGTCTTAGTCAACTGATTTTGGCTGCTAAGAGGAATGGCAGTCTGAAGGGGATTGAAATTGCAACTAATTTGTTCATATCTCACCTACTTTTTGTAGATGATATTCTCCTTTTCAGCAATGGCTCCAGGGAGGATTTACAGCAGTTGAAGTCTTCCCTTAATTTGTTCCTTCATGCAACTGGTGTGTGCATAAATGCTCAGAAATCCTCAATTGTCCATGCGAGTTTTTTTGGGATTGAAGTGGATCGTTTCACCTGGTTTTTCCCCTTTGATTCAAAGCCTATGGGTGGCAATTTCAAATGTCTTGGTTTTCACCTAAAGCCCGATTCTTACAGGAAGCGAGACTGGTTTTGGTTGATTGCAAAAATTGAAAAACGGATTAAATCCTGTAGTTTTAAGTGGTTGTCGAGAGCGGGAAGTTTGGTCCTCATCAAATCGGTTCTCATAACTATCCCAGTTTATCGGATCACATTGACATGGGTGCCTAAAGGTATTCAAACTAAAATTAGGAAACTTTGCAACCAGTTTTTGTGGGCAGGTGCTAAAGAGGATGTGGTTCTTCCCTGGGTTGCGTGGGACAAAATTGCGCGACCTAAAGTTTGGGGAGGATGGGGGATTAAGGAGATCTATTCTTTTTCTATATCTTTGGCGGCAAAATCGGGCTGGTGTTTGCTTTATATGGATAATCTTTGGACTGTTGTGGTTAAAAGGAAGTATATAGACCCAGAACCGTTGAATGACTGGATGAGGAGAGAAAACAAGAAATCAACGAATTCCTCTGTGATTTGGAAGGAAACTATAGACACTTTTAATAGAGTGGAGGTAAGGTTAGCTTAGCATGTTGGCAATGGTGAAAAACTATGTATTGGTCTCGACCCATTGGTTGGTTGTAATGAGGACTGTGCTCTTTCGAGGGAGATACTGGTTTTTCTCAATGGCCGTGGGGTGACTTTTCTAAACCAGATTGAGAAAGCAGTCTCTTCCACCTTTTGGAATCAAGGATGGAAAACTGTTGAGGACTTAAGTTTAGACTCTCATTGCCGTGAAGAATGGCATAGATTTACAGGTGACCTATAGCGCCCAAGTGTTCGACTCAGAGATCATCTGGACTCCATCAAATGGGTTCATGCCCCATCCGACAGTTATTCTCCAAAATATGGATATATATATTTGATGGCTAGGAATGATTGGGGTGTCCAAGAGTGGTGGTGCAATCTTCTTTGGAAATTGAAAAGCCCTACAAAATCAAGACTCTTTTTCTGGTGCATTTTAAAGAACAAAGTCCCCACCTGGGTTAACCTCCTGAAACAAAAAAACAAGGCCCTGATTGTTGTAGTTTATGTAAAAATGTTGAAGAATTTGTCACTCATTTGTTCTTACATTGTCCATTTTCTTCCAAGTTTTGGGTTGATACTTTGTCCCTTCTTGGGATAAGAATGAAGTGGGAAGGAAACAATTGCAAGGAAGCCTGGCAATATTGGAGGAATTCGACTTCCGATGAAAACTTAAGAAACATTCCATTGATCGTCTCTTGGGGAATATGGTTGGCTCATAATAAAGTAATCTTTCAGGATTGCGCAACTTCCCTTACCTGATTGTTGTTGAATGTTCTTTGATCTTTGCTCTTATATCGTCTCATTCAAATCCCCATCCTCAAAGGAATATTAAGGAAGAACTTATCAGGCCTGGCATTCCTTGGGCTTATTTTGATGGAGCTTCTAATGCTGATGATAGATGTGGGGTTGGTTTGGTTATTTTCCTTGATGAGAACAAATTTCTTAAAGCTTCAGTGGGTCTTGGTACAGGCTCCAATAACTATGCAAAGTTACTTTCACTTAAGCTCCTATTGTGTTGGATAAAACAGCTAGGAATTGGTTTTGTTCAAATTTTTGGTGACTCTATGAATGTTATTAATTGGTTCAACTGCTTGCAGAGATGTCAAAATCATATTTTGATTCCAATATTAGAAAAAATCTTACAAATCAAAAGTTCTTATGATCATATATTTGTTTGCCATATAGACAAGGAACGGAACAACACAGCGGACCTCCTTTCTGAGGGTTTACAGCAGATTATGGGCACCTAGAGGATAGTCGAACAGTTTGATGGATCGATCCATGTGTCGGATCAATTGTCTTTTTCTTACTAGACGGGTTCTTGGAGTACAGATACCAAGTTTTTTTTTAATCTCAATTGTTATCTTATGAACTGGTTTTATTTATCTTTATAGTTGTGTATATGGATTTGTAACAAAAATTGTTTTGCTACTTCCTTCAGATGTTCAAATTTTTGTCCTTGGGTTGTTTTCCCCTTATGGGGAGGCCCTGGTTTATTTGGACTGTATCACTGACTCTATGGTTTTTGTTCGAGCGGATTCCTTTGCTTGGTTTTGTATGTCGTGACATATTTACATTTTTCTTGGCAGCCTTATAACCATTGCAAAATGTTTTTTGCATATACTATGTAACTTTTTATTTTGCTAATAAAAAGTTCAATTTTTTCTCGGAAAATTAAAAAACAAAAATAAATTAATTAATTTAAAAAAAAACACACATACAGCAAATAGTTTGTTTGATTAAATTAACAAATAGAAGAAATAACATCAGTCGCTACAATAAGAATTGGGATTCCCGAATTTTCACATAGTGCAGAGTCAGCAACAGCGCAGAGTCTTAAGTGGACAGTGCAGTAGCTAGTAGCAGTCAGAGACTCAAGTGACAAATGAATCATACTAAACACAGTTGATTCAATATTTGGATGTTTCTTCAGTTGTAGAGGTTGCAATTGCAGCAGCAACAAAGTTGCAATGCAGATGCAGTGTTGGCAGTAGTTCAGTAGGGTCAACAGCAGCGCATATCAGAGTTGCGCAATGGTTGGTGGGTAGTGGCAGGCAATCACATTTTCCAAACATCAGTAGCGTGACAGGAGGTGATACAGAGACAAGGTATTGTGGCAGAGTGTGCAGCACTAGAACACATTGCTCACTAAGAGGGAGTGTTAGTTTTTGTAGCATCGGATTTGTTATAGCCACGAAATTCGGAGAAGATGCTAAAATACATGAGATCTCGAAATCCGAGAAATCGTTTCTAGTAAATTCCACCTAGAGATGGATTAAATAGATTATTATTCGTTTTTTAAATATTTCCTAAGTCTAAACTTAGAGAATATGGTTAAGTAATCAGGATTAATTAAGTCAAGGTGAGAATTCTCTAGAAACTTGCACTGATCAATCTAGAAATGATCTGAGCCATCGATTAAGATTTAATCTTGGTTGTTGGAGTCCTAACAGAAAAACATAAGAAGGGGTAGATGTGATGATGGAGATTGCACCAGTGTCACTTGGAGAATTCGATTTTCCAAAGTAGCAATAGTCAGTTGCCGAAGAGTTCGAGCTCCAATGAGGCAACAGAGATAGTGAGGGGCAGGGACAGTGATCCGAAGGAAGTTTTCCAGATCCGAAGAGGCAGCAACAAGAGGGTCGATTTATTCCCAGTGAGCCAGCGTAGAGGACTGCACAGTCAGCTTAAGAGGGCAATTCAATTTGACTGGAGAGAAATTCGTTCTTAGTTCCAGAGGTCGAGCAGAGGGTCCAGAGTGTTGGAGAGGCGTTTTCCTCAACAGACGCAAGCAGAACGACTTCATCAGAGACTGGTTACAGGCCTGACGTCATAAGGTCTGCGCAGAGGCTGACACAGAGGGTCCAGGAGGTTGGGTTTTCTGAAGGGAAGTTGTGTCGGGATTGTTTGAGGAGGAAGGGTAATTCCCTTAGATAATTATCCCAGATTTTCTTCTTGTTTGGATTGCCAGTTGGGCATCCATAGATTGTACTCAGATTTCAGTGTTGCATAATAATAAAAACCCTCACTGTTGCACCGGTTTTTCCAAATACATTTGTCCAAAAATAACGATGTCAATTTTATGTGTGTGTGCTAGTATTATCCCAATTTCTAGCGCTATTTATTTTCCCCAAAATTTTAATTGCGAAGGTTGTGTGTTTATTTCGATGTTTCTGTAGCAATAAACTGAATAATTAATTTATCAGTTAGAAGAAATAATACCAGTTGCTGCAATAGGATTTCAAAATTGAAATTTTCACAATCATGATAATGAAGTGTTATGTACCAAACGGTTTGAGGTTCAAATCCCTCTAATTTACCTGTATCTACGAAGGGGCATACATAGGCACCTAGAAGTTATAGTGCTAGCATTTTGAATCAACCATATGTCACGTGTCATTGGGCATGCAAAATGACCCCAAAGAAAACATCAAAAGCTAATTTAACTCAACCCAACAACAACTCGCATTTTTTTCCATCAACTTGGGAAAAATCACAACTTTAACGATAAATCAGGGATTTTTCAAATCAAAAAAAATTGCCAATAAAATCAACACTCCAAAAAACTAGTGAGTCCCCGATTTTATTGGGACTTTTGCAACACTGCAATTTTCACATTGACAATGTGAGTTTTGCAAAATTAAGCATATCAGAACAAGATGAAGAAAATTCTCGCTTGAAAAACCTTAATCAAAATTTGCAGGAAGAAATTAAAACATTAAAAAATGAGAAACTCGAGTATCAAAACATTAAAGATCAAATTTGTGAATCAAAAAATGAAAAACTTTCATGATTAAAAAATCATAATCAAAATTACTTAAGTAAATTAGGAAGCTTAAGAATGACAAGTAGTTGTTGTAAAACAAAGTACAACAACTGAGCGAAAGGGAAGTACCAAAATTTCGAGATGTGAAAATTCACATTGAAGAAAAAGGAAAAAATGTTGATCTAGATAACATCACAATTCAAAAGGATCCGAATCCAATTGAGGTAAAGACATACTCGGATGTTGCAGTTCAAACAAAAAAAATTCCCAAGTGAAGATCTAGCGATCAAGCAAGCAACATCAGTACGTGAAGTGATTCATATACATGAAGTAGATCAAGAAATCATCACAAGCATGATAAGGGAAAATCAAGTCACGAGAACTCCTTATCAACATCCTAATCACGAGAGTAGGTACATTAACTAGTGAAGGTATCAGCATCAATCAAAAGGAAAACAATTTAACATATCTTCCAAAGAATATTAATGCCAATATTATTAAGTCTCATGATAACAATTCATTGTAGCAAGCCTATAAGCACAATGCTCTGCAAAGGATCGAATTAGGATGGTCAAATCATTTTTCAGTTTGACAATTTTGTTCAGCACTTAGAAGTTCATATCATCTTGTATCATCGCAGATGAGAGTTCCAAGAATTGGGCAAGAAGCAAGGACATTATGAGACAAAAAAAAATATCAAGCCTTTTCATCAAAATGGTTTGAAGACCAACCATTTCTAAAGAGGAATGCAATGTCATGAACATAAATAGCATAAAATAATATCAATAATAAATAATAATTAGTATCAATGAAAGGACATGACTCTATGAAAGGGCACTCTCGCCTAGGTAGACATGCAGGCCCTCATTTGTAATTCTCACCATACCATTCGTACTCATACATTTTATATATATTATTATTTATCTGAATGGATTCTTTTATATTCCAAGCATTTTGGATTAATTAACTCATACGGGCCCTCATTTGTAATTCTCATCATACCATTCATACTCTTATATATATTATTATTTATTTGAATGGATACTTTTATATTCCAAGCATTTTGGATTAATTAACTCATGAATTAAGTTCGGCTATCACAAGGTGATATTGGCATACAAATCTACAATGGGATATCCATTAGGGTCATGAATAGCAAACGACGAAGAAGCTAGAGGGAAGTAACAAACTGCAAGCTAAATGTTCGTAAGGATGGTGCAGACACCTGTAATATGTAACCACATAAGCCTAACAAACTCATCCATGGCTACCAAAGATATCCTACTCTGGAGGGAGTCTTTAATAAAAAAACGCACCTCTGCATGGGCCCCTAATACCACCAAAGCTCATCTCTTGCCTGCATGTTGATAATTGATGGTATCCTGTTCTAACCCAGAAAGGTCGAACAAGGCTCTCATGAGTTTCAGTGGTAGGACATATGACGACCTCAAAGCATCGTACACGAGACCCAATGACGACCAAAAAGACCCATTCTCATTCCAACAACTGATGGTGATGCTTGCACTATGTCCCCTCCCCCATCAAGGTCATCATTTGGAAACCCTAAGATAGGTCTCGCACTGGAAAAGAGTCCCAAATAAAAGCTCTAAGTTTCTAAGTGAATGCCCATTTCCCTACCTTGCATGTTGTTGTTACGAGCTCTCTTTAGCCTTTTAGCTCCTCAACCTATGATCTGGTAAGATCCTCATCGAGGAAGATCTTATTGGGAAGAGAGAATAGCTTACATGTTGCAATTAGGATGATTTCTCTTATACTTGATTAACTGCTTATGATGTATTTTTACTTTTTCTTTCTTATTAGCTTCTTCTCTTATTATTATGTTTGTCCTTATCATCAAACAGCTACCAAAACAAGAACATCAACAATAAACAAGAACACGGGATGTAGGTTGCAAGCCAGGGACAAAAACTCTCCACTTGAGAGGAAAACCCATAAATCTTTTCTCTTCTTGTACATTTTTCAAATGACGAATTCTGAGACCTCTAGACCAAGACCAATACCCTTCCAAGACCAAGCCATACCTTCTTGATGATGTGCTTCTTCTATCCTAGTCAAACCCAGTCAAATCTCTTCTAGTTGCACAACTTCGATCCCCAACTACAGAATTTTGGCCTCCACTGCAAGTCTGAAATTTTCGGCCCCTGCCACAGTTGTTGCTTCCACATGTGTGAGCAATTTTAGGGCTTCCTAGGCTTCCTTTGACCTTCGCTTGGGTTGCTTCTCCTTCTAAGGCTTGTAGGTGACCTTAGAGTCCTTTCTTTGACCTTCTTCCTGCAACTTTCACAACTTCGACCTTGCAGTTGCAAAAACTCTAGCCTTCCTTTCGCATGTGAGAGAGAGAGAGAAATAACCCAAGAAACTCGTCCTTTGTCCTTCTATCCTTCTTCGCTTGCCTTTCTTTTGCTTCTCCTTCGCTTGGATGATGACAAGTGAGTAAGTGTCCATAGGAGGTCGAGTTCCCTCCTATATATAGGCTTCCAAGCAGGACGACATGCCCTAATGAGGCCGGCTTCTTAGCTACCAAGCCAACTTGATCTTGGAGGGTATTTTGACACTTCTAAATACAAAAATAATTCTATTGACATGTTACAATGTGCCCAATGGGGTCTTCTTCATATCACAATGACTCTATTGACTTCTTGACACTAGGACAAACCCTAGAAGCACTCAATGGATGCTTGAACTCTAAATAAAAAGACTTTGAGCATGAAACTTGTCGTATCTCAAGAAACAATCCCTTGGATGTGGTAAGGAATCAGTATTTAAGACATTTTATAAATGTATGTCATAATTACAATATCAAACACCTTTGGAATTTAATTACTTAATACCCTCAATAATCTGATATAATGAAAACCTTCACAATGCCATAAATTGTTGATACTTAAATGAAATGAAAAGAAGGACTGTAAGAGAAACTCAAAATGATATGCTGAGAAACAAAATCTATCACCTTTAAGTTTCAGAGGAAATCATGGAGAGAGAGGAAACTCGAAATAATATGCTGTAAACACAAAATCTATTACTTTAAAGTTTCATCAGGAGTATGTGAAAAGAGAAGAGATGAAGCGAAGGAGCGCAAATTAAGGTGATTTAACTCTTACTCATAGATGTAATTAAGAGACCGGCTACTACATTACTTCACTTCATTCAAAGAGGAATAAACACAGAGCGAAACTGGAAAGACATATCAACATCAACAGGTGCAGGAAACTTGATCTTCTTTCATTAATTTCTCAGAAAATTCAGTACCAAATTAACAGTCATCTAGAGGTCCAAAACTCGGAACCCTTTTTCTTTATTTCTATCTACTTAAATACATCAAAGTAGTTCATAACTGCTGAACTTCTTGAAACTATTCAACTACCTAAACTGTTAAGATTACTTATGCAATCATACAGAAAAAACAAATAAAAACTGGAAATATTGTTCCTTTTGCTCAATCTGATGTTGTTGATGCGTCCTCGCGAAGTGTCGAGGTGTCCTTTTTGGTTATGATGCAGCAGTTGCACAGTTCTGTAACGACGCCTTGGTGCCCGACTTGACCCAGCTGTCATGCTTCGCACAGTGCCACTATACATTCTTCTTCCCGACTCTGCCTATGCCTCTTTATTCATTGGCCGCCCCTTCGCATTACCTTATCGCATACACGCCTGCAACTTTATACACACCCCGCAAACTTGTTGTTTACGAGCCCACACACGACCTAACCAATGAGAAGCAATCGCACTTCGCAACTTATTCGATATTGCACGTCGGCAACTATAACTAATAGCTTAAATGGTAAACAATAATAATGTTGATGTGAGAAACCGCTCTATTTGCGATTTAACCTCCACCGTTGATCTGCGCCCCAATCCAACGGTCCCGCTATACTGTCTCACACCGCCATCTCTCGTTTGTCGCATCACAACCCAAATACTTTACCTTGCGAAGACTTAATGCTAAACTCTAAACCTGCCGATGTGCGATATGCGTTGAATCGCTGTGCCAACACGTGGCTCCTCCCTTTATCGCATCGCAAGTTTCGCTTCTTACCACATCGCAAGTTATTTTGTTTAACTTGCGAAGTCCATAACGCATAAACTAAATAAACGCTGATGCGAAATCGCGCTATGCCGACACGTGTCCACTTCGCAACTTTTCAAACTTAACTTTGCGATACAACCTAATCCGTCCATCTCTCACTTTAATTTTGCGATTTAATCCTTGCTGTCAGATCGCCTCCTTTGGGAGTCTTCTAAAGGTTTTCTGCCTGAACCGTATTCTCTGTTTCTTCGGTTGTCGCCACTCTACAGCTCCATCTTCTCCACGCTACTCCCTACGATAGTTCATTCAATGAACTTGTGCAACTCCATCTTTCTCCACGGTGTTAAAACCCTCCTAAGCTTTATTCTGGTTATCCAATCCTTCGACCTACCTTCACATCTCATCACGAAATGTTAATGTACCAACATATAAATCAAAATTCTTCTTCGACATACAAACTTTTACATTTTCTAACATATATGCTTTTTCGGTGTTTTGAAAAATATTTCAAAGGTAAATGCAAATGAGCCACAACGTCTGGCTCCACCTGGGGATAGTGATTTTTTCCACGGAAGCGCTAAGAACCGCAGATTAGTGCCTTATCCATTGGGCATGGAGTCAAATATTGCTTAGTGACATGTCAAATATTGCTTGGTGACATATGAACAATGAGCAATCTGGTATTTACAATGGTGGAATGATGACTTTTAATGCTGGAAATAATGCTTTAGATACTGCCCATTCATAGGCAGTTGTACTAACTCTCCATCTAGATCCTCCAGAATGAATGTGTCATTTGACCTTGCCTCAGAGATTCTGTATGGAACATACCAGAGAGGATCAAATTTACCATGCTTCCCCTTTTCTTCTCGTCTGGTGTCCCATCTTAGTACCAAATCTCTTGCTTGAAAGAGAACTTCTTTTGCTTTTCTGTCAAATATAGACTTCATCTTTTCCTGATAAGTAATCAAGTTGTCCCTAACTTTGTTTCTGTTTTCACTTGATTCAATTATCTTGTTCAATCTTCTTACCAGAGCATTAGGTTCTCCCTGAGCTTCTTGAAGGAAAGAAATCACTAGTTTGGCCACCTGAGTAGGAAATAGTGCTTGAGTCCCATAAACCAGTTCATAGGGAGACTTCCCAGTAGATCTCCTGGGGGTGACTCGAACTCCCCAGAGGGCGAACTTCAACTTCATATCTCAATCCTTCTGATTCTTAGTGGTTGTCTTCTTCAAGATTCTAACCAATGTCTTATTTGAGGACTTTGCCAATCCGTTCTCTTAGGGATGATATGTTGTGGAATGTGATAAAGTTACATTATATGTTTGACAGAAATTAATGAAATGAGCAGAGTTGAATACCTGAGCATTATCAGTCACAAATTTGACTGGACCTCTGAATCTACTGAAAAAAATTTCCTCCATAAACTTCATCACTACTTGGTCATTCGCCTTCTTAGTGGGTATTGCTTCAACCCATTTTGTAAAGTAATCAGTGGCAGTCATAATCCACTTGAACTGTCCACTTGATGGTGGATTGATCTCTCCAATAAAATCCAATCCCCATTGCCTGAAAGGTTCTTCAATAAATACTGGGATGAGAGGTAACAGAACGAGTTTTCTCTTTTCAGCAAACAACTGACACTTTTGACAACTTTTGACCAGTCTATAAACATCTGCAAACAGGGTTGGCCAATAGAAGCCTAACTTGAGAATTTTATGAGCAATGACCTTCCAGCTATAATGTCCTCCACACAGACTTTCATGATATTGTTTGGTGACTTCAATAGATTCTCCTTCAGTCAAACATAACAGCAAAATACCAGCAGGATCTTTCCAGTATAGCTTTGCTTCTAATGATAACATATGGCTGAGACTTGAGCTTGAGAGCTCTGTATTTTGTTCTATTTAGTGAAGTTGGACAGGAAAAGAAACACAAGTAATGCACAATATCTTTATACCAATCAGAGCACAAAAATTTGTATTGAATACCTGTTTTGGACTTGTTTTGACCTTCTTCATTAACAACTCCATCCACTGGTGCCAACAGATTGATTCCCAAGGCTTGAAAATTTGTTTCTGTCAACAACTTCACTAACCCCTGTCCCTTGACCAACTTGGTGGGTTTGATGTCCAAATCATACTCTTGGATTTTTGCTATCCACTTCCCCCTTTTTCCTTCAACATTTCTTTGGACCAGCACGTCTTTCACAGCAGAATTAGGAACATAAGCAGTTATTTGGGATTGTAACACATAAGTCCTGAAGGATTTCAGTGCTTTGACCAAAGCATCTACTTGTCTCTCCATAATATTGTATTTGAGCTCAGCATCTCTGAGAACTTTACTGAAAAATACAACCGGTTGCTCCTTACTATCTTCATTTTTCTACAACAACACAACGGCAATAATAGTGGGGGATGCAAATGAGAATACCTGAAAGGCCTTTTGATAGTTTGGACTAATCAAAATTGAAGCTTCCTGCAGTGCTTCCTTTATTCTCGCAAATTCTTCTCTTGCTCCCTTGTCCCATTTCACTTATGCATTTTTCTTCAACATATATGTTATACTTCTCACAATCTCAACATAATTGGGCACAAATCTCCTCAGAAAGTCTATTTTTCCCAAGAATCTCTAGATATCTTTCATGCTTCTGGGTAAAGGAATAGTCTGAATGGCTTCCACCCTTGCTGGGTCAATCTTTACTCCTTGTTTAGAAACTATGTGACCCAATAATTTACCTTCTTCTAAGGCAAATAAAGATTGCTTGGGATTTAATGACAGACCAAACTTTCTACACTTTTGAAAAGTTTTTTGCAAATGCTCCAAGTGTTCATCATCTGACCCTGAGAAAACAATTACATCATCCAGATATATAACTACAAACCTGTCAGCAACAAAGGCTATGTCAATGGCCCTCTGAAATGTTGCACCTGCGTTCATAAGGCCAAATGGCATCCTTGCGTACATGAAGGTGCCCCAGGGCGTAGTGAAAGCAGTCTTCTTATGATCTTCTTTTTCTACTACCTGATTATACCCAGAAAATCCGTCAACCATAGACAACCTGTGAGCTCATGTCACCTTCTGTAAGACAATCCATTTTCGGCAAAGAATAATTATCCTTTAGAGATGCTCGGTTCAAGTTCCCAAAGTCTACACACAGTCTTATCTCTCCATTCTTCTTTCTTACAGGGACCAGATTAGAAACCCAGTCTAAATATCTGAGAGGAACTATAATTTTCGCCTGCAACAGTTTCTTCACTTCTTTTTCGATTGGAGCTAACAACAATGGATTGATCTGTCTGAGCTTCTGTCTGTGTGGTTTAAGTCCTTCCTTCAATGGAATCTTATGTTGAATTATGCTTTTGTCATATGTTTTCAGGTCTTCATATGACCAGGCAAACACATCCATATATTTCTTGAAAAGATCAATGTATCTTTCTTTGTAGTTTTTGGGAACACCTTTGAACAATTTCACTATTTTGGGTTCCTGCTGAGTTCCCAAATTACAATCTTCCATCTCTTCTTCTTGATGTGTTTTCTTTGAATCAACAGCAAGATCATTAGCATCAAATAATCTTTCAAGGGGAACCAACCCTTTGGTGAGCACATTATCTTTCAATTGGATAATCTTTTGTTCACCTATTGACTGCTTAAGGTTTCTTATTTCTACTTTCTGCTCTGTTTGTTCTTCCTCTTGGTCTATCTCAGCATCTTCAAAGTTTCCAATCATGGTCAGGAACTAATTTATCTGTTCATCATCATCAAACACCTACCAATGTTTCACATTGTTAGGGATAAAAGGTCTATGTCTAATTTCAATTTCATACCTTAAACTTGGATTTATTGGAGGTTTGAAGGTGCTAGCTGCAACTGCTAAAGAATCAGTGAATCTATTCTCCTCCCTCGAAATATACTGAAGATTGAAGGCTTCAAAATAGTTTTCTATCAGATCCCAAACTTCATTCCTATACGATCTCAATCTCGGATGCTTGGTTTGACAATGATTTTTAATCTGCCTTATTATCAACTTAGAGTCACCAAAAATTGAAATACATTGAACTCCCATCTGTTTAGCAACTCGAAGGCTTGAGATTAAGGCCTCATACTCAACCACATTGTTTGTTGAGTCACATTCTAGTTTAAAAGAGAAAGGCATGAGGTTACCTTATGGTGATATCAGCAAGAATCCAACACCTGTGCCCTCCTTGGAGTAGGCACCATCAAAGTAGCACTTCCAAATCTTCCTTGAGTGCAGCTCATTATTTACAACTACTGAAGAGAGTTGCTTCCCTGTGTCTTCAGCAAATTCTCCATCTTCATGCAGCATGAAACAAGAAAAATCTTCTGTTTCTTGACTATAAATGGGGGAATTTCCTGCAACTTTCTTGGAGGTAGTCTTCACAAACCTTGTTTCCCTGTACAATCTCCTTTCTTCCCCATTAAAAACTGGAATGATAGCATAAGTGAAATCTAATTTTAGCACACCTCCCAACTTTTCTCCCCAAGATCTTGACAGGAGCATTCCAAACCTGGCTGGGATGTCAGCAACCACTACATCCATGACTATACTCTTTCTTGGGATTTGTGCCAACGAAACTGCTACATCTTTAATTAACCCAACACATTTCACCCTTTTGGAATCAAATGAATACAGATCCCTATAAGGTTGGTAATCTGCAAGTTAAGTTCCTTCATAACAGATAATGGCATGAGATTATGGGACGCTCCTGAGTCCAGCATGCAATTATGTAGAGTAAAATCATGAAGCAACAGAGAAATATAGAAGGGTGGAACAGAAGGATCTACTTCTTCTATACGAGGAACAAAGATGAACACTGGATTTTCTTCTTGTAAGTTCACCGTGTCACTTATATCTTCCACCTGTGTGAGATTAATAAATTTTGAAATTTCTTTCTTGTAAGCTGGTATTTTAGCTAATTCTAGAAGAGGTACCTGGGTTTTAACCTTCTCCAACTCTTTTGCCAAACTGAAAGCATGAGTTTGCTTAACGTTCTTTTCAGGTTCTTCTTCACTCTTTCTAGAATTTGTAGCTTGTTCGGGTACAGGAACAACTTTCTTCAAAATATTAGTGTCAGCTGATTTGTTCTGGTTTGTTCTATTAAGTGAATTTACAGGTTGTTTCCCCTTACTAACCTGTTTCACAAGGTCCTTTTGTTGTGGAGTCGCCATTGGAGGAGGAACAGAACCTTGATGTTCACCTTCATTATCCTGCACTCTAGATCTCTTTCTAGACCTTAAATCATACTTTTTATGTAACTAAGCTTACCTAAAATCTGTGAATTGTCTACAGTATTCATCAATTTCATCTTGATCAAAAGATACTTCAGCTTCAGCATATTCTCCCTCACAACCTTCCTCTTCGTCCTCTTCCATTGCATACATAGCAGATACCTGATCCTCAGCCTCCCTTTGGTCATCTTCTCTCGGCTCTGCGGGTGCTGCGTCTATATACAACGGTGCTTGAATCTGGTCTTGATCTCTTCTTTCCCTCTGCAAAATTTGCAGGGGATTTCTTCTGAATTGAGGGTTAAACCCCCCTCGGTTTTGTTGTACTTGTCTTTGGGAGTTTTTATTTTCCAATTCCATCTTGGCTAGATTATTGGTTAGATGCTTCATCACCTTTGTTATATCTTCGATTCTTAGATCTTGTGATGATTCTTCTTTTGCTTTCCCCTTCTCTTGGACTGGTTGTTTCCCTTGCGCTTTTCCAGCTACACTCATATTAGCTTCAATCTCTAGAGCATTTGTCTGTATCTGCTCAAGAGTAGGGGCTCTTCTCTCTCTCAATGTAAAGCTAAAATCAGCTTCAAAAGCCCCAGCAAAAACTGTTAATCAAGGTTGTCATTGATGTCAATATGGCATTGACCGAGATGTCAATATTCTTGAGATGCCTGATTCCAAATCATGATGCCATGACTCTTGGTTGACTAGGATACTATCAATGAAGATGTCAAGTCACGAAGAAGTCAAACCACTAATGAAGGAAGCCCTAAGTACTTGATCTAATGTTGCTCTTGATGATCTAGATCTTAACCAATGATGTCATACACTTGGATGATACTTGATGATGACATATGATGATGTCATACACTTGGATGATACTTGATGAAGTCATACACTTGATGAAGGTTGGAAGACTAGATGATGATGTGGAAGATCTCATTTGATGGTTGGAAGACTATTTTGAAGTTCTCCTAATGATGTTGCACTATGACATATTACTGCACTATTATTGAATATATGATCTATACCTTCATGATGATGTTGGATACTATCATGATGACACTATAATCCTATGATTGATAAGACAAAAAAAGGAGAATCCAATAAGTGGAAAAGGCTTGTTGTCCTATTCACCTCCTACACACAAAGATTTTAGAAGCGGTCACAAAGAAAAATAATTTTGGACAACTTGGAAGCATCCTTTCCAAATGAATCCTACACCATCTTAAAGAGGATTTTTTCCTCTTTCTAACGAGCCCTTACTTGCCCTCAAACTCCCAGTAGTTTGTGAGAAATTGAATTTTTAAGTTGAAAAATATATATATTTTTGCCTAGCCGACTTGTGTATGCTCATACTCCTTCACCCAACCAACGTGTCTATTCATATAACTCCAAAACCAGTATATATAGACGTCTAAAACACTTCACTTGATCAATAATTTTCGGTGAAGAACATAGTTAGGAGGCACAAAACTTACAGGAGGTCGAGAGGACATAAAAGTTTAATGTTTGGGCTAATTTTTGTGTTGGGCTGTCACTCAAAGCTAAATATACATAAGTCAGATCTACATTATTTTCCTCAAGCTCGGATCTAGGTCAATCTTCATTGCAGCAAAACCTGTGACAAAGTCTTGTGAGAGGCAGACTTGTGGAGAGGCTCTAGCAACTGTGACAAGCACCTCGGATCTGCAAGCTAGGAACAACTACATGTGAAAGACCTCATCTTGGAACTGTAACAACTCAGACAGCCACCTGTAGAAGCTAATTTAGAGCTCGGATCACTAGTTGGAGATGTTGAGTTATACTGCAGATTTGTTAGCTCAGATTCATGGGACTCGGATTGCTGTCCTAATACCTGAGACAGTGGTTTCTGGAGCTCTCTTCTTTGGAATTGTTTAGAGGACAGAATTATATCAGTGGTTTGTAAAGCTCTCATCTTTGGAACTGTTTAGAGGACAGAATTATATCAGTGGTTTTGGGCATAATATTTCAGTAGTGATCATCATTTTTGTGAGCCTTCTTGAAGCTATAGCAGAGTCTGCTTTTTTGGTTTTTGAGCTAAATTTGAGAAACTATTTGGAGCATTGTTTTTGAAGACTTTTCTAGTGATTCTTGTAATGACAATTTGAAGAAGGCTTTGATGATAGTCTGAGCAAATCTTGAAGGTTTTCCAGATCAGATCTTGGAGCTTGTGTGAAGCAAACTTAAGGCGGATTTTGAAGTAGTCTTGGAGAGTACCTTGGAGATGACATTAAAAATCCATTGAAAGAAATTAGAAGAATAATAGAAGCTCATCTTGGAATCTTGTAGATCTTGAAGAGCAGTTGGAGCTGATCTTGAGAATACCTTGGAGAGTCATTTAGAAGCCTATTAGAGACCATGATGTCATCATGAGGTGAACTTGGAGAAATTGTTTGGGTACAATGAAGAGTAGTGGTGACACCTTCTAAGAAGAAAAGGTTGTCATTGATAACGTGATGTGTAGATTACAGTGAAGAGTAAGTTGAAGACTGTCAGGGCTCGTTGAAGAAGACATTGGGAGCCGTAAGTATAACCAAATATATCTTGACGAAATGAAGCAGAAGGTTGGAGCCTCATAGAGACAAGGTTGGTGCCTCAGAATTGACAAGGTTGGTGCCTTGGAAGATAGGGTTGGAGCCCTAGAGGATAGGAGTCCTCAAGAGACCAGGTTGGAGCCTGTACCAGATATAGGGTTGGAGCCCTTGAGGTTGGTGCCTCAAAATTGACAAGGTTGGAGCCTTGGAAGTCCAAGTCGGTGCTTGGCAAATACAGGTTGGAGCCTGGGAGATTGAAGATTGGTGTCTTCATCTAGGGTTGGAGCCCTACATATATTGTACTTGATTTATTGTAAAGAAGAAATTAATAAAAGCATTTATTCTTATTGTTAATTTTGTGTTCTAAATATAGGTGATCTAACTGGTAAAATTAACAATTGAAAAGAAATATTGATTCACCCCCCTCTCAGTATTTCCAACAATTGGTTTCAAAGCCAGTACCTTCACTCAAAGCCTAACAGCTTGAAGGTTGATCATTAGAACACAAATGGCAAAGCCAAGGAAGAAAGTCTCCAATCCTTCTAAAGATGTGTCTTCCTCAACCATTGAAATTGAAGTAAATCAATTTGCGAAGGCTCCATTGTTCAACGGAAATTTTGATATGGGTGGCAAGAATGAGGAATTTCTTGAAGACTCAAGGAATTGAAGTTTGGAAATCAGTAATTACTAATGACACGATGGACGAAGAATCCAAGGAGTACAATACAAGAGCAATAAAGGCAATTTTGAATGGGTTACCAAATTTTGTGAAGGGCAATTTTGAAAAATGTTCGTCAGCAAAAGTCATATGGGACAAACTTCATGATCTTCACTCAAAAGGAGTGTTGACAATGATCTCTAGTCAAGAAGATGATGGAAAACAAGAAAGAAGTCTAGAATCCGTCAAGGAAGTTGAAGATAAGAGAGATGACAACAAGGCTAAAGAAGACCTAGAAGATGAAGAGAACAAAGAAGACTTTGAAGAAGATCTCTTGAATAAACTTATGGCTTCCATGGAAGAGATTAACAGTTTGAAAAATGAAAATGAGGAACTTAAGAAAAAAGCGCAAGATGGTAACCAAGACAAGACAAGGAAGGAAGTTGACTTTGTCAAGCTTCAAGTACAAGAAAGAGATGAAGAGCTCGCCAAACTTAAAGAGGAATTTCATCAAAATAAAAGAAAGCATCATGAAGAAGTCATATCTATGACAAATCAATTGGATAAGGCAAAGAAAATGGAAGAAACTTTGTCAAGCCACCTTGAACAAAGACTTAAGAGCTTGAACAATCTTGAAGCAGAGATTGGTCAATACAAGGAAGAGGTCTCCTCTCTTAGATCTCAACTAGAAGAAGCAAGGAAACAAGCGCAAGGAGCTAAGAAGGTGATGGAAACTTTGGTATTCATAGAAGGACAAGTCAATGAAGCAGAAAATGAGAGAAACACCATGATATGCCAACTAGACGAAAAGGATGAAGAAATCTTGAAACTAAAATCAGACATCAATCTTCTCAAGGCCGAAACATGTGAAGCTACAAGAATAAAAGAAGAAATGGAGAGCAGTGTAGCAAAGGAGAATGAAGAAGTCTTCATAATGAAATCAAATATCATCTCCCTTAAAATCGAAGCACATGAAGCAACAAGGATGATGGAAGAAATGAAGAAGCAACTACTTATGAAAGATGAAGATTGTGAAAAGTTGAAAGGAGAAATTGTCTTTCTTGAAAAGGAAGTTGAATTGCTGAATAAAAACTTGAAAAGCTCTCAGGTCTTGGCTATGCAGGTGAATCCTCAAGCAAGAATGATAATGCTTCAAACAACAAAGATGTGAGGAACCTAGAAAGAAATGTTGATGCTCCCAGTTCCAACAAAGGCAAGGAGAAGAATCAAGACAACAACGGAAGAAATTCTACTCTAAGGAAACTTGCATCTGGTGTCAAGAATACAAAAGGCAATGAATATCATCAAAGAATCCCAAGGCAAAAAGAATTCAAGAGTACTTCAAGGAACTCTTCATCTCCCAGGTACCAAAGTATATTTCTTAGATATTGCTATTCTTGTACAAACTTTGGGCACATGGCAAAAGATTGTACGGCATATCACAAAGACAAATATAATGGTCCCTGTCAATCTCCTCAAAACAATTTTGCAAGAAGAAGTCATGATTTCTTATTCATGAACAAGATAGAGTGCTTCAATTGCCATAACATTGGACATATGGCACGTGATTGTAACTTGACTTGGGCCACTGCACAAGCTAGAACCATGCCAGAGAAGAAAGTTACACAAGTATGGAGAAGGAAAAAAGTTGAATCCGGAAGTCTCTTGAACACTCCAGCAAACAACACATGTTGTTGACTAGATGAAGTCATCCTTGATATTCCAAGTATTTGATGGTGAAACCCTGCCAAAAAGAGACCATGCATACAGCTAGGGGGAGTTTGTGATTCTTGAGTATTCTTGCAGAAAGTGATCCGTGAGTGGGCCCTATGAAATCCTTGATGAGTTACACATGGACAATCTTGATAAATCATCTCTCGGAAGTAACTCCATTGAAGAAAAACATGATATTATGATGATGCCTTCTACTTGATCACACAAGGTGAGAAATCCTTCATGAGCTAAAGGAATTTATGCACACAGGGGGAGATGGTACATCACATGAAGAAATACAAACACGTCTATCATGGAACATATTGCTAGAAGAAAGAGCACCATGGCAGGGGGAGTAACATACCTATGAAGGACTACAATACATGAAGAAAAGAAGCAGATTGACAGGGGGAGTATTTGGGCACCCCGTTTGCCATTGATGTCAAAGGGGGAGAGAAATTAGAAGGGCAAGAATATTGCCATCAATGACAAAGGGGGAGATTGTTAATCAAGGTTGTCATTGATGTCAATATGGCATTGACCGAGATGTCAATATTCTTGAGATGCCTGGTTCCAGATCATGATGCCATGACTCTTGGTTGACTAGGATATTATCAATGAAGATGTCAAGTCACGAAGAAGTCAAACCACTAATGAAGGAAGCCCTAAGTACTTGATCTAATGTTGCATGCACTTGATGATCTAGATCTTAACCAATGATGTCATATGATGATGTCATACACTTGGATGATACTTGATGATGACATATGATGATGTCATACACTTGGATGATACTTGATGAAGTCATACACTTGATGAAGGTTGGAAGACTAGATGATGATGTGGAAGATCTCATTTGATGGTTGGAAGACTATTTTGAAGTTCTCCTAATGATGCTGCACTATGACATATTACTGTACTATTATTGAATATATGATCTATACCTTCATGATGATGTTGGATACTATCATGATGACATGGATGTCCTACATGATGACACTATAATCCTATGATTGATAAGACAAACAAAGGAGAATCCAAGAAGTGAAAAAGGCATGATGTCCTATTCACCTCCTGCACACAAAGATTTCAGAAGTAGTCACAAAGAAAAATAATTTTGGACAGCTTGGAGGCATCCTTTCCAAATGAATCCTACGCCATCTTAAAGAGGATTTTTCCCTCTTTCTAACGAGCCCTTACTTGCCCTCAAACTCCCAATAGTTTGTGAGAAATTGAATTTTTAAGTTGAAAAATATATATATATATATTTTTTCCTAGCCGACTTGAGCCAACTTGAGCCAACTTGTGTATGGTCATACTCCTTCACCCAACCGACGTGTCTATTCATATAACTCCAAAACCAGTATATATAGACATCTAAAACACTTCATTTGATCAATAATTTTTGGTGAAGAACATAGTTAGGAGGCACAAAAATTACAGGAGGTCGAGAGGACATAAAAGTTCAATGTTTGGGCTAATTTTTGTGTTGGGCTGTCACTCAAAGCTAAATATACACAAGTCAGATCTGCTTTATTTGCCTCAAGCTCAGATCTAGGTCAATCTTCATTGCAGCAAAACCTGTGACAAAGTCTTGTGAGAGGCAGACTTGTGGAGAGGCTCTAGCAACTGTGACAACCACCTCAGATATGCAAGCTAGGAACAACTACCTGTGAAAGACCTCATCTTGGAACTGTAACAACGCAGACAGCCACCTGTAGAAGCTAATTTAGAGCTCGGATCACTAGTTGGAGATGCTGAGTTATACTGCAGATTTGTTAGCTCAGATTCATGGAACTCGGATTGCTGTCCTAATACCTAAGACAGTGGTTTGTGGAGCTCTCTTCTTTGGAACTGTTTAGAGGACAGAATTATATCAGTGGTTTGTAGAGCTCTCTTCTTTGGAACCGTTTAGAGGACAGAATTATATCAGTGGTTTTGGGCATAATATTTCAGTAGTGATCATCATTTTTGTGAGCCTTCTTGAAGCTATAGCAAAGTCTGGTTTTTTGGTTTTTGAGCTAAATTTGAGAAACTAGTTGGAGCATTGTTTTTGAAGACTTTTCTAGTGCTTCTTGTAATGACAATTTGAAGAAGGCCTTGATGATAGTCTGAGCAAATCTTGAAGTTTTTCCAGATCAGATCTTGGAGCTTGTGTGAAGCAGACTTAAGGTGGATTTTGAAGTAGTCTTGGAGAGTACCTTGGAGATGACATTAAAAATCCATTGAAGGGAATTGGAAGAATAATAGAAGCTCATCTTGGAATCTTGTAGATCTTGAAGAGCAGTTGGAGCTGATCTTGAGAATATCTTGGAGAGTCATTTAGAAGCCTATTAGAGACCATGATGTCATCATGAGGTGAACTTGGAGAAATTGTTTGGGTACAATGAAGAGCAGTGGTGACACCTTCTAAGAAGAAAAGGTTGTCGTTGATGACGTGATGTGTAGATTACAGTGAAGAGTAAGCTGAAGACTGTCAGGGATCATTGAAGAAGACATTGGGAGCCGTAAGTATAATCAAATATATCTTGACGAAATGAAGCAGGAGGTTGGAGCCTCATAGAGACAAGGTTGGTGCCTCAGAATTGACAAGGTTGGTGCCTTGGAAGATAGGGTTGGAGCCCTAGAGAATAGGAGTCCTGAAGAGACCAAGTTGGAGCCTGTACCAGATATAGGGTTGGAGCCCTTGAGGTTGGTGCCTCAGAATTGACAAGGTTGGAGCCTTGGAAGTCCAAGTCGGTGCTTGGCAAATACAGGTGGGAGCCTGGGAGATTGAATATTGGTGTCTTCATCTAGGGTTGGAGCCCTACATATATTGTACTTGATTTATTGTAAAGAAGAAATTAATAAAAGAATTTATTCTTATTGTTCATTTTGTGTTATAAATATAGGTGATCTAACTGGTAAAATTAACAATTGAAAAGAAATACTGATTCACCCCCCTCTCAGTATTTCCAACAAAAACTACCTTTGCTCCTACACGGGGGGGCTTCATCTCTATGGGTAAACTATTGTACAATTTGTTGAATCTTTTTACAAACTCAGAAATGCTTTCATTAGGCCTTCTTTTAATTGCATTAAACTCTGCTAATGAGTAACCATGATCTCTCTTTTCTCACCATCTCCGAGTGAAATGAGTTTCTAACTCTTCCCAATTATTTATTGAACCATTTAGAGACTGCACAAATAGTCTCATCACAACATCAAGATGTTCTACATTTAAATTCTCAGCAAAAAGTGCAAAACAAGGGTAAATATTGTTCTGCAGTTACTTCATCTTCTCCAGTGAAACGAGGAAGTAATTTGAGGTATTCTTGAGGCATGGCATTCATTGGTTGCACAAGATTTAGTGGAGCATATATGTTCAACAAAAAGGCTGGTGCTGCCATATTTACACTTTGGTTAACTGTTCCTTGGGTAGTTGAGGTCGATGAACCTGTTGTGAAAGTGAATGAGGGTGAAGGAAAAACTGATATAGGAGTGGGTTGATGAACAATGGCAGAAGAACAAGCAACTATATTTGGTTGAGCTTGAGTGAAGGTAAAAGAAACAGACTCAAAAGAATGTTCTTCTAACTTAGGTTCTTGAAAATGAATGGGTGTGGAAGGAAAATCTTGCTCCAAGAAGGAGAGTTCCTCGGAAATATCTTCAAACAAAGGGTTATGAGAACTACAGTCAGGAGGAGACAATGTAGGATTAGATATTGAAGGAATTTCAGGTTTCTGAGCCTTTTTAGAAACTAATCTTTCTGGTTCTGGCAAAGTAGGGACTATCTGCTGTGAAGTATCTAACCTCGTGTGAGGCCTTTTGAAAGCCAGAATTTTGAAAATAACAAACACAGCCCAATATTTCCTCATCACTGAACAACCAGAGGAAATAATGTAAAAAACCCAGGGAAAAATAAACTTCGTTTCTTCGTCCCTGGCAACGACACCAGAATATGTTGTATCTCAAGAAACAATCCCTTGGTTGTGGTAAAGAATCAGTGCTTAAGACATTTTATAAATGTATGTCACAATTACGATATCGAATGGCCTCTATTTAACACCTTTGGAATTTAATTACTTAGTACCCTCAATAATCTGATATAATGAAAGCCTTCACAATGGCATAAACTGTTGATACTTGAATGAAATGAAAAGAAGAACTATAAGAGAAACTCAAAATGATATGCTGAGAAACAAAATCTATCACTTTTAAGTTTCAGAGGAAATCATGGAGAGAGAGGAAACTCGAAATAATATGTTGTAAACACAAAATCTATAACTTTAAAGTTTCATCAGGAGTTTGTGAAAAGAGAAGTGATGAAGTGAAGGAGCGCAAATTAAGGTGATTTAACTCTTACTCACAGATGTAATTAAGAGACTGGCTGCTACATTACTTCACTTCATTCAAAAAAGAATAAACACAGAGCGAAACTGGAAAGACATATCAACATTAACAGGTGCAGGAAACTTGATCTTCTTTCATTAATTTCTCAGAAAATTCAGTACCAAATTAACAATCATCCAAAGGTCCAAAATTTGGAACCCTTTTTCTTTATTTCTATCTACTTAAATACATCAAAGTAGTTCATAATTGTTCAACTTCTTGAAACTATTTGACTACCTAAACTGTTAAGATTACTTATGCAATCATACAGAGAAAACAAATAAAAACTGGAAATATTGTTCGTTTTGTTGAATCTGATGTTGTTGATGCATCCTCACGAAGTGTCGAGGTGTCCTTTCTGGTTATGATGTAGCAGCTGCACAGTTCTATAACGACGCCTTGGTGCCCGACTTGACCCAGTTGTCGTGCTTCCCACAGTGCCACTATACATTCTTCTACCTGACTCTGCCTCTGCCTCTTTATTCATTGGTCGCCCCATCACATTACCTTATCGCATACACGGCTGCAACTTTGTGCAAACCCCGCAGACCTGTGGTTTACGAGCCCACACACGACCTGACCAATCAGAAGCAATCGCACTTCGCAACTTATTCGATATCGCACGCCGACAACTATAACAAATAGCTTTAATGGTAAACAATAATAATGTCGATGTGCGAAACCACTCTGTTTGCGATTTAACCTCGACCTTTGATTTGCGCCCCAATCCAACGGTCCCGCTGTACTGTCTCACACCACCATCTCTCGTTCATCGCATCGCAACCAAAATACTTTGCCTTGCGAAGACTTAATGCTAAACTCTAAACCTGCCGATGTGCGATATGCGTTGAATTGTTGTGCCAACACGTGGCTCCTCCCTTTATCGCATCGCAAGTTTCGCTTCTTACCGCATCGCAAGTTATTTTGTTTAACTTGTGAAGTCCTTAACACATAAACTAAATAATCGTCGATGCGAAATTGCGCTATACTGACATGTGTCCACTTCGCAACTTTTCAAACTTAACTTTGTGCTACAACCTGGTCCATCCATCTCTCACTTTAATTCTGCAATTTAATCCTCGTCGTCAGATCGCCTCCTTTGGGAATCTTCTAAAGGTTTTCTGCCTTAACCGATTTCTCTGTTTCTTCGGCTGTCGTTGCTCTACAGCTCCATTTTCTCTACACTACTCCCTACGATAGTTCATTCAATGAACTCGTGCAACTCCATCATTCTCCACGGTGTTAAAAGCCTCTTGAGCTTTATTCTAGTTATCCAATCCTTCGACCTACCTTCACATCTCATCACGAAATGTTAATGTACCAACATATAAATCAAAATTCTTCTTCGACATACAAACTTTTACATTTTCTAACATATATGCTTTTTTGGTGTTTTGAAAAATATTTCAAAGGTAAATGCAAATGAGCCACAACAAAACCCATGCTATAAAAATAACAATAATGATTTTTCTTTCTTTTTACAGTATACAAGAATCAAGAATACATTTCATATTTATGAAGACCGAACCTAGTTACACATTTAAACATTACATTTAGCTCTGAGGCTCAAAATCAATCAGTTGTAGAGAGGAGTCTGACCCAAGCCAAGCTTTATCCAGGGGGACGTCAGGGAGATATAGATTATCCTTGAGAAACAAGGTCCCAACCACCATGGGTTCTGAGGATGGAATAGGTAGAGGGAGCCCCCTCACCTTGAGGTTTAAATCACGTGATTGTCTAGTATGCTCCTCCACTAGCTTAAGCTTGTACTACTTCCTCAATCATTTTCAAAGGAGGGGGGACTTTAACCTGTCTGCTAGCTACCTATGCCCATGAGTTAATATGAGTTTTTGTTTCATGCTGAAATGTAGCATACTAGAATTTGCTCTCCTCCATTTTGTTTTTAAGGTTGAGAAGTTTCGCATGCGAGGCTTCACTAGAAGGGTGGTGGAGGGCACTTTTTATATTGCTTTCCTTTAGCTATGTCTGCAGAGAAATGTTCTTTGCCTCCAATTTTGCTACTCTATTGGTAAGTTCACAAACATCTATCCACAAGGCCAGGTTTGATGACTCCAAGTGTTCCAATCTCATGATCAAGGCTTGAAGAATGTTATTATTTCCCTCCCTCTGCAGGGCCCTATGTATCGAAGTTTTATGTCCTAGCGATTGTCTTGGTGATGTCTTCAGTTCAAGGGTATGCCATCCCATTTGCAACAAATGAGTCTATTCCCACCTATAACAAAGGACACAATTGGATAGCTTGTAATTAGGTCATCAAAATCAATTGATGAGGTGAATCTCCCAAGTGCATTAAAGATGCCCCATGACCCATAACTTGGCTCTATCTATCGACTCATCTCTTTCTAACTCAAGCTCTAGCTTGTCCCTCTCTAAGTCCAACTCAGCTTAGCCCATGCGACACTAAAATCCTAGTTAGGTAGCCTTGTAGATGTGACTTTAAGCAAAAAGGGGGATATGTGGCCTGAAAAGGGTTCAGTTGCGGACAGGGTGGAGGGTTTCCAACGATAAATGTGATTCGAGCGATAATGAACAGGTTGTTGCGACAATAAAGGCACACGTCGCATGTAAGTCGTGTTGAAACTTGTAACTAGGTTTGGTCTTCATTGTAATCATGACATTGTATATTCTTTATAAAGAAAGAAAGAGAAAGAAAGAAAAAATGTATTTTTGGAGTATGGGTTTCATACTCAAGTTTGAGTCAAAAGCATGTTCTTCGTGCTTTTAGTTCTTCTAGGTCTTTTTAGGATAAAGAATAATTTTGGTCATTTGTCATAGTCCCATTTGGACTCATTGTAATGAAGAAAAATATTTGTTTTATCAAGAAAAATCCATGGATAAGCCCAACACCAAGTCGGCCCAAGAGCAAGATCAAGTCGACCTAAAGGAGAGGTATTCGACCCTCAAGAAAGGTTATAAATACAAGGGAGCTCAACCTCATTCGGACACTCATCTCAAGCAAGTTCGATCTACAATAGCGAAGGAGAAGAAGAGTAGTTGGGAGGACGAAGAAGAATAGAAGTTGAAATCTTGTCAAGGAAGTTTTTCTCGTCTCACTAGGGTTTGTGAAGCTGCTAGTTGTAGAAGGACGAATTTTGTAGCAATTGCAGGGGGCTTAAATTATGTTGCAGGGGTCGAAGTTGCAGTAGCAGTGTAGCAGTATCAAAGAGTTGGAAGTTGTCTCAAGGAAGATCTTGTTGGGCACTGTCTTGGAGCTTGGAGGGTTTATTGGCTTGGGTCTTTGGGTCTTGGAAGTCTCTTTTGTAAGCAAATTCTAAAGAAGAAGAGAAGCATTTTTTGGGTTTTCCCTTGGAGGGGTTTTGCCCTGGCTTGGAGCTTCTATCTTGTGTACTCTATCTCTCTGTGATCTTCATTGTTTTGGCAATTGCTTGATGAGCAGATCTAAAGAAGTAATAAAGAACCAAATAACATCACAAGTAATTATCATGATAAGGAAAATAAGTTATAACCTTCAAGTCTCCACATTTTCCAACATGGTAGAGCTAACGTGCAAGAAGGAGATTGAAGATCACATCTTTGTTTGCACTATGGCAAGGGTTTTAAGGCTCTTGGAATCTCGCTACATCTATCAAGAATTGTCTATTGAAGATTATCTCCAAGCTCGCAAAGGAAGTAACAGATGGAAGCTTGTTCTCTGCTTTATCCGACACATTCAAGGACGAGAATGTATGGGTTATTGGCAGTGACGCCTACAAACATATGACAATGCAGTCAACTCCAAACCCTATCCAAGAGAAACTCATCTCACTCTATCGAACTTGGAGACAACAAAATTTTTCCATTGAAAGGCCTTGGATCTACATCATTGGAGCTCGAGTCAAGTTGAAGCATTCACCTCAACAAAATTTTATATGTTCCAGGTTTGAAGAAAAACTTACTTTCTATTTCTTTTCCAGAGGGATAAGGGTGATAAAGTTGCTTTTGTTGATGGCAAGGTTTTGGCTCGGGGTAAGGGCTCTAGTATTAATGAAGCAAGGGTGATTGGGATTCATGAAGGGACATTGTATAGACTCTATACTCCCCTAGCTCAAGTCGTAGTTCACCTAGAAGTGAGTCCTTCCGAACTATGGAATAGAAGGTATGGACACCTTCATTATAAGATATTTCCATCTTTGAGTCAAATGGTCAACGACATCCCCGAAATAAAAGAATATCATGAAGGAATTTGTAAGGGATGTGCTCTAGGCAAGAATGTAAATAAACCATTTGCAAGTAGTGACACCAGATCTAAGGAAATTTTAGATCTCATACGCTCGGATGTATGTGGACCTATGGCAATAAAGTCTCTTAGTGGGCATTAGTATTATGTAACCTTCATTGATGATTACTCAAGGAAGACTTGGTTATACCTTCTCAAGAACAAGGATGAGGTATTCGAAAAGTTTCAGGAGTTCAAGAATGAAGTGGAAAACCTTGCTGAGAGAAAGATCAAAATTATGAGGTATTCGAAAAGTTTCAGGAGTTCAAGAGTGAAGTGGAAAACCTAACTGAGAGAAAGATCAAAATTCTAAGGTCAAACAATGGTGGAGAATACACCTCCAAAGAGTTAATAGCTTTCTGCAAGGAAGCAGAAATTAAGAGGGAGCTCATTGTTCCCTATAATCCTAAACAGAATGGTGTGGCAGAAAGGAAGAATCATACTATTGAAGAATGTCTCAAGGTTATGCTACATGATCAAGATCTCCCTCAATTCCTATGGGGAGAGGCATGCATGACATCTATCTACTTATAGAATCGAAGTCCTCACAAGATTCTTAACAACATGACTTTGGAAGAAGCATTTACAGGAAAGAAGCCAAGTGTGTATCATCTTCAGATATTTGGGTGTCTTGTGTATATTCATATAGCCAAAGACAAGAGAAAGAATCTAGATCCAACCAGTCTAAAGGGAATCTTTGGAAACTATATCAAGGAGGATCATTGAATTGAAGTAAGCAAGGATGTCATCTTTGATGAAAGCATAGCCTAAAAGAAATCAAGGGATGTTCTGGTTGACTCTGATGAATAAGAGATACCTATCTTTGACGATATCTCTAGGGAGAATGATGGTCAAGAACCAAGACCTGCTCAAGATGTTGTAGATCCTTGTGAGCTTATACAAGAAGTAATTGTTCCAGAAAATCGGAAGAGGCTTGTTTGGCTAAAAACTACTCTTCAAGAGGCAGAAGAGCATAAAGCATCAGGGACATCCAGGGAAAGTAAGAGACTGAAGAGGTATTATGGGTATGCTGCATACATGAAAAAATTTATTGAAGCAGAACCTTCCTCCTATGAAGATGCAGCTAAACATCAAGAATGGAGGAATGATATGCAGGAAGAATACCAGCCCATAATCAAGAATTATGTATGGGAAAGTTTACCTAGGCCAAGTGACAAGTCTACAATCACTTAAAAGTGGATTTACAAAATAAAGCAAGTTGCAGATGGAAGCACAAACAAATACAAAGCAAGGTTTGTAGCAAGAGGCTTCTCGCAAAAGGAAGGAACTGATTATGCGAAAACCTTTCCTTCCACAGTTAGGTATACAACAATAAGATCGCTTGCTTCGTTGGTTGCTACTATGGGATGGAACATCCATCAAATGGATGTCAAAACAACTTTCCCGAATGGTACCATTGATGAGGAGGTTTACATTGAGCAACCTCAAGGATTTGAAATAAATCAGCAGGAGACTCATGTCTACAAATTGAAGAAATCTCTATATGGCTTAAAGCAAGAACCTAGGGCTTGGTATGCAAGGATGGATGCATATCTATTGAGATTTGGTTTTACCAAGAGTACTACAGATCTTAACCTATATATCAAGGTGGTCTGGGATGAGTCAGTTATCATACTCTTGTATGTGGATGATCTACTAGTTACAGGTGTAGAGCATTGGATTCAAGAATGCAAGAATCAGTTAGCAGCAACATTCGATATGAAGGATCTTGGGATTATGCACTATTATTTGGGACTAAAGGTATGGCAGAGGCTAGGAGAGATATATCTTGGTCAAGGTAAGTATGTTATCAAGATGCTTCAAAGGTATGGCACGATGGATTGCAAGCCTATGATGACTCCTCTGATTACCAATTTAAAGAAATTGAGGAGTTCAGAATCTAGTCCGGTGGATCCTACTTGCTATAGACAATTGATTGGGTCTTTGATGTATCTAGTAAATACTGGACCAGACATTTGTTTGGCAATAAATGTCCTAAGTCAGTTTTAGATGGAGCCAAAACATGATCATTGGATTGCATCCAAGCATATCCTAAGGTGTTTATGTGGAACTATATATCACTGCCTCCAATACACTGGTAATGAAGTCCAATTCGTGGGATATATAGATTCATATTGGGGAGGCAACGAGACAGACGAAAAAAGCACAATACGTGGATGCTTCAACCTAGGATCTTCCATGGTCTCATGGATGAGCAGAAAGCAGGATACAGTTGCTTTGAGTAGTGCTGAAGTTGAATATGTTGTTGCAAGCGAGGCTTGTCAAGAAGCAGTTTGGCTCAAGAAGTTACTATCAGACTTGTTTGAAGGACAGCTTAGCCCTACATGGATACATTGTGATAATCAAAATTGCATAAGATTGACAGACGACCTGGTGTTTCATGCGAAGACAAAGCGTATAAACAACAAGTACCACTACATCAAAAGCTTGGTACAACATGAGGTTGTGGAGCCGCACTATCTACCTACAGATGAACAGGTAGCAAACATACTGACTAAAGCATTACCAAACAAGAAGCTTGAGTACCTGAGAGGTAAACTTGGATTGGTGGATATCTCTTCCCTGATTGAGAGGGAGTGATATCAAATAGTTGTTGTCTTTATGGGTTAGGCACTAGACTAGGACTAGCAGTCGTAAGTCTTAGTGAAGGCCATAAAGAAGGAATGGAGTCAGAAGGATTGGATAAGCATCTAGATTGGAACTTCCTATGGATGGTAGAATACAGGGAAAGAAGATGTTGACGAATGCTCTTTGAGGATGAGGTAGGGCATCCAAGATAAGAATAGTCGAAGAGGACCAATATTCTTTGAGGATCCAGGTTTGGGAATCCAAGATAAGAATAGTCCTAAAAGAACATACCTTGTAGACATCTGGATGGGGTATGTGCCTTGAGAAGTGGTGTGGCAGCCCATGTAAAGCCTCCCAACATAATGCTCATAATTAAAGATGAGCTTGTCCAGTTAAGGCCTTCAGGGACAGTGTTGGTTATGATAAAGATGCTTGACAAAGAGATGGCTTATCAATCTGACTCTTCTTATGAGAATGCTTCAAGATTGAGATTCCTTGTACCATGAATACCTCCCTAGTTAAGAAAGAGTGTTGAAAATTGTAACTAGGTTTGGTCTTCATTGTAATCATGACATTGTATATTCTTTATAAAGAAAGAAAGAAAAAGGAAAAGAAATTATATTCTATTTATGGAGTATGGGTTTCATACTCAAGTTTGAGTCAAAAGCATGTTCTTCGTGCTTTTAGGTCTTCTAGGTCTTTATAGGATAAAGAATAATATTGGTCATGTGTAATACTCCCATTTGGACTCATTGTAATGAAGAAAAATGCTTATTTTATCAAGAAAAAGCCATGGATAAGCCCAAGAACCAAGTTGGCCCAAGAGCAAGATCAAGTCGGACCTAAAGGAGGGGTATTCGACCCTCAAGAAAGGTTATAAATACAGGCAGCTCAACCTCATTTGGACGCTCATCTCAAGCAAGTTCGATCTGCAACGAAGGAGAAGAAGAGTAGATGGGAGGACGAAGAAGAAGAACAAAAGTCAAAATCTTGTCAATGAAGTTTTTCTCTTGTCTCGCTAGGGTTTGTGAAGTTGCCAGTTGTAGAAGGATGAAATATTGTAGCAATTACAGGGGGCCAAAATTGCAGGGTCGAAATTCTGTTGCGGGGGTCGAAGTTACAGTAGTAGTGTAGCAGTATCGACGTGTTGGAAGTTGTCTCAAGGAAGATCTTGTTGGGGGTTGGATTCTGGGTCTTTGGGTCTTGGAAGTCTCTTTTGTAAGCAAATTCTAAAGAAGAAGAGAAGCATTTTACGGGTTTTCCCCTTGAAAGGGTTTTTCCCTAGCTTGGAGCCTATATCGTGTGTACTTTGTCTCTCTATGATCCTCATTGTTTTGGTAATTGCTTGATGAACGGTTCTAAAGAAGTAATGAAGAATCAAATAACATCACAAGTAATTGTCATGATAAGGAAAATAAGTTCTAATGTACAAGTCTCAATATTTTCCGACAAGTCGCGAACGGGAGGCCACGCACAGGTAGTTTAGTGGCAACGAAGGTTCGACATGAAATGGGTTGGGATCACTAAGAGTAGAGTTGGGCCAGGGTCAAGCAGGCTCAAGGACACAACAAGGAGAGACAGATCAGGGTTGAGTTGGGTGCAAGTCGCGACTGCCAGCAAAGAGCAGAGTTGGGTGCAAGTCACTAAGACCATAGCTGGGTCGAGGTTGAGAAATCTGCAGACCACATACTCTCTAGGCTCAACCCAAATCTTGTTCAGAAGTGTTCCCAAGATTGCCAGAAGTGCACCTAAGCTATCAAAGACTATCTGAGGTACAATCTAATAGTTTCTTGGTGCTCCAAGAAGCAGTAGGTTATAGGTCCCTTGCACAAAAGACGAATAAGCTAGCAATGTTTTTGTCAATAAGCAATTTTCCTAGATGCAAGCAATCTTTGACCAATTGGGTCTTCCATGAGAAACTTCCACCTCTATTTTGAGACAATCTTATGACATGACTAATCAAGGCCTCCCACAGTATGCCTGGGTGTAGAAGTTTGGCAAACAGATAGCTACATTTTTGTCTCACAAACAAAATAAGATAGATTGCAAAATCTTGTTTACCCCTACAAAGAAAGGGCAGAAGCTTTCAACCGAGACTAAATCTAAGCAAGCTA
The DNA here is from genome assembly GCA_034641835.2 of Pinus albicaulis. Classification (NCBI taxonomy): domain Eukaryota; kingdom Viridiplantae; phylum Streptophyta; class Pinopsida; order Pinales; family Pinaceae; genus Pinus; species Pinus albicaulis. Next base: position 611,402,949 of record CM076584.1, on the reverse strand, counting down.
ATGAGTCAATCTACAAGGAACTAGTGGGAAGCTTAATATGGATTGTAGCCACTAGGCCTGATTTGAGCTACGTTGTGAGCTTCATCTACAAATTTATGAAAATGCAGAAAATAGAACATTGCACCGCAATAAATTTGGTGTTCTGATATGTGAAAGGGACACTTGACTTTGGCATTGCATAGAGCAAAAGCAAAGACAAATTGTGAGGGTATACACATTCAAATTCGACAAGTTCTGTGGATGACAAAAAATCCACCACTAGACATGTTTTCAACCTTGGCATAGGTGCAATCAAATGGGCCATCAACAAGCAGCATGCAGTAGCCCTTTCATTAGACAGCTCGTAGATGATGGATCTATTGAGCTAGAGTATTCTCCAATAAAGGACCAAACTGCAAACATTTTTACTAAGTCTAAAGTCCCTGACAACTATGTAATTTACAGATAAGCTTGGTGTAGTTATTAGGGAGGGTATTAAAGTTACTGTCAAAATAACAATGGTAAATGGATATTATACATAGGCATTAATAAAGTAATTTTGACTTATGTTGTATTGTGATTTTATGTTTTATTTCACTTTAGTGTGTATCTTGGTCTATATCCCACATTCATAAAGTGGATTGACTTGACTCTTGATTTGGGGTAGCATTGGATGTGATTTAAGTCTCAAATTTTGTGGAGAGGCTTAGACACATGTACTCTAAATAACCCAGAAAGCATTTGGTGAAATTCCACTCGGATTGTATTCTATAGAAATAATTAATTATTTTTAAAGGGACCCTAAGTCAAAACTTAGGAAAATAAAATAATTAAAGTGCATTAATAGAAAATGAGTGAGAATGATCTAGAATACATGGATCAAGTCAAAAGTTAATCTTAGTCGTTGATTAAAGATATAATCTGGGTCGTTGAAGTTTCAACGAGAAGATTATAAGGACTTGAAGGGTCATTTAGAAAATACATTCGTGGAGACATAGAGAATATAGAGATCGAATTCTTCTGACGGAGTAGTGCTCGGATGAAGATCAGATCTAAGTGATTCTTCATTGTAGTGAGGGGTAGTAGTTCCGGTTGGAAGGTTTCCTGAGTCGGAGAGTACACAACAGCAGAGACAGAGAGAGCCACAACATCAACGCAAATCCAGTGACGCGGTGCTTACGCAATCACTGCGCAGAGCCATAGGGAAAGATGTTTTCTTGCTGAGGAGACAGTGCAGAGCTAGTGTCAGACCCCGGAGAGATTTTCCGAAGGCTCAATCTCTAGCCAACAGTGAGACTAGCACAGAGGCAGAAGAGCAATCAATTTGTGACGCAGTCACTACGCGGAGTGACGTAGTGACTGGGCAGAGGCAACGCAAGTCAGTCCAGCCTTGGTGCAGATCAGTGCTAATTCCCCGTGGAGGAGTGAGGTTTGTCTCACGATATCTCTTTTGTCAGTTTCTCTATATGATTTGACAGTCTCATCAATCATATATTTGTACTCAGAATTTACTACATAATAACATAAACCCTCAGATTTGCTGCACCGATTTTCCCACATTGGGTTTTTCCAGGGACATTAGTCCAAAAATAATTGTGTCGGATGGTTGTTTAATCTATGTCTGTTCAGATTTGTTTCCGCACTTGTATTTCTTCCGCAATTTAGTTGTGTAGGCTGTAGTGAATGGATTTCGATATTTGCTTGTAGAAAACAGTAAATAGTTTGTTAAAGTAAAATAACAAATAGAAGATTTTCCATCAATTGTTGCAGTAGGATTCCGTGTAACACGAATTTTCACATGGTATCAGAGCTTGTTTAAGCTGATGCAGGCGAGACAAACAAGGGATCTAGCAGATCCGGCGTTGAAGCAACAGCTGGGGATCTGCGTAAACAGCAAATCGATTTCCCAGAGAAGTGCACAATCCAAGCCAGGAGGGCCAAATCAGCAAGGAAAATATCTCTCAAAGTGAGCCGACAGTGAGGTAGGAATGTTCCAATTTGTTGTTTGTTTGAAGCAGAGGGTACAGCGCAACAGATCAGCAACTAGAGGGACACAGTTGACTGCGCAGCAATGATTGCTGGTGCGGAGCGTCTAGAAGCATAGATGAAACACAAATTTGGGGATTTTCTGACCTCAGTGAGCTTCTTGCCCAAGAAACTCAAATTCATCGTGCAGTAGTAGCAGTTTTTGTGGCTTGCTCCTCAAGGAGTGCGTAAAGCCAACTGCGCAGAGTGTGAGAGGCAGTAGATCGACAGCAATTGGGTGAGATGGCCACCAACGGATTGTGTGACCAGGACTGGTTGGAGGGTGTCTCCAACTATGTAATATGGAAGGTAAGGATCTCCTTCCTTCTAGATGAGCATGACCTCAAGCACTTTATCGATAATGCTCAGGCTGAATTGGTCGATGCAACACCATTATAGGCCTTCAAGAAGAATATGGCCAAAGCTAAGTGGTTGATCTTCAATGGAGTGAGGGATCATATTATTTCACACATCTCAACCAAAGGAACAGCTAAGGAGATGTGGAATGCATTGGCAACGCTGTATGAGGGGTCTTCCAAGAAGCAAAAGATGTTTCTGGAGGAGAAAATGCAGACCACCAGGATGCAGAAGGGAGAACGCATTGACCCATTCCTGCCTAGACTTCAAGAAAACGAAAATCATTTGGCAATCGTAGGAGCAGCTCCTAAGGCCACAGAGATGGTCAGATTTGCCCTCAACTCAGTGTCCGAGGATTACCAAGTTTTCGTCCAGAGTATCCTGGGCAGAGAAAACTTCCCGGACTGGGAGCAAATGTGGGCAGCTCTTCAGCAAGAAGAGATGCAGAGAGACTTACTCAAGTGTCAACTTGAGGGCGCCAACAGCAACGGTTCGAAGATCAAGAAGGAGGAGGAAGAGAATGTGGCCCTTGCATCAAAGGGGCAGCAAGAGTAACGCAGGAGGAAGAAGAATCTGTCAATTCCGATGTGGCGAGATGGGGAATTACGACACACAGTGTCTTCTCAAGAAGAGGGACAAGGATGATAAACATGATCCTCAGGTTGAAGCAGCGAAGATAGAGGAGGAGGAGCTTACTATGATTGCTCATATACCTCGAGGAGGGAGGTGGGCTGATTTGGAGTTGTAGACCCAGAGATCTACAAGATGGGCAGGATCCTTGAGGAGTCCACCTCTCGGATCATCACCTTGCTACGGGAGCCCAAAACAGCAGTAGCAGAATGGAATAGTGTCAGTTGGTACAGAGGAGTCTTGTGGTTAGCAACGCCAGAGTCTGAGCAGTGAAGAGCAGTGTTGCAGCAACGCAAAGGGACACAGTACAGAGCAAGAGCAGCGTAGCAGCTTCAGAGAGGCAGCACAGAGGCTAGCAACAGTCAGACCTTTATCACCGAGATGCAGTATACTTGTCCAATTTTGGATGTTTTTCAGTTGCAGAAAGCAACTATGATGCAGTGCAGTAGTAGTTGGCAGTGGCAAAGTCAGTAGCAGCATCGATTCAGAATTCAGAGGGAGTTGCAGTAAAGATGCAGTGTTGACAGTGGCAGTGTCGGCAATAGTACAGATGCAGCATTTGCGCAGAGTTTGATGGACAGAGTGTCAGACATCAGCAGCCAAGAGGGAGATGCTTCAAAGTCAAAACAGTATGCAGCAAGGCATATTGTTAGAGCACATTCCTCACTAAGAGGGAGTGTTGATTTGGGTAGCATCGGATGTGCTCTAAGTCTCAAATTTTGTGGAGAGGCTTAGACACATGTATTCTAAATAACCCAAAAAGCGTTTGGTGAAATTCCACTCTGATTGTATTCTATAGAAATAATTAACTATTTTTAAAGGGACCCTAAGTCAAAACTTAGGAAAATAAAATAATTATTGTGTATTAATAGAATATGGGTGAGCACTGAGAATGATCTACAATACATGGATCAACTCAAAAGTTAATCTTTTTCGTTGATTAGAGATCTAATCTGGGTCATTGAAGTTTCAACGAGAAGATTATAAGGAGGACTTGAAGGGTAATTTAGAAAATACATTCGTGGAGACACAGAGAATCTAGAGATCGAATTCTTCTAAAGAAGTAATGCTCGAACGAAGATCAGATCTAAGTGATTCTTCATTGCAGTGAGGGGCAGTAGTTCCGGTTGGAAGGTTTCCTCAGCCGGAGAGTACACAGCAGCAGAGACAAAGAGAGCCACAACATTAGTGCAGAGCCAGTGACGCAATGCTTACGCAGTCACTGCGCAGAGCCAAAGGGAAAGACGTTTTCCTGCTGAGGAGACAGCGCAGAGCCAGTGTCATACCCCGGAGAGATTTTCCGGAGGCTCGGTCTCCAGCTAGCAGAGAGACCAGCGCAGAGGCAGAAGGGCAAAAGAGTTGTGACACAGTCACTGTGCAGAGGCAGCGCAGGGCAGTCCAGCCTTGGTGCAATTAAGTGTCAGTTTCCTGTGGAGGACTGAGGTTTGTCTCACGAGATCTCTTCTGTCAGTTTCTCTATATGATTTGACAGTCTCGTCAATCATAGATTTGTACTCAGAATTTACTGCATAATAACATAAACCCTTAGATCTGATGCACTGTTTTTCCCACATTGGGTTTTTCCGAGGACATTAGTCCAAAAATAATTGTGTCAGATGGTTGTGTGATCTATGTGTGTTCAGATTTGTTTCCGCACTTGTATTTCTTCCGCAGTTTAGTTGTGTAGGTTGTAGTGAATGGATTTCGATATTTGTTTGTAGAAAACAGTAAATGATTTGTTAAAGTAAAATAATAAATAGAATATTTTCCATCCGTTGCTGCAGAAGGATTATGTGTAACACGAATTTTCACATTGACTAGTATGTAGCTTTTTATAGGAAGGCTTTCACTTTTCATTTTAATCAATAAAATACAGGGAACTCTCTCAAGCTATCTTGGTATTTTTTATGTGTTCTATTTTCATGTTATCATAATACCTTGATCTGAATGAACCTGTTATAGAACAATTAAATCACTATTAACCAAAAGATAAATTCTACTTTGTTCAGACTTTAGTGCCACAAATACTAAAGGATGTCTTTCACTCTCAAAAGAAGAAATGTAAGGGATGAACATTGAACAATGACCAATAATAATTCTGAAACCTGAGAAGATGAACCTATGACGCATTGGTTGACCATTGGAGCATGGACTTGTAGTGAGGAATACATGCCCTAGCACACTTCCATCGAAGGGGACTGAAACTAAAACATGGAACTCTGAAAAATCAAAATGTCAATGATTTGATGTTTTAATTGATGAGCAAGAAGTGTATGCACGTGGGCATAGAACAGTACCTTCCCATCTGATTGAAATGACTTCTACTTTTATTGTCAATTTGCTAACCATCTATAACATTGAAATGTTTTATTACAGTATCATTCTGCAAATTAGGGAATGCTTCCATTGTTGAAAAGTGTAACTAGGACCGGTCTTCATATTGACTATGTAATTATGAATTTATGTAGAGAAGAAGACAAAGATAATAAAATGTATTTTTTGTACTTGCTTCATGGGTTTCATGAGCAAGATTTTATTATAGGTCAATAGACTTCTTCTTGATGTCTATTAGGGATTGTCTTTTGTTTAGAAGTGTAATTAAGAGTCATGAATATGAAGTGTCTAGTCTGAAGAATGTACTCCAAGAGCTTGTGGTAGAATAGCTCATAACAAGCCCTCAAGACTGCCTACATTCAACGTTGAAGATAAGCTTATTTTACAGTGAGGAAGTCAGCCTATTTGCATGTGAAATTTTCAGATCTGAAAATTATTACTACGATGATTGGTTTATTTCTCCTACTTATGAGATAAGTTATTTACAGATGCTTCAGTAAATTCTGAAATAAACACATTTACAGTACTTCACTCTAATCCAAAGCATAAGATCGGAAATTACACAAGTAGCACAATAGAAACAACCATATGAACACAGTTTTTTTTTTAACAATAGTCCCCGGAAAAACCCAATGTGGGAAAACCGGTGCAGCCGATGAGGGTTCTATATTTATCTTCAGTAATGAAAAGTTCATTTACAAGAGTCCTGATGAGCAAAGTAAAATTAGCATACACCTGGATGGATTTTCTAGAACCTTCAGAAGTGTTTCTGACCCTCGGGGTGATCTCCTACACCCTCTACGCCATCCAGCGTGTGACCTCTGCGTAGTCCCTCTCTAGACTGTGTAACTCTGCGTGGAGGGGTTCTTGCTGTCGATCAGCACACCCTTCCCTTCACCCTCTTGCCTTTTGCTTCTCCGTTAACTGAATCCTCCCTCTTCCTTTTGCTTTTGCAATCCTGCCTCTACAGACTCACCCACTGAAATCGAATTCTCTTGCTTCATAATCGATTTCCTTCTATTACTGAGAATGTCCTCATCTTGATTTCCAAATGACCCTCAAGCCTCTTCTTATAGTCTTCTCGTTGATGAAACAATGGCCGATATTATATCGTTAATCAATGGCTCAGATTAAAAGATGACTTAATCTTCGTTTTCTAGAAGATTCACACTCTGCTTTATTAATACCCTTTAATGATTTAATTTCCCTAAGTTTAGACTTAGAGTCTACATTAAAATAATTAATTATTTTAATAAAGCAAGATCCGAGAGGAATTTCCACAAAGGATTTCTGGGTTCTCTGGATAACTGTTGTCCAAGCCTCTCCACCAAATTTGAGACTTGGAACACTTCCCGATGCCATAAAATCAACACTCCCTCTTAGCGAGGAAAGTGTTCAAGCAAGATACCACTGTACTGCTCTGACTCTAGAACATCTGTTGCACTGATGATGTCCTGGCTGCTACCCCTCATCTCTGCGCTGCTGCCCTCTGTACTGCTGCCTGTGACACTGTCTCTGCCACTGCCTCATTTGTACTGTAGCTCCCTTTGTTTCTATAGACCACCCGTTCCTCTAATGGAAGGGGTTCTCGACCATCCCCATCTTCTCTCTAAAGTAAGTGAACTTAATCTTACTCAAAGCCTTGGTGACGATATCTGCCACCTTGATCCAGGTGGCTCCAGAGACACACACAGGACAAAGAAGGCTTATGGAAGCCCAAAAATCAAAGTTTTTGGATTGCTCTCAAACCAGGTTCAAATTGAAGATCTCGTCATCCTAATCGCAACGGTGCAAACGATTCATCAAACCGAGCTCGTATGCAAAAGTTAGAGGCAGTCAAAGTTTTGGGTTGACTTGGTGACTCGGCAGGCTTAAGGAAGGCACAATTTCTCACTTTTCCGGCCACCGGATTCTGGGCAAAATTGTGGGGTCGTTAATTTGACTCCTTCGGTCAAATTAACGATTTTTCAAAAAGGCCTAGTTTGTTTTAATAAACCAAAAAAATTATTTAAAAAAGGGGTGGCAAGCCACCACCCCCACCACCCCACCCACACAAATCTACGTATATATTAAAAACAAAGTTTGTTGGGGGGCGGGTGGTCAACCCCGCCACCCCCGCAGTGTTCCAACATATCATACAATGGGCCATGGTTGGGTCGGGCCGCGTGGAGGCAAACCCGCCCACCACTCCAACCAACACTATGTTAAAACATATACAACATGTTTCCGTCGAGGTTTGGGGTCGGGTCGGGCCGCGTGGAGTAGACCCGCCCACCCGCCTTTGCACTATTTTAAATGCGATTTAACCAAAAAAATAGAGGGGCGGGATTTGATCCCCCGACCCCTCTCCTAATGCGGATCATAACCAATGCACCAAACGGCGAGTGTTGTAGAATCCGCCTGATTTTTTATTTAAACTCAGTTTTCACTAGTGCGGAGGCGAAGGCGAGCAGAAGCGCGCACACGGATCGAGGCAGTGAATTTTTTATTATAGGTGGAACCATGAGCAAGCCCAGAAACAAGGAGCGGAACCATGATCCTTGAAATTTTCCCAGGAAGGTAATTTTTCTCCATGTCGGAATATAGTCAAGTTTACAGTTATTTTTCACGGTTTTTTGCAGGGAACGCAATGGAGAGGTCGGATTCGCCTTTTGAGTTGTAGATTTCCAGTCCACCCATGGAGCAGCATCTTTGAGGAATGTAGGGGGGAATCTAAAAGATTCATTTTCGCCCCAGGTTTTCACTTTGTCAGAATTCAGAAATTTGCCAGTCAACTTTGCACTATTTGACGACACGAATCTGATGGTGTGTTCAGATTTTCCATCTGAGCTTTATATTTTTCGGCCACTTTTGAAAGTGGAGTTGTAGGTGTCAGCATTCAATGAGTGAGCAATCGATTTCACACCTTTCGACGCCACGATTGTGATGGTGATTTCAAATCCAGCAGTAGAGAAGCTCATTATTCAGTCATCTTTAGTGTGAGGTATATGATGCGTTGAATTCATATACTTCTTTGTCTCTGAGATGCATTGTGTTGTACAGATCCCTATTGATGTTTGATGTGGGATCTTGGTTTGTTCTTGATGTGAGATGTACTTTCTATCATGGATTTGTATTATGTCTGAGATCCCTTTGATGCCATGTTGGCGAGATACTCATTGTCACATGTATGTTGTTTGAGATCCCTTTGTTTGCCATGTTGGCAGGATACTCATAGTCATTATGTGTGAGTTATTGTCATACTAATAGGAGTCCTTGTTGTGAATGAGAGTTCCTATAGTGGAACATCTCGTAGAGAGGTCTAGCCACTCCTGCATGAGGACATTTTCCTTGTACGACAGATAAAACACCATCCATGTACATCTTCACTCCTTACAGCACTTAATGCAGCGGCCTACACCATCTTGACACCAAGGCCCAGAGACGTAGTCCCTCCTGGACGAACTCCGTTATCAATGTCTTATGTTGCTTATGCTTGTTATGTTCCTCTTTTTTCCAGCTTGCTGATGTTCATTTATGTTCATTAACACTTTAATTAAACGCAATTCTAACATATCAGCCGAAGTAATAGATCTAAGTTAAGGGTATCAGGAATTTACCCGGATCACACCTGTTCCCTTATAGGAGTGTACCTCAACTGCACTGCTCCATGTTGGACATAGTCCCTGGTGAAGTGGCACCGAATGTCAATGTATTTCGACCGGTCATGAAACACAGGATTGTCAGAGAGCTTAATGCAACTCTGATTATCACACATAATCCTGATTGGTTCCATCCTCTTCTTGAGTAGGTTAAAGAGTAATTTACAAAGTCATATGGCCTCGCACGAAGCTGCGCTTGCTGCCATGTACTCTGCCTCGGCTGAACTTAGTGCTACGGACTTTTGTTTCCTGCTACACCAGGAGATCATTCCTGATCCGAGACTGAAACAGTACCCATTGGTACTCTTCCGATCCACTGTGCTTCTAGCCCAATCTACACCTGTAAACCCACTCAACTAGACCTCATTGCCCTTGGTGTACTTCAATCCATACTCGATTGTCCTCTTCAGATATCTGAGAACATGCTTGGCTCTTGCCTAGTGAGCCCTCCTTGGTTCCACCATGAACTGACTGAGGGTATTCACTGCATAACAGATGTTTGGTCTAGTATTGACCAGATACATCAATGATCTGATGAGCTGCCTATACAAGGTGGGATCAGCCTCATCATCCTCCATTGTGTCTATATTCTTCCAGTTAGTAATCATTGGCGTGGCCATGGGTCTACAATCTTCCATCTGAAATCTCTTTAGAATTTCTGTAGTGTATCTTCCTTGCCCCAGGAAGATTTCCCCCTTCTGCTGCCAGACTTCTAATCCAAGAAAATAGTGCATCTGCCCCAGATCCTTCATGTTGAATTCTATAGCCAGATTCTCCTTGCAATCCTTGATGAGCTTAGATGATCCAATAAGAAATAGATCATCCACATATAATACCAGAATTAACAGCTCATCCCCTACTCTCAAGTAGTAGAGATTGGGATCTGCGTCACTCTTGATGAACCCCATCTTCTGCAAGTAGCTATCAATTCGCCCATACCATGCCCTAGGGGCTTGTTTTAAACCATACAAGGCTTTCTTAAGCGTACAAACATGAGTCTTTTGCTCAAGTGTCTCAAAGTCCTCTGGTTGTTCTATGTACACTTCCTCCTCTATCATCCCGTTCAAGAACGTTGTCTTGACATCCATCTAGTGAATCTCCCATCCCATCTGCGCTGCTAGAGAGATGACGGATCTGATAGAAGTGTAGCGAGCTACAGGGGCAAATGTTTCCTCATAATCGATCCCTTCCTTTTGTGCGTACCCCTTAGCTACAAATCTGGCCTTGAACTTCTCTATGTTTCCATCTGCAGCATACTTGATCTTGTAGATCCACCTGGATCCTACAACTGATCTGTCCTGTGGTCTAGGGACTACTTCCCAGACGTCATTTGTCATGATGGAGCTATACTCCTCCACCATGGCATCCACCCACACTTGATGCTGAGTTGCTTCCCAAAAGCTGGACGGTTCTCCAACCTGAGCTACCAGGGCCTGGTATCTGTCAGGTTGCCTCTGTACCCTCTTCCCATCTCTAGGGGCTCCAACAAATTCTTCTGCATCCTTCAGAATTTGTCGAAGTTCTCTGCTCAGTATCCCACTGGTGGTGGGCGGTCTCACCTGCTCTCCTGCCTGCTCTTCTTCGGAGGAACTCTCCTCAGAATCCTTGTGTTGTGGAGAGGCACTTGACCCATCCTCTCTAGGTCGTTGAGGTTGTACTAGTCGATCCTCCTCAATCTACATATTTGTAGCCATTTCTAGGGATTTCCTGAAGGCTCTCTCCTCCAAGAATTTCCCATCCCTCCTTACTACGATTTTCCTTCTCTTTGGAATATAGATGCGATATGTTTTCGTATTTTCACTATAGCCGACAAGAAAACCCTTTTTCGCAGTCTGATCCAACTTCTTCCTCTTCTCGACTAGAACGTGGCAGTACACCATGCTGCCAAATATCCTGATGTGGCTCACCTCTGGCTTGTTGCCTGTGAACACACTCTCATGAGTTACCTTCTCCAATGCTCTATGGGGAACTTTGTTCTGCACATATACCGTTGTATTGCAGGCTTCTGCCCACAAAAATTTGGGCATATCTTGGTCATATAGCATTGCCCTTGTAGCCTCTACTATGGTCTAGTTCTTCCTTTCTGCAACTCCATTTTGCTCTAGATTGTATGGAGTTGTCCATTCTCTCTTGATGCCTTCCCTTGCACAGAAATTGGTGAAGTCCTTATCGATATATTCTCCACCGTTATTTGATCGCAGCTTCTTGATCTTCTTTCCTATTGAATTTTCTACCAATGCTTTGAATTCTTTGAACCGATCAAAGACTTCATCTTTGGTTTCGAGAAAATAGATCCAAGTCTTCCTGGAATAATCATCAATAAAGGTAGCAAAATACTTTGCACCACTGAGAACGGTTGTGGACATTGGACCGCAAATATCCGAGTGTATTAGTTTCAATACACTCCTGGCCCTGTTGTTGCTTCTTGGAAACGTTGCTTTAGCATACATCCCTAGTACGCATCCCCGACAGACTTCATCTCTCCTCATGCTAAGTTCAGGAGCTCCTATGACAGTATTCTTGAGATTCCTCAAGGCTCCATGATGTAGATGCCCCATCCTTCTGTGCCATAATTCATTCAAATCTCTGTCGTCCGTACTGCCAATCAGGGCCACCGAGGATTCAAGCTGGAGTTTATATAGCTTATGACTCCTTACTCCAATTTGTGCCTTCTTGCTCCAACTAGGATGTTTGACATACACCTTATTTCCAATAAAGTATACGTCATAGCCCTTGTTTTGAAGCTGACACACTGAGAGTAAATTCATTCCCAACCCTGGTACATGCAGAACATTTGTGGCCCAAATCTTGTTGCCAGATTTTGTCTAAAATGTTATGGTACCTCTTCCAACGAGGGTACATTTGGCCTTGTTTCCCATAGTTATCTGGAAATTCATCTGTTCTTCTTAGTAGCTCGAAAAACATTCTCGAACACCCGTCATGTGAGCAGATGCTCCACTGTGAATATACCAAACACTTGGAGAAGTGATCGACACACAAGCTAGATCCTCCTCTAGTCTGGATGCCAACACTTTCATGTCATGTTCTCTCTGTATTTCTGTGTGCTCTGGAGGATTGCGTGAGTCCCTCTGACTGCGTGAACCCTTCCGGATGTCGGGTCGTTGGTCCATGGCAGATCCTCCCTTTCTGTATTTAGCCTTTTGCTCTGATACCATGTGAAATTTTCAGAATTGAAAATTATTACTGCAATGATTGGTTTATTTCTCCTACTTATGAGATAAGTTATTTACAGATGCTTCAGTAAATTTTGAAATAAACACATTTGCAGTAGTACTTCACTCTAATCAAAAGCATAAGAACATAAATTACACAAGTAGCACAATAGAAACAACCATATGAACACAGTTATTTTTGGACAATAGTCCCCGGAAAAACCCAATGTGGGAAAACCGGTGCAACAAATGAGGGTTTTGTATTTATCTTCAGTAATGAAAAGTTCATTTACAAGAGTCCTGATAAGCAAAGTAAAATCAGCATACACTTGGCTGAATTGTCAGGGACCTTCAAAAGTGTTTCTGACCCTCAGGGTGATCTCCTACACCCTTTGCATCATCCAATGTGTGAGCTCTACGCAGTGCCTCTCTGGACTGAATAACTCTGCGTGGAGGGGTTCTTGCTGCCGATCAGCACACCCTTCCCTTCACCCTCCTACCTTCTGCTTCTCCATTAACTGAATCCTCCCTCCTCCTTCTGCTTCTGCAATCTTGCCTCTACAAACTCACCCACTGAAATCGAATTCTCTTGCTTCAGAATTGATTTCCTTCAAGTACTGAGAATGTCCCCAGCTTGATTTCCAAATGACCCTCAAGCCTCTTCTTATAGTCTTCCCGTTGATAAAACAATGGCCGAGATTATATCGTTAATCAATGGCTCAGATTAAAAGATCTTTGTTTTCTAGAAGATTCACACTCTATTTTATTAATACCCTTTTACTATTTAATTTCTCTAAGTTTAAACTTAAGGTCTGCATTAAAATAATTAATTATTTTAATAAAGCAAGATCCGAGTGGAATTTCCACAAATGATTTATGGGTTCTCTGGATAATTGTTGTCCAAGCCTCTCCACCAAATTTGAGACTTGGAACACATACAGATGCTATAAAATCAGCATTGCAGTGAGTAAGTCCGCCTACAAACTTGGTGTATGATCAGCCTAAAAGTATGACATAGCACAGTATATATAAAGTGACCTGCAGCTCATTTGACACAGTGAAGAATGAAGATCTCTCTGTAATTTCCATAGTGAAAAGTGTGGATATATCTGGGTTAGAAGTGCGGTCTTCTGACTAGAAGAAGTACGGGTTTCTCTAAGATAGCTACGGCGTAAAGGAAATCTGGAACATGTGCTGACAGTTCTGAAGAAAGGGTGCGGATCAGCCAGTAGAAGCTGCGGACTTCAGGAACAAGTAAAATCTGATATATATACACTTGGATCAGGGTCTAAAAGTATAAAAAAGGAACTGCGGTCAAGCTTAGTGAAGTCTTCAAATCAGTACAACAGTAAGGATTGAGGATAAAAAGAAGTGCAGATATCATAGCTTGAAAATGAGAGAATAAAAGAAATGTAAATCAGAGATTTACCTTCCTACCTTCGGTACACATAAGGAAAGCCATATATCTCAAGTGATCATGAAAGAAGAAGAAGTATAACCGAAGACTAAGTCAAGGAAGATATAATTAGAGACCGAGTTCTCTAGTGGTAGTGCAGGTCAGTGCAAGTTGGTGCAGAAGAGAAAGATCAGTGTTGTGAACATACAAAGAGGCAGTGACAAGGTCTTGGAGACATTCCTAGGTCAAGGGTGTGAGTCTTCGTCATGGTACTTGTCATTTGAAAATCTATAAGAAGAATTCCTTATGGGATTTTCTCTCCAAGAGGGAGAGGTTTTGCCCTAGCTCTAGGAGGCTAATTTTTGTCTAGTGTATTTTGATAAATGACTTGATGAAAGACTAAATAAACTAAAGAAGAGAAGACATAAGTAACTCAAATAAGCTCACAAGTAATTATCAAGAAGAGAATTTGAATTAATCACCAGCCCTCCAAATTCTCAACATCCATGACATCAAGTTGGTACCCAGTTTTCACTATATTTTTCCCAAAACTAAAAGCTAGTCACACACTATTTTAGTGTTCATATGAAAAAGTACTCTCAGTTTACTATGTTCTGTATCTTCTATATCACGAAGTGCTTTCTGATTCCCAGTCTAAGAATTGAAGGTTATATACTGCTTTGTACCCTCATGAAGCCAATAACCTGGTGGTACAATACAACCACAAACTGCGTACAACTTTGGTATTGTATTTTGCTAGAGTCAATTATAAAAAAGTCTAGTGGCTAACCTGTATCTGCAAGAGAATGATGCTTTGCTTGAGCATCCAGGAGTTGACTCAGACCTCCTGTTTGCAACAAGATTTCTCCTTTCACTTCTATTTCTCTGACCCGCTCAGGACTGCAACAAGGAAAAGAATCCATCTCGTTCTTATGAATTTCCCCCTCCATGTCAAAAGTCTTCTCAGCATTTTCAATATCTTTCTTAGATCCATCAATTCCTTGCATTGTTGAAGGGTCCATTTTCTTCTGTGCCTCAGCCAGAAAAGCTTTTCCACTTTGAGATGAAGAAACCACAATCTTGGATAGATTCAACTTGCAAAAGTGGTATGAGTTTGTCTTTATAGTAAATAAGGGCTGCCTGCAAACCTCAGCATATTCAATCCATCATTCTCTATTTTAGGGTTTCACAATGTCTACCCTTCAAACAAAACCATGGCCACATCTAGCACAAAACAAAATAACTTATAAATTTTGAGTGGACTTCAAAATAGTCCTGGTTCTCAGCTAGAATCTGGAATATCAATAATAATATGATCACCCCTCTTTTGTTATATTGCCTCAAAATGTGAAATGGGAAAATAATCTGGACAGGTAAGCTATACCTTGACAAAGCACCGTCCACAAATTCCCAGCATTTAACAGTTCCATCTCTACCCTGGCTAAAATCATTCAAAATCGTATCAGCTTAATCCCAGCGGAACAAGAAGGAAGAACCCATGTCCATTTTGAAATGATAACACAAGGAATCAAACTTGGAAAATGACACATACAATACCCTCTTACAAAATTAATAAAAATAGATGCTAACCAATCCCTGAGTTAGAATAGTAAAACCATGACAAGACTATTTCTACCTCAGAACTTTATTTGCCAGCAAAGAACTTGTGGCAATTCCAATGACACCAGCTGCTGCATTGTGAATTCTGTAATATGTACCATTGATCAATGCTACGCATAGAAGTTTGCCAATTCAATGCAATTTTGAGAAGCATAGAGCAGTGTAATATATAACATACCTGTAGGATGATATTGTTTTGTGTCGGACCAAATCCCATATCCTCAGCTCGCCAGCTGCGTCACTGAATTAAATACGCGTCTTATGTTGATGATATTATTGCACGAAACATATAAACAACATACATTTTTCTGGTTGGCAGACAGAACTGACTTAGAAAGCTTACAAAAACCATTTATTTGTAGAGCAATCCCTTTCTATTTGAATAAAAGATGAAAGCCCACCCTGTAAAGAGTATAGGTTTACTCGGATGGAAACAAAGAGCTGTAACTGAAGTCCGATGGCCCCTCAAAACTGCGACAGGGTCTGGCGGAGGACGCTTTGAAGTCATTTTGATCGTTGATTGCCTGTCAATTGAAAATACATTTTTCCCAAATTACCAGAAAAGAACATTATTAATCCCAAGTAAACTTTTGTGAAGTACAGAAAGAACAAATTATCAACCTCTTCATGCACTGGAACATACATTATCTGTAGAGAGACTTTCTCAACTCTTTATGAAAACTATTGGCATTATTTGCATGCGAGACGAATGTAAATAACTTCAAAGCAGCATTTCATAGCGTTTCGATGCTATTATCCAAGCAGGAAAGGAACGCAGAGGAACCAAATACGACCTGAATAAATAACATTGGTTGACAACTAATACAACGTGGTCTGAAGACTGAAACCAAACTGTAAATTTGTGAAAAGAGAGAAAAGCCAATAAAAAAACAGAATAAGCAGAGTAAAGAAAAGGCAACACCAACAACGGACTATCGGTCTATGCAGTGGCAACGAAGTTTAAGTTAATGAGTTGATAGGCATTGATGCATAATAGATTTACACACAAATTCTTAGAACTTACAATTCGTCATAATTTACAGGGTATGGCTATGGGTAATGAAATAGGTACTTGCAAATACAAAACGGTCCACTATTTCAATTCTGGGAAGGAACAAGAAACGGAAGAATCCGTTCTGACTCTCAAGGGAATTGTGTAGAAGCATATCCGAAAACCCTAACCCCTCAATCTTCTCTGGTTAATATTACAGTCTGCCTCTGGGCTTCCAGAAATCTTGAATTCCGAATTTTTCTTAATAGAAGCTAATGTTTTCCTTTTCAAAAGTTGAAAATTCTGATTTTCTGATTTTAGTTCTGATTCTCATTTAACAGGCTGTTGAAATTTTCTGAGATTGAAAGTTCTTAAACTGAAAAATGTCACACCATGGCGCGTGAATATGATTGAAGGTTGAACGCTTTTATAGATTTCTCATTTCGTGGCATAAAATTTGAAAAGAATGAATCCTTCTGAAATATATTCAATTCGCCTCACCTCCTTCTGCTTAAATTTTCAGTGTTTTTTCTTCGAAGTGCAACCATATAACAGACCGCTCCACAGGCGAACTTTCTCGTAAGGAATGATGAAAACAGGAAGATCAAAATTATGTTTAGCTGATGTGAAATTTGACCGCTAGAAAAGGTGCGGACTGTAACGCGGAAGGGTTGAAATTTGAATGCAAAGGTTGGAAGGATTAGAATCATCATAACAATAGACCTTATTAACATTAACCATCGTAACAATTTAAAATCTATTAACATATTTTATCAGGTTAATATCAGCATTATCAATAATAACAATGATTTAATAATCTCACTTCTGTAATAACAATTATATTTATAAATATCAGCATTATCAATAATAACAATGATTTAATAATCTCACTTTTTAATAACAATAATATTTATAAATATTTTGGATGTGGGTAACATGCCACGTACGTGCGAAGCTGGTTCTTTTCATGTATAGGTTTACGATGTCTTGCATAGCCAGTTTTAACATGATGTAGAACCTTCTCTCAGCAATCATTCATATGGGCACTCTGTTGCACCTGGTCTTTTTTCATACACTGAATCACATGCAATCTCAAGTGAACTGTCCCAACTCGCATATGCGAGCATGCCACAAAATCGCACAGCATCTACACTCATGCCACAGGTCTTCAAAAGGTGCGGCCTCTCCTTATTCTGTCATCCCTTCGTTGCTCCAGTTGGCCTTCAGAGCCTTCTTTTCCTCCTCCCTTGCCATTATGTTGTTGTTTCAATTCCCCCATGTGCTCCCCTTACTACGCACTCTCCTTGGCGCGCGCCACCTTACTGGTGCTACGTTGCATGGTGTTTCTCTCGTTGATTCCCTCTAGGTTGTGCGCCCCTCGCAGGGTCCCCCTGGTTGCGCGCCTCCCTCTGGAATTCCCAGCTTCTTTGGATTCATTATGTTACATGCTTTCAAAGGCAGACACCATTGTTGTGCGCCCCCTGCTGCGTAACCCTCTGTTGCGAACCCCCTCGTTGTGCTTCTCTACCGCGCACTCTCTCGTTGAACACTGTATCACTTTTAGACCGGTCTCCCCCTCTCTGCCTGCAAGCCCCCCCATGGCTTCGCGTCAGCGCCAAAAGACTATCAGGGGTAGCCTAAGAGGTGCATTCGTGCGTCGATATCAATGCAGACAAGACCATCGATTGGAATCCATTGAAGGCTCATCTTCTAACAGCCATGACAGGGAAGTACCACAATGGTCTAAGCGCATCCCGAATGAGATCGCCTTAGATCCGGAGAATCAGAGGGGCAGAAGAGGCCCTAGGAAGTCCACCATTGTGCACTCTGAGCCGCCCACTCCTCGAAAAAACGAGCTTCTCCCGATTCAAGAGGCCTCGGAGGAGGACACAGACGTGTGGATCATGGATTCGAATGGAGTTTGGACGAGAGTTCCAGATATTGAGTACCCAATAGCTCATATCTTCTGCACAGTCGCTACAAAGCCCTCGTGCATGTCTTCTGTTGAGGAGGAGGCCTTCGCACAGGAATATGGATGTCGCATCAAGGAGGAGGACCCTGCAACAAAGGATGATAAATGAACTCCATGACTGCGCGGTTGCTCGGCTCTTTTATGTTTTCTATTATTTCAACACCTACTACAGATCTTTGTTTTTATATGTGTCACGACATACTATGTAAATAATGATTGTTTGATGCTATGAAGAAGTTTGTTTCCTCCTAGGAGGCAGCCCCAAACCTGCGTTATTTTGAAAGCCTCTAAGGCTGGGATTGGTTAAGCACTGCTTACCATCTCAGCCCAACGCCTATGTAAAGTTTCTTTTGATCTAATATAGTTTAGCCTAACTTACAAAAAAATTAAAATTATAAATAATTATTTTTATATGCAATTATAATTTTTTGAGAATGCAAACTTAATAATAATAATATTTATAAATAATGATTTTTATAGACAATTATAATTTTTTGAGTGATTTTTTCCATATTTCTTCCAATTACATTAAAAACTATCTTAAAAATAATTATAATATTTATAAATAAATATTTTAATAGCTAATTGAGTTTATTTGAGATGGTTTTATGAATAATTGGGATTCTTCCCATCTATATTCAATTCTTACACATAACAAAATAAACATAATGAACTTTATTATAATGAACAAAAACATATATATTCCTCATATTATATATAATAATTAATAATAATAATAATAAATTTTATTATAGTGAATTATATTCCTCGTATTATATATAACAATTAATAATAATAATAATAATAATGGTGGTTATTAATTATTTAACCCTAATACTATAACTCTAAGGTAAGCATATAATTAACAAACACATTTAACTTAAAATACTACAAAAGATACTTGATTTTATAAATCCTAACTATAATATATTCTTGAATACTTTATTTAAATCAGTAATATACCAAATATCCTTTTAACATTAATTTTAAAACCCTAACATAATCATTACATATATAGAGTTATTTATTTAATAAAATACTCCCCTGAACACATTAATTTCACTTAACTTTAATAGTTTAATAGTCAATTGAGTTTATTTGGAATGGTTTTATGAATAATTGAGATTATTTCTATCTATGCTCAATTTTTACAAATAACAAAATAAATATAATGAACAAAATATGTATATTCCTCATATTATATGTAACAATTATTAATTATTATTATTATAATAATAAGTTAAGAGAGGATTGTAGAGTTGTGGATGGACCTGCGTTGTGACCGCTTTCTAGTTTACCTCTCCCCCTCTCCATTCGCCTTCTCCTATGTCATCTCTGCCTTCCCTCTATTCTTTTGCGCTTCCCCTATACGTTTGCCCAGTCAGTCTGTCATGGTTGAATTGGCCCAGTCCTTGGACTTGGATTTGGAAGTCACTTCCTTCAAAGCTCTGGTGGCTTCAAGTCTAAACTTTTAGAAATTCGGCACCAATTTGTGAAGAAATATGATGCAATCCCGAAGATCAAAATAAAGACCCCTCATGCTTGTTCATGCGCTCTTCAACTGGATGAGCGAGGGCTCATTGGACAGTTTATGGGCCTTTGGCCCTCCCCTCATTATGTAAGGACTTGGGTCGAGAAGAACTAGAAGTATCTCATCAATGGGGAAGTGATCTCCTCGTTTTTTGGTAAGGGTTTTTACACTTCTATTTTGAAAACAAATTGGATATAGACTTAGTCTTTCGAAGCAACTCGTACTTCATGGGTCCTCAGGGTCTTTACCTTGATATATGGAGCCCTAACTTCAACCCTCATTATGACGTCCCCTCAATCGTCCCATTATGGGTGAAGTTGCCTTATTTCCCATTACATTTGTTGGAATGATGCAACCTTCAAATTGATTGGAAACTCTTTAGGAAAATATATAGATAGTGAAGAGCCAAAAGGATAGGCTCTATGCCTGTGCCAAGATTTGTGTGGAGTTGGACCTCGAAAAAGGACTCTTGGTGGAGGTCCAACTCTACATGGATAATTGGTCACATATCAAAGAGGTAGACTATGCCCAACTACCCTTTAAAAGCAAGCTTTGTCATGAATATGGCCACCTTGCTAAAGGATGTCCAACAACGCAGTCTTGTTAGGTCCCTATATTACTAGTGTAGTCCCTTATTGTTGTTAGTGTAGCCCCCTTATTGTTATTGTTGTACCACTGTAGTCCCCATGTTGTTATTATCGTGCCCCATAAAAGCACACTGTTGTTATTGTTGTGACCTTACATTATTATTGTTAGGTCGTCTAGGATTATATTGTGACCCCATGAACTCCTATATATATAAAGGAGGTTTTGTCATTTGTATCATCTAAGAATTGTTCGTTTATTTAATGTAAAGGAGGTTGCCCCCTGGAAGAGGCTAATTTCTAAGGTGTTGATATATTTTATCTTCTATTTTGTGAGCTGGTTTCATAACATTTGGTACCAGAGCTTTGGATTCTAGGGTTTCACTACTTCAAACAGGTCATCGTGGAATTTTCTCTATAAATTTTTTTTCTACGAAGGTTCTGAAACTAAAAAAAACCCATTTGCAAAGAAATCCTGAGGCACTTTGTGTAAAAATTTTAGATCTTAGTTCGAAATATTTTCAAAGATATGACATGTGTAAGTTAGGGTTTTTGCAGGCTCCCAAATTTCATCTCAAAGAGGTGACCTTGGAAAAATCGTCATAACGCTCTCTCTGAGCATCATATTGGAATTATGTAAAAAGAGGCTGAAAGTACATGGACTGTCATTTCATGTTTATCGATTTCATAGCCGAAGGAGGAAACTGTGACACGTGGCATGCCATACAAGTTCTCTCTACTGAACCAGTCCATAATTAGGTCATTGTGGGAGATCGAGCATAACTTCGCCTTGAAGAATCTAAATTAGGTCAAACCTATGGCATTGGAAAGAAGATTCAAAGGGATACTAAATGACTGAAGATAAAATCTTGGGGAACCAAAATTACAGAGATACATCAGTTTCAATATTGAGCTCCTCAAAACCAAGAAAAGGGTGTGTATTTTTTTTTTAAATTGCATAAGTCTTGTTTGAATATTCAATTTGAAGGGATTCCAAGGGCATATTGAAGCATAGATATCAGTATTGGGTTCTAAAATTCCCCCTAAAAAGAATTCAACACCCATTAAGCCCTTAGAAGGCTCTACTATGACTCGTGAAGAGGAAGAAGTGCAACATGATATATTAAAATTACAAGACCAAGTGCAACAAATTTCGCTCTCACAAAGAGTAACAAAAAATGAAATGGAAGCTAAGATGGATGGTTTAAAGAAAGGCAAAGAAGCTAAGATGGATGGTTTGAAGAATGACATGGAAGCTAAAATGGATGGAATGGAAGCTAAGATCTATGAAAAAATGAAAGGAAACATGGAAGACACGAAGAAAGATCTAAAAGCAGGCATGAAAAGTTTGAAGGAAGGTTTGACAAAGTTGATACAAAAAATTATTCCTAATTGCGAAATGGTAGTAGAGGAAACTCGTGATGAGAACAAAATAAATGTTAATCGTGATTTCATAAACTATAATGTTGGATTGAAGACCCACCATATTCCAAAGATCGATATGAAGAAGTTTGATGGCAAGGATCCTGTAACATGGATAATATATGTGGAGCAATATATTGATCTCCATAATGTGAAAAACACACAAAAGGTATGGATTGCAACTTTATATTTAGAAAAAAATACATTTTTTTGGTATCGATGGCTTTTCTCTAGTAAAAAAATTGTCACTTGGTCAATTTTTACAGAGGAAATGATAGCACA
Organism: Pinus albicaulis; assembly: GCA_034641835.2. Taxonomy (NCBI): domain Eukaryota; kingdom Viridiplantae; phylum Streptophyta; class Pinopsida; order Pinales; family Pinaceae; genus Pinus; species Pinus albicaulis. The sequence goes on along the minus strand of CM076584.1, from coordinate 611,381,012 downwards.
TTATGAGGATACGAAGAACAACACCTTCTTTAGCCAATTGATAAATCTCAAACAAAAGGGTTCAATGGTGGAGCACATTGAGGACTTCCAAAAATTGAATATAAGGGTAACTGATATTCCAGAGGAACACAAGATTGATGTCTTCATAGGGACTTTAAAGGATAACATCCAACACAAGGTTCACCTTTGGGAACCTGATTCATTGGAGAAGGCATTCAGGTTGGCAAGAAAATTTGAAAGTAAAATTATGGCGACAAGGAAGCCTACCACTCACATCTATAAATATGGAATTGTTTCTACTCCTATAATTCCACAACCTACAAGCTTGACACCACAAAAATTGGAATAAAAAGGAGAAAAAGGGCTTTTCTATAGTCGTGATAGCAAATACACTAAAGGTCATAAGTGTGTTGAGAATAAATTATTTTACATAGGTTATGAAGAGGGGAAAGAAAATGAACAAGAAACTTCAAAAGAAGAGGATATATACCAGGAACCAACCAGAGAGAAAGAAGAAATGAGTCTGACAATATCCTATAATGCACTCGCAGGAATTACCACTCCTCAAACTCTCAATATGTAAGGACATATTAAGAAGAAAAATGTAATAGTGTTGATTGATTAGGGTAGTACCCATAATTTTATTCATTGTAAGGTATCCAGGTAATTGAATTGATTCCTATACCCAACATCAGAGTGTCAATAGATGGTTGCAAATGGAGGAACTATAAATTGCTCTGGAAAGTGCCATAATATCAAGCTAACCATGGGGGGTATGTATTGAATATTCCAATGATTTCCATTCCAATGAGAGGTGTTGATGTTGTACTAGGAGTATAATGGTTACAATATTTGGGGACGATAGCTTTTAATTTTTAAGAACTTTTCTTGAATTTGTTTTCGAAAGAAAAGGAAGTTCAATGACGGGGTATGACAGGGAAGTTGGGAAAGATAAACCTCTAATTTCATGACAAACTTCTGAATAAATAACAACAAGGCGTAATCTCACAATTATGCTCACTAGAAGTTCCAACATCAAAATCATCTACTTCTCCAGATCTCCAAAAAGTCTTGGACAATCATTCCAAGGTGTTTGAAGCTCCCAAAGGAATCCCACCTATTCGTGATCATGGTCATGCTATTCATTTTATTCCAAGAAGTGTTCCTCCAAACATCAGGCCTTACAGATATCCTTATGTCCAAAAGAGTGAAATTGAACATATGATTGCATAAATGTTAGAGGTTGGTATAATTCAACCCAGTCAAAGTTCTTTCTCTGCGCTAGTAGTATTGGTGCACAAAAAGGATGGATCATGGTGCATGTGTCCAGATTATAGGGAGCTCAATAAACTCATTATTAAAGATAAATTTATCATTCTTTTGATTGACGAATTATTGGATGAATTACATGAAGTAATTTATTTTACCAAGTTGGATCTTCGTTCAGGATATCATCAAATTAGAATGAAGACTTTAGATATTCCGAAAACAACATTTCGAACCCATGAGGGTCATTAAATATTTTTGGTCATGCCTTTTAGCCTTACCAATGCACCTTCTACATTTCAAGGGTTAATGAGTTCCATTTTCAAACCCCTTCCTTAGAAAATTTGTGTTAGTATTTTTTGATGATATACTAATCTGCAGCAGGTCTTGGAAGGATCATGTTCAACATGTTGAGAGGGTGATCAAATTATTGGAGGAGAAACAATTATAAACAAAAACTTTCAAATGTTTCTTTGGAGTACAAGAGGTGGAATATATGGGTCATATTGTATCTCAAGAGGGTGTTAAGTTAGACCCTAACAAAATTAAATCCATTAAGGAATGGAAACTCCCCACAACCATAAACCAGTTGCGAAGATTTCTCGGGTTAACAATGTATTATCACAAGTTTGTTAATAATTATGGGAGAATAGCAACACCTCTAACAACATTATTGAAGAAAGATGCTTTTTCATGGACTCCTGAAGCAACTAAGGCCTTTGAACATCTTAAGAGGCAATTCGTCAAGCACCGGTCTTATCTACGCCAGACTTCACAAAAACCTTTATTGTGGGATGTGATGCCTCAAGAAATGGAATTGGTGTTGTTTTAATGCAAGAAGGAAGACCCATTGCTATTGAAAGTCATCCAATCAAAGGAAAGTATTTACAGAAAACTATTTATGAGAAGGAAATGTTGTCAATAATACATGCACTAAAGAAATGGCGAACTTACCTAATGGGAAGACACTTCAGCGTAAAAAATGATCATGATAGTCTTAAATACTCTTTGGAACAAAGAATATTTTCATAAGAGCAATAAAAATGGGTCACAAAGAAGTTGGGTTATGAATTTGAAATCATCTACAAAAAGGGAAGCTAAATGTTGTTGTAGATGCACTCTCAAGAAAGGATGAGGAGGTGGAAGCATTGTTTTGTGCCATCTCTATCATCCAACCAGAGGGGATAATCGAAGCAAGGGAGGAATGGAATAATGACGAAGAAGTGTGGACACTCATTCAAAAGTTGTAGCAAGATCCCAGTACATCCGATACATTTAGTTGGAAAAATGATTCCTTATGGTGCAAAGATCGTTTACATATTTGTAATAATTCCCAACTAAAACAAAAGATTCTTTTCGAATTGCACACCTCTCCCTTAGGATGACACTAGGAATTTTTAAAAACTTACCACAGGGTGAAGAAAGAATTTTTTTGAGATGACCTTAAATCTAATATTCAAAATTTTGTGGCGGAATGTTTGGTTTGCCAGCAAAATAAAGTTGAGATAATTAAGACCTCGAGTCTGCTACAACCTTTATCCATTCCAAGTCAACATTGGGAGGAGGTTTCAATGGATTTTATCACAGGTTTACCCAAGTCCGAAGGAAATATTGTCATCATGGTGGTAGTTGATATTCTTACCAAGTATGCACACTTTTGTGCATTATCTCATTCATTTAAAGCAAGTACAATTGCTACAACATTTATGGAAACAATTCAAAAGCTACATGGAAACCCAAAGATTATTGTAAGCGACAGAGATCCCATTTTCAATGGAAATTTTTGGACGGAATTATTTTATTGTTTGGGTACTCAACTAGCTCATAGCTCATCTTATCATCCTCAATCTGATGGGAAAACTGAGATAGTGAACACATGTTTGGAAGGATATCTCCGTTGTTTTGTATTTGATAAATAAAAACAATGGGTCAAGTGGTTACCTCTGGCTGAATGGTGGTATAACACTTTCTTCCATACTACAACAAAAATGACTCCATTTATAGAAATTTATGGATATTATCCACTGTCCATCACATCATCTTTAAGAGAAAATTCTAAGGTTCAAGTAGTGGAAGAACACAGTGAGCATCAGCAACAAGTTCTCCAACTCTTAAAGGATAACCTAAATTTGGCACAAAATCGAATTAAAAAACTAGCATATCAACATGACAACGAGAGAAGTTTTGATGTAGGAGGCTAAGTATTTTTATGGCTACAACCATACAAAAAAATGTCCCTCAAGAAAGATAAGAAGGATAATAAATTATCGCCAAAGTACTATGGTCCTTACAAGGTGTTTCAAAACATTGGTACTATGGCATACATTCCTGCAACTTCCCGAGTGCACCCAATTTTCCATGTTTCATGCTTAAATAAGGTTATAGATGACAAACTTTCAATTCAAACAATATTGCCAGAACTCGATGAGGAAGGAAAAATCATATTAGACCCTGAAGCAGTCACAGAAACAAGAACTCGACCCTGCGAAATCGATCAATTTCAGAGTATATCATCAAGTGGAAGAACTTTCCCACTTAAGATTCCACATGGGACGATGATAATTTTATACAAAAGCATCCAAAACTACTCAAGCATTGAGGACAACAATTTTTTGAAGGAGAGGGGCATGTTAGGTCCCTATATTACTAGTGTAGTCCCTTATTATTGTAGTTGTAGCCCCCTTATTATTATTGTTGTACCCTTGTAGTCCCCATATTGTTATTATTGTGCCCCATAAAAGCACAAGATTGTTATTTTTGTGCCTTATTTTATTATTGTAAGGTCGTTTAGGATTATATTGTGACCCCATTGACTCCTATATATAGAAAGGAGGTTTTTTAATTTGTATCATCCAATAATTTTTCATTTATGTAATGTAAAGGATGTTTCCCCCTCGAAGAGGTTGATTTCAAGATCTTCAACAACATGGACCAAATGAACAATGGAAGAAAGCCAAGAAGACAAGAGAAAATAATCGACAACAAAATCCCCCCTTCGGAGACGCCTCTCTCCCCCTCACCCTGAAACTTGGAGCAAGTCAGGGTAATCGCAATATGCCTTCTAGTGCTTCTAGCCAAGGAGGAGGTTCTGAAGAAAATGTCAATCAACATAATGCCCTTGTTAGGACTTTGTCTGAGGATGCACCCCAACTTTACCCTCGTATTGAGCCTTCAAAATCCCAAGGAGTGGTTCCCCTGGCATCCTCGTATCCTCAAAAGGAGATAACCCCCCCGGAACAAGTCACCAGTAGCAGCTCAAAAGACTCTTCGAAGGGGGAAATGGAAGAAGATGACTTCCTTCCCTTTAAATAAATTACAGGACCTGCTTCAATCACAAGCCTAGTGGATGAGAAGTTTGAAAAAGTTGTGGCAAAACAAAAGGACAGGAAAATCAGAAGATCTGGCCGCAAATCTAATAAAGAAATAAAATTGGATCAGACAGAGAAAGACAAAGAACTAGGGTACCAACACACACTCCCTAGACAAATAGTAGACCCTGAGAACAAAGGAGGAAATAATTGAACTTTGGCAGGTCTCGGGAAAGGGACATACTCCTCCAAAAGAAAATAATAAATATTATCTCCTCAAATTTTAGGGGACTTGGCTTAGCGAAAAGGCCTATGGAAGCAAAAACCCTAATACAAAAGGAAAAACCCACAGTTGTATTGTTCCAGGAGATGAATTTGGGAGAGTTTGACCTCTCTAACAAGAAACACAAAATTTGGAATGGAAGTAACATGGAAGTTGTCGGCTCGAGAGGAGCCTCAAGAGGACTCTGCACAATGTGGAAACCTAAGTATCTGCAATTGGTAAGCTCCAATAAAACTACTCACTAGATTGCAACAACTTTTAACATTTTATACATTAAGGTATGTACATGGACACATATATATATATATATATATATATATATATATATATATATATATATATATTTTTATATGTGTATGCCTACCCACTTCAGAGAAAAGCAAGAATGTTGGTAGTCCCTTATGGACCTGAAACACACCAATTATGGAAGAAATTGTATTATGGGAGGGGATTTCAACACCACCATCAATAAAAAAGAAAAATGGGGGGTGGGGGGAGGGGGGGGGGGGCATAATTGTTCAGGATGCTTCCCAAGAAGCTATGGAAGACTTGATGGTATCCCTAGGCTTGTTCGATCTCAAACCTTCACACTTCCTCTACACCTGGAATAGAAACCGCTCTGGCCCTGGCCATATTACAACCCATTTTGACTAATTCCTCGCTTCTAAACTTTTCCTCTTAGCAAATATGTTCCTTCAATCCTTTATCCTCCCCTGGTGTGGCTCTGACCATAGACCCATCCACCTCCTTCTCTCCAACTCTCAAAACCTTGGCCCCATCCCTTTTTGGTTATCCCCTCTCCGGTTGGATTCTTTGGGATTTGTTAAGCTAGTTGGGAAATATTGGTAGGTGTGGGTGGATGGAAGCCCTATCCGGATTTTGGAAACCAATATTAAAAGGTTGAAAAAGGACATCAAAACTTGGTTCACTGAAAACAAAGCAGAAAGGTAGTATCCTATAAAGGAGACAGAGCAACAACTCATCTCAATCCAGGAATATATTGAGGAAGCTCCTATCTCCTCGGAGGTCATGCAGAGATAAGTCGATACTTTTAAGAAGCTCCACTCCCTTCTCAGAAAGGAGGAATATTATTGGAAAATTAAATCCAAAAGCATATGGCTCTAGGCAGGGGACCATGTTGAGAAATCTACAGGGCAATTATTCAGAATGATTTCTCTTTTAATTGATAACTTCTTATGATGTATTTTTACTTATTAGCTTTAGTACTTATTATTATATGCTTGAATCATCAAATAGCTACCAAAACAAGAAGAACAAGAACACAAAATGTAAGTTGCAAACTAGGGCTAAAACCTCTCCACTTGAGAGGAAAAACCTCAAATCTCTTCTCTTCCTTAAAGGTTGTTCAATTGACGAATTCCAAGACCTTAAGATTGAGAACAATACCCTCCAAGACCAATACGAACCTTTTCGGATGATGTGCTAACCTTAATCCATTCAAAGCTAGTCAAATCTCTTATAGTAACACTTCTTTGACCTTTAGTTGCAGAAATTTCCGCCTCCACTATAGATTTGAAATTTCGACCCCCTACAGTTGTTGTTGCCACATGTGTGAGATTTGAACTTCTTTTTGAGCCTTCCTTTGACCTTCTCTTGCCTCTCTATGACTTATGGAGCTTGAGGATGACCCTTGGTGACCTTCTCTTGACCTTCTTTCCTTCTTTTCTCCAAGATCAAACTTGTAGATAGAAACCCTAGTTCTCCTTAGCGCATGTGAGAGAGAAAAATTCAAGGCAAAAGTATGCTTCATCCTCTTCCTTCTTCATTTCCTTTTTCTTCCTCTTCCTTCGCTAGAATGAGTGATGAGTGAGTGTATCTCAAGGAGAATGAGTTCCCTTTATATGTAGGCTCTTCAAGGTGGACGTGGCTCTTCCTTTTAGACCGACTTACCAGCTGCGAGGCTAAATTGGTCTTGGAGGGTATTTTGAAACATTTAAAGGCACAAATAATTTTATTTACAAGTTACAATGTTCCTGATGGGGTTTTCAGCTTATGACAATGTCTCTTTTTACTTCTTAACCTAGGACAAACCTTAGAAGCACTCAAAGGGTGCTTTAACTATAAAATAAAAGACCTAGAGCATGAAACCCTTCCTCCAAAAATAATAATAATAATAATAATTTTTCTTTCATTTTACAATTTACAAGAATCAAAAGTACATTTCATATTTATGAAGACCGGACCTAGTTACACATTTTTCAACACTCCCTCTTAACTAGGGAGGTATTCATAAATGGTACATGGACATTCTCAATTTGAAAAGATCTCATAAGAAGAGTCAGATTGGTAACCCATCTATATAGTATCATATCAACCAGCATTGTCACACAGCAAGGCCTTGACTAACAGCGCTATATCTCCAGAAGATCGGAGCACAATGCTCATGCGACCAATGATTTATAGACATCGTCATCATTGTCTCTAAAGGTACATACTCCACTAAGGTGTTCACAGAGTATGACCTTCTTTGGACTATTCTTATATTGGATAGCTAGTCCTCAAAGAATATCGTTCCACGATTACTTTTATCTTGGATTTCCTACCTCATCCTCTGATATGATATGGGTGGCTGACTTGTTTTTCTATGCAAGCACCTCCAACTCAATTAAAACAAATTAAGGATCTTGCTTATACATGCATGTGCGGAATTGAATAATTGATTCAAGTGTATGTGATTTAACTGGTTTAAGGCTTTATGTACGAGTAAAACCTTTGTTTAAGCTGATTAAAAGCATGTACAACAACCACAAATTGCAGCAAATTAACCAACAACACATAGCAACAAACCTAATAAAGGAGTTCACCCTCAACACTTCAGCTACGTCTCCTTGAGCCTCCGTCAATGGACTTGGCTCTTTGGGATTAATATGGTCAATTTCTCTTACAAGCTGATCCTTAAATACAATGGATTTTTTTTTTTACTATACCAATGGGTTTAGAATACCAAAATACCCCTGGATTGACTGCTCAATCTCTGGAAATGGGCTCCCTTGGGCTTGACCTCTTCGGTTGGCGTGCTTGAGCTTCCCTGAGCTTCTATGTGGCACAAAATATCCTAGAAGTCCTCTTATTCTCCTTAAACCTATTCTATTGTCTCCAACACATCAATCATCCAAAATAGGTTGTTCATTCGCTCAGAATGAACTCAGGCTCCCCATTCTATGCCTCTAACTCCTAGTGGCATTGGGCTCCCTGAAACTTCCCTGTGGCTTTCTCGGCTCTAGAAGTCTCCAAATTCTTCTGTAAACCCCATCATTGGATTCAGAAGGTTCAAGATAGTAAGAAATGACTATTCGTTTCCTGAGAATGGCCTCTGGTTGCCCTGGCTAGGCCTCATTCTCCTGGTGGCCCTTAGAACTTCTCTGAAGCAAAATCATGCTCAGAAGTCCTCAAATGGCTCTGAAAACCTCACCAATGGCTCTAGAATTCTCTAATTAGACAATAATGACTCTTCATTCCCTCAGAATGGTCGAAAATTGAGTCTTCTACACTTTTTCCCAATATCTCCTAGGAAAACTCCACTAAATGTGGAGAAATCCAGTTAACTGGAGTTAAATTAGGGCTGACCGCCAAATTTAGCGCGCCCTTATATGCTCTAGCAATAAATTTGTGCATTAAAATTTATGGGTAGGGCGGTGGCCACATGCACACCCCCAACCGTTAAGTGGCTTGACAGTTAGCGGAAACAACAGAATACAATATCAGAGTTTCATTAAACATACATAAATTCGTGATCAAACATTGCTTACGTTTCAAACATCGCTTATGTTTCAAACATATCACACATAGCCTTAAACATCTTACATACACGCGGAACAGGGTTCACGGGTCGCACAACACGCAACCAATCACAGTGCATCGCAAATCGCTTGCCCACAAGTTTAACTTGGTACTGATAATGCTAAAACCATAATTTATGTGATGTGCGCAATGCCAACATGTGGCTCCCCTCTTCGCATCGCATATTTCAACTTTATCGCATCGAAACCAATTTAACATATCTTGCGAACTCTTAAATTCTAAATATTGTGATCTGGGAAATTGGTTTCCAGTGCTACAATCTCCACCGTTGGTTTGTTTCTCGATTCGACGATCCACGTTATATCTCCGCCTTCTCACTTCACATCGCAGGTTAAACAATTTAACTTGCGAAACTCTTTAATGGTAAACTATGTTTAGTGTGATGTGCGATGTTTATCCACTGAGATTAGATCTCTCGCGCATTGGTTTTCACACTGTTGCTTCTGCGATCTAATCACCACTACTCATCCCTCACTGTTGACTGGATCATTGTCGTCTGTTCCACCTGTAACATTTATGTGGTTGTGCAATCCTCGATTCTATATATAGAGTTCAATACTCCATGACAACCACCAATTCATATCCCACTCTGATCACTCCTTCCCATTGACGGGATTTTGGACCCACAAAAGTTGATGATTAGCTGTCTTGAGCTTCAACACTCTGTTGCTTTCAAGTTATATCAACTGATTTTTCCTGACAAGTCTCTTTGGAAATCACCCTGACATGCCTTGCACCGAAACTGGCTATGTGTCTTGACCACTGCTCTTTGGTTGTTGCTGACCCACTTCAGCATTGTTGGCTGTTGTAAACCAATGCATACCCTGTTGTACCACTGTTCTCTCTATGTGCTTAGAAATTTTGTAGCCTTCCCACTAAGAATGAAGTCCATCTTGCAACTATGTCATACAAGCTCTGTCTTGTAAATCCAATTTCCAAATTAAGCTCACAAGATGAGTGAACTCTTGTCGTCAACAAAAACACCCGCTTGTTCTGCAATGGCTGGAAAACACTTTGCATATTGTCCACTTCTTCATTGAATGGACCAAAAATTCCTGCAACATCTTGTCACAAGAACACACAATCAATCTTGAAAATAAAACCTTATGCAAGAATTGAAATGAAGACCACCGCTTTTTGCTTCTTCAAAGCGTTGATTGTCATCTTCCTGTAACATCACATACATGGTGATCCTCTTGCACATTGGTGTATCCATTTATCGACTTACAATCGACAAACACCCTTGACTAAAACATAAGTATGCGACATCAACAACAAGTTGACATGAAATGTGCAATACAATCGACACAAGTCGATATGAAAATTGTGCAACACAATTGACACAAGTCGATATGAAAACTGTGAAACACAATCGACACAAGTCGACAAACATGTGTGTGACACAATCAACACAAGTCGATATACAACATGATACATATTGACAACACTTGTGCATGTATCTATTTACAATGAACCTATTTACAAGTTCGCCATTTACAAATACAAACTCATGCATATGTACACTTTCAATTCTTCCTTTCAAGTACAAACAAGTACATAAACCCAAAACATATGAGTGATCATAAGAGATGAAATAAATGATAAATTTTTGCAACACAAATGAGTAACATGCCCATCTTTTACACCATCTTGGTGAAATTTTGTAACAAATAGCAATGCCTTCAACCAAACGACATTCACATGCAATATTGCATCATACGAGTTGTGATACTTTGCTGCAACTTGTCATACTTTCAACAAAAATTCAGGCATACATAAGGCTGAAATTTGCATCTATGTACAAAGTAAATGCATATTCACCAAGGCTAGTCATGTTAACTCTTTCCTTGATACTTGATATTGTATTATAAGCATGTTAGAGTAGGATGCATGGCATACTGATTTTTGCATAGATAAAATCATCATATCAAGTTTTCATGATAGAATATATGCATTTAGATTATACTTGCATGGATTTTATTTTATGTATCGTTTTATTAATTGATGAAAACATGGGCGATAAAGTACACCTAGGACATATGCTTCCAACAATTGTTTGTGATGTGCATGATACATGTCTACGATCCCAGAGGATTTTTGGTGTTCTCATGACCTCCTCATTCAAGTACGTAGTTTTTCCACTCTATAGAGAGTTCATGTCCTAGTTGGAACCAAATGTTACCCACCACTAGTGAGTAACCCCGTAGTAGAAATTTTCTCCTAAATTATTCTTTTGTTGGTAGCCAAAAACCTTTGACATCCATCGGTGTAGTCAATATATGTTATGTCAGTTTATCTATGCTCCCTAGGACAGTCATATGTCCCCTCTCCCATCCGTCAAGAGTGTGTATTTGAAGGTGCTCCATCCAATCCTAAAGGTGTGTTTTTCATGGTGCAATGGGGTGCTTATGCTTGTTTTTCCTTGGGTACATTGTATGGATTATTCAGTGACTTGAAAGGAGGAAGATTTTTTACTGTAGTTTCGTTCCCTCTCCTAAAATGGGGGTTTAATCCCTAATCCTAGTCTTGTGGGATCTCCCTTATTGGTTTATAGCTTCAGGATGGACACTACTTAGAAAACCTTAATTTTTCGTAGCGCAGTCCCGATTTTAATAGCTGCCCATCCCCTCTTTTGATGGGTCATCAAAATGCTCAACAATATCTTGCGTACAAAAGTTGAACACCTATTTACAACTTAATTCCACGTAGAAAATAGATGTTATTCAATTTTCCGCATTACACCTAGAAGGAGAAGCACATGATTGGTGGTATCATGGACTGGTTATGTTGGGACATGCAAACATCACTCCTTATGTAGGCGTTACGCAGATATTGATAGATATATTTGATCATAAAAACACAGATATACACTTTAGAGAGTTGGCACAACTTAAGTAGACAAGATCACATGAAGAGTATATCACATAATTCCAATGGACTGCGCTCATGGTCACAGACGTATTTGAAGAAAGATTAATCTTCTCTTCACAAAAGGAGTAGTCGAACCCCTATAGGGTTGGGTTAAGGAATTCAATCCAATACCCTATAGGACACCACCAAGAAGACTCGATATATATATATATATATGTGTGTGTGTGTGTGTGTGTGTGTGTGTGTGTGTGTGTGTGTAGCATCAAAAGTGAAGACTCCACCCATGCCACAAGTCCCTCCCAAAGACAAGGGAAATAAAATATCTATAGACAAATGTTGTAGCGGCGAAAACACTTGGCGACACACTGGTATAACTCCAGCTCTTTGTATGGCTCTAATTCCATAAACCAGGTCTAGCTCTTCAGGAAGTACTGTTCATTTCATTGATTACCAAAGCTTTTTTTACTTCTCTTGAGTTAAATATATAGTCCCCTTCGTTCTTTTCATCGACGACACACTAGCAAAATAAAGTCAAACTTAGTCGTTTCGATTGGTGATAAGGAGTATATAGTTACACAAGTGGGAACATATTATTATAGTCTTGGTTTTCATCTTTGATGTTGCTCTGTTGTTAGCAAGCCTAGAAAATACCTCGATGGAGTCACTTTAGGGACACAAACATTGCTCCAATTCCAATGAGCCTGGACAGTACCCCGAAAGAGTTGCTTGCTTCACCTCCCTGTGTAGGAAGCCTTTTTCTTCTTTCACCCTTTAGTCATTTTTATTTTTATATAACTGTGTATCGACGCTTATTTATTTCATGGGGTGGAAGAGGGATCCCGACTTATTGAGAGAGAAAGAGGTTGTCCCTTGAGAGAAGGATATTTATACACCTCTGAAATACAATCCAATTATTTGAGTTTTCTCCCCTCCTTACTCTAGTAGACTTAGTTGACAAGATAGAATCGATTAAACATATAAAAAAATCCGATTAGAGAAGAGGGTACTAGTCATAGTTTTCAAGAATCGTAATTCCACTAAGTTTCTCCCTGAGGAAGAACATATTTTCCATCTTCGCATCATCGACTAAAAGAAACAAGAGACAAAAATTCAAGCATTGACAATCATATAATATCCTCTTGAACTTTTCCATGCTCATTTTAGAGGCAAAACATGGTTCCATGCAAGGCTTACTGCGATGAAAAAAAAAAAAAAACACTCAACTAGACTCACCTTGTGAAAATTTCAAGTCTAAATCATATTGAGAAACTAAAAATTATTCTTCTAATTGTTAATTACTTTAACAAATTATTATTTTCCATGCAAGGCTTACTGCGACGAAAAAAACCAAAACAAAACAAAAAAACAAAAAAAACAAAACACTCAACTAGACTCACCTTGTGAAAATTTCAACCTGAAATCATATTGAGAAACTGAAAATTATTCTTCTGATTGTTAATTAATAATTAACAGCTTATTATTTTCCATGCAAGGCTTACTGCGACGAAGAAAAAAAACACTCAACTAGACTCACCTTGTTAAAAGACTAAGCTGTTCTGCTGGTATCTGTTTACATCATTATATAGGACAACATGCTTGCATTGGTGCAAGCATAATATTTGAAAAAAAAACAAAGAATTTAAATAAAATATAGGTTGAACTTCTAACACTTTCCTCAATTCTGGAATTTTGCTTCACCCTTTCTTGATGCTTCAGAGCATATCCTTTTGCTCAGTGTATAAGATTCTGCAATAAATTCACGAGGGAACAAAGAAGTCAGAAAGGGAAATTTTTAGAATGGGAAGGAATTTCATTACAGGGATTCTAGGAATAGTACCATAGAGGGAATAAGCAGAAGTGGGACAGGGAAAAAAATTCAGGGGTAAGTGGGATTTTTACGAGGCGGATAGGGTAAATTTAGAAGAATATGGGAAGGTAAATTATACTGGGATTTCAAGAAGAAAACTGAGGGATCATTACGAAATGGGATATGAAGAAAGACAGAAAATTTTCTGGAAGGTCTGCGTGCATTGGTGCAAGAAAAATAACTGCAGCGAGAATTAAGCGTTACTTGAAATAAACATATCCATGCTAATTACCCCAATTGTATAAAGGTTGGCTCTGCTGAACCTGCTTTTACTTCGGTGGTTACTAGCATATCTAAATATCAAGCAAAATTCTATTTTTATTAGAATTTTTTGATCTTCCCACCAGCAAGATGGTTTTCAGGTTGATCTTTCTGCAATAATGTCAGTGAACTGATTTTCATAATTACAGGAAATTATTTTTTCTTTACTTTTTTATTTTTATTTTTTATTTTTTTATTAAATTTATTTTTTTTCTTTTGAGAAGAAGAAGAGTTCATGTTTTCAAAAGGTTGGTTTTACTATTTACCACTACCATCCCAAATTGCTGTTGAAATTTCTGTGTAAAATATTTCTTGGCAAGCGGCTGAAAATACTTCTTTAATCTATGCCCATTTACCAAGAATACTGAATTATGTCCATCAATAGTTTTGACTTCTACTACTCCATTCTCGAATTCTCGGATCACTTCATAAGGTCCCATCCAACGTGTATGGAACCTCCCTTCAAAAATTTTAAATCTAGAATCATAGAGGAGTACCCAATCACTTGGCTGGAACTGCTTTTTCTGAATAGACTTTTCATGCCACCTTTTTCGTTGCTGCTGAATTAGGATGTTCTGCTGAACAACATCTCTGTGAAATTCATCTAACTCATTTAATTGGAGAAGACGCTGTTGTTGTGCCTTGGAGAGATCTAATCCTAATTGAACTGTAGTTCTGAAGGTTTTGATCCGGAACTCAATCGGTAACATAACCTATTTGCCATATACCAGCTCATATGGTGTATGTCCCGTGCTATTTCTCTAGGTGGTTATGTATGCCCACAAAGCTTCTGGTAATATTTCAACCCAGTATTTCCGATGCATATTGACTGTCTTTGTAAGAATGGACTCGATCACTTTGTTTGTAGATTCCACCTGGCCATTTGCTTGCGGGTGATACGACGTGGATTTCCTGTGCCGGATCTTGTATTTCTCCATCACACCCTGTACTAGATTAGAAATAAAATGCGGACCACTGTCAGAAACAATTTCTCTAGGCACACCAAATCTAGTAAAGATTTCAGAAAAAAGAAAATCAACACCTTTTTCTGTAGCAAAAGAAACAAATTTAGCTTCTACCCATTTTGTAACAAAATCTGTACAAACCAGAATATGCTTTTTACTTAAAGATGTTGGATTTATTGGCCCTATAAAATCAATAGCCCATTTTTCGAATGGCTTAATTATATCTTGAGGGCATAAAGGCATTTCATTGGTTTGATTAGGCTGTCCCATCCGTTGACAGCTATCGCATCGCCTGACATACTGTTTGGCATCCTTAAACAAGGAAGGCCAAAAGTAACCAGTGCGTAATACTTTATATGCAGTCCGCTTATCAACGAAGTGGCATCCACATGGTTCATCATGAGCAGATTTCAATATGTCAAACACTTCCTCCTCTCTTACACATCTACGAATAATCAAATATGGACCAGTGTAAAATAGGTCTCCTTGAATCCAGGAATATGTAACACTTTTCTGAATAATATTCCGCTTTTCACAAGCAGATAAGTGAGGTGGTGTTTTTCCAATAACCAAGTAATTAGAAATGTCAGAAAACCATGGAAAATCTGTAGAAATAGCAAAAAGATGTTCATATGGAAAATCATCATTAATAGGAGTTGCTTCACCAGGGTTATCTAATCTAGAAAGAAAATCAGCTACAACATTAGATTTCCCTGGTCTATCAACAATAGTAACATTAAACTCCTGCAACAATAGAAACCATCTAGTCACTCTACCACTTGTCAATGGTTTGTTCATCAAATATTTGATCGCGGAATGATCAATATGTACAAATACTTCATATCCTATAATATAGTGTCTAAACTTATTAATTGCAAAAAACACAGGTAAAAACACTTTCTTTGTAACTGTATAATTCAATTCAGCGGAAGAAATTTTTTTACTAATATAATAAATAGCAGAGGATTTCTTATTTTCTTCTTGTCCTAAAGCTGCGCCAATAGCCAAATCTGAAGCATTAGAGGAAATATGAAAAGGTAGGGACCAGTTTGGACCTCGCAAAACTGGTGCCTGTACCAAATTTTCCTTCAATGTTCCAAAAGACTGTTGGCAAGTCGTGGACCAAGAAAATTCACTATCCTCAGCTAGAAGTCGGAAAAGAGGAGTAGCTATCTTTGAAAAATTTTCAATGAATCTTCTATAGTAACTAGCATGTCCTAAAAAACCTCTTACTTACCTTTGAGTTTTGGGTGCAGGAAGATGAAAAATGATTTCAATCTTTGCTGGATCAAATTGGATACCTTTGTCAGAAATCAAATGGCCAAGCACCACTCCCGCTTTGCACATTAATCTACATTTTTTATCACTCAAAGCGAGATGGGCTTCCTGACAACGAATAAGTACTTTCTCCAAATTTTTGAGAGCTTCCTGAAAAGAATCACCAAACACAGAAAAGTCATCCATATATATTTCTACAATTTCTAGATCAGCAAATATGGCCAGGACTGCCCTTTGAAAGGTAGTCGGGGCATTACATAAAACAAAGGGAAGCACTTTGTAAGAAAATGTCCCCCATGGACATGTAAAAGTAGTTTTATCCTGATCTTCGGGTGAAATCTGTATCTGGTTATAACCACTGAAGCCATCCAAAAAGGAGAAATATTTCTTTCCTGCAAGGGTATCAAGCACCTAATCAATGAAAGGGAGAGGGAAGTCATCTTTAAGAGTGGCTTTATTCAATTCTCGATAATCAATACAAATATGCCATCTTCCATCTTTCTTAGGTACTAGTACTAATGGAGAGACTCACTGACTGTCGGAAATAGGACAAATAAAACCAACGTCTAAGAGTTTCTGTACTTCTTCGTTCACAATATCTCTTAGAGTTGGATTCATTCACCTTTGAGGTTGTCAGACAGGTCGGGTTCCTTCCTGAATATAGATGTGATGTGTACAAGTTTCAGCAGGGATACCCTTCAAATCTTTGTAGCCCCAAGAAAAGGCACTAAGATGGTTTTGCAACAAATTCACAAGCTGCTCTTGCTAAGATGAGTCCAAATCTGAACTAATATGCAAGGATTTACCAGGGCTAATCTCAACAAGAGTGGTATCAGGTTCAGGAGTACTTAAGGGAGTGGTCAAATGCAGTGGTACAAAAGAATGAGAATCATGATTTTCTTGAAAATCTAGGCTGAAAATTTGGCTCAAAGGCTCATAATTAGGCATAGTGTCTAGATTATTCAGGAAATCTTGAATCTCATCTTCTAGTGAAGACCCAATATAATGATGGATACGGGAAATAGACTGAGTCTCCTCATCACTACTTTGATCCAACCATAAGGTATCTCGAAGGTCCTGAATGGATCTAGCAGGGGGGTATAAGGTAAATTTCTTCCTAGAATCTCTATGTGAGATATACATATCACCGGAACGACATCTAATATATGCATTAACCGTTGCAAGCCATGGTCGACCCAAGATCAAGGGATTTCCTCCTACTAGGTTCTTTGGCTCAAGCACAATGAAGCCAACAGGATACTCCCAAGAATCTAATGAGATAATCACATCGTCCAATACTCCTTCTAGCTTAATTTTAGATCTATCTGCTAATTCAAGCACAGTGGGAGTAGGGCGAAGATGAGATAACCGAAGTTGATCCATGGTTTACTTAGTCATGACATTAATGGCTGCCCCCAGGTCTACAAGAACATTAGAGGCAAGGACATTACCGATCTGAACTGAGACAAGAGGGTTTCCAGGATCAGTATATTTTTCCACAGACACACATCCCGTCATCAACTCTGCTGCCTTACCAACAAATTGAATGGTTTGGGGTTCCAATCTCTTCCTCCTGGGTTTCTTGAGACAGAGTTCCTTAATGATCTTGGTACAAATGGGGATCTCTTTGATGGCTTGAAGAAAAGGTATCTTAATGAAAATATTCCGAAGCTCAAATGCCAAACTAGTCTCAGAAATAGGCTCACTCCTTTCCATTACTAGCCTCTCTGGGAAGGGAGGCTGGTTGGAAGAAGATGGCAAGGATTCAGAGAGTAAGGGCTGCTTAGTGACAGATTTTAGAGAATTTTTGAGAGTTTCCTCTTCTCCTTTCTCTTCAATGATCACCATAGGTTGCTTCTGATTTTCTGATGTTACAGTCCTTCTAGATCTTAATTGAATATCATGAACCCCAACTGGAATAGACTGGTATTAAAATGGTAAAGTTGGGTTTGTTACATGGATCATTTGCACTGCTTTATAATTATTAGGATTGGGCATAGGTTGAGCAGGCAATTGAGGAGGTCGAAAGGGTGGAGGTAAAGGCAATGGTGGAGTGGACTGACTCAGAAGTTGAGGCATTGAATAAGGTGCATGTGTAGATAGGTATGACTGCATATGTGGCTGGTAGGAATATGGAGAATGAGTTGGTCCTCTCCAACCTTATTGCCATGGTTGAGAAGGTTGCCCATGCTGTTATTGATTCTCATACTGCCACATCTGATGAGAGTTAGGATAAGAATATGCATGCAAATTATAACCAAAATAGTGTGGAGGAAATTCAGAAGCCATACCTGTACCTACCTGGGGCCAATTCCTTATTGCTCCCAGAACATTCAAGTATTCAGCTTCAGGTTGTCCCCCTGTAAATACAACTTTAAGTCCTAGTATAAAGGGACATTTTTCTGTGATATGGTATTCTGCACAAATAGCACACTTATTAGTTTCTTTCAAATTAAGAGGACATTCTTTAGGGGGATGCTTATCTCTACATTTAGGACAAAAAATACATAGTGACTCTTGTTCCCTGATAAGTTTATGCTGAAATTTTAAGGAGTCTAAGTATTTGGTAACAATGTTCATTATATCAATTTTCACGTTTTCCATTTTATTTTCTAGTCCAATAATCATAGCATCAGTAGATTCAGTTTTTCTATTTCTGTTTCGAGTTCCTCTACCGGATCTATATTGGTTTCTTGAAATTTTTTGGCATAATTCACAAATTTGATCAAAAGTTTGCTGAGAAATATCACCTTGTCCTAACAGATTCAAATTGTTTCTAGCATTATCAGTAAGTCCTCTTAAGAACAAGTTTCTAATAGTGTTGAGATCAAGCTTAAGTTTTGACCTTTGTAAAATATACATAAATCTTTCCAGATAATCTTCAAGCATTTCATCATCATCTTGTATGATTGTAAAAATTTCATCCTGCATGTCTGGAGTTTTGCAATATTCTTGATATTTAGACAAAAATACTCTCTAAATCTGATCCCAAGAAGTTATGGTGTTTCCTCCTAACCCCATAAACCAGCGAAGAGCTGAGTCCTTGAGGGTAACAGGAAATAATCTTAACTTCTGAGCCTCAGTTGAATAATCATAACTTCTACACAAAATATCAAACTCAAATAGAAAAGATTTGGGATATTCATAAACTTTACCATGGAAATGAGGGAGAGCTGATAGTGGAATATTCTTCATTTGTGACACAATATCAGGATCCACAATTGGAAACACAAAAGTGGACTGTCCTTCACTTACTTGGTTGTCACCAATCCCTTCCAAATGATCTTCTTGGTCCACCATTGTTCCATTCTTACTTGTACCGCTCTCCACAGGCTGATCCACACCTGAGCTGTTATTACCAGAATCCAGGTGGATTGTTCCTGCGTGATGGGTTTGAATTGGATTGGGCTTCCTGCTTACAGAAGAAGACCCAATATAAGAAAAATTATTTTGGCCCTTAGTGGGCTTCGAACTGTTACCTTTCCTAGGCATTCATTTCAAAAAGAAAAAAGAAAGAAAAATAAAAGACAACTTCTAAAAAAATGCTGTTAGAAATCAATTAACACCAGTAAAATTCCTTCAAATTTTTTTTCCAAACAATGCCGCGGAAATAAGGAAAAGAATTACCTCTATTGTCTAATTAGAAAATTCTTACCAAATCAAATCGCCTCCCCGGCAATGGCGCCAAAATGTTGGGTGTAGGAATTACACTTAAGCAAACTCCTCAACACTTAATTGTCAACCCGGGGGATTCGTAAACTTAGAGACGAAGCACAGGCAATGCCAGAGATGGTATGAATCTTTCTGATATAAATCCCTACTTTCTTTGAAGGAAATATCGCAGAATCAAATCAAGACGAGAAAAAGATAACTTGAGTCATCAAAATAATCTAAGACTGAAACAAGAAAGAATGCATTTGCGAAAAGGAGATCAAAGATAAAAAGGCAATTATGCTTTAACTACTAAGAGTGTGTTTTTCTTCAGCAGAGGAATTTTAGCAGTCTCGTTCGATGGGCCCTTAAATCTGCTTCCTTAGATATTTCCTTCTTGCATTAATCTGTCCTGCACTAGTGCAGGATCAGAGTTTTATGTAGAAGGTATAAACTGTGTCTTTACTGAAGGTTTTTCTACTTCATGCAAGGGCTCGAACTGTTCAAGGTTTAGAGCACTCAGATCCTGTGACAAGAAGCTAGTTCTTGCACCAAATCAAAGCTTCTTGTACTTAGCTTTTAATTCTTAAAATGATTGTTTAATTGTCGCAAGTGGTACTTTGCTATAAAACTAGATTGCATATATGAAAAGTAAATGTTTTTTAATTTAACGAAGTGAAGAAGTAAAGAAACATAAACATCTATCCTGTCATAATCATTCAATGAAAGAAAGTTGCGGAAAGTAAATGAAGACTTGCTGTAACACACCAACATGCGTTGGTGCAGGTGTATGTCTCCTGCTTGGACCAGGCGAGGAAAGCCAATCAACCAAAATTGCAGAAAAGAAATGTCACACCAACGTGCACTGGTGTAGGATGATTTCTCCTGCTTGGACCAGGCGGAGAAAGCCAATCCGAAATCAAGTGAAGGAAAGTAAATATGCAGGAAAGTAAATTGCAGGAAAAGAAATTCTATTTGCTTCACACAACGGATCCGTTTTCACACAGACAAGAATTTATGCTCTAAAATCTAAATCAAACTCTTACAATAAAACATAAATTACAAGAAGAAGAGAATGGGGTAAACGTGTTGGGTTGGCTAGGCCCTATCCAACCAGCGTGTTTCCCTCTTAAGCGAAAGAGAACTTAATTTAATTAATCAACCAAACCATAAAAACACAATTCACAAAACCGAGGCGAAATTCATTTTTATTAGATCATTAAGGGGAATACATGCGTGAATACACGTTAAGCCCAGATTCGGGCGATAACAAAATAACCTACTATCGCCTCTCTGTTCTTCTCTATTCTCTAAAACTTTCACTCCATAAGTCCTATTTACAAATTACATTATATAGATCTATTGGCCGAAGGTCGAAACAGATCGTTCAACTATTTCATAACAAAATGCAGAATTTAGATTGTTCGGTCTTCAAAATAAAACAGTTTTGCAAAACTGGCCGTAACCAATCTTCAGCGTCCACCCTTCGCGGATCTAATCTTTGGCTGATTTTGGATTACGTGTTGTTGTGGTGAAAACTGCTTGAGTCAAGGCGGTGATCGAGAGGGTTTACATCCGCCGTGATGATCTGCTGTGCTGGCAACAGTACAGGATCTGATCCTGCACCAGGATCAACAATCACGATAAGCATTCTAACCACCAAACAACATTGGAGATATCGATAAGTTACAAATAATAATTTAAAAGTAAGAAATCATGTAATAAATATTTAATAAAAGCTAAATTCAATTAAAATATGAAGAATAAATGTTTGTACAAAATATGTCACCGTGCTTGGACTAGTGCAGGATGAGGGTGCATAAAGAGGGTAAAACAATGGTAAATGATTATGGTTTAGCAAGGGAAAAAATGGCCAAAAGAGATAAATTTAGGGGGCTAACATCCTCCCATCCCTAAGCTGCTATGTGTCCTCACACAACTTTTTTACCTTTGCAAAAAACCTTCAAAATTTGAGCATTCCAGCTCAATCCCGCTTCAGCATACTATCATCAGTTTGCAGTGTTTCAGATTTCATCTTTTTGTTGCTCTTCAATTTCTTCGTCACCTTTTAAAGTCGTCTGAAACATTGTGAAGCACGGTACTTCCATACCCTGACTTATCCTTTCTTCTTTTGGATCTCCACCGTGAACTCTTCCTTATTTTTTTCTTTTTCCTCCTGTGTTTTGGCTACGAGCTGCTCTAAATTATGTACTTGAAGATCGAGTTCAAGTATCTGAGTAGCAGAAGCTACCGAATCTTCTTCCTTTTTCGTTGCGACAGGAATTTCAGGGACTTCAGTATCCCTTGTGTTTTTGGTGAGAACTTCTTCCTTTTCCTCTTCTTCCTCGGGTTCTTCTTCTTCCTTGGGTTCTTCTTCTTCCTGTTCTTGCTCTTCCGGTTCTTCTTCTTCCACTTCCACTTCTTCCGACTCTTCTTTGTCTTCTAAATCTTATGGTTCTTCTTTGTCTTCTTGCACTGGTGCAGGAGGGGACTCAACGTCCTGTGAAGACTGTGGTTCTACACCCACACCAAGTTCATCATCCTTTTTCTGGCTCTGTTTAAGGAAATCGGCCAACAATATATCATCTTCAACCTCTACAGATTCTGTTGCGTCCGCAAGGACTGAAAACAAATCATCTTCCTCGGGGGTCTATTCATGTACTGGTAGAGATTCTTCAACAAGTATACTGGTCGTCTTTTTATTTGGAGATGGAACTGTTTTTTCTGTTGATTTCCCAATTCGTTTCCTTCTTACATTAGTGCAGGAAGGACTTCTCTTCACACTATTACTCGGTCCTTTGCTCGTACTGTTGGGGTCCTCCATTTCCTTTAGCTGTTCCAACAACATCTCCCAGGTCATGTTTTTAGTCTTCAACTGTTTCTGGACCAAGATCTTGATCAGGCCATGATGATACAATTTCTTATAGGCTTGGTCCTCCCGTGCTCCCTCTACGCCCTTGGCCATCTTTTCTAATCTCTTAAGAAAAAAATTAAGTGAAATCTGTCTTCCATCGGACGTGCCGGCCGGGTTCAAAGTGTTGTAGCATCCTGAAATGATATACAATGGTGAGGGAGTACCTCCCTTCGCAAGTCACGAACTTCTGGAGGATAAAGAGGAGGTTCCGCCATTGTCCCAACAGGGCATTGCGCGGAACTCCCTCCTTCCAATTTACCTTCATATTCTTATCAACAACGAAGCACTGCCAGCGCTTTCTTTCCAAATTTTGATTCTTAAACCATTGCTCTCTAGTGCTGCTCAAACCCGTTGCTGCTGCTATCAGTTTCTCTGTGAATTTAAATTTTAGGGGCCCAATTTTCACTCGGCCATTTCTAAAGCTTTTTGCAAACTGTAGGGCCACCTCCCTGTTGTACCCGTTAAATTTCTGCAGGAACAGAAGAAAGCCTGAGTCTTGCAATAGTGCAAGACTATTGTGAAACTCGGTGGTTTGATCTACCTCGTTGAGGGACAACGGTTCACAACGAACAGGCGGCATTGCTGCTAACAGTTATGAACAGTCCAATGAAAGCTGCATGCAACACCGGAAAATTGAGCTTTTTATAAATAGGGATCCAACTGTCTCCCGTCCCTTTTGTCTCATCACTAATTCCTTCCACCGAAATAGTCGTAGATTCGTGACATCTTTGAATCGTGCCAGATTGGTACTGGCAGCGGCGGTTTTAACGGCTAGGTGAGGGAATGATATGAGTGAAAGGACATTAAGGTTATGGCGGAATGAGGGGTAATTATATCTAAGCAATGGTTAAATATTCACACGTTCCTTCATAATTCAAAAAAGATCTTTAGCATTTATTGAAAATAATTATGACTCTTAACTTTTAAAAAACTTTGTACTTTGAAAATATTTCTTTTAGTTGATATGATAACATAAGTGCTTATCACCAAATGAAATAATTTTTTCATAACTTCTATGATGACCACTTTCCTATGGCGTACACTTCTGAAAATAAGAAATATTATGCTTCGGATGAGGTGCATGCTTGCACTGTTATGCTTACACCACTTGACTACGCTGTTCTGTTGGTATCTGTTTACATCATTATATAGGACAACATGCTTGCACTGGTGCAAGCATAATATTTGAAAATACAAAGAATTTAAATAAAATATAGGTTGAACTTCTGACAATTTCCTCAATTCTGGAATTTTGCTTCGCCCTTTCTTGATGCTTCAGAGCATATCCTTTTGCTCAGTGTATAAGATTCTGCAATAAAGTCACGAGGGAACAAAGAAGTCGGAAAGGACAAGTTTTAGAATGGGAAGGAATTTCATTACAGGGATTCCAGGAATAGTACCATAGAAGGAATAAATAGAAGTGGGACAGGGAAAAAAATTCAGGGGTAAGTGGGATTTTTACGAAGCGGATAGGGTAAATCTAGAAGAATATGGCAAGGTAAATTATACTGGGATTTCATGAAGAAAACGGAGGGATCATTACGAAATGGGATATGAAGAAAGGCAGAAAATTTTCTGGAAGGTCTGCTTGCACTGGTGCAAGAAAAATAACTGCAGCGAGAATTAAGCATTACTTGAAATAAAAATATCCATGCTAATTACCCCAATTGTATAAAAATTGGCTCTGCTGAACCTGCTTTTACTTTGGTGGTTACTAGCATATCTAAAGATCAAGCAACATTCTCTTTTTATTAGAATTTTTTGATCTTCCCACCAGAAAGTTTGTTTTCAGGTTGATCCTTCTGCAATCATGTCAGCGAACTGATTTTCATAATTACAGGAAATTATTTTTTCTTTACTTTTTATTTTTATTTTTTTTATTAATTTTTTATTTTTTATTTTTTTTGAGAAGAAGAAGAGTTCATGTTTTCAAAAGGTTGGTTTTACTGTTTACCACTACCATCCCAAATTGCTGTTGAACTTTCCGTGTAAAATCTTTCTTGGCAAGTGGCTGAAAATACTTCTTTAATCTATGCCCATTTACCAAGAATACTGAATTTTGTCCATCAATAGTTTTGACTTCTACTACTCCATTCTCGAATACTCGGATCACTTCATAAGGTCCCATCCAACGTGTATGGAACCTCCCTTTAAAAATTTTAAATCTAGAATCATAGAGGAGTACCCAATCACCTGGTTGGAAATGCTTTTTCTGAGTAGAATTGTCATGCCACCTTTTTCGTTGTTGCTGAATTAGGATGTTTTGCTGAACAACATCTCTGCGAAATTCATCTAACTCATTTAATTGGAGAAGACGCTGTTGTTGTGCCTTGGAGAGATCCTAACTGAACTACAATTCTGAAGGTTTTGATCTGGAACTCAATCGGTAACAGAACCTATTTGCCATATACAAGCTCATATGGTGTATGTCCCGATTGAGTTCCAGATCAAAACCTGGCCATTTTCTTGTGGGTGATACGACGTGGATTTACTATGCCGGATCTTGTATTGCTCCATCACACCCTGTACCAGATTAGAAATAAACTACGGACCATTGTCAGAAACAATTTCTCTAGGCACACCAAATCTAGTAAAGATTTCAGAAAAAATAAAATCAACAACAACTTTTTCTGTAGCAAAAGAAACAGCTTTAGCTTCTACCCATTTTGTAACAAAATCTGTACAAACCAAAATATGCTTTTTACTTAAAGATGTTGGATTTATTGGCCCTATAAAATAAATAGCCCATTTTTTGAATGGCTCAATAATAACTTGAGGGCATAAAGGCATTTCATTGGTTTTATTAGGTTGGCCCATTCGTTGAAAGCTATCACATCACCTGACATACTGTTTGGCATCCTTAAACAAGGAAGGCCAAAAGTAACCAGCACATAATACTTTATATGCAGTCCGCTTATCAGCAAAGTTGCCTCCACATGGTTCATCATGAGCAGATTTCAATATGTCAAACAATTCCTCCTCTCTTACACATCTACGAATAATCAAATCTGGACCAGTGTAAAAGAGGTTTCCTTGAATCCAGGAATATGCAGCACTTTTCTGAATAATATTCCGCTTTTCACGAGCGGATAAGTGATGTGGTGTTTTTCTAGTAACCAAGTAATTATCAATGTCAGCAAACCACGAAGAATCTGTAGACATAGCAAAAATATGTTCATCTGGAAAATCATCATTAACAGGAGTTGCTTCACCAGGACTATCTAATCTAGAAATAAAATCTGCTACAACATTAGATTTCCTTGGTCTATCAATAATAGTAACATTAAACTCTTGCAACAATAGCAACCATCTAGTCACTCTACCACTTGTCAATAGTTTTTTCATCAAATATTTAATCGTGGAATGATCAGTATGTACAAATACTTCATATCTTGTAATATAGTTTCTGAACTTATTAAAGTTACTATTTGCATGTGTGTGATTTCTTATTTCATTTCTGAAAATTTTGTTCTAAATCGTGAATTAATGTCCGTAGAGCAGTAGAGTAGGTTTGTGTCTTGTGATTTTGATTAAAACTTCATGAGAAATTGCAAATCTACATCATAATTTCTACAGAACCATCCTACATGCCTACTTTTCAAACATTGTTTTCACATTTTCAATGCTCATATTGCTTACAAAAATCAAATTTCTAACCAAACCTGAGATGTACAAGATGTCAGAGAGTTGTCTAATCCTTCCACCCATGACCTTTAACTTGAATTTTCCTCATCTTATGATTCTAGTTGTCGATTCATCTACTAAGGAGACATCACCATCATGATATCTTTCACATTCACAAAACCACTCCTTGTGAGGGGTCATATGAAAGGATACACATGAGCCGACCAACCATGCCTCATGATCCATATGTGTACTTGAAGAAGCCAAGTACACATCCCTTCCTTCATTTGAGGAGGTTTTTGCATCTACGAAAGGAGAATCTTCATTACCCTTGCCCTTTTTGTAATTTTTGATCTACAATATTTCTTGTAATGCCCTTATTTTCCATGTCTCTAATATACCTTAACAAATTTTCCTAGAGATTTTGACCTTCCTCCATATTTAGATCTCCCATTAGAGGACTTACATCTAAATTTTCTATTTTAGGAGTGTCCTCTTATAAACAAGGCATTTATGTTATGAATTTCCAGGTTTTTCCTTCTCGTCTCCTTTGATAACAAGGATGAGACTATTTCTTTGAAACTTAAAGTAGTTGCATTACTACCTATGTCAACAACCAAAATATCCCACAAATTTGGTAAAGAACACAACAAGATGGTAACTTATCTTCACATGAAATATTAATATCAATAGATAATAACTGACATGCTACAATATTGAAGGAATTTATATGCTCTCTCATCCAGTCTCCAACCTTTGTCCTTAGGTTATACAACTTCTTTCATAGGAACTTGTTTGATACAAAGCCCCTAACTTGTTCCACAAAGCCTCTCTTATAGATTTCCCTAAAACATTCGGTAATACTAAATATGAGAGAGATAAGTGTATTGTGCTCTTTTCCTTTTGTTCCAACTTGCTCCAGTCTTCTATTGACATTCTCGTCAACACAAAAGCTAAATCCACAGTGATCTACTAATCTCTATACACCAACAAATATTATATTTTGAGCTTCCACAACTCAAAACTCTACCCATTTATTTTTTGAATCTCTATCTTTGAATGACTTACCATTTCCTTTCACCACAAGAATCAATTTTGCAAATTTCCCAGTGTAACAAGGTCTAGCACAGGCTTGAGCCAAACCCCTTAGTCACAAAGGCACTCCCATAAATCCAAAACTCCTATAATACCAAATGTAGGTTTTAACCATGTACAATTGGTTACTGCAAATAAATTCTTAATAAAAACCGAAAAGACACATGACACACTGCACATATTAATACAAATATTTTATCCTAGAAACCCAAACTAGGAAAATCAAGTCGATTTTTTAGTATATATCTTCTTTTCAATATTACAATACAACATATATAACCCTCTGCATTCATAAATTTATAATCCATTTACCTTGGATCATAATAAAATTGTAGTTCCTTAATTAAAATTACATAACCACGGATAAAACCACCATGTGGCACAAAACCACTTTTAGCAAAAAACCCAAGAGCCCAAAACCACTAAAAACAGACTAGAAAAATACCCAAAAAAATATGGGGATTTTCCAACCACTACACTCGATGCAACATATAGCATGTGGGGGTAGTCATGCAAAGAATATAACACATACCCAACAAGGTTCACAAGATGACAAAAGCCATAATAACCCATGATCTAGCAAAAACCCAAACTATTATGATGATATCCAACACATAATCAAGATATTTGAAGGGAATTTTGAGTTGATGTTGAAAGGAGATTATGGGATTGCTTTCTTAGTAGCACCAATAACATTTGATGACACTGAGTAGCATTAGCACTCTTGTCAATCCTATTATCTTAGAGGAGAAAGGTCAATTTTTTGGCCCATAAAAGGAGCATCCTAAGTCCGAGGAACATGTTGGATAGACCAAGCCTCCACCCCCTACCTACCTAACGCATTGGTTTGGGTATTTCTTTTTTCTTTCATATTATGATCATCAAGGAAGAGAAGCAATTCCATGCCTATTAGAACTGTCTTGGGACCTTGTCATTTTTGAATAGTTTGAATTTCCAAATAACACTTTAATGAAACTAAAAGTTGAAGGGTGATTGGTTTCCTTTATGGTAGTCATCTAAAGACGAGATGACTGTACTCGATATTTTTTCCATAATGTGTATATATATTCTTTTTTAAATTTATATATAGAAAGAGAAAAAAAAGAAAAAAATATTATTATCTTCTTTTTTAAATTCAAATTTTACTAGTTATATATTTATTTTTTTATAAACTAATTATGATTAATAAAATATTAAAAATTTCATTCTCACTTAAATATTTAAAATTAATACTACATGGGTGTTATGAATGATGTGACAACTAATCACCAAGGAGCATTAAATCCCCTCCCATGCGACGAGTGAATGAAGTGTAACGAGGAAGCTAGTCTAGGCACGGTGCTTGAGAAGTTTCACGAACAAGCAGAGTTCATTTTGTTAGGCTGGAAAGTAGTTGGCTATAATGGTTGGTCTCTGGGAACGATTGGAGTGTTACTGGTGGATATTTATATTCTTGGAGTACAGGGTGTTTGTTGGTTTCAACCACACCCAAACCTCCATTAGACAAGTGCATCAATGTATAATATTGCAACAAGTAGTCGGTTCAAGTTGGATAGCGAGTTAGAAATGTTTTGTCTTGTTTGGGACCCTAGCGTGCATGGAGAATTTTGGGATATGGGTGAATTTCTAAAGTGGAGAAGTGGGTTGCACTTGGTTGGCACTGTTGCTTCAGTGTGGGTTGCAAATGACTCCTCTCCTCCTGGGTCTTAAGTACCACTTTATTTTCTTGCGCGTGTTTTATTTTCGCATTTCTCTGGTTGTGTCTTTGGTGTGGGATATTGTAACATCCCTGTTGGCCAGATAAATCGTTCTTGCGGACAAGACCGATCTCCCTAGTGTCAGAAGACAATCTAGCAACAAACGAACAACTAAGTTTGTCTTTCTCTAGATATATTCGTTTTACAAATAAATGTTATGAAGGTGTCGATCCTACCTTAGATCCAAATGCTTATTTGCGGTCGCAGTGCTTCCGTTGCATCAATAATCCTTTGTCGCAACAAGGGCCCTTTTGTCACAAGAAAGTATCATCTTTCGTTGATCTGCAATCATAAACAAGAAAATATCAATAGCACCTGTATAACAAATAATCATAAAACATACCTATCATAGTGATCAAGGAATCTATGAAATAAATGATCAAAACGACAGCTTATTGAAATAAAAAATCGAACGAAAATTTATTGAGAAAAACAGAACTTGATTGTATTAATCTTAAAATATACAGAAGAACCTTACAACCTTAGCCTTGATGTTCGAAAGGCCTTCCCGGGGTCCGAAGTAGGAATATCCTCTACTTTGATAAGTCTTACACTCTTCCTCCAGGAGCACAAAGAGGTATGTGATCTTTCCTCTCAAAAGCTCAGCAGAAAGAAGTCTAAATCTCAACAGCACTTCAACTCAAACACACCTGAAGCTTGAACTCTAATCCTCAATCTCCAAATCTCCAAAAAACTTAACCCAAAAGGCTACCCAATGCCTCCTTTTATAGAGCAGATGAGGAGGTTAGGATTCCACCTTTAAAGGGATAGAATCCTCCTTAAAAGGGATAGGCTCCTCACATCAAGGGATTAGTTCCTTAAGGTGTGGGATACATGCACCTTACTAAAGCGTACTCATCCCCAAAAAATCTCATCCAGAACCTTCTAGAATTGACCAAAATTCAACTTTTTTGGTTTAATTTCGCGCTTTTTTGACTTTACAGGGGTACCGCAGGCATTACACTGGAAAAATGCGTTCTAGAACGCAGTTTCTCTTCACATTACCTGCGTACCCTAGCTAAAAATGCAAGAAGGTCTCATGTTACCTGCGTACCCTGAGTTTCAGAGATTTTTAGGGTTTTTCTTCCAGTTCTGAGGCTTGGCATGAGGAACAAAGGTTGTAAGACTTGCAGAGGAGGTATGTATGAGTGTTAATGAACTCATACAGTTAGCAGAATGTCAAGGTGACAATTTTTAGTGTAACAGATTGCCCCCTAAAGTGCGAAGTCTGAAATAGATGAAGATGAAGTCTGTCATATATGAAGAGTGAAGTACTTTATCATTTCAAGGATCATCCTGTGGACACCCCAGTCGGAACCTGTAAAAACAGTCAATGCAAAATATATATATGTATACATATCATCACTGAGGTAGGCATTCCCATACTCAGATCAAAACTAACTAGAACTAACTTAAATTGTTCTGGTACAGGAATGATTTTGAATACATAACAATATAGACATATGTCGACACAGTATGGACGCAGCCATCTGTTTATAAATAGTCTACTGTATAAATGATAACAAAATTCCTCGCAGCCTGGATGGTAGAAACTAGATCCAGGGTCTTGATTTCCGCATCTCGAACTAGTACGATTCTATCCATGTGAATAAATGTGTTGAAGTCGAACATGGTAGAATCCACTTGATTACCAGTCAATGATGTGAACTGTTAACAAGTGTGAGAGAAACCACCAGTAATGTCAATGGCTCTCAAAGTACTCAGTACAATCCATGAAATGTGAATGAATGAGCTGAAGTCGAACATCTCACGAAATCATTCGATCGAAGGTCAATGATGCAACCTGTCGTCGAAAGCGAGAAACCTGCCATTGAGGCATGCAGATTTCAAGGTACTGATGATTTCTGGATCAACTTCCTAGATAATGTGCTGATGTCGATAGAAAGTGATCTGTCGTAGGCAAGCCCACAACATGAAATCATAGGTCAAGTTTTGAAAATATATTGGCAAGGACTGACTCAGGGATGGTCAAAGATGGATGACAGATATTTTGCAGATGAATGGTTTATTTGAACTGTTTTCTTGAACACATAATGACACTGCAGATGACTTGGTGACAATTGACCCAAAGCTAATACCCAGAAACCGGCTGAAGACTTTCAATGTGGTTTGATTAACTGTTAGGCAAAGGATTTTCCCAACCCAGGTGGAAAAAAAGTGTCGTGTTCAAGAGTGGTTAACGGTTTTCTAAATAATAAAAATGTAACAAATAGGTTCATTTTTCTCTCTTTTCCCCCACCATTTCTGGCAAGTATCTCTTTATTTTTGACAAGCTTGAGGAGGATAACATTTGCTTGTTTATAAGCTCATCCTTCGGATGAGTCCAACTTAGTTTAAGATTCGAACCCTAAGAAGGAGTGGTTCGTTCCTGTTTAAAATTAAACAGGTCCTTTACTGTTAAGTTTTAACAAGTCCAGTATAGGAGAAACTCGATGTTTTTCAATTTTAGGGAGTCAGAAGAAAAACTTAAGAAAACTCCATGGGTGTACTTTTTCATAAATTTAGTCTCTCGAGCCCGAAAAAGGATAAAATAATGCGGGAGAGAACTCTATTGACCGTATTTAGTTAATGTATACCTTTTTCGTAAATAGTCCATTTCAGTCCGGAAAAGGGGTAAACTTATACTGAAGGGACGCTCATTCATTTACTTTAACGAGTTCGAACAATCAAGTACTCGGCAATCTTTTCATGTTTAGAGAGTCTGAAAAGGGCTTAAAAGAGGACTCTAGAGTTTCGCTTTTTTAGTAAGTTTTAATGAGTTCGAAAAAGGGATAAAAATATACTCATGGTTTTCACTTTTTCGTAAGTTTTAACGAGTTTGAAAAAGGGATAAAAATGTACTCTTGGTTTTCACTTTTTCGTAAGTTTTAACAAGTTCAAAAAAGGGATAAAAATGTACTCATATGGCCGACTTTCAATTTAATTAACGAGCAGGAAAAGACGGAAAGAACTCGGCATTTTCATGTTTTTTACGAGAATGAAAGATAGCAAAATATTCTCGGGATTTTCATGAGTTTAACGAGTCTTGAAAATAACTGAAATTGACTCAAGATAAGTTTCATTTTTACAAAATCTTGAAACAGAGAGAAAACTGTGCTTGATGCCCCCTAAGTGTAACTGCTAGAGCGCATTCCCCCCCAGCTTCATTTCATTCAACTAAGTACACAGATGGTAATTAATAGCTAGATGGAATGAAGGTTCTGTTAGCACTCAAATCTACCTCAGGCTGAAATGAAGTAAACTCAAGGCTACATCAAACCACGCTCAGCCTCGTAGCTAGCCCTACGAGGACAGGAGAGGGCTCTCTCCGTCAATCTCGAGAAAATGAGCAATAGGATGCGAGATGACTTATAATAAGAACTGATTTTAGGCTAGTAAAGAGATAGGTATGTTTGATTTTTGGTTTTTTGGGTTTTCGCTGGAGAAATGGGAAAACAGATTTTGGGTCCGGGGATAAGGTCAGACCTTTGCAGAGTTCGAGTTGGGGCGAGGTAGGTGAATGTCTTGATGCTTTTGATTGGATATATGGACAAATTAGACCGACGAGGAGCTGAAGAGGGCAAAGAAGAACTTGGATCCTCTCCAAACAGCTGAAAACATATAGAACTAACTGAATTCAAAGGCCAAGCACTGTAAACAATGGATTCAACCTTATTCACTCATTCAATTTAGTTCGGAAGCATAATGAAGGGATGGCATACATTAAACATGAAGAAACTTTCAGTAAACAAAGAAGAAACACCATCAAGAACAGAACACCACAAGGATCCCAACAAGTGCCGCAAAACCCCTGATCTTTCCTTAGCCAAAATATGAAAAGTATGTACAATGATATCAAAAGTATCCCAAGAGTCCAACCTGTAGAATGCCTCAGAAATTACAATATATAGATCACTCTAACCCCTTTTCCCACCTCTAGGGGTCGAATTCCCTCTTCAGGGATCAGTTTCAACCAATTCTAATCATGGAACTACAATCTAGGCAGCTAACAACTTGCCTCTAAAAGAGTGGAAACTGATCCATTACATGATTTTTTACCCTTTTGAGAGTGAATATTCTAGAATAGATAAAAATAAGCCAAAGTTACATGTCAAACATGAATTTACATCATAAAAACCCAAAAATTCCATCCACAAGCAAAACTGGTCCATACTAGGCGAAAATCTGAGCTGGCAGTTGAAAATTCAGCCAAAATTTAAGTGGGTCGCTTTTGAGCCGAGTGGGTCGCGCGTTGTCCAGCCTGAATTGGAGGTACTTCTCGGCATCCAAATTGAGCTCATGATAGCTCGTTGGAAAGCCCTAGATGTTGACTATCCAACCCAAGTGGAATTTCTGAATTTGGAGCTCATTTGACCCTCCAAAACCCCATTCTCCCAGAGGTACTTCCTGCTGGTGCAAAAGGTGGCAGCAAGGTGGTTTTCATGGTGTTTTTGAGCTCTTTGACCATCCAGATTTTGATGAAATGCTTAGTTGATTTCTGAGGATGCATAACTAACCATGAAAAATCCAAAAATGCAAAAATTTCCTCCAGAAAGTGTCCCAAAAAAAAGTGAGCGCATGGGTGCGCGACCCGCTTAACTGAAAAACCTGTTTTTGAGACCAAAAATTTCAAAATGACAAAAATTTCTCCGAATTTGCTCAAATTCGGAGTGAAAACCCTCCATCATGTATCTTGCTCAGTCAACAAAGCCTCGGCCAAAATCCGGAGTGGATCAGGCTTTTTCCGCCGTTTTAGTGCTTTGCGCAACCTCCTCTTCATGATCTTCATTCTCGCTTTGCAGACATGCATGCGAGCCCAATAATGGCCTTTCATATGACGAAGCATGTCTTTGTCTCGATTGGCCTTCGCCAAAAATTTCTCCAGATGGATGTTCACATGTGTGAGTACAGTATCTCTGTCAGTTGGTGTCATGTCACCGGGTCTCTTTCGATTCCACTGTTGGTCCTCACGGATTCGACGCAACTCATAGTATGTGAGCTCATCCTCAAGCTGTTTGTTGCGCTGCTCCACATAGTTAATCACCCATTGAGCCTTCTGCAATTGATCTTTCAGCTTGTCATTCTCGGCCCTCTGCTCCTGGATGACTTCCCTCAGTTTCGAGCTCGGAGAGCTCGCATCAACATCAATGACCGTGAAATCTGTGTCCCGGCCTCCTGATGGGCCCTCATCATGCATGGGCCTCTTGCCCCTATCTTGTACCTGTACCTGTGCTGAAGAAGAAGGCGAGACCCCTTCCACATCATGTGGAGATAATACTCGCTCTGCTGATGAAGTCAACGAGACCCCTTCCACCCCGGGTGGAGATAGTACTCGTCGTGATGTTGAAACAAAGCTCTGTGGCTTCTCTGATATGTTACCACTACTGGCGCACTGCTATGCTCCATCTCAGTACATCAACCTCAACGATTGAGTCACTGTCCGACTCCTGCTCATACTCTGACTCTGTCTCTGACATGGCTCTGAACAAGCTATTGGCACTATGTATACTGATATAAATGCAGTGAAAACAAAGTTATGATGTGTGTTTCAACACCCAACAAATATCCCCCACCGTCAAAGCACCACAAGGAAACAAACAATGATAATATCTCTGTTTTAGGTGGATTGAAAAAGAAGCACAGTCTCTGTTTTAATTGCAAGTGAAACTTGACCAAAGGAAGCAGGCAACCTTTAGAATATTGAGCAAATCTTGTCAAAGGGAGCAATGCATCATATGACTGTGTTTGTCAATGGGCAATAACAACAGAGTTATAAGTGTCAATGGGCAGTGAAAACAGAGTTATGAGAACGTTTTTATCATTGGGCAGTGAGACACAACATGACCATAATCACCATGGAACAAAAGTCATGACAGTGATAAAACGATAATGATGACCACAGTGGTATTATGGGTGTGAAAACAGTGGGCTTTGAACAAAATGCCAAGGTGGATATATATCAATGATATAAGGTGGTAAAAATGCTCATAAAACCATCCATACATATTTTAAAACCCTGAAGAACAAATCAGCCATGTATGTAGGGTTTTACTCTTCCATTCAAATGTTTGAAGTCATCAATGATACCACCAACATATTAAAAACTACTGTGCAATAGTTAAGAACCTGTTTGAAGGCCGTTGGAGGTGATCTAAAACGAAACTGGGCGCTCAAATCGACTTACGGGTCGCGCTTAGCGGGTGGCTTTTTTTTTTAGTGGGTCTCACGACCTCCAAACCCTGTCAACGATGCTTCAAAACTTGAATTCGGCCTTCAAACTCCAGATTTCGATTTGTATGCTGTGGATCGTTGGAAATGAAACTTGTTTGGCCTTTTATATATGATGTAAATATCTTTCACAATCAGATTTGATCCAAATCTATTTGACAACCCATATTACAATGTTTTTTGCATTTTCACATTTGGCTTTTTAATACAATCTCTCTTTGGCTTTTCTGAGTTTTGAATTGATGATTTTGTTGTCTTCTTGCAGGGGTATGGCTCTTTAGCTGAGGAAAAGATCAGAGGTCTGCGTTGACACTGCTTCTTGGTGAAATAAACACAATTTATTACAAAATAATATTGAACAATTTCTAGCTCCAAAACAGAGTTTTGGACTAGAAATGTTTTTAAAATGCTAATGATAATAAAACATGAAATCAAAATTTGCGGAGCCATCCTCATCCTGCAGGCTTTATGACTGGTATGCAAATGACTCGAAAACCCTAGACACTAGGACCAAAGACATTTATTGACATTAAATGACCATACATGAAATGACAATGATTTTGAGTGATTTTTGAGGAAATTTTTTAAAATAGCACTACAGGTGTAAGCATGAGGAAACATAAGACAACAGACCCCTTCGTCAGTCAATGGCATGCTCCTAGCGAAATGCAACGAAGTGGAACAAGCGAGACACCTAAGAATGAATATGCAAAAGACAAAATGATCACTGACGGAGGGCTGTAAGGACCGACTCTAACATTGGCTCCAATGGGGATGGTGGCTCCATGGAGATGCCAAGAACGACAGATCTTTGGGAGAGCAGACTAGTGCCTTCATCCATTGGGCGATGGAATCATTATTTCAACTGATAAAACAAACTTTGGACATTTTTATTGACTGCAGATTTGACTAAAGAGTGACTACAATTTGACCAAACCGACTCGATGGAAAACTGAAATAACTTGAAAAAACTGACTCAACAGACCAAACACAAATGACTCATGACTGACTTAAAACAAGACTTTACAAAGCTTTTGGAAAAAAGGCAGCAATCCATCAAGATTTGGAATCATGATGACGACCACCTGCATACTAATGAAATATGTACAATCATGTATAATTGGCTTTCCAATGTAACCAATCAAGTAGATGGCTTCTTGACTGATTTCCCTGATCAGATCTGCTGGTCAACAATACAAACTGATAACTGGGCATCCAAAAACATAGCTGACCATGATCTCCTTCATCACTGAATACTGCAATACTCACCTTTATTGCTGACTGTAACAATTTTTCCAATGGATCATGAAAAACATGAAGATTTACCTCCTGCTGAAAGAATATGGTGTCCTTTTCTCCTGCTTCTAATTCTGATCTTCCTTCATCATGTACTTCAGTAACAATATGTTCCTGGGCTTCAAAAAATTCTGAACAGGTAGATGAGCAGATCTCCTCTTGTAAAAACATTTCAACACATGAAACATATGAAGAAGAAACTGAAAGGGAATCTTGAATGATCTAATATTCTATAGTATGAATGTACTGTAGGTCATCTTCATATGATATGACAGTCAGATTATCATGTTCCTCATTGTATTCATCAATCATGAGAAAAGCAACTTTAGATGATTCTTGAAACCCAAACATGACATTCCTATCATCTACCATAAATTCATCCAAAGGAACTGTTTCACTTACTTGAACACAGATTTCATCTCGTTTTTCATGAACTGATTGAATTACCTCCTCATGCAGGCTGTGTTCTAATGAACTGAAAACATTTGAGTCCATACCTTTGTCTTCTTCATTGCAGATGAACTCAACAGCAAAGTTCTCCTTTATGGGTTTCAGCACAAGATATGCTTGGTCATCACAATCTGAATGTAGATCTGAAATAGCTGGCTGGTCATTATCACAATCTAAAACTGAAACTTGAATTTCCGGCATGCTGTCTTCTTCTGTGGGCAGATCTGAAACAAGCTCTTCTCTTTCATCACTTTCAGCCATATAGACATCTTCAACCTGCTGATCTATAAAGCTGCTTACAGGACTGTCACCCATTTCAGAAAAGGAAGAAGTTCCACCATCACTTTCTTGACCATGTGCACACTGCAGATCTGCGTTAACTTGAGCTAGACCATGACCTTTCAATAGTTGATCTATCTCATCTTCAGACAGAGGAGATAATGCCCTTTGTTTTCTTTGGCTCAAACAGTGATTGTCTTCATTGATTTCAAGTGAAGGAGTATACAAATTTTCCTCATACTGCTGATCCATTTCATGTAATTCCTGTTCACTGTCAAAATGCAAAATTCCTTCATCTTCCACCGTACTAAGATCTTGATCATGCTGCAAATTTTCATGATCTTCTTTATGCTGCTGAAATGGATTTTCATACAATGCTTCCATGATCTCATCATCCATAAAATTATCATCTTCATAATATTTCTCAAGGCTTTCAATAAAAGTAGAAGCATGTTTGCAACAGTCATGAACTAAATTTAATGATGGATAAGATACTTGATATCTTTCAATGAACAGGGCATGAAAATCCTTTAAACAATAAATACAAGCCAACGGCAAATTTTCATACCAAGATTGGGCTTCACCTTCCAGAGTGGCTAGGAATATCTTCATCAAACAATCTTCAGGAAAAGCCACCTTCAACTTGCGAATATGCATGTGAAATCTAACCAGATGTAAAGCAGCATCCTTCTTACCATCATCTTTAAACGTAGGCAGATTCCTTGACCAATCTACCTTGGGCATCTTATTCGGAAAACCTGGAATGTGATCTCGGCTCATGGGAGCATATCTTCTTGTGATTCGGTCCATCTTGAAAATCTGACAGCTACTGATCTCCCTGCAGTGAAGTCACCATGAAGCATCGATTTCTGGATTTGTTCAGTGAATGAAGTCACCAGGTGAATGATTTCAGCCTTGCGATGTCTGACCGTTGTTCACCATCAACGATCAGATCTGAACTTGATACATGTACTGGGGCAATTTACAAGTTAAATACTACGAATACAAGTTATACCGGAGATCGACTGAAGCAGCGTTTATCTACTTCACTGATGCATAACAACATCGTTTCGAAGGCTACCTGGCGTGACTTCAGACTCCGTCTGTAGCTATAAATCAAACAACACTAACAAGCAAACCAATTCTTCCCCAGTATGGTCGCCACTATGTTAGCACTCAAATCTACCTCAGGCTGAAATGAAGTAAACTCAAGGCTACATCAAACCACGCTCAGCCTCGTAGCTAGCCCTACGAGGACAGGAGAGGGCTCTCTCCGTCAATCTCGAGAAAATGAGCAATAGGATGCGAGATGACTTATAATAGGAACTGATTTTAGGCTAGTAAAGAGATAGGTATGTTTGTTTTTTGGTTTTTGGGTTTTCGCTGGAGAAATGGGAAAACAAATTTTGGGTCCGGGGATAAGGTCAGACCTTTGCAGATTTCAAGTTGGGGCGAGGTAGGTGAATGTCTTGATGCTTTTGATTGGATATATGGACATATTAGACCGACGAGGAGTTCAAGAGGGAAAATAAGAACTTGGATCCTCTCCAAACAGCTGAAAACATATAGAACTAACTGAATTCAAAGGCCAAGCACTGTAAACAATGGATTCAACCTTATTCACTCATTCAATTTAGTTCAGAAGCATAATGAAGGGATGGCATACATTAAACATGAAGAAAATTACAGTAAACAAATAAGAAACACCATCAAGAACAGAACACCACAAGGATCCCAACAAGTGCCGCAAAACCTCTGATCTTTCCTTAGCCAAAATATGAAAAAATATGTACAATGATATCAAAAGTATCCCAAGAGTTCCACCTCTCCAACCTCTGAAAATGATTGAGAAATTACAATATATAGATCACTCTAACACCTTTCCCCACCTCTAGGGGTCGAATTCCCTCTTCAGGGATCATTTTCAACCAATTCTATTCATGGAACTACAATCTAGGCAGCTAACAACTTGCCTCTAAAAGAGTGGAAACTGATCCATTACATGATTTTTACCTTTTTTGAGAGTGAATCTTCTAGAATAGATAAAAATAAGCCAAATTTACATGTCAAACATGAATTTACATCATAAAAACCCAAAAATTCCATCCATAAGCAAAACTGGTCCATACTAGGCGAAAATCTGAGCTGGCAGCTGAAAATTCAGGAAAAATTTAAGTGGGTCGCTTTTGAGCCGAGTGGGTCACGCGTTTTCCAGCCTGATTTTGAGGTACTTCCCGGCATCCAAATTGAGCTCATGATAGCTCGTTGGAAAGCCCTGGATGTTGACTATCCAACCCAAGTGGAATTTCTGAATTTGGAGCTCATTTGACCCTCAAAAACCTCATTCTCCCAGAGGTACTTCCTGCTGGTGCAAAAGGTGGCAGCAAGGTGGTTTTCATGGTGTTTTTGAGCTCTTTAACCATCCAGATTTTGATGAAATGCTTAGTTGATTTCTGAGGATGCATAACTAACCATGAAAAATCCAAAAATGCAAAAATTTCCTCCAGCAAGTGTCCCAAAAAAAAAGTGAGCGCATGGGTGCGCGACCCGCTTAACTGAAAAACCTGTTTTTGAGACCAAAAATTTCAAAATGACAAAAATTTCTCCGAATTTGCTCAAATTCGGAGTGAAGACCCTCCATCATGTATCTTGCTCAGTCAACGAAGCCTCGGCCAAAATCCGGAGTGGATCAGGCCTCTTCCGCCGTTTTAGTGCTTTGCGCAACCTCCTCTTCATGATCTTCATTCTCGCTTTGCAGACATGCATGCGAGCCCAATAATGGCCTTTCATGTGACGAAGCATGTCTTTGTCTCGATTGGCCTTCGCCAACAATTTCTCCAGATGGATGTTCACATGCGTGAGTACAGTATCTCTGTCAGTTGGTGTCATGTCACCGGGTCTCTTTCGATTCCACTGTCGGTCCTCACGGATTCGACGCAACTCATAGTATGTGAGCTCATCCTCAAGCTGTTTGTTGCGCTGCTCCACATAGTTAATCACCCATTGAGCCTTCTGCAATTGATCTTTCAGCTTGTCATTCTCGGCCCTCTGCTCCTGGATGACTTCCCTCAGTTTCGAGCTGGGAGAACTCGCATCAACATCAATGACTGTGAAATCTGTATCCCGGCCTCCTGATGGGCCCTCATCATGCATGGGCCTCTTGCCCCTGTCCTGTACCTGTACTTGCGCTGAAGAAGAAGGCGAGACCCCTTCCACATCATGTGGAGATAATACTCGCTCTGCTGATGAAGTCGGCAAGACCCCTTCCACCCCGGGTGGAGATAGTACTCGTCGTGATGCTACAAACAAAGCTCCGTGGCCTCTCTGATATGTTACCACTACTGGCGCACTGCTATGCTCCATCTCAGTACATCAACCTCAACGATTGAGTCACTGTCCGACTCCTACTCATACTCTGACTTCTGTCTCTGACATGGCTTTGAACAAGCTATTGGCACTATGTATACTGATATAAATGCAGTGAAAACAAAGTTATGATGTGTGTTTTAACACCCAACAAATATCCCCCACCGTCAAAGCACCATAAGGAAACAAACAATGATAATATCTCTGTTTTAGGTGGATTGAAATAGAAGCACAGCCTCTGTTTTAATTGCAAGTGAAACTTGACCAAAGGAAGTAGGCAGCCTTTAGAATATTGGGCAAACCTTGTCAAAGGGAGCAATGCATCATATGAATGTGTTTGTCAATGGGCAGTGAAAACAGAGTTATAAGTGTCAATGGGCGGTGAAAACAGAAACATAGTTATGAGAACGTTTTTGTCATTGGGGCGGTGAGAGACACAATATAACCATAATCACCATGGAACACAAGCTTTGACAATGGTAAAGCAATAACGATGACCACGATGGTATAATGGGTGTGAAAACGGTGGTTTTGAACATACATGCCAAGGTGGATATATATCAATGATATTAGGTGGTAAACATGCTCATAAAGCCATCCATACATATTTAAAACCACGAAGAACACATCGGCCACGTATGTAGGGTTTTTACTCCTCCATTCAAATGTTTGAAGTCATCAATGATACCACCAACATATTAAAAACTCTTGTGCAATAGTTCAGAACACATTTGAAGGCCGTTGGAGGCGATCTAAAAAAGCAGCGGCGCTCAAATGCGACTCACCGAATTCTGGCGGCAAGCGGGTCGCTTTTTTTTTTTTTTTAAGTGGGTCGCTCTACCTCCAAACCATTTGTCAACAATGCTCCAAAATGCGATTTCGGCCTCCAAACTCCAGATTTCGCCTTGTATGCTATGGATTTTTAGAAATGAAACTTGTTTGCCCTTTATACATGATGTAAATATCTTTCACAATTAGATTTGATCTCAATCTATTTGATAACCCACATTACAATGTTTTTTGCATTTTCACATTTGGCTTTTTAATACAATCTCTTTTTGGCTTTTCTGAGTTTTTAATTGATGATTTTGTTGTCTTCTTGCAGGGGTATGGCTCTTTAGCTGAGGAAAAGATCAGAGGTCTGTGTTGAAACTGCTTCTTGGTGAAATAAACACAATTTATTACAAAAATAATATTGAACAATTTCTAGTTCCAAAACAGAGTTTTGGACTAGAAATGTTTTTAAAATGCTGATGATAATAAAACATGAAATCAAAATTTGCGGAACCATCCTCATCCTGCAGGCTTTATGACTGGTATACAAATGACTAAAAAAAACCCTAGACACTAGGACCAAAGACACTTATTGACATTTAATGACCATGAATGAAATGACAATGATTTTGAGTGATTTTTGAGGAAATTTTTAAAATAGAACTGCAGGTGTAAGCATGAGGAAACATAAGACAACAGACCCCTTCGTCAGTCAATGGCATGCTCCTAGCGAAATGCAACGAAGTGGAACAAGCGAGACACCTAAGAATGAATATGCAAAAGACGAAATGATCACTGACGGAGGGCTGTAAGGACCGACTCTAACAGGTTCATTTACGAGATCATATGAAAGACCCGACCTAAAACTAACCTAAATATATGACTTAACATTTACGAGGTCTAATCAAAGACTCGACTCAATTAGGGGAGGATTTGTTTCATTTTTTAATGAGCTCGACACAGGAAAAGAACTATGCTCATGGCAACGTGTTTCATTTTTTAACGAGGTTGACACAGTAAAAGGAACTGTCCTCTTCTACATGTTTCATTTTTTAAACGAGGTTGACACAGTAATAGGAACTGTCCTCAAAAACTACTTATTTCTAATCTATCAAACTACTCTCTACAATCTACCTACTGTTTCATTTTTTAATGAGGTTGACACAGGAAAAGAACTGTCCTCATAGAAGCTTGTTTCTTTTTTTAAATGAGCTTGACACAAGAAAAGGAACTATGCTCGGACTAACTGATTCATTTTTTAACGAGGTTGACACAGTAAAAAGAACTGTCCTCATACCTAATTCATTTTTTAATGAGGTTGACTCAGTAATAGGAACTATCCTTTGACTAAATGATTCATTTTTTAACGAGGTTGACACAGGAAAATAACTATCCTCATGCTCACTGATTCATTTTTTAACGAGGTTGACACAGTAAAAGGAACTCTCCTCACACTCACTGATTCATTTTTTAACGAGGTTGACACAGTACAAGGAACTCTCCTCACTCACTAATTCATTTTTTAACGAGGTTGACACAGTACAAGGAACTCTCCTCACACACTACTTCTAATCTACAGCCTGTTGGAGGTTTCCTCAACACAACTAACATTTACAGCCATGGTTGGTTGGTTGACTTCTTTCTTATCTTGCTTCTTCTTCTTCTTCCCTTTCTTCTTCTTCGCCACCTGGTTAGTAGCGTCAAGGCTTTTACCAGGCGAAGAGGAAGAAATGGAGGAAGAAATATTAGACGAAGAAGGTAAAGGGTCAACAGAAGGTTGGTGATGTTGAGATGGTGAACTCTGTTTAGGTGAAGCATTCGGTTGAGGTGGAACAATTGGAGTATTCAGGGCCAACGAAGTTGAAAGTAACCATATCGGTAAACCTATTGTAAATCCAGGTAATGACAATGTAGCGACCAACATTTCCAAAGCAAGGAAAAGTACTAGGATTCTCGTTAAGAGGAGTTCCTTGGTTGGTAAATTCATGAACAGTTGCCATTATATTCAACTTCAGTGAATTTTATTAACAAATTAAAAACTAAAATTAACAATTAACAATTCACACCTAACAATTAAAATTCACAATTCACACCTATGGTCTCTAAAAGTAAAAACAAACAAATTAACACGCACTATCAAATCTAGGAGTCAAACCACACACAAACAATAACTTCCCGTACTAAAAACACTAGTTGGTGATGAAATCCAACATCGTAGAATTTAATATAGAAAGGGTGGTTGGAACAGTTACCCCGACAACCTGCTTAATGAAACAGACTGGCACAAGTTTCTTCACAAAACCATCTCGAGTGAAGAGAACCCCCTAGAGAGTCCAAGTGAGTCTAGTCGACGTCTGCTCCAGGTACAGTGGGATCTTCCCTCCACCGTCACCTTAGGAAAGAATCCTATAGATTATGGCTACTAAGGTTACCAACAGAAACAAATATACCTGGGGGAACAGTCTATGATCCGATACACACGCAAGGGCAGAGTAACAAAGCTCAATCCCATTGAAGGCTCCTTGACATAATCCAAGGTTTACCGACAAGTGACCCCAGGCTCCTCGACAATGGTCTATCCAAGGTTTACCGTTGTTAATACGTGTATATCTTCTATCGTTCCCAATGAAGAAGGATTGATTACCTCACTGGTTCAGATATGATCTTGTGCTTGACTCCTTTAGGAGGAGCTTCCCAGAGCATACATGCAACAATTGGAATTCTTCCTACCGCAAGATCGACTACTTGTTTGTTTTACTGTCTTGGAGAGTTAACTAAAACCTATTCCAAGACACTAGCCTAAGCTATATTGGTGGAAAGATCCATAAAAATGTAAAAATTACTAGATGAATTTTAATAAGTGCTGTGTTATTTAGGTTGTTATTACTCAAAAGGGTAAATGGATATGGAACCAATGGTGTTATGACCCGACCCAAAATTGAATGCAATCGAATATGATAATGTAATATTTTCAATTCGATGAATCCTAACTAAAGTAAGGAAAGAGTTTCCATTCACTTCCAACAATGCAAAAATTGATCACTTAAGAGAAAATATAACAAATTCTCTAATGCACTAATTTCATCAAGAAAAACTAATGCAATTCAATCCCAAAACAATTTTTTATATTTTTGTGTTTTTTAAAACAAGCATAAAAACATTTAAATTCAAATCAAAGAAAATTGATCTAAATCTACAATTGATTTTTCAGAATGTAAACTATGCAAGTGTAATCTATGCACAATTCACTTGAAAAGTATGCAAATGTAATCTATGCACATTTTTCATTCATATTCTGAAAATGAGAATTCTAATTATGAAAATGTGATCTATGCAAGAGAATTCTCAAACACAAGATGATTCTAATGTAATCTAAGAACCAATCAAGTGGAAGTCAAGAAAATCGGGTGAGAGTTCCAAAGATCAAAAAACACTCAAAGGCAATTAACACTTATACACAATTGTTTTTGCAAAAACAAAAGCAAAAAGATGCAAAATTGTGAAAAGACTGAGACAAACCTCCAAGCAGTGACCAAAGGAAATCAAGTTAAGAATTTCTCAAAAAAGAGACTCAAAACACCCAATTAACTTAATGGAGATTGATGAGATGAA
This sequence comes from Pinus albicaulis, assembly GCA_034641835.2. Lineage (NCBI taxonomy): Eukaryota > Viridiplantae > Streptophyta > Pinopsida > Pinales > Pinaceae > Pinus > Pinus albicaulis. Next base: position 611,336,045 of record CM076584.1, on the reverse strand, counting down.
GATTTGGCTGAAAGAGACTTAGAAACAAGAGATTTTTGACAGAAAAATACATATCTGGGTAGATGCTAAGAATCCTAAATTAAATCTAAACTAAACTGAAAGAAGAAATCTAATTTTTTCAAGACTTTTAACAAGGTCCGCAGGTCCCAGAAGTAACAGGTGCGGTCCCGCACTAATTACCTAAGAAAAGTGCGGAGATGCCCACACTGTGTATGAAGACAAAGTGCGGTCCCCTGAAAACTTCAAGAAAAACATAAAAGATTTCAAAATTTAAAAAAGAAAAAAGAAAAACTAAGCTACCCAGGCAGATATCCATCAATTAAAAACCAGGAAAAACTTTTCCTCAAATCAAAATAAAAGAGAACAAAAAACAACAAGTTTCTTTCCCCAGTGGAGTCGCCAATTTGTTGGCCGGATAAATCGTTCTTGCGGACAAGACCGATCTCCCTAGTGTCAGAAGACAATCTAGCAACAAACGAACAACTAAGTTTGTCTTTCTCTAGATATATTCGTTTTACAAATAAATTCTATGAAGGTGTCGATCCTACCTTAGATCCAAATGCTTATTTGTGGTCGTAGCGCTTCCGTTGCATCAATAATCCTTCGTCGCAACAAGAGCTCTTTTGTCGCAATAAAGTATCATCTTTCGTTGATCTGCAATCACAAACAAGAAAATATCAATAGCACCTGTATAACAAATAATTATAAAACATACCTATCATAGTGATCAAGGAATCTATGAAATAAACGATCAAACGACAGCTTATTGAAATAAACAATCGAACGAAAATTTATTGAGAAAAACAGAACTTGATTGTATTAATCTTAAAATATACAGAAGAACCTTACAACCTTTGCCTTGATGTTCGAAAGGCCTTCCCGGGGTCCGAAGCAGGAGTCTCCTCTAATTTGATAAGTCTTGCACTCTTCCTCCAGAAGCATAAAGAGGTATGTGATCTTTCCTCTCAAAAGCTCAGCAGAAAGAATTCTAAATTTCAACAGCACTTCAGCTCAATCACACATAAAGCTTGAACTCTAATCCTCAATCTCCAAAATCTCCATCAAAACTTAACCAATCTTCTTAACACTTAACCTTTGAGGCTACCCAATGCGTCTTTTTATAGTGGAAAAGAGGAGGTTTCTTGTTCCAAATATGAAGGGATAGAATCCTCCTTCAAAGGGATAGGCTCCTCACATCAAGGGATTAGTTCCTTAAGGTGTGGGATACATGCACCTTATCAAAGCGTACTCATCCCCAAAAAATCTCATCCAGAACCTTCTAGAATTGACCAAAATTCAACTTTTTTGGTTTAATTCCGCACTTTTTTGACTTTACAGGGGTACCGCAGGCATTACACTGGAAAAGTGCGTTCTAGAATGCAGTTTCTCTTCACATTACCTGCGTACCCTAGCTAAAAACGCAAGAAGGTCTCATGTTACCTGCGTACCCTGAGTTTCAGAGATTTTTAGGGTTTTTCTTCCAGTTCTGAGGCTTGGCATGAGGAACAAAGGTTGTAAGACTTGCATAGGAGGTATGTATGAGTGTTAATGAGCTCATACAGTTAGCAGAATGTCAAGGTGACAATTTTTAGTGTAACAATCCCCCCTCCTAATCCCCTACAAAACACAATTTAGGAGGAGGATATTTACTATGTTGGCCCAAAATCCAAAGTGTAATTATGGAAACAAGGCCTAAAAATTTCGATGTTTTCGACTTACTTAAAACCTTAGTTAGTCATCACCATTGTGTTCATTTCGTCAAGAAAATTCTGGTGATATAAAGCTTTACCGCAATTCGACCTTCATATCAAGAGATGTAACCAATGAAGATCCAACGAATCAGAAAGTGCCACATCATCATTATAACCATGTGGCAACAACGTGACTATACTTGCTTGGCTAATCTCCCAGTGCCACTTGGCATTTATTTATTGGTTGTCAAATCGTTCATGGATTTGGGTTCCTCACCCTACGCTATGTATTAATATGCAAAATTCAATGCACAAACACTTGCTTTTAATTGTCGTTTATTCTCTTGTGTCCAAGACTTTGTTACTTGGTTATTTCAAACGTTTTAACTTCTACTTTGGGGTTGACCCAATTGCGGGACCACACATATGCGCCAAAAATTAGGCTGTTAGGCTCATGTGTCTACCACGACAGCCTAGGCTTACATCATCTCGCTCACTCTATTATGTATCGTCTTCATGCTTTCGAGAGATAGTATTCTAGATGAGTTGTAGTGTGGGCCACTCCTCCCAATGCATAATTTGCTTGTTATTGGTGTAACACCCTCCTCCCACATTTACCCAAGCTAAAAGGTCCACTAGGATAAAAATGTGATGAGAGGCTACTATGATGTGATTCAACTCCCCATGTACAGTTAAGGAACTGGAACCGACGAAAAAAACCATTCTGACCTTCCTCGGGAGCTACAAACCCTCCAGTAGGCAACCAACCCTTCCAGGTGCTTAACCCCTGAGACAAATATTCATTTTTTCGATCTGGATCCTCAATCGCTCCCATGACAAGCTATGCATGTGACTGAGGCCTTTGAGTCGCTCCCAAAACAAGGTATGCCAGTGACTGTGGAATTTTCTAGGCAGTTCTGAGCCAGCGACCCCAAATTATGAGCCACTTTTTCAGGGCTAGGTCTCAGGCCTTTGCCCAGAACTTCATGAAAATTACATAAATGAATATTAACAATGGAATAAGGCTACTAATGCAATCATTGTTACAAGTTATTTATGTGACCCCTAATAGCCATGACATACATTTCGTCAAACATGTCACAAATATGTAATCTATAGGTCATAACAATAAATCTGAGCATAAGGGTATCATACTTATCTGAGAATCATTAAAAAACATTTATGCCTCATCAAAATAAGTACATTATCATCTATTATGTCATATATTCATTTTTCATTATTTTTCTAATCAAAACATGATAAGAGCCATACATCAAGTTTGTCATAAAACATACTCATAAGAAACATAAATAACATGGATATAATAACCATAAAACTGCATATGGACAAGTACATTTATACATGAAATACCAAAGGAGAAGGAGCTCTTATTAGTGAATGCATAAGACAACCAAGTCAGGGACTTCCACGAACCACTCGTCCATAGATTTGGCTGAACCAAATCTTTCTTTTAGCCAATCACCCCCATGCCATATTCCAAGCATGAAGTGGGATTCACAACACAACCAACGAGGTTTCCTCAAGCTTTACCACAATCCCACCAGGGGATCACTAGGCCCAAAAAATAAACATGCAACACTAGGCTTTATCGCAATTCCACCATATACCGGTCTAGGGATCACTAGGCCTATACAAGCAAGGATGCCTTCGGACTTTCCACCTACGTCGTGAGGAATTTTCTTGTCTCCTAGTCTTTAGGATTTAGTGTATATCCCACCATTCACCAATAAAGTATTCCTAGGCCTAATCGAGACTCCACCCTCTATGATTTACTGTATATCCTCCCATTCACCGGTCAAGGATTCCTAGGCTAGTCGAGGGCACACACCTCTAGGCTTTACTATTTATCCTTCCATTCACTTGTCGAGGATTCCTAGGCCCACCAAGGTACACAAAATATGGCTTTACTGAAATCCTACCCTATACTAATCTAGGGATCAATAGGCCTTGTGTTCTTCTTCAGAGACCACCCCACTCAGTTTTGAAACCATCCGATAATTGAGCTTAACCAAGTAAAAGAGAACCCATCACACCATGGCTATCTGAAAATGGCAAGGCAAGGTTGAAAATCACTGTCACACCTAGAAAAACCCATTCCAATAACAACAAGAGAGCCTTATACACACATGCACGTACCATGCGTGCCAAATATAACAAGGAAATCACACATGCAAATAGAGACCTGCAAGTAATTCCGTTCTAGCTGTTTGATTCTACTCTTCCTTGCTGGACCTTCACTTCCCTTTTTACTTCTTGCTCTTCCTTTTGCTTTTCTTGATCCAATACTATAATGCTCCGAGAATACTCTAAGTGTCCAAGAGTGAGAGAGAGAGAGAGAGTAGAGAGAGATAGCTCCAAAATTGAATGGACAAAAAGCTACAAATTGATCCTCAGAAGCCTTTTTATCAATGAGTCTTCTATTTTCTTCAATTTCCATTATTTTCCTTCATTTTCCTCCTCACATGCAACTTGTGACCTTTCACCTTCCTTTTATCCTAATTTTCAATATTTTCATAAATAAAATGCCAATTAATGCCTCATTCCTTTCCAAATCCTTTGTCATTACCTTTTCCAATTTCCCCTAGCAATAGTAAACCAAATGAACAACCACAATAGGATGTTTTTCCCAACATTTAACTTGGAATACATGTCCCATGACCTTGGTTATTATTTTTCCTTTATTTACTTTATTACATGAATTTTTTTAACCCGGGGATGTTACAGACCCCTCCCCCTTAGGGGAACACAGTCCTTTGTTTTTAATGACACCTACAACCAGAAAAACCATTGAAAACAAAACATAATGCCCATATAGCTTTAGAAATTAGCTCGTTGCAGTGTTTACAATGATCATCCCGCTGAGAAGCAACCAAAATGACCAACATAAAAACATGACAACCATAACAACATGACACCAATACCACTTATTGAAGCTTTATAACACAACTCATGGCAATATTTACATCCATATACATATATACATATACCAAAACATCACACCAAATCATATGCAAAAAACATTTTCTCAACTAGTGTTGGACGGATAAATCGTTCTTGCGGATAAGACAGATCTCCCTAGTATCCTACGATAACTAGCAACAAAAAGACAGATGTAAACTACTTTCTCTAGATTATATTTGATCTAGAATTATCTACAATGAAGGATTTAGGACTTACCTATAGTCCAGTGCTGATCATATTTTTCTTTCCTACTGCTTTGAATACGTCTCCTTTTGGGATTTGCAATCACAAACATGAAAGAATCAGAAGCACCTGCATAATATAGACTAATTCATAAACCATAAATCTATCTCGATGATCAAGGAATTCAAGAAATAAGCCATTTAAATAAACAAATCATTGAGAAAACAAGATCCATTTGTATTATCTTTGATGAAAAAAGGAGCCTTACAACAGTGTTCACCTTGATGTCATACAAGTCCTTTCGGGGTTCGGAACAAGCGTTTCCTCTACTTTGACAAGCCTTTGCACTCTCTCGACTAACATACACATGAGTGTGTAATCATTCCCATATGATAATCAGTTAAGAGAGTCTGAGTTTTTCCAGCAATTCTCCTCAAAAGATCTCAAAGCCTAATTCCCCTTGAGGCTGAACTATGGCTTCAATTTATAGCAAAAGAGAAGAGGTTGTAGCTCCAAATAAGAGGGGATAGAATCCTCTTTCAAAGGATTAAGTTCCACATACCAAGGGGTAGGCTCCTTTAATGGAGGGATGAATGTACATGAAAGGAGCAAACTTTCCACCGAATAATTACTTCTAGAAGCTTCCAGATTCAACCAGCTGGGCTTCCAAATTTTACTTCCGCCTTCACTTTACCTTTTACAGGAATCCACACTTTGAATGAAGAAAAAGTGCGGTTGGTTCCGCATATTCTAGAGAAAACAGATGCGACACCGCAGGTAATACTAAGAGAAAGTGCGATACAAGTATTTTATGAATTTTATAATATTTTATCTCAATTTCAAGGCTTGGTTTTAGGAAATTGATGTTTGTAGACTTCTAAGAGAGTATTGTATGAGTAATGATGAACCCATACAGATAGTAAAAAGTCATGGTAACAATTTTTAGTGTAACAAATTGCCCCCTAAAGTGCGAAGTCTGAGAGCATTCGAAGAGTGATGTGCTTTATCATTTCGAGATTAGCTTATGGACATCCCATTTAGAATCCTGTAAAAACATTCAATGCAAAACACACACACACACACACACATATATATCATCGCTGAGGTAGGCATTCCCATACTCAGTTCAAACACTAACTAAAACTTGTTCTGATGTAGAAATGATTTTACTATCACATCAATAATGTAGACAGAGTATGGACGCAACCATCTGTTTATGAATAGTATACTGCATAATGAATAATAAAACTTTTCGCAGCATGGATGGTGGAAACTAGATCCAGGGTCTTGATTTCCACTACCCGAACTATTACGATTCTATCCATGCGATTGATTGTGTCAAAGTCGAACATGGTAGAAACCACTTGATTACCAGTCAATGATGTGAACTTGTTAACAAGTGTGAGAGAAACCACCAATAATGACAATGGCTCTCAAAGTACTCAATACAATCCATGAAATGTGAATAAATGATCTGAAGTCAAACATTTCACGGAATCATTCGATCGAAGGTCAATGGTGCAACTTGTCGTCGAAGGCAAGAAACCTGCCATTAAGGCATGCAGATTATAAGGTACTGAAGGATTCTAGATCAACTTCCTAGATGATGAGCTGTTGTCGATAGAAAGTGACCCGTTATAGGAAAGCCCACGACATGAAACCATTAGATCAAGTTTTGTAGAAATATTTTGCAAGGACTAACTTAGGGATGGTCAACACGAATGGAGACATATGTTTGCAAATGAATGGTTTATTTGAACTGTCCTCTTGAAAACGTAACGACACTGCAGATGGTTTGGTGACAAATAACCTAAGCTAATACCCAAAAACCGACTGAATACTTTCAATATTGTTTGATTAACTGATAGGCAAAGGATTTTCCCAACCCAAGTGGAAGTGTGATAAAAAGTGTCATGTTCAAGAGTGGTAAACTGCTTTTTAAACAAAGTGTGACAAACAGATTCATTTTCTCTCTTTTTCCCCCACAATTTCTGGCAAATACCTCTTTATTTTTGACAAGCTTGAGGAGGATAACATTTTCTTTTTATATAAGCTCATCCTTCAGATGATTCCAACTTAGTTTAAAATTGAACCCTAAGAAGAAGTGGTTCGTTCCTATTTGTAATCGATAGGTCCTTTACTGTTAAACTTTAACGAGTCCAATATAGGAGAAAATCGATGTTTTTCAAATTTAGGGAGTCAGAAGAAAAACTTAAGGAAACTCCGTGGCTATACTTTTTCGTAAATTTAATCTCTCATGCCCGAAAAAGGATAAAATAATACAGGAGAGAACTCTATTGACCATGATTAGTCAACGTATACCTTTTTCGTAAATAGTCCATTTAAGTCTAGAAAATCGGTAAACTTATACTGAAAGGACGATTGTTCATTTCCTTTAACGAGTTAGAATAGTCAAGTACTCAGCAATCTTTTCATTTTTAGAGAGTCTGAAAAGGGCTTAAAAGAGAACTCCAAGGTTTCGCTTTTTCGTAATTTTAGAGAGTTCGAAAAAGTGATAAAAGTATACTCAGTAGTTTCACTTTTCTGTAAGTTTTAACGAGTTCGAAAAAGTGATAAAAATGTATTCATTCGCTTCTTCATAATTTTTACCGAGTTTGAAAAAGTGATAAAAAGTATACTCCTTTGTCAAAAGGACCATTTCACCCAAAAAATCCTGTATTCTGCACAAAAACTTAAAAATTAAACATCCATGTTTATGATTAATAAAAATAATTTGGAAAACAACTTTTCAAAGTGAAAAATAAACAAAATTATATTTTATTTATTCAAAAAATCTTATAAAAATGAGTTTTTCTAAATCATTTTTACCATTTGACTTCAGAGTGAAAATTTAGAGCTTTTGGTAAAAAACGCTTCGGAGGAGATTACGGAAGATTCGCTCGTCAGAATCGAAAACTATCAATTCCAGGTAATCCACATCATCTTTACCTTCATTTTTTCCTATTTACTTTCTCAATTTAAAGCTTAAATTGATTTTTAATGAGGAAAATATGTTCAAAAATTTGCTCACGGGGGTCCGCAGGTCCGCAGGTAAAACACATGGAGCCTGCGGACCTCGAAAATTTTGTAAAGGAAAAATTGTCGTGGTCCCGCACCTTACGCATAAGATACGTGCGGATCCACGCACTATTTTTATGCGAAAAGTGCAAAGGCACCGTAAGAAAAAATAAAATGAGAAAATCTCCCAATTTAAACCAATTTTTCCCACTCAAATTGTTTCTAATTAATCTTTCAATTTTTCCATTGCAGGATATTTACAATGCTTGAGTGGAGAGAATGTGAGCATGAGGAGGTTGATGATGCAGCCATGTTACATCCACCCACATTACGTGTTTTGAGAGAATGTGGTTTGTACAAATTTTGGGCCATTCAAGGTATGAGGGCTCAAGTAGACTTGCTTACTTGGCTAGTCAAAAAATGGGACATACAGGAACAATGCTTTATAATTGGAGGTCACCAGCTCGAAATTGAGCTGGAAGATATATACTTTCTTAATGGTTTATCAAAGAGGGACGAGACACTCTCTTTGTTTGGGGTTAGGGCAGGTGGCCAGTCTGTCGCTAGCCTTCAGGAAGAATTTTGCAATGAAGAAGTAGACCCCAAAGATAAATGCATTAACATAAAAACCATTATTCATCCTGAACTCAAAGTAGTTGCATTTATCGTAACTAGGTTGTGTGGGAGCGCAACTCCTCATGTTGCTAGAAGATCCCAAATGCAGATTGTTGTTGACTGCTTTAGAGGCACCATTTTCAATTGGTGTGAGGCAGTGTTGGCCTATGTCAAAGGCCAACTGACTAGAGCAAAAAACGCGAAGTTGAAAAAATTCAGGTATGGAGCGATTGTGGTCACATTTCTCTAGAAAGAATTCCTTCACTTGCCCCACAACTAATTTCAGTTGATCATGGTAGAGTCAAAGAGCCTCGGATGGTCCGTTGGGTTGCGCTGATGGCCCGTCATAGTGAAGGCGGCGAGGTTGTTCGTTTTAATCCAGCTTACTTTCATTGCTTGGAGAAACAAATCTTCGCGATAGAAGATTTCCCTTATGCTGGGACAGATCTCCGCAGCGACCGAGAGATGTCTCTTCCTCCAGAGACATAGTGGGATGACTCAGGTAAAAATCATTTTGACATGTTCTAAATTCTTTTTTATTTTTTGAATCGTCCAAAACTGATGACAAAAATTTCAAATGCATATGTGGGTCCACGTCGACCAACCACTCTTCATCCTTTTGACAGGAGGCCAGCTGCAGAACCACCACCACCATAGGATCAGACAGTAGAGGTCCTTACCAACCTAGAAAACCATTTGGAGTGGTTGAATTTAGATATTCCAGAGACTACCATAGATGACATTCCGTCCGCTTACAGAGATATGTTATCGTGCTTCCGAGACCATTAAGGATATTTCTGAGCAAGGTGGCATGAGTTGTAGTGTTTTATTGTGATCATCACCATAGATAGTGGATGATTGATATTGTAGACTTATATCATTTTTTTGTATCACTTTTTTTCGATCATAAGGCGTTTTGAACCTATGATCGAGGACGATGTAATATTTTTGAAAACACTACTCTTATGCTATGATATTACTACTATTTCCAGTTATCTGTCTTAACATGTTATCGAATTTTATTTTGATCTGCTACTTTAATTATCTCAAATGTCTGTTTATAACACTAGAAGCTACTGCATCAGCTAATGTGTTTAAATTTCTCGGAATATGTTGATACTCAATATAATCAAATTCTCGTTCCAAGAGATGAAATTTAAAAAATAATCTTAACAACGCTGGGTTTTTAATTGCATATACTCTATTCAATTGTAATACAATGAGTTCAGAATCTAACCTAACGATCAAACTTTGAATTCCAAATGAAATGGATTTAGACAATAACTCAATAACTGCGCTATACTCTGCAATATTGTTCGTCGTGTGACCGAGGCTTACCCCATGCATAGATACTAACTCATCAGTGGGTGAATAAATAACCCAAGCTGCGGAAGAAATGTTCCGTGTACTACGAAAAGCACCATCAGCAAAACCAATGTATGTTTGAAGGGACGTCTACATCTGCAAAATCAAGAGCGATCCAGATAAGCAGGGATAGTAGTAAAATCACACTTAAACTAGGCACGCTCTTCTAATCTACGACACACTAGCTTATGAAAATAACTAGTATACAGGGAAGATCTCCACACAAGAATCAAGCATAATATCTCTTCAGATAAAGCCCATTTCTAGGTTTGCCTAAAGAGACCCCGTTAAAGTCAATCAGTTCATAGGCCTTTTTTGCAAGCTGTCGCTTGAAAATATAAGGACCATGCCATATGGGTTCAAATTTCCTAGCCCCTAGCTTGTTTTTAGCTTGATCATAAACCAAGACTAGGTCTCCTTCTGAAAAAATACAAGGTGTAACACTTCTATCATACTGAGCTTTCATTCGTTTCGCATGAGTTTCGGTAGCTAATGCAACGGTACGCCGATTCTCATCTAATTGAGCTAAGTACAAAAAGCGTTTCTCCTCTTCAGAAGTGGCTGGTAGTAACTCTATGGCTAGTTGGAGTGACGATATCTCGCATTCAATTGGTAATACCGCTTCTAAACCATAAACTAGTTGAAAAGGGGTAAAACCTGTCGATGTTTTTGCTGAGGTTCGATATGCCCAAAGTGCTAAAAAACGCATGGTATGCCAATTCGATTTATGAATTCCGATGATTCGTTTGATCATGGTAAAAAAGTTATTGATAGCTTCAACCAGACCATTAGCGTGTGGGTAATATGGTGTAGAAATATCGTGGCACAAGCCAAGTTGGTCAGTCAGTTTGGTCATCATGATGTTTCAAAAATGACTCCCATGGTCAGTAATTATCGCTTGGGGTACATCGAAATGAGCAATGACATGATTGAACACGAAATTAGTTGTAATTTTTCCATCTGTTGTAAATGTAGGAATCGCTTCAGCCCATTTGGTAAAATAATCTATTGCAAGAATAATATACACATGCCCCTCGGCCAAGTGAGGGTTACATGTAATGAAGTCAATGCCCCATTTTGCAAAAGGATCGAAAACAATTATAGGGTGAAGAGGAGCAGGTGGTGCACGCATCTTGCGATCAAAGATTTGACAGTTGTGGCATTTTCAGATAGCAGAAATACAATCTTTAAATAAGGACGAACAAAAATAGCCAGCGCGCAATATCTTTTGGGTTGTGGCATACCCAGACATATGACCGCCACATGCTCCAGAGTGACAGTCATTTAAAACCTTTTTAGCTTCGTCAAGAGTTAAACAACGTCAAAAAATAGAGTCCGCACCACGACGGTATAGTGTGTCACCAACAATATGATATTGCTGAGTTTGGAAACTGATTTTTCGTTGTTGTGACCATGAAAGTTTAGGTCAAAAATTTTGGGTTTGGAGATAAATGATGATATCTCCATACCAATGATCGATGGTACTGATAAGAAACAAATATTCATCCGCGATTAGATGTTCTGCCAAAGTTTCTGTGTAAGTATTTGGGAAGTCACACATAAGTTCAGCGAATACCAATGATTTCTTGATTTGGATTTTTCAAATTCCAAATCAAACTCCTATAGGATAACAATCCATTTGGAGTATTTTCCCCCTAGCAGTTGTTTGGTCAAAATATACATCATAGGGTTACAATCAGAAATCACTGTTGTTTTGCGTAATAATATGTAATGACGAAATCATTGGACAACTTTAACTGCTGCCAAGGCCATTTCTCCACATGTGAGTACTTGATTTTGGTCGGATGCAGATTACGACTGAGATAATAAATCACATGTTCATTGTGGAATTCATCTTCCTGAACTAAGACCATGCTAATCATAGAATTGGAGGCTGCGAGGTATAAAAAGTAATCCTGGTTGTAATTGGGAGGATGCAATAACGGTGCATGGGACAACGCGTGTTTAAGAGCATCAAAAGATCGATCAACGATCTCGTCCCAAAATAAAGGAATATTCTACTTTAACAACCTGGTAAAACCTTTGCTTAACTCAGCATAGTTAGGAATGAATCGACGTAAAAAGTTTGCTTTCCCTTGCAAACTTTGGAGTTGGCAAAGAGTAGAAGGAGGAGGTAAATTGATGATAGCCTCAACCTTCGATGGGTCAACACAAATGCTTTCATTTGAGAAAAAAAATCCCAACAATTGTCCAGATTCAACACAAAAGACACATTTGTGAGGATTCAGACGAATCCTATAATGCCTACATCTCATAAAGATATCTCATAGATGAGAAAGATGATCTGCTTTGCGTAATGAATGAGTGGTTAAATCATCGAGATAGGGTTGCATAATGTGTTTAATATCATGAAATGCATAAGACATTGCCCTCTGAAAAATTGTGCCAACTTTCTTAAGTCTAAAAGGTAATTTGCAGTAAGCAAAAGTCCCCCACAGAAAAATGAAAGTTGTTTTGGGTTGATCAGCAGGGAGTATGTTGATTTGATTGTAGCCTGAAAATCCATCCATAAACGAAAACATTTCACTTCCGGCACAATCGTTAATAATTTGATCGATATAAGGGGTTGGATAATTGTCTTTTGGACAAGCTCGATTTATATCCCTATAATCGATACAAACTCGTATTGTCCCTTGTTTTTTATTAACAAGAACAATATTAGATACCCAATCCGTTAAAGGAATTGGATAAATAAAACCTGCACGAAGTAATTTCTCAACTTCTGCTTTAATAGCGACAGCTTTTCATGGATGTATCTGACGTAATCTTTGTCGGACAAGTTTAGCATTCGGGTATGTTTTAATTTCATGAACAACAATTGATGGATCGATTCCTAGCATTTCTTCATAAGACCAGGAAAAAATGTCACAAAATTCCTGAAATAGGGCTTTATATGCTTGGATTTCATTTGACATACAAGAAGCACCTATATGAATGTTTTCAACAATTATGGGTTTCACTGAGATGTCAATAGGAACCGTCGTTGAAATTGTTGCTAAGTTCAATTCAGAATCGGAATTCGTGAGAGGATTCTGGGGTTCGTTGACATAATCAACGGTAAAAATGGAGGAAAAATTAGTTTCAAAATGATAAAGATCAGGTAAAAACGAAGATCGATGATGTAGATCTTCCCATGGTAATTATTCTATAGAAAAAAATTCATGAATATACTCATCAGTATTGAATACTTGTTGAACAGGATCCAGAATTGATGGCAAAGCTGAGCTTGATATCGAAAGTGATTCCTCATTGATCACATTCACTAGATCAGGTTTAGTTGAAGGAATATTAGAAAATGACTGTACTGCCTGATAAGTTAATTCAAAAGGACTCAAAGGCATCGCGCCATCGAAAGAATCCAGTTCTAAGTCTGAAGGTACTATCCAAGGATCATCAAAGGAAATAGTACTTGATGTAATCATATTGATATTAGCAATAGGAGGCGGTACGTTGGGAGTAGGCATGGAAAAATTTCCCAGTAAAGCAGAATCTTTAAGTAAACCTACTCCAACATCTTTATAAGGGATAGTCGATTTTCCAACATGTTGGATGCTATCAGTAGTGGCTGGGTCGGGTGAATAATATGAGAGCTGATGTATTTTCAAGATCTTTCCTTGATGACGAAACATGATGAGACGAAAGATAGATGGTACGACAACAGCCATAGAATAAGACCAACTGCGACCTAGGAGAAGGTTGTAATCCAGAGGGGCATCAACCACTTCCACATCTAGATTAACGGTTTTTCCTTCGAACTGTATCGGTAGATCCTGTAAAATACCATACAAATGGAATCCTCTTCCATCAAAAGCTTTGAGGATAGTCGGCTATTGGTTAAGTGTCGGAGAACCAAGTGATTTCCAAAATTTTAACGACATGATACATGTAGAAGCCCCTTCATCAACAACAGTATGAAAGAAACGCTTGTTTTTGACTATTACTAGAATTTGAAAAGCCATTTGATGGGGTAGGCGGGGTGTAAAATTCTCTAAATCAAAGATCATTAGGTTCGAATCCTTAAGGTATACGGCTCCTATGGCTAACAATATTAATTTTTTTTGTGCTGGACATGATTGCAGCACTTCCAAAGCTGACATTGCTGAAGGGGAAATCGCCAAGTCTTCAACAATATTGTAGTTCTGAGCAGCTCTCGCATGTGGATTGAAAGCTAATTTACGAAGTACACCTTTAGCAGGATGTTTGATTACTAAGTCAGGACTTGGTTTCTTGATCTGTAGCGGATTAGAAACTGAGGGAGATGTAGTTGATGCTGAATTAGAATTTTCTGCTTCTTTACCACCAACAGGATTTTTACTACCGTAATCTTACGATCGCGTCACAACCATCAAGATATATTCTAGCATATTCGAGGAAGATCCAATCATGTTACTATTTTGAGAAGGAAAGGGATCCTTCAAGATAGCATGTATGGGCGAACCCTTAACGAATTTCGATACCTCGGCTCTATGCGGGCACTCTTTAGTAAAATGATTCTCATCACATATTAGACAAGGATAACGAGGTTTTCGTTTATCATCAGTTGGTTCAGTTTTATTGCTTTTATCTTTTCAAGATGATTTTTTGTTTTTATTCTCACCTTTCTTCTTACGACTAGTTTTAGGTTTGGCTGTAGATGATTCTACAGCATGAATATCGGCGGAAGTGTCAACGAAAGAATCTCCTTTTGGTGAATCGAGTAAAGTTATAATAGGAGAAGTTATCTTGGAAGATTTATTCTTACTCTTGCTAGTGCTAACAGAACCTTTTATGCCATCAGCGGCATGAGAGCCTAAAGGAATTGTAGTTAAGTGACCAGGTCTTGGTAAATCGGGGATTTTGTCATACAAAGTACCTGACTGTGTATATACAAGGTCAAGGTACTATGCTTAAGCAATGGCTTGTTCTTCTGTAACAATGCCTCCTTTGGCCACATCTTCAGTAATTTTGGGCAATAATGATTTGATAAATCATTCAGCCAAAATTTGATATGGAATAAAGACTTTGACTAAACGTCTCCTATGTCTCCATTCATGAATGTGATCAGATATGTACATAGACGTAGATTGTTTTAATGAGGTCAACAATTCCGTACCATTTTCATATCTGACAGGTAACTGAAAATGGGTTAAGAAATCAGTAGCTAGGGCATTAAAAGTATTAAATGAGCCTCGTGGCAACTCAATGTACCATTTGGCAGCTAGACCAGTGAGAGTTCTCTGAAAAAGACGTAACCGAATCGAATCATTGATTAGTGAATTGGATGCACACCAGAGGTTATAAGTCATAACATGATTATATGGATCTTCTCCCGACTTTCCTTCAAACTTTGGAATATCACTAGGCAACTTATTGGGAATCGACGGCCAATACGGAAGATAAAAGATGGGATCATTTGTAAGGCATGATAGATCAGGTAAATATAAATTTTTTATGAATGGTAATCGACGGCTAGGGTCTTGATAACCTTGTGTGATCAAACCAGTTCCAGGAGGAGGATATCCGGGATATCCTGGAATTGGATGCGCATTGGGAATTGTGAAACCAATATTAACTGAACCAAACTGGGGTTGTTGAGGTACTTGATAAGTATACCCAGGACACGACTAATACTGATATGTTGGATTCTGTGTAGTATGTTCAAATTGATACTGCCCCTGGTACGGTTGATAAGTAAATTGTGGTTGACTAGTGAGAATCATACTTGTACCAAATTGTCCTGTAGGCATCTGGACCGTAGTCTAAAATGTAGGTCGTGACTATGGCATTGATACTTGAGGAACTTTCACTGATACAGGGGTAGTAGAAACAGGAGCTTGGGTAGGGGCCGAAATCCATTACCTTAGCTTTCTTCCCCTCAAAGCCTTTTTGAAGTGTGTTCATTTGGTGACTCCACAACATTAATAGAACCAGGAGTAGAAGTTGGAAGTTCCAACCAAGTATCAAATCGAAGATACGCTAATCCTGTTAATATTTCTAAAAGAAAAGTCCGACAGAAGCCTCCTGTTGATACTCCAAAAATAGGTGTGGTAGGTTGAACAGAAGTTGCAGCAGCAACAGAAGTTTGAGGCGGAGTTCTAGGTGTACTAGGCCCAGGCTGCTGAACAGAACCAGCTGCAGAGAATTGAACGGTAGGCTGAACAGGTTGCTGGGTTGGACCAGAACCTATGGGCTGTCCAGGTTGATTAGGTAACTGCACATTGGGTTGCAAAGTCTGTTGAATTTGAGATGGATCCCACACCATATTAATTCCGAGATATTTATCCATAGAAAGTTGTGCATATGAAGGACCATAACCAATTTTAACGTAATTTTGATAATTAACTGGAAAATTTCCAGCTCCTTGTAATAATGGTTGACCTAAAGGAGGTTGAAAACCTTGAGTTGGGTACTGTCCTTGAGGTTGATATTGAATTTGAGGCATGTACTGAATCTGGGGTTGATATTGACCCTGAGGTATGTACTGAATCTGGGGTTGATATTGATCCTCAGGTATGAACTGACTCTGGGGTCGATATTGACCTTGAGGTATGTACTGTCCTTGAGGTTGATATTGACCTTGAGGTATGTACTATCCTTGAGGTTGCTTCCCAGGCTGTAAATATTGTCCTACAGGTTGACCTCCAGGTGGTAAAAAATTACCCTGAGGTTGCCCTCCGGGCGGTAATTGACTACCTTGAGGTTGCCCCCTAGGCGATAACTGACTTCCTTGAGGTTGATGATTTGGAATATTTCCAGACATCATAAAAATTTGTTCTGTGTTCAACGTGCCAGTGTTTTTTCCATTCGTACTAGATGATAACATTTGTTCAATTAGTTGAGGAGCTGCTCCTGAAAAGGTACTAGAGAGCAACTGGTATCCTGGAGGAACATACGAATAACCATATAAAAATTTTTCTGGAGATTTAGAAAACATAGACGACTCACCCGACATAACTAATGAAGGTTGATAACCTCTTGGTGTAGGGTAAAAAGGAATTCATGGTGGTGAATAAGTAAGACCTGTGTTTTGTAAAAAATCTGTCAATGATAAATACCAAGCATCAGTTCTAAAAGGACTGTAGAATATTGATTCACGCTCTCTAAGATTCAAAGTCTCTTGTGTTTTGGGAAGAACTACGTCTTCTTCTGGACCAACAAGTTCTTCAATACATATGAGATCAGAAGGAAGATTTTCGGTAATGCGATGTCTTACTCTAGGTGAATCAGGATCACTAGAAGTCAGAGTAACAAATCCTGAAGATGATTCCAACACAGTAGGTTCAGTTTCTGGCTCAGAAATTTTAGGTTCTTCAGCTAATTCACAGTTTGTAGAAGCAATGTCAGTGATTTCGGAAATTGAAATTGGCTCTTGAATATATTCTGCTATTTGTGATTGATTTACTTCATGATAATCAGGATGAGTAATTATGGATGATTCTCCTGGTTCTGTTGATCTAATTCTGTTGATAATATGCGGTACTAGAGCTTTCAATCCTTCAAGTTGGCTTGGTGTATACTCAGTGGGTTTCCCATGAAGTCTACGCGATTCTCTTGGTAATTCAGCCACGATTAAAAATTATTAATCACACACAATCAAAGAAAATTTCAATTAAAAATCCTAAAGTCACTAAGGAGTCAATAAAATGATCAAACACTTATAAAATCTAGGAGATCAAACCACACACAAACAATAGATTCCCACACTAAAAACACTATTTGGTGATGAAATCCAACATCGTAGTATTTAATGTAGAAATGGCGGTTGGAACAGTTACCCCGACAACCTGCTTAATGAAACAGACCGGTGCAAGTTTCTCCACTTAAACCATCTTGAGTGAAGATAACCCTCCGGAGAGTCGAAGTGAGTCTAGTCAACGTCTGCTCCAAGTATAGTGGGATCTTTCCTCCACCGTCACCTTAGGAAAAAATCTTAAATTTTATGGCCACTAAGGTCACCAACAGAAACAAATATACCTGGGGAAATAATCTACGATCCGATATACGCGCAAGGGCAGGGTAACAAAGCTCAATCCCCCTTGAAGGCTCCTTGACATAATCTAAGGTATACCGACAAGTGACCCCAGGCTCCTCGAAAATGGTTAATCGGAGGTTTACCGTTGTTAATACATGCAAATATTCTATCGTTCCCAATGAGATAGAATTGATCACCTCACTGGTTCAGATACGATCTCGTGCTTGACTCCTTCAGGAGGATCTTCCTAGAGCATGCAAGCTACTATTGGATTTTTCCTACTGCAAGATCGAATACTTGTTTTTTTTAATTGTCTTGGAGAGTTAATTGCTCCCTACTCCAAGACACTAGCCTAAGCTATGATGGTGAAAAGAGTCCTAGAAATATAAAATTTACTAGATTGATTTTAATTTAAGCGTTTCTTTTAATAGGTTGTTTCTTAGGAAAAAAGGTGCGAAAGTGAAACTTTGATGATATATAGTGACCCGAATCAAAACACACTAAAAATGCATCTATTATGAGAAACAATTCATTTCCTTTCGACGAATTCTATCTAAAATATAGAGTTGAGAAATGCAATCTTTTAAAACAATTATTTCCTTCAAAACAAGAACATACAAAAATAAATCTTGTGTCATGAGAACTCAGAATGATCAATTGCTAAAAAAACAAAATCCCTTTATTCTTCAAGATTGAAACTACAATCAAACATTCTCCAAAAGAAAACTACAATTTCTAGAAATAACACTCAAAACTAAAAACAGTAATTTCGAGATCTAAAAATTCTAAGAATTAGATCTAAAATCAAAACTTCAAATATTTTGAGGATGTTTTTATTAGTTTGTAATCTAACTAAGAAATCCTTTGCTGAAAACAGAAGAAACTCAAAAACATCCAATTATGGTTTTTTAAGTGAAATTCAAAACTTACTGAAAAAGTTTTTTTAAAGATTTGCAAATGAGAAAATGGGATCTAATTCTCATAAAACAATTTCTGCTATGAAGTCACAGACTCAAAAAGAAAACAATGAAATACCAGTGATCTAAGGTATACAGAGGTTTCTAATCTTTGAGTGACACAAGGACAAAGAAAAAATCACTTATAACATGCAGATCTTGTAGAAAATCATTCAAAAGGTAAAAAAGCTGAAAGAAAATCTCACACAAAGTTTTCTGACAGAAAATACAAGTCTGGGTATATACTGAGAATCTTGCAAGCTGATCCTAGAAAAGAGAATTTTAAGTTTTTCAAAAATGTTCTCAGGGTTCACAGGTTTTAGTGTAAACAAGTGTGGTGCCGCACTATGTATACAGAAAAACAGCAGAGACAACCACACTATGCCTAAGGACAAAGTGCAGAGACCAGAAAAATTAAAGAAAAATAAAAAATTCTAAAGCACTTTTCAGGGATTCTACAGAAATAAATTACCCAAGCTAGTATGAATCAATCAAAATCAGAAAAATAATTTCACAAGTCAAAAATAAAAGAAAACTAAGTTCAAGATCCATTCCCCAGTGAAGTTGCCATTTTGTTGGACGGATAAATCGTTCTTGCGTACAAGACATATCTCCCTAGTATCCTACGATAACTAGCAACAAACAGACATATGTAAACTACTTTCTCTAGATTATATTTGATCTAAAATTATCTATAATGAAGGATTTAGTACTTACTCGTAGTCCAGTGCTGATCGTAGTCTTCTTTCCTATCGCTTTGAATACGTCTCCTTTTGGGATCTGCAATCACAAACATGAAAGAATCAGAAGCACCTGCATAATATAGACTAATTCATAAACCATAAATCTATCTTGATGATCAAGGAATTCAAGAAATAAGCCATTTAAATAAAAAATTCATTGAGAAAACATGATCCATTTGTATTATCTTTGATGAAAAAATGAGCCTTACAACCGTGTTCACCTTGATGTCGTACAGGTCCTTCCGGGGTCCGGAACAAGCGTTTCCTCTACTTTGACAAGCCTTTGCACTCTCTTGACTAACATACACATGAGTCTGTAATAATTCCCATATGATAATCAGTTAAGAGAGTCTGAGTTTTTCCAACAATTCTCCTCAAAAAATCTCAAAGCCTAACTCCCCTTGAGGCTGAACTATGGCTTCAATTTATAGCAAAAGAGAAGAGGTTGCAACTCCAAATAAGAGGGGATAGAATCCTCTTTCAAGGGATTAAGTTCCACATACCAAGGGGTATGCTCCTTTAATGGAGGGATGAATGTACATGAAAGGAGCAAACTTTCCACCGAATAATTGCTTCCAGAAGCTTCCAGATTCAACTAGCTGGGCTTCCAAATTTTACTTCCGCCTTCACTTTACCTTTTACAGGAATCCGCACTTTGAATGAAAAAAAAGTGTGGTCGGTTCCGCATGTTCTAGAGCAAATAGATGCGGCACCACAGGTAATACTAAGAGAAAGTGTAGTACAAGTGTTTTATGACTTTTATAAGCTTTTCTCTCAATTTAAAGGCTTGGTTTTAGGAACTTGATGTTTGTAGATTTCTAAGGGAGTATTGTATGAGTAATGATGAACCCATACAGACAGTATAACGTCACGGTGACAATTTTTAGTGTAAAAACTAGCGAGTAGAGAAGGAAACATAGCCCACATTTGATCCACCATATCCCATGTAGCTTCATCAGGTCCAAAGTGCTTCCATTGCACTTTGGCCTGCTTGATTGCTCAGTTCCAGAGCATGAGCATCTTTCTCTACAAAATACATTGAGGTTCTAGCTAGAATTCTCCTTCTGGTTCCACCTGCAATACATACCATTCAATCACATGATCAACATCTTTAACATCCTTCTTAAGCAATGAAACATGGAAAACATCATGGAATTTCACTGTCAGAGGTAGTGCAAGTTGATAGTTCACTAGTCCAATCATTTCAAGAATCTTGAAATGTCCACATAACTGAGGTGTTAGCTTCGCACATGACCCAATCCTTAAGAAGATCTTCTTGGGCTTGATGCACAAAGACACTTGTTCCCCAACCTGAAACTCTTTAAACATCTTATTCTGATCTGCATAAATTTTATGCCTGCGTTGTGCTGCCTTTATAATTTTATTTATTACTTGCATTTCTTGTTCCATTTCTACCAACATATCTGGTCCTATCACACCCTGCTCATTGGATCACTCCAACTGATGGGAGTATTACAACTCCACCCATAGAGTGCATTGGACATACTCATCCTCAGTGACTCCTGGTACCCATTATGGTAAGAAAACTCAACCAATGTAAGGTACTCCCCCCATCTCCTCTACTGATGCATTACATACATCCTAAACATGTCCTCCAATATCCTATTGACCCTCTCCGTCTGTCTATTTTCCCGTGGATGGTAAGTTGTGCCGAAGGTCAACTCTGTCCCCAAACCTACAAACAACTCCTTCCAAAACTTGGAAGTGAACTTAGCATCCCTGTCTAACACAATTTTCCTTGGAACACTATGCAACCTCACTGCATCTTTGATTAAATAACTATGCTACATCATTAGTTGAATAAGTAGACTTCAATGGAATGAAGTATGTTACCTTTTTCAACCTGTCCACCACAACCATAATAGAATCACACCATCTAGATGTCCTCGACAAACCTGTGATGAAATCCATGGAAATGACCTCCCACTTCCACTCTGGAATCAAAATCAACTGTAGTAGTCCACTTGGATGCTTAAATTTTTATTTTACTTGCTAATAATCCAAGCATATAGCCACAAAATTTTCCACTTCCTTCTTCAGATTTGGCCAATAATAAAAATTATTCACTATTTTCAATGTCTATTGCTATCCTGGGTGACTTTAATACAATTTTGCATGAAACTCTCGCAATATAATCTTCTTGAGCTCATTGTCATTCAACACACATATCATGTCCCTAAATTTGATCAAACCATTTGCTGTAAGACGATAGTCCACATCCTAATCACTTGTACCCTATTTTAACCTGTGCCAAGGCTCTCTATACCTGTCATCCTGTAAGATCTGATCCTGTAGATCTGTTCCATAAGAAATCATAACTACTATGTGATTTACTTGTACTCTCCTGCTAAGATCATCTGCAACCCATTTCTCCTTACCCTTAATGTACCTAATATCGAAGTCAAACTCACTGATCATGGCAAACCATATAGGTTTCTTGGTATTCATATTCCGTTGATCAAATAAATACCTCAATCTGTTGTGGTCTCTCATCAATACAAACCTCCTTTCAAGAAGATAGTATCTCCATTTCTTCAATGCATGGATGATCATTGCCAACTCAAGATCATGTGTCGGATAATTCTGCTCGTGCTCATTCAATTTTATTGATTCATAGCATACCACATGTCATTCTTTCAATAAGGACTCCCAAGTCCTCTCTTGCAAGCATCTGTACAGACCAAAAACTCTTTGTTTGGATATGCACTCTTGAGAACTAGAGCATTCGTCAAAAACTACTTCAATTGCTCAAAACTTGTTGCTCGTTCCTCTGTCCATTAAAATTTCATACCTTTCCTTTGCAACGATGTAATAGGATAGTCAAGTTGTGAGAAGTTCCTGATGAAACTCCTGTGATAACTTGCTAACCCCATAAATGATCTTGCCTCATACACATTCCTATGAGCTTCCCATTCCATGATAACCCTTATCTTTTTTGAGTCCACTATTATACCTTCCTTGGAAATAAAATGTCCCAAGTAATGTACCTATGTCTGAAATAAACTTCATTTAATGAGCTTAACATACAATTGATGCTCTCTTAGTAATCTTAACACTATTGCTAAATTTCGGCAAGCTCTTCCTCATTCTTAGAATATATCAAGATGTCATCAATGAATACAATAATAAACTTGTCCAGATAAGGATGTAACTCACTATTCAGAAAAAAACATAAAGGTAGTTGGAGCATTAGTCAAACCAAATGGAACTACAACAAACTCATAATGCCCATACCTGGTCCGGAAAGTAGTCTTGTAAATATCCTCTTACTTGATGCGTACCTGATAATATCCAGACCTCATATCAATCTTCAAGAACACGGTTGCTCCCTTCAACTGATCAAACAAGTCATCTATACTCGACAATTAATATATATTCTTAATGGTCACCTTGTTCAACTGTCCGTAATAAATGCATAACATGAGAGTACCATCCTTTTTCTTCACAAACAATGCTGGTGTGCCCCATTGTGATACACTTGGCCTAATGTATCCTTTTTCAAAAATTCCCTTCAAATGAAAATTCAACTCTACTAACTCTGAAGTGCTCATCCTGTAAGGTGCTTTTGACGTTGGTGTTGCCCCTGTTACCAAATCAACAGAAAAATCCACTTCCCTATGAGGCAAAATCTATGAAATCTCTGTTGGAAATACATACTAAAACTACTACAAGATCGATTACCTGTTCAATACCTCCACATCCTCAGCCTCCTTACCTTTATCACTACAAATATGCACTACAAATAACACACACCCTTTTTTGTGATTGTGCTTTACCTGCATGGCTGTCACCATTCTAACTAATGTTGCCTTCTTCTTACCATGCAAGATCCTATGTTCTCCATTGTCATCCAAACACTTAATAAATTTGTCATAATAATCCACCTTAGTCGTATGAAGATATAACGAGTCCATACCCAAAAACATAATGTATGATCCCAACAGAAGTACATTCAAATGCACTGATGTAGGCATACCATTTAACTCAAATGCACAAGCTCTTACTCAATGATGAACTCTTTTCTTCATACATGTAGCCAACTACACTAACCAAGATTTTTCATGTAGTTCTTTACTCAAACCACACTTATCCACGAGGTCAGGGCTAACATAACTATAATTAGATACATATTCAATCAAAATAGAAACAAATTGATGAAAAATATTATTGTCCATCTCGTTAATAGACGCCTGGTGATCTACCTGCCTGTTATGCAACGCTGCATAGATCCGAGGAATGCTCTGCCCAACATCTCCAACAGTCTGCGCTTCCTGTGCATTGTAAATATGAGGCCTACCACACTGATTATATAGAAAATCCCTCTTAATATGCTCCTTACCACATGTCCAACACTTCCACTGTCCCTTACCATCACCTCAATTCTGCTGCCCTCCAGCTTGTGACCCATGTCCCTGTCCAACTACATTGAGCTTCTTGTAAGGTGCAATATTTTCTTTCTCTTATACATTTCGAGGTCTTTTTATTTTTGGCTGCCATTTACCTTTAGTTTTGTCTTTCCCTTTCCAACCTTGCTGAGATTATGTCTTATGCTTTGACTACTCATAACAACGCTTCAATTTACCAATGACTTCCTAAAGTGACTGAGGCTCATCATACTCAATCCAATCTCTAGATTTTAATGGAAATCCACTGAAAAATCTCTGAAATTTGGTTGTCTCCCCCTCAAGGTACAGTACATACCTCAATAACTATAGGAACTTAGTCGTTTAATCCTCATATGTCATTGATCTCATATTTAGCTCATAAAACTTCTTGGCCTTGTTGTCAGAGTACTTCTCTGACAAATTTTTCTGCTTGAAAAGTCTCTTGAATTCATGCCAACTCAACTCTTATGTCCTAATGTTTCTAACCCACTTCACATCTTCCCACCAGATGTTTGCTTTCCCTTTGATGTTGAAGGCAGTTATTCTGGCCTTCATTTTCTCTGTGTATCATGTAACTCAAATAATTTCTTCATCCCGAGTAACCATGCCTCTGCATATTTTGGCTTCTTCAAATCTCCACCAAATGTAGGTGGCTTAGCTTTCTTCACATCATCTGGAAAATATCCCCTTTCATTCCTCCCATAAGGATGATAACGACAATGATCATGATAATTGTTAGAACCAGAACTAGAATAGAACTTGTGTCCATCACCTCTCTTATCTGGTGTATCCATGAAGCTGCCATCCTTGATTGTGTCATCCCTATCCGACCTATGCCCACCATAAGATCTGCTGCCACATGCCTCATTAGTCCTATCATTCTTCCCATGTCTGATCCAAAGTGATCCTTGTGTCTCCAATTATGACAAACTCTGAAGGATTATTGTGTTAACTTCTGTTTGTTTCTCCTGTGCTTGAATGATCCTGTCATTTTCTGCCTTGGAACTTCTTATTTATTCCTTCAAAATTCTCAATTTGTCTACTAAGTCAAAATAATTCCCACCACCATGTTGCTCATCTGCTCATATAAACCATATTGCTAGTCATTTTGATCTCTTTCCTGGAATTTTACCATGTCAGCTAAAACCAAACCATAACATAATAGACATGCCTTAATATAGTTCAGGGGAGGATATCTCATCTGCAAGATCAACCATATTAGCACAATACACATATAATAACAATCATAACAACATCTAAACATCATTTCAACCATTATCTAGTTATCAATGCATGACCATACCGACCACATACCATGACCTCATGCACGTCAACTATTACCATGTCAATGTATGCATACCAACACATAGACACTTACATGCATAACCAATGCATAACCAATGTATACTCTTGATAAACACATCCAAAATCAATACCATCAACTTTCACATGGTGAAAAAACTGCAATCATGACCACCACCACGCATACACAACAAGCACACATACTACAAGCATAAAGAACACATATGCAGCCAACATGTATGCATGACCAACACACTGCACATCTAGTCCAAGGGGTGAACCATGCTCTGATACCAATATGTAATACCCTCCTACCAAATTTATACAAGCTAACCGGTCCACTAGGGTAAACATGTGATGAGAGGCTACTATGATATGATTCAAATCCCCATGCATAGTTAAGGAAGTGGAACCAACAAAAAAAACCATTTTTACCTTCCTTAGGAGCTACAGACCCTCCAGAAGGAAACCAACCCTTCTAGGTGCTTAACCCTTGAGACAACTTATCATGCTATTGATCTGGACCCTAAGTTGCTCCCATGACAAGCCATGCATGCAATTGAGGCCTTCCAGTCGCTCTCACAACAAGGCATGGCAGTGGCTATGGACTTTTTCAAGTAGTTAGGAGCCAACGACCACATATTTTGATCCATTTTTTTGGGGCTAGGTATTAGGCCTCTCCCCAGAACTTCATCAAACTTCCATAAATCAATAATAACAATGGAATAAGGCCACTAATTTAATCATTGGTACAAGTACTTTATGTGACCCCTGCTAGCCATGACAGACATTTCATCAAACATGTCACAAATATTTAATCTATAGGTTATAACAACAGATCTTAGCATAGGGGTCTCATACTTATCTGAGAATCGTCAAGAAGCATTGATGCCTCAACACAATAAATGCATTATCATCTATTAGGTCATATATTCATTGTTAATTAATTTGCTAATGAAAACATGATAAGAGCCATACATCAAGTCTCTCATAAAACATACTCATAACCAACAAAAATAACAAGGATATAACAACCATAAAACCACCGTATGGACAAGTACATTTGTACATGAAATACCAAAGGAGAAGGAGCTATTATTAGAATGCATAAGCCAACCAATTTAGGGACTTCCACGAACCACCTGACCATATATTGGGTTGAACCAAATATTTATTTCAGCTAATCACCCCTGTGCCATATTCCAAGCATGAATTTGGGACTCACAACACAACCAACCATGTTTCCTTAGGCTTTACTGCAATCCCACCAAGGGATCACTAGGCCCGAACCATAAACACGTAATACTAGGCTTTACCACAATCCCACCAAGGGATCACTAGGCCCAAACAATAAACATGTAATACTAGGCTTTACTGCAATCCCACCATATACCAGTCCAAGGATCACTAGGCCTATACAAGCATGGATGCCTTCGGATATATCCACCTACATGGTGATGAATTTTCCTATCTCCTATTCTCTATACTTTACCGTATATCCCACCATTCACCAGTCAAGGATTCCTAGGCCTAATCGAGACTCCACCCTCTAGGATTTACCATATATCCCACCATTCACTGGTCAAGGATTCCTGGGCCTAGTAGTGGGTACACACCTATAGGATTTACCGAATATCCCGTCATTCACCGGTCGAGGATTCTTATGCCCGCCGTGGTACACAAAATCTTGCTTTACCACAATCCCACCATATAGCGGTTTAGGGATCACTAGGCCATGTGTTATTTTTATGAGACCATGCCACTTAGTTTCAAAACCATCCGACAATCTAGCTTAATCAAGTAAAAGAGAGCCCATCATGCCATGACTATTTGTAATTGACAAGGCAAGGCTCAAAATCACTGTCACACTTGGAAAATGTTAGGTCCCTATATTACTAGTATAGTCCCTTATTGTTGTTAGTGTAACCCCCTTATTGTTATTATTGTACCCTTGTAACCCCCATATTGTTATTATTGTGCCCTTAAATTATTATTGTTAGGTCGGCTAGGATTACATTGTGACCCCACTAGGATTACATTATGGCCCCATGGACTCCTATATATAGAAAGGAGGTTTTGTAAATTGTATCATCCAAGAATTGTTCATTTATGTAATGTATTGGAGGTTTCCCCCTTGAAGTGGCTCATTTCTAAGGCGTTTATATCTCTTTTCTTCTGTTTTTGGAGCTCGTTACACAACATTTGGTATCAGAGCTTTGGATTCTAGGGTTTTGCTGCTACAAGCAGTCCTTACGTGGCATTTCCCTTCTAATTTTAAAGTTGAAATTTTTAGAATTACGAAGCCAAAGTCCCAGAGACGTCAAAATTTTAGAGCTTGGTTAATATTTTTGGAGATATGATGTGGAAGTTAGGTCTTTTTCTGACTCCAAACAGGTCATCGTGGAATTTTCGCTGTAACTTTTTTTCTACGAAGCTTCAAAAGCTGAAATTTTTAGGGTGCGAAGCTGAAATCCTGAGGAACATTATCAAAAAATTTCAGAGCTTGGTTCACAATATTTTCGGAGATATGATTTGTGGAAGGTAGTGCTTTTTCAGGCTCCTGAATTTCATCTCAAAAAGGTGATCGTGGGAAAATCTTCATAACTCTCTCTCTCTGAGCATCGGATTGGAGTGCCGTAAAAATTGGTTGCAATCACATGGATTGTAGTTTCTTGGCTATCAATTTTAGAGACAAAGGATGAAACAGTGACACGTGGCAAGTAATAAAAGGCTGATTTACTGAACCAGTCCAGAATTAGGTCATTGTGGGAGATTGGACACAACTTTGTCTTGGAGAATCCAAATCAGGTCAGACCTGTGGCATTCGAAAGATAATTCAGAGGGCTACGTTGATATTGAAATTCAAATATTGAAGTCCTTCAATCATAGAGATTATCCAATTTCAATATCGAGCTCTTCAAAAGCAAGAAAAAAGTGTGTATATTTTTCTTTCCAAATTGCATAAGTCTTCTTTGAAGAGTCAATTTGAATTGATTCCAAGGGCATATTGTAGAATAGATATCAGTATTGGGTTCTAAAAGATGCCCCATAAAAATAATTCAACACTCATTAAGCCTTCAGAAGGCTCTACTATGACTCATGAAGATGAAGAATTGCAACATGATCTATCAAAATTACAAGAGCAAGTGCACCAAAGTTCTCTCTCGCAAAGAGCAACAAAAAATGAAGTGGAAGTTTTGAAGAAAGGCATGGAAGCTAAGATGGATGGCATGGAAGCTGGCATGGAAGATAATATGGATGACATGAAAGACAGCATGGAAAACATGAAGAATGATCTAAAAGTAGACATAAAAGGTTTGACAAAGTTGATACAATCAATGTTTCATAATGGTTAAAAGATAGTAGAAGAAACTCATGATGAGAACAAAATAAATGTTTATCGTGATTTCATAAACTCTAATGTTGGTGGGAAAAACCACGATATTCCAAAAATGGAGATGAGGAATTTTGATGGAAAGGATCCTGTAACATGGATACTACAGATGGAGCAATATTTTGATCTCCATAAAGTGAAAAACACCAAGGTTTGCATTGCAACACATTAGAACAAAAATACATTTGTATGGTATGATGGCTTTTTTTTGCTCATAGTAGAAAAATTGTCACTTAATTTCATTTTTACGCAAGGGAAATGATAGCATTATTAGGATACAAGAAGCAACACCTTTGTCAGTAAGTAAATATCAAATAAAAGGGCTTAGTGGGGGAGCACATTGAGGACTTCCAAAAATTGAATATAAGGGTAATTGATATTCCAGAGGAACATAGGATTGATCTCTTCATAGGCACTTTAAAGGATAACATCCAACATGAATTTCGCGTTTTGGAACCTAATTCATTAGAGAAGGCATTCAGGTTGGCAAGAAAAATTGAATGTAAAATTATGGCGACAAGGAAGCCTACCACTCACTTCTATAAAGAAGGAAGTGTTGCTATGCCTAGATTTCCACAATCTACAAGGTTGAAACCACAACAATTGGAAGAAAAAAGAGCAAAAGGGCTTTGCTACAGCTGTGATAGCAAATACACTAAAGGTCATAAGTGTGCTGAGAAGAAATTATTTTACATAGATTGTGAAGAGGAAGAAGAAAATGAACAAGAAGAGGATATGCACCAGGAACCAGCCCCAGAAGAGGAAGAAATGAATCCAACCATATCGTGTAATGCACTGGCAGGAATTACCACTCCTCAAACTCTCAAGATAAAAGGACAAATCAAGAAGAGAAAGGTAATAGTGTTGATTGATTCAGGTAGCACCCATAATTTTATCCATTGTAAGGTAGCCAAGGAATTAAATTGTTTCCTATACCCAGCACCAGAATGTCAAGTGATGGTTGCAAATGGAGGAACTATAAATTGCTCTGGAAAATTCCATAATATCAAGCTAACCATGGGGTAATATGTATTGAATAGTCCAATGCTTTCCATTCCTATGGGAGGTGCTGATGTTGTACAAGGAGTACAATGGTTACAATCTTTGGGGATGGTAGCTTTTAATTTTCAAGAACTTTTCTTGAAATTTTTTTCAGAAGGAAAGGAAGTCGAATTACGGGGTATTGAAGGGAAGCCGGGAAGGATAATAAGCTCTAATGTCATAACAAAGCTTCTAAAGAAAGAACAACGAGGCGTAATTGCACAATTATGCTCACTAGAAGTTCCGACATCAAAATCATCTATTTCTGCAGATCTCCAACAAGTCTTTGACAATCATTCCAAGGTGTTTGAAACTCCCAAAGGACTCCCACCTATTCGTGATCATGATCATGCTATTCATTTGATTCCAGGAAGTGTTCCTCCAAACATCAGGCCTTATATATATCCTTATGTACAAAAGAGCGAAATTGAACGTATGATCGCAGAAATGTTAGAGGCAGGTAAAATTCAACCTAGTCAAAGTTCTTTCTCTGCTCCTATAGTATTGGTACACAAGAAGGATGGATCATGGCGAATGTGTCCGGATTATAGGGAGCTCAATAAGCTCACCATTAAAGATAAATTTCCCATTCCTGTGATTTATGAATTATTGGATGAATTACATGGAGCAATTTATTTTACCAAGTTGGATCTTCGTTCAGGATATCATCAAATTAGAATGAAGACTTAAGATATTTCAAAAAAAACATTTCGAACTCATGAGGGTCATTATGAATTTTTGGTCATGCCTTTTGGCCTTACCAATGCACCTTCTACATTTCAAGGATTGATGAATTCCATTTTCAAACCCTTCCTTAGAAAATTTGTGTTAGTATTTTTTGATGATATACTAATCTGCAACAGGTCTTGGAAGGATCATGTTGAAAATGTTGACAGGGTGCTCAAACTATTGCAGGAGAAACAATTATATGCAAAAACATCCAAATGTTTCTTTGGAGTACAAGAGGTGGAATATCTGGGTCATATTGTATCTCACGAGGGTGTTAAAGTAGACCCTAACAAAATTAAAGCCATTAATGAATGGAAAGTCCCCACAACCATAAAGAAGTTGCAAGGATTTCTCGGGTTAACGGGGTATTATCGCAAGTTTGTTAAGAATTATGGGAGAATAGCAGCACCTCTAACAACATTATTGAAAAAAGATTCATTTTCATGGACTCCTAAAGCAACTAAGGCCTTTGAACATCTTAAAGAGGCAATGTGCCTAGCACCGGTCTTAGCTACGCCAGACTTCACAAAAGCCTTTATTGTGGAATGTGATGCCTCAGGAAATGGAATTGGTGTTGTTTTAATGCAGGAAGGAAGACCCATTGCTTTTGAAAGTCATCCAATCAAAGGAAAGTATTTACAGAAACCTATTTATGAGAAGGAAATGTTAGCAATACTACATGCACTAAAGAAATGTCGAACTTACCTAATGGGAAGACACTTCAAGGTAAAAACTGATCATGATATTCTTAAACACTTTTTGAAACAAAGACTATCTTCAGAAGAGCAGCAAAAATGGGTCACAAAGATGTTGGGTTATGACTTTGAAATAATATACAAAAAAGGAAAGCTCAATGTTGTTGCAGATGCACTCTCAAGAAAGAATGAAGAGATGGAAGCATTGCTTTGTGCCATTTCTATTATCCAACCAGATTGGATAACCGAAGCAAGAGATGAATGGAAGAAGGACAAAGATGTATGGACACTCATTCAAAAGTTGCAGCAAGATCCTAGTACATCTGATACATTTAGTTGGAAAATGATTCCTTATGGTACAAAGATCGCTTATATCTTTGTAAGAATTCCCAACTAAAACAAAAGATTCTTCTGGAATTGCACACTTCTCCTTTAGGAGGACACTCAGGATTTTTAAAAACTTACCACAGGGTGAAGAAAGAATTTTTTTGGGATGGCCTTAAATTTGATATTCGAAAGTTTGTGGTGGAATGTTTGGTTTGCCAGCAGAATAAAGTGGAAACAATTAAGACCCCAGGACTTCTACAACCTTTATCCATTCCAAGTCAACGTTGGGAGGAGATTTCAATGGATTTTATCACAGGTTTACCTAGGTCCGAAGGAAAGAGTGTCATCATGGTGGTAGTTGATAGACTTACCAAGTATGCACACTTTTGTGCATTATCTCATCCATTTAAAGCAAGTACGGTTGCTACTACATTTATGGACAGAATTCAAAAGCTACATGGAAGCCTAAGGGTTATTGTGAGTGACAGAGATCCCATTTTTACTGGAAATTTTTGGACGGAGTTATTTTCTTGTTTGGGTACTCAATTAGCTCATAGCTCATCTTATCATCCTCAATCCGATGGTCAAACCGAGATAGTAAATAAATGTTTGGAAGGATATCTTCGTTGTTTTGTATCTGATAAACAAACACAATGGGTCAAGTGGTTACCTCTCGCCGAATGGTGGTATAACACTTCCTTCCATACTGCAGCAAAAATGACCCCATTTATGGCACTTTATGGATATCATCCACCATCCATCACATCATATATAAGGGAAAATTCGAAGGTTCAAGCAGTGGAAGATCACATCGAGCATCAGCAAGAAGTTCTCCAACTCTTAAAGGATAACCTGAATTTGGCACAAAACCGAATGAAACAATAGGCAGATCAACATTGTAGCGAGAGAAGTTTTGATGTAGGAGATTGGGTATTTTTACGGCTACAACCATACAAACAAATGTCCCTCAAGCAAGCTAAGAAGGATAATAAATTATCGCCAAAGTACTATGGTCCTTCCAAGGTGTTGCAAAAGATTGGTACTATGGCATACAAATTGGAGCTTCCTGCTTCTTCGCGAGTACATCCAGTTTTCCATGTTTCATGCTTAAAGAAGGTTATAGGTGAAAATCTTCCAGTTCAAACAGTATTGCCAGAACTTGATGGGGAAGGGAAAATCATATTGGAACCTGAAGCAGTCATGGAAAAAAGAACTCGACAAATACGGAATCGATCAATTTCAGAGTATCTCATCAAGTGGAAGAACTTACCCACTGAAGATTCTACATGGGAGGATGAGAATTTTATACAAAAGCACCTAGAGCTACTCAAGCGTTGAGGACAACACTTTTTTGAAGGAGAGGAGCATGTTAGGTCCTTATATTACTAGTATAGTCCCTTATTGTTGTTAGTGTAACCCCATTATTGTTATTATTGCACCCTTGTAACCCCCATTTTGTTATTATTGTGCCCTTAAATTATTATTGTTAGGTCGGCTAGGATTACATTGTGTCCCACTAGGATTACATTATGGCCCCATGGACTCCTATATATAGAAAGGAGGTTTTGTAAATTGTATCATCCAAGAATTGTTCATTCATGTAATGTATTGGAGGTTTCCCCCTCGAAGTGGCTTATTTCTAAGGCGTTGATATCTCTTTTCTTCTCTTTTTGGAGCTAGTTACACAACAGAAAAATCCTTGCCAATGAATCCAAGAGAACCAGATACACACATGCATGTACCACACATGCCAAATCTAGCAAGGAAATCACACATGAAAATTGATACCTACAAGTAATTCCATTATAGTCGTTTGATTATGATCTTCCTTGCTTGATCTTCACTTCCCTTTTGCCTTGTTTCTCTTCCTTTTGCTTTTGTTTATCCAATACTAGAATGCTCCAAGAATTCTCTAAGTTTCCAAGAGTGAGAGATAGAGAGTGTAGAGAGAGAGAGCTCCAAAAGTGAACTGAAAAAAAGCTACAAATTTATCCTCAAAATCCTTTTTATCAATGAGGCATCTATTTTCTTCATTTTCCTTCATTTTCCTCCTCACATGCAACTTGTCACCTTTCATCTTCCTTTTCTCCTAATTTCTATATTTTCATAAATAAAATGCCAATTAATATCTCATGCCTTTCCAAAGCCTTGGAAATTTCCTTTTCCAATTTCTCCTAGGCATAATAAACCAAATGAACACGCAAACTATGATTTTTTGCCCAACATTTAGCTTGGAGTATGTGTCCCATGACATTGGTTATTATTTTTCCTTTATTAACTTTATTACATGAAGTTTTTAATCTAGGGTTGTTACAATTGGTCTCACTCTTGCCATGTTATCCTGACCCCATGTCATTCTGGGAATTCCTCTCGTGTAAACTTTTGTGGGCTTCCGGGATGCAACCCCTCCGGGTTGGCGTCATCCTGGGTCATTGCCCAGTCGTCGATTGTCCTCGTTCAATCTTGGTTGCTCGATACGCAGGCCTTGTAATGGGTTAAACCTTGGGGTAATATGATTAGCAATATGACCTTTAATCCAACCCCTTAATCGACCCAAAAACTCCCACCACGACCTTGGATAAGGTTTTAAGGCTAGGTAAAATGAGAAAAGGCTCCCTCCTGTGTCATTTATGATTAAGGTTTGACCCTAGATTGACCACGGTGGTTCTAAGCGAGACAAGGAGGCATCTATTGTTCAAGCTTCATTGAGTCACTGGAAAGGAGCCTAACTTTGCTCAGCTATGATGGCTTTTCCCAGAACTTGGGCCATGAGAGGTATACTAGTAAATCCACTGCGGGAATTAACACCACAATAGATGGAAGGAAGTCCCTCTGTGGCCTTACCAGGCTCAAGAGACTTCATCCACTTCTTTAGAAATTACTCAAGCGTGCCATCATGCTACTGATGGTTATACTTACAACTCACAGGGACGACAATGGGGCATGTCAATCGCCCTTTTCATGAGCAAACACTAAGGTTTAACTTAGCCATTTTTCTCAGGAAACCATTACATCCCATATACTTGCAACAAATATGGAATTCAACCATTATTATGACAAGCATATGAGGAGCTAAGCATTTAACAAGGCATAATATTCTTAACAAGCAAAACCTGAACTCATAAGGGTGAATTAGCATTTGAAAATCCCTACATAAAAGCATAGGTACAAATACATATTTGCAAAGCTATTACCAGAACTTTAAATTCTTAGAACTCAAGTAACCTTTCATCCCTTGTGAAGCAACATTAAGTTATGAATATATATATATATATATATATATATATATATATATATATATATAATCATGTATGAAGACAAATTTGTATGTTCACAACACCAAGGGAATGAAACATCCCTAGTGAAAATTCCATGTAATAAAAGTTAATAAAGGAAAAATAATAACCATTGTTATGAGACTTTTATTCCAAGATGAATGGTGGGAAAAACATCATAGTGGGTGTTCATTTGGTTTATTATGGCTAAATGAAATTGGCAAAGGCTTTGGAAAGACAAAATGACATTTTTGGCAATTTATTTATGAAATAATGGAAATTAGGAGAAAAGGAAGGTGAAAGGTCACAACTTTCATTTGAGGAGGAAAATGTTAGGTTTTGTAGCATCATATGTGTTTTAGCCACAAAATTGTGTGAAGAGTCTTGAATGCATGAGTTCTCCGAAATCGAGAAATAATTTCTGGAAATTCCACCTAGAAGTAGGTTAATTAGATTATTAACCATTTTTTAAATATTTCCTCAGTCTAAACTTAGGGAATATGGTTTATTAATCAGAAATAATTAATTCAAGGTGATAATCATCTAGAAACTCACGTGGGTCGACTTCAAGATGATCCTAGCCATCGATTATTTTTAATCTTAGTCGTTGGTGCTCCAACAAAGGATTATAAGAGGAGGTCGATGTGGTGATGGAGAACATACTTGAGAGGTTTGATTTCATGAGCAGGTTGATTTCCATAGTAACAATAGTAAGTTTCTAGAGAGAGAGCTAGTGAGATCGAAGCATTGAGGAAGAGGGGCAGAGATAGTGAAGTGAGAGGAAGAATTCCAGATCCGGTGAGTGCGTTTGTAGAGAGGTAGAAGAGCCATAGAGAGGTTGACGTAGAGGCAACACAATATCCTTTAGAGGCAGTTTTGATTTTGCTGGGGAAAGACGAGTTTCAATGCCAGAAGTTGGATAGAGGTTCCAAAGGCTAGGAGAGACATTTTCCCAAACAAAAACAAACCATATGGCTTGAGGATAAGTTGGTTCAAGCTAATTTCAGAAGGGACTTCGCTGGTGTGACGTAGTAGCTACGAAGAGCCAATTTGGAAAACTCACCAGTAGCTGAGGTTAGAACCCGAATTTTCTTGTGGAGTGAGGAAATATCCTCACTAGATTTTTCTTGCCAGTATTTCTTTGTAAGATTGCTAGTTTTGACATCCAGTTCTACTCAGATTATTTTATTGTTTCTTAATAATAAAACCCTCATCTGCTGCACCGGTTTTCCCAATTTTGGTTTTTCCATGGATTTTTGTCCAAAAATAATTGTCATTTTATGTGTTTGTGCTATAATTTTTCACATCATTTATTATTTCATAGTTTTTATTGTGAAGGTTGCAGTGTATTTATTTCGATATTTGTCGTAGT
This sequence comes from Pinus albicaulis, assembly GCA_034641835.2. Classification (NCBI taxonomy): domain Eukaryota; kingdom Viridiplantae; phylum Streptophyta; class Pinopsida; order Pinales; family Pinaceae; genus Pinus; species Pinus albicaulis. The sequence continues at coordinate 611,299,979 of CM076584.1, read as the reverse complement.
AGATAAATTTTTAATTAATTAACAATTAGGATAAATAATAACAGTTTCTGCAATATGATTCCAATTTTCAGAATTTTCACATGGTATTAGAGCGCAGTTGATCAAATGAAGAGCTCAGAGGTGAAGAAGAATGAATTTCTCTGCTCAATGTGGGAAACAAGTTGAAATTCCCAAGGGCAACACAGTCATTTCACTTGTGGGCCGAGTTGCTTGAGGAAAATCGTTTTTTCTAAGAGGAAAAAACATTCGATTTTTCTAGATCGAGTGATTCTAGAGGCAGAGGGAGAAACTCAATATTTTTCGTTGAGAAGATCTCTAGCTGGATGAAGAGAGTTTTGTAGTAGTTTTCTAGAGCAGAACCTGCGTCGGGTGGAATAAGAGCACAAATTGAGGGAAAATTTATCTGAGGGAACTTATAGTCTCAGAAGTTCGAATTTCCAGTTGTAGATTGACAATAGCAAATAGAAGAGCCACACACTCCGGAAGGGAGTGCGATTAGAAGAGAAAAAAATTAGCACACGGGAAGAGGGAGTTTTAAAAATTATTTAAGAGATGGCCACTACATAGGACAGGTTGGATGGTGCTTCCAACTATGTTATATGGAAGGCAAGAATCTCCTTCCTTCTAAATGATTTTGGCCTGAAGGCATCATGGTGGCAGTTCCTACGGATGCATATCAATTGAAGGAGTACATAAAGGAGATGGCATGGGTAAAGCGGTTGATCCTTGATGGGGTCCAGGATCATGTTGTTTCACATATAGTTGGCAAGGATACTTCCAAGCAGATGTGGGATGATCTCACCACGTTATATGAGGGTACTTTCGAGCAGTGAAAGATGTACCTTGAGGAGAAGTTATGATGCATCCAGATGTAGAAAGGGGAAGGCATAGACCCATTTATCACTAGGATTAGGAGGTCTAGGATCAGTTGTCGGTTGTTGGGGTAACACCTCAAACTTTAGAGCTAATGCGGTTGGTGCTCAATAGTCTTAAAGGGTTGACACGTCTTCGTCCAAAGTATATTGGGCAAAGACACGCTACCTGGATGGGACATGATGTGGGATGACTTGTAGCAGAAGGAGATGAGGTGAGCTCTTTTGAAGAGATCCATTAGTGGTAGCAACAACAGATCAAATTAAGTGAAGGAGGAGGAGAATGTGCCCTATCATCAAAGGGTCCCAGTTAGGGACAAGGGGAGAAAAGGAAGAAGAAGAAGGACCTGTGTTAATTTTGGGAAACTAGGTCCAAACTCCATGTTGCACTGTTCATATGACAATGGTCATATTTTTTTTGGAATCCTCTTTCGAAGAGGTGTAAGATTCATCTAAAGATCATCTTGTTTGGATGAGCATAACATTTATTTTGAATTTATTTTCCACATGTGCAAGGTCAGCCAGATTTGTAATGTAGGCTCACATGCCTAATAGATGTGTCACACACCTTCACTGATGGATATAAATTTGAGAGACTTGGAGGCAATTTTCTCATCAACTCATCACACATTATCTCAGTGTGATCTGATCGGTTCGATGGCCTTTGGAGGCGGTTTTCCCCTCACACGTGTGGAGCGAAGCTGCTATTTTCTGCAGATCTATTTAGGGCTTGTTGTTGCAGAATTGACCATCGTTGACCATGGTCAATCCTTCGTTGTTTGACTTCAATATTCTACCAAAATTAAAATTTTAGGAGGCTGTACTGTTGGGCTTTAAAATCGAGGAAATCTAGGCTGTTCGACCGAAGCCCTAATCTGCTGCATTGACTTTTCTGTTTCTACCAGCATTGACTTATGATGAGATATCTTTGAGGGTTGTGGGTGTGACACATGAAGGATTGGATGACTGAGAAAGACATTGCTAGCTGAAGCATCCTCTTGACTGTCGTAACACAACAATATCTCATATCTTTGCTGGACAAAAGGAATTGTAAATTTGATCTATATTTGGCTTGTCTTATGTTGATCTATTATTGTGTTCTATCAACATTTTACTTTCATGTTTATGTGATTGCTATTGTGTATCAGACCCAAGAAACATTGAAGTAAAATTGCATCAAGCATAAAACACCATGGTTATCTAAATTTAACATGGTATCCGAGCTGAGGTAAAGACAAAGTCCAAGCTAGTGTTAGAAGCAAGCATTGAAGGAAGGAATCATATCAAGGACAAATGACCTCCTCAACCTACAAGGGTTTCAAGGCTGATGATAAATTGACTGATAAGTCTAATTACCATGTATGGAATATGTCCTTGGATTTAGTGCTAGAAGATCAAGATGTCATGGAATATGTGCAGGGGAAGGTTCAAGAGCCTCCATCAAATGTAGTTGCTAGCATTAAGACGAAGTATAGAAAGGGAGAAATCAAAGCAAGATGATTATCCATGATTCTATTCATAAGCACTTGGTTGCTTACATTTATGAGCTGAAGATATCTAAGGAGATGTATGATAAGTTGGTGAGCATGTTTAGGGTTAAAAATGCTAATCAAATCATTTTCTTCAAGAATCAATTGAAGAATATCAAGAAAGACAAGGATCAATCTATTCAATCCTATTTTGTGATAATCTCCTATTTATTGGAGAAGAAATATATGATCTAGGGATGGTTCTTATTGCACTTATAGGTCTCCTCCGTGATTGGTATGTATTCAATACCACCATTCTTAATAATAATGTTATGCCTGCTTTTGATGAAATATTGACGAGATGCACTCAAGAGGAAACAAGAATGATGGAGTATGCCTCTAATGAAAATGGAAGTGACCCTACTGCCTTCGAATATCATGAAAAGAATAAAAACAATGGTGGCCCAAGAAATCAAAACCATGGAAGAGCGGGGCCTAAAGGAAGGAAGGGAAGATGTTACACTTGTAACAAGACTAGTCACTATGCAAGAGAGTGCCCTAATAGAAGGGAATCTCCCAGGGATGATGAAAACAACAATTTTAGAGGGAATGACAGGAATAATAGTTTCAAAGGAAAAAGGAAGGCTCCCTCTGATCGTGGTGGAAATGGGAAACCTTTCAAGATGTCAACATTTTCCAGGTATGATGAGTCCAATGTTGTTGATAATAAAAGAAATGAATTTATTCTTGTATCTGCCCTCTTTGCTGCATCTCCACCTGACACCTTGGATGTCTGGTTGATTGATAGTGGTGCTTCATGGGACCTCACTGGTTATAAAGAATCCCTCTCTGATTTGGTTGAGAAGGATACTAATATAGAAATGATCCTTGGAGATAATGTCACCTATCCTGTGAAAGAGACAAGGACTGTGACCCTCCATCTATCTCAAGGTGAAGTCCTCCGATTACAAGACGTGTTGTACGTACCTGATTTGAAGAAGAACCTTGTGTCCATCTCGGCAATGGAAGACAAAGGGTTCAAGGTGGCATTCGTTGATGGAAAGGTACTTATCTACAAGAAGAAATTCAAGGAAGCTCTTTCTATTGGTTTTAGAGTTGATACACTCTACCAGGTTGGAGGAAGCCCATTGGGGGCTATGTCATGTGATACAAATCTTCAAACAGAGTTATGTCACTAGAGGTTTGCACACCTTCATTATAAATCCCTTCCCGAAGCAAGGAAGGTGGTGACAAGGATGCCCAAATTTAGAGATGATCATGAAGTTATATGTCAGGGTTGTGCCAAAGGGAAGCATACATGGGGAGCATTCCCATCAAGTGTCATAAAGACAACTAATATCTTGCAGTTGATACATTCTGACTTATCTGGTATGCTTCCAGTGACATCCTTGGGAGGATTTCCTATTACATGAATTTTATAGATGAATTCTCCTGCAAGACCTGGATCATTTTTTTTTGAAGAAGGACGAAGCATTCAAATGGTTCCGTACCTTCAAGGCCTTGGTGGAAAATCAAATTTTTGAGGACCAACAATGGGACCGAGTACGAGTCAAATGAGTTTAATGAACTTTGCAGAGAAGATGGCATTAAGAGAGAGACCACAACTATGTACACTCCTTAGAAAAATGGTGTTGCTGAAAGAAAGAACATGACCATTGTGGAAGCTACCCGCACCATGCTATGTGACCAAGGTCTTCTAATAAGCTACAAACACTGCTGTGTATGTTCAAAATAGATACTCGCATTCCGCCCTGGACTTCAAAACTCCTAAAGAAGTCTCCTTTGGTAAGAAATCTTATGTTTCTCATTTTAGAGTTTTTGCTTTTCCTATTTACTTTCATGTGCCGAAAGAAAAGAGAAGCAAGCTAGATGCTTCTGGAAAGAAGGGAATGTTTTTTGGCTACAGTGAAACTTTGAAGGCATATAGAATCTATGTGCCTAGTCAAAGAGAAGTGGAGATATGCCACGATGTCACCTTCGATGAAGATGATGCCCTCAAGAAAGTGAGAAATATTCCTAGTTCCAAGAAATACAAAGAAGTTGTGTGGAAACACTGATGGGCTTGTGCTAGAAAATCCTACCGAGTATCGAAAACTTGTGCGGGCCCTAATGTTCTTATTGAAATCTCGTCCGGAAGTATGTTTTGCAGTGAACACTTTGAGTCAACATATGATTGATTCTCATCACATCCATTGGATTGGTGCCAAGAATCTATTGAGATATCTTCGGGGTATAATCAACCATGCGCTGAGTTTAGCAGGGTCAGTAGCAACACATATGTAGCTTATATCAGAGTTGCGCATTGGTTGGTGGGCAGTAGCAGCTAGACATAAAGATTGTGATAGGAGATGATGCAGAGACAGGGTGTTGTGGCAGTAGGTGCAACATTAGAACTCCTTCCTTGCTAAGAGGGAGTGTTAGTGTTTGTAGCATCAGATGTGTTCTAGCCACCAAATTTTGCGGAGAAGCTAGAATGCACACTTTCTTCAAAACCCATAAATCGTTTCTAGAAATTCTACCTAGAATTTGCTTAATTAGATTATTAACTAGTTTTTAAATATTTCCTAAGTCTAAAATTACAGAGTATGGTTAATTAATTAGAAATAATTAAGTCAAGGTGAGAATAATTTAGAAACTCACATGGATTGACTTCAAGATGGTCTTAGCCATCAATTATGTTTTAACCTTGGTCGTTTGTGCTCCAATAGAGGATTATAAGAGGATGTCAATGTGGTGATGGAGAACACACTTTAGAGGTTCGATTTCATGAGAAAATCAATTTCTAGAGTAGCAACAGTCAGTTGCTGGAGAAGGAGCTAGTGAGATCGAAGCGGTGAGGAAGAGGGGCAGAGACAATGAATTCGGAGGAATAATTCTAGATCCAGTGAGTGCATTGCAGAGAGGCAGAAGAGCCATAGATAGGTTAATGTTTAGTAAGCTTATATCCAAGTTTTTTTATATGAACAGAAGCCGACCCAACCACACTTATTCATCTTTCTCTCCCCGGTCAATCAATGAAGAGTAGGCTCAACTATCAACTATTCATGTTAATTATCTAACTGTGGGGTAAACCATGGGTTATGCCTCCACTATTGGTGCTTAACCACTGCTTGGGGGTGCCAAGTAAACTGAAATTAGCGACTTAATCAGGTAAGTGCAAGAAGGACTTGCTTCTGGAGGAGATTATTGAGGAGGTAAGGCTGATAAGGAGGCAGCGCAATAACCTCTAGAGGTAGTTTTGATTATGCTTGGGAAAGACAAGTTTCAGTGCCAGAAGCTGGACAAAGGTTTCAGAGGCCAGGAGAGGCATTTTGCCGGACAACAACAAACCAGATGGGTTGAGGAGAATTTGGTTCGAACTGAGTGCAGAAGGGACTGCACTGGTGTGACATAGTAGCTACGTAAATCTAGTTTGGACGACTCACCTGGAGCTGGGGTTAGAGCCTGGATTTGCCTATGGAGTGAGGAAATTTCCTGACTAGGTTTTTCTTGCCAGTATTTCTCTATAGGATTTCCAATTTCGACATCCAGTTGTACTTAGATTATTTCAATGTTTCTTAATAATAAATCCCTCATCTGCTGCACTGATTTTACCAAGTTGTGTGTGTGCTAGCATTTTTTCCAACGTTTATTCTTCCATAGTTTTTATTTGTGAAGGTTGCAGTGTATTTATTTGGACATTTATCGTAGAATACAAATTGTTAATTAATTAACAATTAGGAGAAATAACATGAGTAACTGCAATAATATTCCAGTTTTCAGAATTTTCACAAAGCTAAATAATGGAAAATGAATAAAATAGAGGCCACACTAATAAAAAGGCTTATGAGGATCAATTGGTACCTTTTGTCAGTTTAGTTTTGGAGCTCTCTTTCCATTCTCTCTCTCACAAACTCTTGGACACTTAGAGTTTTCTTGGAGTACTTCAACATTGGATCAAGAAAGGAAAAGAAGGCAAAGAGGAAGCAAATATCAAGCAAGGAAAAGCATGATCAAGCAACTACAACAGGTCTACTTGTAGGTATCAATTTTCATGTGTGATTTGCTTGCTATATTTAGCATGCATGGTCATGCATGTGTGTTCTTGGATCTCTTGTTGTCATTGGCATGGGTTTTTCCAGGTGTAACAATGTTCTTAAGCCTTTCATTTCTATTTTTGGATAGCCATGGTGTGATGGGGTTCTCATGTTTTAGTTGATCTGGATTACCGAATGGATTTGAAACTGAGTGAGGTGGATCTCTGAATGAAAGAACACATGGCCTAGTAATCCTTGACAATGTTCTTAAGCCTTTCATTTCTATTTTTTGATAGCCATGGTGTGATGGGGTTCTCATGTTTTAGTTGATCTGGATTACCGAATGGATTTGAAACTGAGTGAGGTGGATCTCTGAATGAAAGAACACATGGCCTAGTAATCCTTGAACCAGGTTGTGGATTGCGGTAAAGTGACTGGCCTAGTAACCACTGAACCAGACTATGGGTTGCGGTAAAGCCATGTGTTGTGTGCCTCAGTGGGCCTAGGAATCCTTGATCGGTGAATGGCAGGATATACGGTAAATCCTAGAGGTGGGTGCCCTTGACCAGGCCTAGTAACCCTTGGTCGGTGAATGGCGGGATATACGATAAATATTGGAGGGTGTTGTCTCAATTATGGCCTACTGATACGTGGATTGGGTTGTGGATTACATTAAAGCCTAGAGACTAGGAGATAGGAAAATTCCTCACAGTGTAGGTGGAGAAATCTGGTGGCATCCATGCTTGTTTATGGCTTAGTGATCAGGTGAGTATTGTAGTAAAGCCTCGTTTATTGATGGGGATGAGGTGGTGTAGCGTCGGGAAGCCCTGGTTGATTTTTGGTTTTAAGTACCACATTCATGCTTGGAATATGGCACAGGGTGATTGGTTGAAGATAGATTTGGTTCAACCAATCTATGGTCGGGTGGAACGTGGAAGTCCCAAACCTGGTTGGCTTTTGCATTCATTAATAATAGTTCCTTCCTTGGTATTTTATGTGAAAATGTATTGGTTCATATGTAGAATTTATGGTTGTTGTATCATTATTATTTATGTTGTTTATATATGGCTATGAGTATGTTTTATGACAATTATGATGTATGGATCTCATCATGTTTTGATTTATAAATGAATGAACAATGGATATATGACCTAATAGATGATAATACAACTAATGTGATAAGGCACCAATGCTTCTTCGCGATTCCTAGATAAGTATGAGACCCCTATTCTTAGATATGTTATTATGACATGTAAAATGCATATTTGTGACATGTTTGAGGAAATACATGTCATTTCTAGTAGAGGTCTAGTTAAGTCATTGTTCAAGTATTTGCATTTGTATCATCGTTTCGATGTTACTTTTCATTCTTGGAAGTTTCATGGAGTTTTGGGCAATGGCCTAAGTCCCGGCCCTGAAAAAGTGGCACATAATTTAGAGTCGCTGGCATAGAATTGAGTAGAAGAGTCCAAAGTCGCATCGAGGCCTTGGCAAGGGAGCGATTGGGGCTTTAGGTCAAGGAAAAAGTGATTTGTCTCAATGGTTGATCACTTGAAATGGTTGGATGAGTCCTGAGGGTTATGTAGCATGTGTAGAGGGTTAGATTGGGTGAGATGTGTCGGTTCCACTTCCTTAACTATACATGTGGATTTGAATCAAAACATAGTAGCCTCTCGTCACATGTTTACTCCAGCGGATTGATTAACTTGGGTAAATGTGGGAGGAGGGTGTCTACAGTGGTATCAGAGCATGGTTCACCCTTTGGACTAGATGGGAGGTGTGTTTGTCATGGATTCATGTTGGTTTCATATGTGTTCTTATGCTTGTGGTCTATGCACTGCTTGTGTATGCATGGAGTTGGTTATGGTTTTAGTTGTTTCACCATGGGAAAGTTGATGGTGTCATTGCTGAATGTAATTTTTGTGAATATATGTTGGTTATGCACTTGTTATGCATGCCAATGTTTGTATGTATTGTGTATGCATGCGTGTCATACATGTGTTGTTATCCATGCATTGTGTCTAGTTGGCATTAGGTTGTGGCATCATGCATGGTAACTGGACAATGGTTGAAATGATAATTTGGTTGGTCTTGCAGACAAGACTCCTCCCCAAATTATATTGAGGTATATTGGTTTGTTTATGATTTGGTTTAGCTGACATATCATGCCTTACAGGAAGATATCAAGATGAATAGCAAGATGGTAGACTAGAAACATTCTCTATATGAATCATATGAGCAACGTGGTGTTGGGTACTCTTCTGACTTAGCAGACACATTTAGGAGTTTGAAGGAAGAAATAAGGACTTGCAAATTAGATAATGACATAATCATGCAGGCATAGGAGAAACAAGAAAAAGTCAATGCAATAATTCTTCAGAGTTTGTCAAAATTGCAGAGACAAGGACCACTCTAGATCAACTATGGATTGGAGGATGGGACTAATGGGGCATATGGAAGTTGGTCTCATGGGGATCACAGGTCAGATAGAGATGAAACAATCAGAGATGGTAGATTCTTGGATACTCTAGATAGGAGAGGTGATGGACAAAGGTACTATTCTAGTTCTGGTTCTAACAGGCACAATGATCGTCATCGTTATCACCCTCATTGGAGGAGTGACAGGGGATAATTTCCAGATGAATTTAAGAAAATTAAGCCACTGAATTTTGATGGAGAGTTGAAGAAGCCTGATAATGCATAAGATTGATTACTTGGCATGAAGAAGTTCTTTGAACTACATGAGTACACATAGAATATGAAGGCCATAATAGCTATCTCCAGCCTCAAAGGGAAAGAGGACAAATAGTGGGAAGATGTCAAACGGGCCAGAGACATGATGACATAGGAGTTGAGTTGGCATGAAATCAAGGGACACTTCAGAAATAAGTACTTGTCAGAATGGTAATTTTACAACAAAGCCAAGGAATTCTATGAGATTAAAATGGGATCGATGAAAGCTGAGGAATATATGAACAAGTTCTTGTAGAGTTTGGGGTATGTACTGTATCTTAAATATGATAAGGCTAAATTTTAGAGGTTTTCCAGTGGATTTCCATTAACATTTAGAGACCGGACTGAGTATGACGAGCCTCGGTCACTAGAGGAAGTTATTAGGAAACTGAAGCACTGTTATGAGCAGTCAAAGAATAAGAATGAATCTCAACAAGGATGGGAATGGAAAGATAAAAGTAAATGGTAGGAGAAAAGAAAAATACCTCAGAATGAAAAAGAAAAAGAGAATGTTGCACCATATAAGAAGTTCAATGTAGCTAGACAGGGACATGGGTCACAACAACATAATAGAGGTGATGGTACAGGGCGGTTGGAGTGTTGGAAATGTGTTAAGGATCACTTAAATGAGATTTTCCATATAATCAGGGTGGTAGGCCTCAAATCTATAGTGCACAGGAGGTGCAGACTGTTGAGGATGTTGGGCAGAGCATTCCTCGTATATATGCAATGTTGGATAATAAGAAGGCATCTCATCATGTATTTATCATTGAGATGGATGGTAATATTTGTGATCAAGTTGTTTCTATTTTGATTGACCTTGGATCTAATTATAGTTATGTTAACCCTGACATGGTGGATAAGTGTGGTTTGAATAAAGAAGTGCATGCAAAATCTTGGTTAGTGCAGTTGGCTACACGTACCAAGAAGAGAGTTCATCAGTGAGTAAGATCTTGTGCATTTGAGTCGAATGGTATGCCTACATCAACACATTTGAATGTATTACCATTGGGGTCATATAATATGCTTTTTGGTATGGATTGGTTATATATTTTAGGACCAAATTGGACTGTTATGACAAATCCATTGAGTGCTTGGATGATAATGGGGAACAAATAATCTTACAAGGTAAGAAGAAAACAACATTAGTTAGGATGGTGATAGTTATGCAGGAAAATCGCAGTCACAGAAAAGGGTGTGTGTTATTTGCATTTCACATTTCTAGTGATAAAGGTAAATAAGATGAGGATGCATAGATGATTGAGCGGGTACCTGATCTTACAATAGTTTCAGGATTTATTTCTGGCAGATATTTTAGAATTTCTACCTCACAAGCATGTAGAATTTTCTATTGAGTTCATACCAAGGGCAACACTAGCATCAAAGGCACCACACAAGATGAGCACTCCAGATTTAGTAGAGTTCAAATTGTAGTTGAAATAAATTCTTGACAAAGGATACTTTAGGTGAAGTGTATCACCGTGGGGTGCACCAGTATTGTTTGTGAACAAGAAGGATGGTACTGTCAGTTTGTGCATTGATTAGAGGAAATTGAACAAGGTTACCATCAAGAAGAGGTATATGTTGCCTGAGATTGATGATTTGTTCGATTAGCTAAAGGGAACAATAGTGCTCTCGAAGGTTTATTTTAGATCCGAATATCATCAGGTATGAATTAAAGAAGAGGAAATCTACAAGAAAACTTTCTGGACCAAGTATGGGTATTATGAATTTGTTGTTGTTCCATTTGGTTTGACTAATGCTCCAACTACCTTTATGTGCTTGATGAATAGTGTGTTGCGTTTGTATATGGACAAGTTTGTTATTGTATTCATTGATGACATCTTGATATATTCTAATAATGAGGAAGAACATGCTGAACATTTAGCAACTGTATTGAGATTGCTAAGTGAGCATCAGTTGTATGCTAAGCTTAGAAAATGAAATTTATTTTAGACAAAGGTACATTAATTAGGGCACATGGTATCCAAGGAAGGTATAACAGTGGATCCAAGGAAGATAAGAGCAATCATGGAGTGGGAAACCCCTATAGATGTGGATGAGGTAATATCATTTATGGGGTTAGTAGGTTACTATAGGAGGTTCATCAAGGAATTCTCCATGATTGCATATCCTATTACGTCAACGCAGAGGAAAGGTAAGAAATTTGAATGGATAGAGGAATGTGTAACAAGTTTTGAAAAATTGAATTAGTTGTTGACAAATGTTCTAGTGTTAAAGATTGCAGATCCAGACAAAGAGTCTGTAGTGTGTACATATGCTTTCAAGAGAGGGCTTCATGGATTCCTTATGCAGGAGGTAGATGTAGTGTGCTATGAGTCACATAAATTGAATGAGTACGAGTATAACTATCCGACATATGATCTTGAGTTAGCAATTATCATTCATGCATTAAAGATGTGGAGGAACTATCTTCTTGGCAAGAAGTTTGTATTGATGAGTGATCACAGTGGGTTGAGATACTTGTTTGACTAGCCGAATATGAATGCCAGGTAAGCTATATGGTTGGCCACAATTAGTGAGTTTGACTTTGAGATCAGGTACATCAAGGGAAAAGAGAAACAAGTTTTAGATGCTCTTAGCAGGCGAATACAGTTGAATCAAATTGCAACTATGAGTTATTATGGGACATGCTTACACTTATAGGCAGGTCAGTAGGATAATAGGTACACGGAGCTTAGGCACAAGTTACAAAAGAGTATAGGTACAGGTATAGGTATAGGTGTAGGTACAGGTGCACATGATGTGGACTATCATCTCTCAGTAGATGGCTTGATCATATATAGGGACATGATATATGTTCTAGACAGCAGTGAGCTCAAGAAGGTTACCTTGAGAGAGTTTCATGCGAAACCGTATTCAGGTCACCTAGGATACCAAAAGACATTGAAAATAGTAAAGAAAGTATACTATTGTCAGAATCTGAAGAAGGATGTGGTAGAGATTGTGGCTAGATGTTTGGACTGTCAGCAGGTAAATACCGAGTGTAAACATCCAAGTGGATTACTCAGCTGATTCTGATTCCAAAGTGGAAATGGGAGGTCAATTTCATGGATTTCATTACAGGTTTGTTGAGGACATCTAGACAACATCATTCCATCATGGTTATGGTAGATAGGTTGAAAAAGGTAGCGCACTTCATTCCAGTGAATACTACTTATTAAACTAGTAATTTGGAACAAGTCTTAATCATAGATGTGGTCATATTGCATGGTGTTCTGAAGAAGATTACGTTAGACAAGGATGAAAATTTAACTTCCAAGTTTTGGAAGGAGGTGTTTGCAGGTTTAGGTACAAAGTTGGCCTTTAGTACAACTTATCATCCGCAGACAGATGGATAGACATAGAGGGTCAATAGGATATTGGAGGACATGTTGAGGATGTATGTGATGCATCATCATAGGAAATGGTAGGAGTACCTTACGTTGGTCGAGTTTGCTTACAAAAATGGTTATCAGGAATATCCAAGGATGAGTTTGTTTGAGGCATTGTATGGGAAATGTTATAATACTCCCATTATTTGGAGTGATACGGTGAACAAGGTATTTATTGGACTGGACATGTTAGCATAAATGGAATAGGAAATGCAGGAAATAAGGAATAATCTAAAGGAAGCACAAGACAGGCAAAAAATATATGCAGATTAGATAGGTTGTTTAAGGAGTTTCAGGTTGGATAAGAGGTGTACTTGTGCATCAGGCCCAGGATGATCTCCTTGCGGATTTGATCGTGTGCAAAGCTAACACCTCATTTTTGTGGACCTTTCAATGTTCTTGAAAGGATTTGACTAGTAACCTATCAACTTGCACTGCCTCCAATAGTGAAAGTCATGTGTCATTTCTTAAGATGTTAAAGATGTTGATCATTTGATTGACTGGTATGTATTGCAGACGGAGCCAGATGGAGAATTCCAGCTGGAACCTCAGTGTATATTTAAAAGAAAGGTGCTCATGTTATGAAACTAAGTAATCAAGTAGGTGGAAGCACTTTGGGCCTGATGAAGCTGCATGGGAGATGACAGATCAGATACAGGATATGTATCCTTCTCTATTCGTTGGTTGAGTGAATGTCCTTGATACATGTTTTGGTATATGCTTGGTATGATGTTTTAGTATATGTACATATGTATATGGATGTAAATGATGCCATGAGTTGTGTTATAAATCTCCAATAAGCGGTATGGTTGTCATGTCATTAGGGTGGTCATGTTGTTATATTTTCATGTTGGTTTGCTTCTCAGCAGGTTAATCACTGTAAATACTACAACGAGCTAAGTTATAAAGCTCCATGGGAAGTATGTTTTTCTTTCAGCAGTGTTGTCAGTTGTAGGCATTGTTGAAAATCGAGGAAAATGTTCCCCAAAGGGGGAGGGTTCTGTAATAGACCTGGTGAAAATTCCATGTAATAAAAGTTAATAAAGTAAAAACAATAACCACGATTATGGGACACTTATTCCAAGCTCAATGGTGGGGAAACCATCATAGTGGGTGTTCTTTTGGTTTATTATGGCTAAAGGAAATTGGAAAAGGCAATGAAAAAGGATATGGAAAGGCAAAATGACATTTTTGGAAATTTATTTATGAAATAAAGAAAATTAGGAAAAAAGGAAGGTGAAAGGTCACAAGTTGCATGTGAGGAGGAAAATGAAGGAAAATAATGGAAAACGAAGAAAACAAAGGCCACATCAATAAAAAGGCTTATGAGGATTAGTTGGTACATTTTGTCAGTGTAAAATTTTGTCAGTTCAGATTTGAAGATATCTCTCCATTGTCTCTCTCTCACACTCTTGGACACTTAGAGTTCTCTTGGAGCACTTCAACATTGGATCAAGAAAGGAAGAGAAGGAAAATATGAAGCAAATATCAAGCAAGGAAGAGAAGAATCAAGCAGTTATTGCGAGTCTACTTGCAAGTATCAATTTGCATGTGTGATTTGTGTGTGTTCTTGGTTCTCTTTTTGTCTTTGGCACGGGTTTTTCCAGGTGTGACAGTTTTCTCCAACCTTGCCATTTCTAGAAGGCCATGGTGTGATGGGGTTCTCATGTTTTGATTGAGTTGTATTGCCAGAGGGATTCGAAACTGAGTGAGGTGGATCTCTGAATGAAAGAACACATGGCTTGGTAATCCCTGAACCAGACTGTGAATTTTGGTAAAGGCACTGACCTAATAAACCCTGAAACAAACTGCGGGTTGCGGTAAATCTAGGTATTGTGTGCCTCGGTGGGCCTAGGAATCCTCGATTGGTGAATGGTGGGATATACGGTAAATCCTAGAGGTGGGTTGATCAGGCACTCAAAATTAGGCTCAAAATCAAAGTTGTCGAAATGGTGTGGAACATGAACGACCGCGTATATCTCTTTGTTTTGAATCCAACACAACTCGTTTCGCGGAAAACTGACACCGTATGCTCCCAGAAACACGTTCTATCCATTTTGTAAAACACATAATTTAATAAAAACGCAGGACAACCCACTCAGTAGTCTGTACAGCTGACTAAGCATGCCTACATGGCAAGGTGACTATGTAGGCTGACTTGGTTAATGGTCTTCTCAACCGCGGTTTATCTTAATCTCCAGAGATGGAATTGCCAACGTTCACTCAATGGAAACCGTGACATGTGCCCACGTCTAATGCCAAGTTTGGCGGTTAGCCTAACCGCGCGGGTTTGGTGTTATATAGTTTTTTATTTATTTAACCATATTTAATATGGTTTTAAATCCAGATTTTAGGCTTTAGGGGGAAAATTAATGCCCTGACAATTTCGCCCTATTTTTGGGGGAATTGGCACTCCATTAGCGCTTTTGGGGGTGAAATTGTGGGTTCGTTGCCAAATTTTGGGGAAAATGTGGAAAAAATAGTGGAGAAGCTAGGGGAGATCATAACTTGATGATATTTTGGCCAAATTTGATGCAGAACACAGGAATTTTTGGGCATTCTGGAGCTGATGGAACAAGTTTCAGAGCTGTTTGAGCATTGTAAACACCTATAATCGCACTTTTGAGCATAATAGAAGAGGGCCAAGCCATTGGAAGCTGGACCAAGGAGACGTAGCCGAGGTGGGGTGAACTACTTCATCAAGTGCTATTGTGTTACTGTTTATGGTGATGTTCATGTCTGTTAGGTGTTGCTATTCAATGTTTTGTTTATGTTAATTTTCTCATGAAATTCACATAAAAAACATCATAAATCACGTTAAACTTGCAATTATCCTCATAATCCTCAAGCACTTTGTTTATATTATGAATTGGATCTTAGCAAATCAAAACTAATATTCCCATTCATATCAAGTTGGTATCAGAGCACTAGGTTTACTTGTGCAAGGAGGATTTTTTTTATTTTGCAAGTGTTTAAATGCTTACAAGGTTGAAGCTCAAGAGAGTAGAAGGAAAGCTTGTGGGTGTAGGTTCTCTAGTTGGAGCAAGGAGAAGCAGGGCACAATTTCCACAATATCCACCATAAGATTCACCTCCAATTGCATTAGAAGCTTCAATAAGCATGTCTCATGAAGGAGGAAATGATAACATGTTAGAGGATGAGAAGGATTTCAGGAAGAATTTATTTGACATGACAGAGATGGTGAAGGTCCTCTATGAAGAGAGGAACACAAGGTTGTGGGGTGAAAGCTCTAGACCTCCAAGAGGAGAGGGTTCTACAGGACGAGGAGCTAATGGAAATGGTGATAATCCACCATCTACTCCACTATCATCCTCACCACCATCTTCACCTTCATCTTCATCCTCTTACACTACTACAACCCTTACTCATACTCATCAACCTACCTCAAAAGGAATTGGTAAAAAACCCTTGTTAAAACTTGATATTAAATTTGAGCTGCCTATGTATAATGGTGAAGTGAATGCATAGAAGCTTGATAATTGGGTTCGTCAGTTGGAGGTCTATTGCAGAATTCAAAACCTTCAATATGATGATACAAAGATTCAACTAGCTTCCTTGAGGCTGAAGGGTGCAACACTAGTATGGTGGGAAGCCAAGACACAAGATGAGATAAAAAAAACATGGTAATATCTCACTTTCTTGGTCTCATTTCATTGCTGCAATTAAAAGAAAATTTTACCCTCTAGATTATATGCAAAAATCCATCATGAATTGGCAGAACTTCATTCAACTTAAGGGTCAAAGTGTGCAAGGTTACACCCAATAATTCAGAAAAAGAGCTCTTATGTTAGGTGTTGATTTGCATTCACAAGAAACATTGCTGAAGTATATAGGGGGTTTACATATCTACCTAAGGCATGCTATCCTTATGTTCAATTCCACTAGTTTAGATGAGGTTTGTGTGCAAGCCACTCAACTTGAGGCAAGAGGGAAAACAATTCCAGAAGAGGGTAAAAATAATCCATTTAAGGGCGGAGAGAAAGGAAAGGGTTTCAAAGGAAAGGGAAAGAAAAATGCATCTGTTAAAAAGGAAGGAAAGAAAATGACATGCAATAATTGTTCCAAGGAGGGTCACAATGAAGACCATTGTTGGAAGCTTCATCTGAAGAAGAAGCCAAAAAAATTCAACAACAAAGGGAAGGAAAATACAACTACAATCACTTAAGAGGATTTGGGGTCTGATTCGGGTGATGAAAATAAAATCACAACGATGAGAATAAAAGGTAAGAACTCCATTTCTAGCACTAGCACTTCAAATTGCTACACTAGTACCTCAAATGAAGAAACAAGGATTGAATTATTTCATGTGAGGGTTATTTCAAAACATACAAAAATCGACACACTATTCGATAGTGGGTCTCAAGTCAATTTGATATCTAAAGACTTAGTCAAGAAACTTAATCTTGAAACCATTCCTAATCACAAACCATATCCATTGGGTTGGATATGCAAGAACACAAATTTACAGGCTACAAGAAAGTGCATTTTTTGGTTTGCAATCACAACAAACTTCATTGACGAAGTTGAATTAGATGTTGTACTGCTTGATATTTCAGGAATTGTTTTGGGTAGTCCTTACCTCTATGATAGAAAAGATATCTTCTATTGCCATGAAAAATAGTACTACTTATTCAAATATGGTGTGGAGTACATAGTGAGAGCCTGCTGCAAGAAACTAAATCTATCATTAGTTAATGCAGGGAAAATGAAAAGGCTAGTCAATTCAAGCAAAAAATTAGTGCTTCTAATGATCAAAACCAATGCTGATGATGATTATGAAGAATTTGATGGATGCAATACAAGTTTCAATTCTAATTTGGTTGATTTAATTAACCATGATGATAAGGTGTTTCAGGATCTGAAGGGATTTCCTCTCAATATGAATGGAATCCCACTTGAAAAACCTTTGCAGCAAGAATGTTCTCTTTGTGACATTTCCATGCATCAGATGTCAAAAATACAAAGTGTAGAAATACCAAAGCAAAGCCAAATTTTTTTGAACAATGGAATCACTCGACCATCTCTTCCACCATGTAGTGCACCTATGGTTTTGGTGCCCAAGAAGGAGGAAAACATTTTATTGTTAGGAACAAAAGGAGTGACTTTCATCAAAGAAGAGTTGTTGAATGAGGTATTTGGAAGATGAAATTTAACATCAAACAAGGTTTGTTTGAATGGATTACTATGTTTTATGGTCTTTTCCATACTCCTACCACTTTCATGCATATGAAGGATGATGAATTGGAGCCATTTCTAGATGTGATAGTCCACTTGTATGACATTATCATTTTTAGAAATTTTCTTTATGAACATGTCATGTATAAGTGAAAAATACTTGATGTTGTAAGGCATGAACATTTTTTTTTGAAGATGTCCAAGTATAAGTTGGGTAAAACTTATTTGATGTACTTGGGATATAATTTTGGAGGAGGTAAGTTGAAGGTAGACCTCTACAAGTTTGACACCATTGTGAATTGGTTAACACCCAAGATGGTCATCTCTATAAGAGGTTTTTTGGGAGCAACCCAATGTTGGAGGAGAATTTTTGTTAATATTTCTTTTATTGTAGCTCCTTGGCATGCATTGAAATGTGTGAAAAAGGTCTTCCAGTGGGGAGGGAAACAAAAAGAGGCATGTGATGCTTTGAATAAAAACATGATTTTTTCTCTTTTATTTTATCTTTTAAACTTGAAAAGATCATTTGAGTTTCAGGTTGATGCAAGTGAATTTGACATTTCATTTCATTCAGAAAAAATTAATGGTGCAATGATTAAGTTACATCGATTAAGACACTTTCATTTGATGGGTGTTCATCAACAATTCCACTTGGTCAAAAGGTATAAGAGAGGTATAAGCGAAAATTTTGTGGATATGCCTTCTAGGCCTATTATTTGTGTAATGATTGTTCTCCAACATCATTTTGTTTTACATGAAAGTTATGTTTAGCAATATGCATACTTTCAAGATGTACATTCAAGCTTGATTCAAGTAAACCAAGTAGTGGAATTTTTTTACCATTTGCATCATAATTTGTTGTGTCATATTGGTAAGAAGGATGTTGCTATTTATGTCCATAACGACATAAAAAAATCTAAGAAGTTCATAGAACAAATCCAATTTATACATCGAACAGTTCAAGATCAACTTGAAAAGAGCCAAGGCAAGTACAAAGCAAGGCACAACAAGCATCATGTAGATAAAAAGTTCCAAGTTGGTGACAAAGTTTGGCTTCACATTAGTAAAGAGAGGCTTCAAGGGGAAGGTAAAAAACTGAAACCAATTCGTTATGGTCCTTTCAGAATTTTGGAAAAGATTGGTGAAAATGCCTTCAAGCTAGATTTGCCTTCTTACATGCAAATTTACTCTGTTGTTATTGTTGAGAACTTGAGGTTGTATGAGACTCCATTGATTGAAGATCAAGGATAATAGGTTCAAATTCCTTCTATTGAAATTTTTTCTCTTGAATATCTTGATGAGCTTCAACAAGACACAATTCTTTATAGAAGAACAAGGACATCAAAACGAGGGAGTGTAGACTATCTTCGTGTGGGGCTCAAAAGCACAAATCCTTATAAGGCCAAATGGATCAAGGTTGGAAAGGTGAGGGAGCTGTACCCTCATCTAGTGAACAAATGAAAGTGATCTTTTGTGGTCCAAAAGCTTCCAATGGGGAGCAATGATTAGGTTCTCAAAATTATGCTCAAAAATAAAAGTTTTTGGAATGGTGTTGAAACTAAATGACCACGTAGATCTCGCCATTCTGAATCTGGCACAACTCATTTCGTTGAAAACCAACACTGTATGCTCCTAGAAATGCGTTCTATCCACTTCGTAAAACATGCAAATTTATTTGAAAAAAATGCAGGACAACCCAGTCAACAGTTCGTACAACTGACTGGGAATGCCTATGTGGAAGGGTGACTATGTAGGTTGACTTGGTCATTGGTATTCTTTGACGAATGGTATTGTGCCAAGTGGCATGTTTTTATTGGTTGGATATGGAAGGTTTTGATTGGTTAATAGGGAAACCAATCATAGGCTACCATGTGCGGTGGCCAGGATCTGCCATGTGGCAGCTTGAGGGCCACCAAAATTTATGTGGGAGACTGAGTAGAGGTACCAGGGGTTGAACCCACAACCTCTACCAAACCAAATACAAACCTTACCAGTGCACTGCGCTATGTTCCTTGTTATATATGCCTTGCCATTTTTTTATTATTGTAATATACAATGTGCATTGGGGAGAGGGGGCCGGGGTCTAGACCCAACCCTGGTCACCACGTCGGGGGCAGGGAACATGGTCGGGAGGCTCCCCCCCCCGTAGCATCTAACGTAACCATGATGAAGATATAATGTGACCAGGGAAGAGCGTAAGCCTATGGTTTATCTTAATCGCCAGAGTTGGAACCGCCAGCGTTAACCTCCAACATAAACCGTGACATGTGCCCACATCTAATGCTAAGTCTGACGGTTAACCTAACCGCGTGGGTTTGGTGTTATATAATTTGTTTTTATTTAACCATATTTAATATGGTTTTAAATCTGAATTTTAGGCGTTAGAGGGAAAATTAATGCCCCAACAATTTCACCCTGTTTTTGGCGGAATTGGAGCTCCGTTAGTGCTTTTGGGGTCGAAATTGTGGGTTCGAAGCCAGATTTTGGGGAACATGTGGAATGAATAGTGGAGAAACTTGATGTTTTTTTGGCCAAATTTGATGCAGAAGGAGGCTACACAAGTATTTTTGGGAATTCTGGAGCTGATGGAATAAGTTTCAATGTTGTTTGAGCATTGTAAAAACATGTAATCACACTTTTGAGCATAATAGAAGAGGGCCAAGCCATTGGAAGCTGGACCAAGGAGACATATCCCAGGCAGGGTGAACTCCTTCATCATGTGCTACTGTGTTACTATTTATGATGATTTTCATGTTTGTTAGATGTTGTTTTTCAATGTTTTGTTTATGTTAATTTGCTCATGAAATTCACAAAAAAACACATAAAAACTCATGTTAAACTTTCAATTATCCTCATAATCCTCAAGCACTTTGTTTATATTCTGGATTGGATCTTAGCACAACAAAAATAATATTCCCATTCAGATCATGGGTGCCCTTGATCAGACATAGGAATCCTTGGTTAGTGAATGGAGGGATATATGGTAAATCCTTGAGGGTGGTGTCTCGATTATGGCCTAGTGATCCTTGTATCATACTGCAGATTACAGTAAAGCCTAAAGACTAGGGGATAAGAAAATTCCTCACAGTGTAATTGGATAAATCTGATGGCGTCCATGCTTGTTTATGGCCTAGTGATCTGGTGAGGATTGCGGTAAAGCCTAGTTTTATTGATGGGGATGAGGTGGTGTAGCCTCAGGAATCCTTGGTTGATTTTTGGTTTTAAGTACCACATTCATGCTTGGAATATGGTACGGGGGTGATTGAATGAAGAGAGATTTGGTTCAACCAATCTACAGTCGGGTGGAACATGGAAGTCCCAAACCTGGTTGGATTTTTCATTCATTAATAAGAGTTCCCGTCATTGGTATTTTATGGGAAAATTTACTGGTTCATATGTGGCATTTATGGCTGTTGTATCCTTGTTATTTCTGTTGATTATATGTTGGTTATGAGTATGTTTTATGACAATGATGATGTATGGATCTCATCATTCTTTTATTTATAAATGAATGAATAATGGATATATGACCTAATAGATGATAATGCAACTAGTGTGATAAGGCATCGATCCTGCTTAGCGATTCCTAGATAAGTATGAGACCCTATGCTTAGATATGTTATTATGACCTGTAAAATTCATATTTGTGACATGTTTTACGGAATGTATGTCATGGCTAGTGGGGGTCCAGTCAAGTCATTTTTCAAGTATTTGTATTTGTATCATTGCTTCGATGTTACCTTTCATTCCTAGAAGTTTCATTAAGTTTTTGGGCAATGGCTTGAGTCCTGGCCTTGAAAAAGTGGCACACAATTCGAAGCCGTTGGCATAGAAATAAGCATAATATTTCATAGTCTCATGAAAGTAGGCCTATGGGAGCGATTGGGGACCATACTCGCATGGAGGCCTTGGAAAGGGAGTGGCTGGGGCTCTAGGTCACGTAAAAAGTGAGTTGTCTGAGGGGTTGATCACCTGAAAGGGTTGCATGGCTCTTAAGGGTTCTTTAGCATGTGTAGAAGGTAATATTGGGTGTGTTGTGTTGGTTCCACTTCCTTAACTGTACATGAGGAGTTGAATTAGAACATAGTAGCCTCTCGTCACATTTTTAGCCCAACAGACTGATTAACTTGGGTAAATGTGGGAGGAGAGTGTTACAGGGAACATGCTTCAGAACTTTAAAGCTTACAAGCATAAGAAGATAAAAAAATATCCTCACAACAACACTAGAATGAGTATTCATGTTCAGATTCCCGAGATAGAATCACCAATATAAAATCACAACACATAATAGCATGTATGAAAACATCACTTCCTTTCCATTACAAGAAACCATAAGCAGTAATGAAACAAGTGCCATATTCATTTCAACAGTTCAATGAGAACTCAATAACAAGGAAAGCATATAAACACTTATCTTAATTTAACCCTGAAGTTGGGAAACTGAGAATGGGACTATGACTCTCCACCCAACCGTAAACAACTACAACCAAGCCTTAATTGCAGTTGTCACCCCCAAGCCATATTCCAAAGCCATAGGTGGGGTGCTTCTAAGTATTTTCAGTCAGTCATCATAATTGAAATAGGATGTCAAGAGTCACTCACAACCTTTAATCACCATCTAAGCTCTTAATTACTCATACAGTTCAGGAAGAAACACAACCATGCCAACATTTCACTATGCAAAGAAATCCAACTTACTTTCAGGAAAAGAGAGCCAACTATTAGGAGTGTTCAACAGTGGTCAAGTTATCTATGGGTGAGAAATCACTTCTCTAGGTGGTTCCAAAATGATTTGAGAACTATATTTTCAGCCCTACCTCCCAGTGGTTCAACAACCCTCCCAAGCACCTATCTAATTTACCCCGAGTTCGATAGGTTCACAAACCATAAGATTCTAGCTGATCCTTCTACCTTGTAAACAAGTCTTTCTCTCCAAAAACAATCACCAATAAGCCTCCTATGAGGTTTAAACAATTGGTGCTCCCTTTTTTAGGGCTCAATCCAATGTCAAGATCACTCTTCATTTTGGGCTCACTTTATGTTTTCCATACAACGATCCCTTTGTTAGTGCTCGGTGTGTGTTAAATTATTTCAATGACTAGCTGGTGGGGGGTAATATGGGGGCGATGCCCCCCCTGTCCAGGGGTTTGCAGGAATTTTTTTTTTGGACCCTATATCACGTGGGCGGACCTACCTATGGTTTTGTGCATGGGTTTAGCACATGGTTTTGGTCATGATGGTTTTTTTCCATGGTATTTTGTAGATTTGGTCAAGGGAACTCTGATTATAGTCTAATCCAGGGTTAACAGATTGGGGTTTATGAATGCTTCAACATGTATAAATATGTATTGTGACATTTAAAGGAGCATAATGAAAAATCAAGCTAGTAGTCCCGATTATGGGATCCAGGGAAAATATCTGTGTATATTAATTTTTATGTTTTATGCTCTTATTATTGTTTATTTTATGTTTTAAGAGTTCATTTGCAGATAATTTCTGTACAGGGTTAAAACCTACAGTTACCTTCTTTTTTGAAGTTCATTTATCTCTACGCACATGTCTAAGATAAGACTTGAATGAATGTACCTCGTTTCCTATAAAACCGATTAACTACCCCCTCTCCCCTTCATGATTTATGTAACAACCCATCACTTGACAACACATCCTATGTTGCTCTTAATTTTTCTACCCTTTTCTTTGCTTATGGATGGGATAAAGGACACTTGGGATAGTCCTTCCATTTTGGTTGGATTATATGCATAGTCAACACACTAAATTGTTTTAAACCAAACAAGTTTGTTATTAAAGAAAAACCATTTCCTCAAGTAATGGAATATATGTCCCTTTCTTAGCTATTCAAAATAATTACAATTATTTGCAAGAGGGAAACATGTTAACCAGGGGATATCACATTCCCCTCCCCCTTCAAGGGGAACACTTTCCTTGGTGTTCAGTGGCCTTAAACAAAAAAAACACAATTGATATGGAGCTTTATACACACAACTATGTATAACATTTACATTACATTTACAATTTTATTCACTCAGCAAATAGGAACGGATGTGATGCCCTCATCTAGTTAGTGTTTTCCCATGCGGCTCCTTCGGGCCCAAAGTGCCTCCCCTATTCTTTGATTTTCTCTATTACTTGGTTCCAAAGCATGAGCTATTTACGATTTAGGATGCATAGAGGTTTCAGCTGTAACTCTCCCTTTGGTTCCATCAGTAACGCAAAATAATCAATTACATGATTAACATCCTGTACATATATTTTAAGAAATGAAACCAGGAAAACATCATGAACTTTCACTGATGGTGGCAAGACCAATTTATAGACTACAATCCCTATCATTTCAAGAACTTTTAAAGGCCCACAAAACCGTGGTGCCAACTTAGCACACAACCCAATGTTTAAGGAACTTTTTTTGTGTGTTTAATCCACAAATAGACATTTTCCCAAACTTGGAACTCTTTGTGTACCATAAGCTAATTTTCATAACTTTTTTTCCTGTACTATGAGACCTTAAAATTTTGTCTTATAACCTGCATTTGTTACTCCATCTCTTTCAGCATATTAAGCCCAATCATGACCCTGTTCTCCAGATCACTCCAACCGATAGGAGCATTTCAAGTCCTTCCATAAAGTGCCTCAAACGGGCTCATATTTAAATATTTTTGGTGCCCATTGTTGTATGCAAATTCTAAAAGTGGAATACACTCTTCCCACTTCTTTGTTTGGTGCATCACATACATTCTCAATATGTGTTTGAGGATTCTATTTGGCCTCTCTATTTGTTCATCTGTTTGTGGATGATAAGTTGTATTGAATGCCAATTTAGTCCCCAAACATGAAAGTAGTTCCTTCCAAATATGTCAAGTGACTTTGGCATCTCTATATGAGATAATATTCTTGGGAAATTCATGCAATATTACGATTTCCTTTATGAAGACTCGTGCTACTTCACTGGCTGAATTGGTTGATTTGACTACTACAAAATGAGCCACCTTGCTCAACTTGTAAATCACCACCATAATGGCGTCATGTTGTTTGGAAGTTCTTAGTAAACTAGTAACGAAGTCCATTGAGATCAATTCCCACTTCCATTCTGGAATGGGAATGGGTTGCAACAAAATTTCTAGATGTTTAAATTCTTCCTTATCTTGTTGGAATTTTACGCATCCGATGATAAAATTAGCCACTTCCTTCTTCAAATTAGGCCAATAATAATTTTTTTTGATGGTAGTGAGAGTATTTTGGTATCTTGGGTGACCGAAATATGGCTTAGAATAGAACTCTCTCATGATAAGCCTATTTAATTATTCATTTTTCGACACATAATATATGTTCTTGAATCTAATTAAACCATAATCCATGAGGTGATATTTTTCATCTTTACCACCCTCACTATCTTGTTGTAGCCTTGCTTTTATTTTCCGATATTTCTCATCAAGTTGTCTGGTGCTTTTTATTTTCTCTTCAAGACCAGTTCCATAGGAACTTATGGCTTGTAAATGATTCCTTTGCACCCTCCTGCTGAGTGCATAAACTACTCTATTCTCTCCGCCCTTTATATATCTAATTTCAAAATCAAATTCACTAAGCATGGCTAGCCATCGTGCTTGCCTTGCATTTAACTTGGGATGTTCAAATAAATACTACAACCCTCCATGATCAGTCATTAGGGTGAATTTTCTACCAAGTGGTGAAAATTGTAACTAGGTTTGATATTCATAATTATCTTTGTACTTATATCAATATGTAAAAAGTGAAAAAGAATAATAATAAAATTATTATTATTATTATTTTCCTAGTCAAAGCATTATCTTCGTGCTTCTAGGGTTTATTGATTCAAGAATAATTTTTTTTCATGTATCAAAGTCCCATTTGGACAATTTGTAATGAAAGAAACTTATTAATTTTGAGTCAAAAAGTGTGATTTTGTCCCACAACACCAAGTTGGCCCTGCCTTGTCAAGTCGGTCTTAAAGAGGCCCAATTTGACCTCCTAGATGGTGTTGTGTAAATCAACAACCCCCATTATTTTAAGCCATAGTTACTTTAGAAAATAATGGGGACCCTTTTTATTTTTAGAGTTTAAGTTAATAAACCCTTAGAGTATTTCTTTTGATAGGAATAGGGGTCAAAAGTGGATGAAAGATTTAAAAATTGGCTTTCCAAATGCTTAAGCGGAGATAAATCACATTTCGCAAATCACAAAATCATTTACATAATGAAAATAATGATTTGAAACATCTTTGCGATCCAATGAATATAATCGAAACGTTTTTTATATGAGGAAAAAGCCATATTTTTAAGTAAATCCGATAAAGAATATCGTGGGACCGACTTCTGCCACGTCAACCTATCGCATTTCAAAAAATCAAAGTTTCTCTCGACACTCTTATTTGCTCCTGCTCATACTCGCCGATGCGATAAAGCATATCACATAGCATCATCACAAAAACTCAACCATGCTATTTTGCTCCTACTCATAATCGCCGATGCAATAAAGTGATCGCATATCACATGCTCATCACACAAACCCATTTTTGCATGTTATTAACTTCGTCGATATTGCGATTGCGATGTCACGATCGACAGAAAATCTAGTTCGTCAGTATTTAATGAAGAGATTACACATGAGTTATGATGTAATGTGATAGATATGGTTTTAATTGAGAAATGATTATAATGGAATGAGAATCCATATCAGTTATCAATTTCATAAATTAAAAATTTTCTCGCCCATACCACCATAATCATTTCCATGCAACAAGCATTCAATTGATATCCCATCAGCATGCGAATTCATCTATTTGCAATGTTTCTATTTACTATGATATTTGTGCATATTGTAAAACTCAAAGGTTCCTACTTCCCACTTACTTTTTCTTACTTATTTACAGGCAAGTTCGAGTAATCAAATTTATCCTGAAATGTCTAAGGCTTTGAAGAAACAAAAGAAGCATATGGCTCCTGTTAATCTTGCGCCTACTACCTCAGAGAGAAAATAGATGTTTCCCTTGTTCACAGATACGAATTGTAGACCTGAAAGTGGATCCTCTATGTGGGAATCTATGTATTTTCTATTTAAAGACGAGAAGCCACGCAAAATCCAGAGAAAAGCAACGACGGATGCCCCAAATTATCCTGAAGCTACAATTGGAGATGTAGCCACTTCATTTCTTCACCGAATCGTAACAAGGCCAAGATACTACCATATACTGATATGGTGAGGTGGATTATTGACAATTTTAATATCGGGGACAAAAATTTTCTTACCAGTAGAGGAACAATGATTGGTTTTGTTAAGGTAGAAGATCTGAAGAAAATGTATCATCTTCCAGACCCTGATAAGATTTACGATAAATAATTCCTTGCAAAATTTGCTAAGGAAAATGAGGTCAAATCGGTGCCAATAAAGCAGTGGAGGAGAAATCCTAACAAACACAAGAACGATGAAAATGGTATGTATTCTACTGATTCTCTCGCAAGTCCACATTTCTATATCTCAACTATGATGTTTAGACTTTTTGGTCAGTCAAACATGACTAGATTTTAATTAGAATGGGTTCCCCTTATGGATGCAACATCTGATGCTTATGTTATCAATTGGGGCAATATTTTGTCAAATAATATTGCCACCCAATTTTTAGAATATAGAAAGAACCGCTCTATCTCTTCTAAAAATATTTCCTCCATTTTATATGAGTGGCTATATTATGGATACCATTTGTTTTACATCAAATTTTCTAGCCATGGGCTAGAAATGGACTACCCAATATCCCCTTCCCATTCATGTATTTCATAGTATTGTCTGGGAGCCAAAATATGGAAGTAATTTTTATAAAATTTGTCATGGAGTTATACTACCCCTTCTTGAAGTTGTTTTCAATGAGGAAGCCCCTAGAATTTCGAAAGAGGCCCAAGCTGACTTTTCTTCTATAGGAAAGTGGTTTGGTGAGGAGTCATTCACCTATGTACGAAAATTTGGGAGCCTAGCTCATCCACATGTCCTACCCTTGTATGTTTCTGATAAACTTCTCGCAAGAGAAATCACATACCAATCTGTGGGAAATGGTTTGACCAGATTTTTGAAAGAAACCAGGAATTATGGCCTACCTTTCCAATTAACTGTGGTGTGTATGGACTAGACAACTAAAAACATGATATACTGGAAATTAACCAAATAGAGTGTTTGAAATTGTTTACAATTCCAAACAGGAAATATGATCCCCTGAAAGTGGCCAATAACTTCACTACTCAAGTGAAAATCAGACCCTTTGTGCACAAAGGTGATGATTTTGACGAATTGTTTGAGTTTATTGAAAACTATGCTGCAGTTAAGAAGTTAGGAAATTTACGCCTTCACCCACCACAACTACTAAAGTTTCAGAAATACATAAATAACAGACTAGAGACAATTCCACTCAAGATCTTGGATGTCCCTCAAACCATGACTCAGAAAGAAAATGAATCATCTATTAAGGATACTGAATTCCTTAATACACCAGAGTAGGAGAAGTCAGTCGAAGTTCAAAACATTGATCTTGATTTCCCTAGCAATCTCAAAGATGTCTGGAAAGAGTTTGACCTTGTACTCCATGAAGAACAAACAACCATGATTATTGACCAACAATAGACTTTACAAACTCCTCCTTCTACAAGTCAGGACCCGTTTACTGCTAGGCCCTCTGACAAAATGGTAAGTTCAGAGAGATTGGAATACATTATGGCTTTTCTGACCTCTAAAATTGTTTTAAATATACAAGAAATCCCTCCCTTGGAAATATTTGATAGTACTAGGCACAAGGCAGTTGTTAGTAGGAAAAATAAAAGGAGAAGAATAGAGCATGCCCATATTCTCACTCTATAAGATATTTCAATGGACATTGTTTGAAAAGATACCGAGTCAGATCCTTCATAGGATCTAACTCGGTTATCACAGTTTTCAGGAGCCTATGCATCCACAACTATTAACAAGGCATCAGAGATTCATCAACTGATGAAACAAAAAGATGAAAGTATCCTTCAACTTGAAACAAAGTTACAAGTAGAAAAGCAAAGTGTTAGTCAATAGCTACAAGTAAAAATCACATAACTTCAAGAGAGCCTGCACCAACTGAATATTCAACATCAAGGTGAAATTAATTCTAAAGATACTCAAATTCATCAATTACATCTCTCCATTGAGAAAATGAAAGATATTGCAAAGATTGATGAGTTTAGGAAAGAAGATTTAGAATTAAATTCCTTATTGGCAGAACAACATGTGATATTTTGTCATAAATTAATAAGAATTCTTGAATTATGTGAGAAAAGTGATTCACTTATGAATTACATTGCTGATATGAGGATTAGTTTCGATGAAATAGATGAGAATGTATCCCAATTTGTTACTTGGCAGGATTATTTTGATGTCCGAAAGGTCAACCTGCCCAGAAGTGAAGAATCAAAGAAATAAATATTGTTCATAGATTGGGATATACAGTTAAACAAAGCAGAAAGGGAAATAACCATAGGTAAAGACATTGCCACAAACATTGTGGAAACTGCCAGCTAGAACTTAATCGCACCAAATCTCATAGATTGATGTCCACCTGGTTCATTACCCTTGGTAAAAGGTTTGATAAGACAATTGCAGGAAGTGTGAAAAGTGAAAGAGGATCACAACAAGAATATAGAAAAATTAGATTGGGAAAGATACTGGAGATATCTAGTGAAGCCTCACAACCAATGGCTCATGCTCTGCTGTCTTACATATACATCTTCATATATGCTACCTCCATTATCTGATGCTGTTTTTACTGGACACCTACACATTAGGCCAGGCAAACCTTTCGATTTTAAGCCTATGCTTATTATTCTTCAACTCAAGGAGCAAATGGAAGAAGGGACAACAGGACAATCCTCCAACAAATCACCCCTTTAATTTCTGTTTCTATTTTTATTTTACTTACTTTAAGGAGATTTGTTTGAAACCTCCTTAGATTTTATTGTAATAACTATTTTAAGACTTATTAGTTTTATATTTAAACCCCTTCATGTCTTTTAAGAAGGGATCTTGAAATTTTGAAAAGAAGACTTTACTGATGTTGCACTTTTGTACTCTTAAAGTTTTCTGAATAGAAAAGGCTAGACCGAGAGTTATTTCTCAAATGAGATGAGTAAATAGATGTATGGTACTTTTATATTATATGTTTAATTTGAGTTTAAAATGAGAAATAGTTCATTGATCTTATGATGTGTTGTTTCATATATTTGTCCAAACTCAGTTTATCATCAATTCACTTTTGAACGTGTTATGCTATTATCATTTATATGTATATGCAATACATACATTTTGTAAAAGTTGTGATATAAGATTCATTAAATTTAATTAACTTCTTGATTAAATAAATTATCTTAATTTTTTTTCATATCTTTAAATGAATGTATGATATTTATTTGCACTCATTGATTATTTTGTAGATCGCACAAAGAAAATGTTTCATCCCAGGATAGATAGAGATAGATTTAGATATATAGATATAAAAAGATAGATTTACTATTTATTGCAAGCTTGCTTAGTTTTCCATCTATAAAATTCCACTTAGAGATAAAATCATTCATTCACTCCAACTATATTAAATTGGGAAATTGGTCCCACAAATCCAGTCGGAGCTACCATTCCAAACGGAAAAGGGACGGTTTTCAAGTCCCCACCCGGCTGATTTTCTGCGATGTTGTTGCATCGATTTTCGGGGCCTCAAAATTTTTGGCACTAGAAGGAGGGCTATCCGACTATGAATGGCACCAAATCTTAAATTAAAAAGTAAATACCATCACTAGAGTCAAACTCCCTCTGAATCCATAACTTCTAGTCCTGTTTCAAATTCTCCTACTCATAAATCAGAAGTTGTTCATTCTCCTCCTCAATATCCTAGTTTTGTTCATAGAGAAATCCCTTTAGAATATACTCCAGTCATCTAAAATACAAACGTTGATAAATAAATTGGAAGAAATTTCGATTTCAACAGAAAAACCTATACTTTCGGAAGCCTCAGAAGTAAGTGTCACTTCGATTTTTGAAGGCACTGGTGTATTAACTCAATCTAAGAGTGAAAAAATTGGAGTTATCCCTTTCAAATTTCCTCTTTATTCTCATCGAGTGGAAAAATTCTAAAATACAATCATCAACTAGTGAGATCCAATCTATTTCTACCTCGCTAACAACATTAGTCATTCTTCACTCTCTTTCATCTTCTCAAACAAGTCCTTCATTGATCATTAATCCTTATTCTTCTTCTCAATCTACAACTGCTGTTACAAGTAATATTAGTTCCAAAATCGTTTCTTCTACACCTTAAAATATTATTGGAACTAATTCTTCTACTTCAAATCCTCCTTTAGGACCACCCAATCCTCCTCTTTATAAAATGGCTAATAGACCTTGGAAAAATCTTGGAGCTATTCAACTACCAGGGCCCCTTCATCCTTCACCTAAGCTTCCTGAAAGATGGTTGCCTAAGTATAATTTGGATGATGGATTACTTGCAAAAGAGCATCTCCATAATTTCATGCTTGCCATAAATCTTAATGGAGTTACAAAGGAAGATTGTCTAGTTAGATTATTTCCTTATACTTTTCAAGGATTAGCTATATCATGGTATTTCTCACTACCATCAGGCACAATTACTAGTTGGGGTATTTTTGAAGAACAATTCCTTACTAAATTTGTAGATGACCGCACTACTACAACCATTATTAATTAACTTTCCAATTTGAAAGCACTGTACAGGCGAACATATCAAAGACTTCAATTACAGATTCAATAAAATTCCAACCACATCTAATCCTGGAGTAGACGTGCAAATAGCATGACATATATCCTCTCTTCCTTCGAATATTTCCATTTTTGTAGATAGAGCCAATAAGGCTACATTAGTAGAGAATATGAAAGAAGCTCTTTCTGTTGAAAAAAGAATACTTGCTTTAGAGAAGAAAAATGCTCAAGAAGATAGGAAAACTAAGAAATTTTCCTTTAGATATGAGTCCAAAAAGAAATAATATAAATATCCCTATGATATTGAGGGATTACAAAAGATTCTCAAAACCATGTCAAACGATATGGTTGACATAAAGAAAGAGGTAGGTGAATCTTCTTCAAAGAAACCTTTTAGATATTTTAAGAAAAGTCAATCTTCTCAACCCCCAAATATGATCTCAAATGTTGAATCAAATCAATATGAGGATCACGATGAAACAATATCGTCTGCTGAAGAATCTGAAGAAGAGGAAATAATCGAAGTTCATGGACTATGGGACTTTATCCTCCCAACCTATGATGATTAAAATTAACATAAGGCACTTACGCTAAATACTGGAAGTAAAAATACTTTCGATCTCCCTCTGTCACCTTAAAAGAAAAATTCTTCATCCCATGTTGTTAAGGACAAAGTAGTCAATAAAAGTTATTCTTCTACTCAGACAAATCCAAAATCTTCTATTCTTCCATATAACTCTAAAAAATTAGTGGTTTCTAATACCATTGAATACAATTTACTGGAAGATATGAAGAAAATTAAAGCAAATATTTCTCTCTATGAACTCATCAAATTAAAACATCAACATAAATTTTGTCTTAAAGAATTGAATGCAGTTCTCGCTACACCCTTGTCTGCTCCTGTAACTTTGAAAGTAGCTAAAGGAATAGGTAAACCTCCTAATGATTCACCTGAAAAATTTGATGCAAGTGATGCTATATTAATAGGTGACAGATCCTATTCCCATACTGTTGAATTCTTAGTTGAACTGAGAGGGGGGGGGGGGGTGAATCAGTTCAACACATACATGAGATTTTTTTTTAAATTTTCATCAGCTTATTTACAACATACTTTTGTATTCAACCTTAGTATATGAACAATCTTAATATGTTGCAGCAAGTATTAAATTAATGTGACATTAAACTTATTATGAGAGCAGTAAACATTAAACAGATTTGATAAATCATCTCAGCACACAGGCAACACAGATAGAGACAGCAGATATAAGTGGAAACCCATAAAGGGAGAAAAACACATCTTATTATTGTTGTGATGCAAAGGCAAGCTCCAACTCCCTCTCACCACTGTTTTTCTGTGCACCAACCCACACAAAAATTTGAGGCTCCAACCTCAATTCTACAAGCTACAACTTGCAAGGAAGTTCCAACTCCCTTCAATTTTTCTACAGGAACCAACCTATAGGAGGCTACAACCTCAGTCAGTCCAGCTATCAAGCTTCAACTTGATAGGGAAGCTCCAACTTCCTCAATTTATCACAAGAAGTGTTTGCTGATTTACCTCAGATATCAGCTCTGTTCTGTAGCATCTCTTTCTGCTCCTCTCTTCCTTATCTTCTCTGCCTCAATCTTCTATACTTTTCATTCTCTATTATTACTTTCTCTCTCCTCTCTGTGCATATCAATGTGATATTATATACAGAGTTCATCACATGACTCTTTACATTCCTTAGGGAATTTGAAGTGAATAGTCCTGACTTTTTGACTTCTGTCTTCTCATTCCTTTATCTAACTTAATTTAAAAATTATAATAATATGTACAATTTTCCATGCTACAGTGGGATTTTTCTTTTCCTTAGGATACTTGCCTTTGCATCACAAACAATATAAACAAAGAAATATTTACATTTTCAGTTACACATTTCAATTCCACTCAACTCCTTTTTTGGACTTTGGCTTTACTGGATTTGTCTTTTCTGCTGCTGTTGAGTGACTGTTCTATATATTTTGGTTCACCTTTGTGTCCATTCATCTGTTCATTGTATTTGAGTGCACCAACTACATATATAACTGCTTTTCAGGTTTTATTCTCAAAGACATATGAATCTGGTCGATGTCTGTTCATTACCATCTCTATTCTCTGGATACCTGTCTACATTCTCTGTTCATATATGAGTTTAAACATAATGGTTTGAAACTCACATTATAATTTCAATTCATCTTTTTCCCTATACCATTTTTCTGCCGTTGTCTCTCGCTCTTTCATTCTTGCAGGCTCTTGTAATAAACCCAATCTCATTTCATATATGTTTCGACTTTAGCATAGTATATAAATATAGCGTCATGTATGCATATTCCCCGATTCAAACATTAAAAATATTAATAAACCGTGGCTTTTAGCGCCAAATCATAAGCATTTCGCACTGTATAATTGAATCCTCTATCCAATCATAAGCATAACCCACACTAGCCCACATATTTGTATTCCGATTATTTAATAATCAACAATTAAACACTGACCCGTACCTTGTTAGACACCTTGCAACTTTATTCATGATCCAACGGTGGATAATTCATCTCTTTTTCAACCTCTAATCCAACGGAAATCGCGCGGTTAACTTGCATGAGGGTTAATATTCAATAGTTGCGCGATGGACTGGGCCCTAGTGTTTAAATGGCCCTCCACATCCAATGGCATAGAACACGTGGCCTCGCTCCACATGATCCGACGGATATCGCTTGACGAAGCTGCAAAGACGATAGCACGTGATGGCGTGCAATGAAAGTGGTTTTGGGGTCCCTTCGTATGCCACGTGTCAGCTGCTCTATGGAATCACTCTGATTTCTTGAAAACCGCTTGCTCGTCGAAGGTGGTGCGATGAAAACCACCGGTTCGCTCTAAACTGCGTCCACTGTTCCTCCTTCATGGTTCTGCCCCTCTACTCCAGGTTCCGTCGTCCGAGTTCCGCTTAACTTCCCTTCTAGCTCATGGTTCCGTTCAACGCTTCATCATTTTATTTTATTCTTGGCTCACCTTATCACTCCACCATTCGATCGCCCATCAAGCCCATTCATCAGTCCTCCATACTATGTCTGCAATGATATCTCAAGGAGCTATCCCCAAGCCTCACAGCTTTTACGAATTCTTCAATCTTAGATTATCGCCCTTACATACTGATGGCAATTCAAACCCTCATTCTGTTCAATAAATTTGATTCGAACTTTTTCGACGCTTCTGTGGTACGTTGTCCCTTTGATTATCAATTAGAGACTGACCAAATATTTAATACACTACGCTCCTTTGCCTCTTCAATCCTCTAACTCATCATGATCCTTGATTCTCCAACTCATCCCCAAACATATTAAGTCTTTACCACAGGGTTTTAGTCTTTAATAAAGGTCTATACCATACAAACTTAATTAATGAATAATTGCTCAATAATTCATCTGCAAACTGTATTAAACTCCTTCAAACCCTTTCAACTTCACTGTTCTATCTCTAATTCCTCTATATTCGCTGCCTTTACCTCTGCCTCTGCTGCTCGACCTATGCCTCTATTGCCCTCTGTAAATGCACTCTTCCTCTGTTATTCTCTGCTGACCTTTTCCATAAATGACAACATTTCCAATAGTCTCCCCCTTTGGCATTGATGGAAATACTCTTCCTCTGCTTGCCTTATAGAAGCCCCTTTTTGCTTTTCCTCCCCCTTTGACATCAATGGCAAAGGGTTGCTCATTTCTTTCTGTATTTCCTCTCTCTGAGATCTTTTGACTTTGTACCCTGCTGCTCCAAACTTTGGATTAAATCTAAAATTCTGACCCTTTAGCTTTTTCATTAACTATTTTATGTTGGATGTATTCTTTTCATAATCATTTGACCTTGAGGACCTGTTTCATGCTTTCTTTGTTGGCTGATCTCCCCCTGGAATGATATTTTCATTTCTGTTCTCCCCCTGAAATTGTGCTTTCTCTTTATATCAGAGAGTAGCATCTACAGATACTACCCCTAGTCTATCTCTCAAATATTCAAATGGTTCTCTAGCAAGAGGTTTGGTAAATATATCTGCTGTTTGTTCTTTTGTTGGCACATACTCTAGCTTTACTATCTTCTGAGCCACTTGTTCTCGGAGAAAATGATACTTGATTGGGATATGCTTAGTTTTTGAGTGAAGCACATGATTTTTAGATATACTTATAGCACTTGTATTATCACATTTGATTGAGATAGGTTCATCAATTCTTACCTTCATGTCTTGGAGAGTTTGCTACATTCACATGACTTGTGTACAACATGCTGCTGCTGCTATATATTCTGCTTCTGCTGTAGATAGAGAGATAGATGTTTGTTTCTTGCTTAACCATGCCACCAGACTTTCTCCTAGATAGAATGCACCTCCACTTGTACTTTTCCTGTCATCCACACAGCTGGCCCAATCTGCATCTGTGTATGCTGTCAAAGTGAAGTTTTTGCCTTTAGGATACCAAAGCCCATACAGTGTTGTTCCTTTTAGATATCTTAACATTCTTTTTACTGCAAGAAGGTGATTTTGTTTAGGTGTTGCTTGTTATCTAGCCGCTAGTCCTACTGCTAGCATGATGTCTGGTCTTGATGCTGTCAGATACAACAGACTTCCTATCATGGATCTGTAGAGTTTTTGATCTATATCAGCAGATCCATCATCAGCACACAGCTTGCATCCCGTGATCATGGGAGTTGATACAGGTTTGCAATCCTCCATTTTGAAAATTTTCAACATTTCTTTTAAGTATTTTTCCTGTGAGATGAATGTATCTGTGTTCTTTTGCTGAATTTGAAGTCCTAAGTAGAAACTGAGTTCTCCAATCATGGACATCTCAAACTTTGATTTCATCTCCTCAGCAAACCCTTTTTCCACTTCATCTCTGTTGCTTCCAAACATAATGTCATCAACATACACTACAACAATCAGGAGTTCATTTTCATGGGCTTTTATGTATAGATTGCTATCTACTCCACCTCTCTTAAAGCCTTGTTTTTGCAAATATTTATCCAGTCTTGAGTACCAAGCACGAGGAGCCTGTTTTAGTCCATATAGAGCCTTCTTCAGTCTGCACACATAGTCTTCTTTGTCTGTTAAAGAGAAACCTTCTGGTTGTTCCATGTAGACTTCTTCTTCTAGATCTCCATTCAGAAATGCAGATTTCACATCCATTTGGTATACCTTGAAGTCTTGGTAGCATGCAAAGGCCATAAACATTTTTATGGCTTCCATTCTAGCTACAGGAGCAAATGTTTCATCATAATCAAGTCCTTCAATTTGTGAATATCCTTTGCAAACTAGTCTGGCTTTATTCCTGATTACCTGTCCTTGCTCATTCATTTTATTCTTGAATACCCATTTTGAGCCAATGATATTTTTCTCAATTGGTCTAGGAACTAGTTCCCAGGTATTGTTCTTCTCAATTTGGTCCAATTCTTCATTCATTTCCTTTACCCAATACTTGTCCTTGTTGGCTTCTTCAAATCTCTTTGGCTCTATCTGTGATAACATGGCTATGTATATCTCTTTTGTTTGTTCTGTTAGCTACCTTCTTGTCTGGACCCCTGCTTTCTTGTCTCCTATGATCTGATCTTCAGGATGATTCTTCTGAGTGTATCTTGAGGGGGCTTTCGAGCTCAGCTCTGCATCTTCTGTTGTCTTGCTTGTTTCATCATCATTCTGGTTTTCTTCTTCATGGTTGTCTGATGGACTACAGTAGTCTGTATCTCTTGTATTGTTTGGAAGTTCTTCATCAAATCTCACATCAATACTTTCAACTATTTTTCGAAGAGTCTTGTTGTAGCACCTATACCCTTTACTTTTGGAAGCATATCCTAGAAAAATCCCTTCATCTGCTCTTGCATCAAATTTCCCAAGATTTTCATCATTATTCTTTATATAACACTTGCTTCCAAAAATTCTAAAATGTTTGATTGAAGCTGACTTTCCATGCCATAGTTCATATGGAGTCTTGTCACTGCTTGACCTTAAGTGGGATTTATTAAGGATATGCAACGCTGTGTGTACTGCTTCTGCCCAGAAGGTTTGAGGAATATTACTCTCTTGCATCATGGCTCTGGAAATTTGTTGAACAGATCTGTTTTGTCTCTCTGCTACTCCATTCTGCTGAGGTGTCCCTGCAATAGTAAATTGTTGTTTTATGCCATATTCATTGCATAGATCTGCAAAGTCATAATCTATGAATTCACCTCCTCTGTCCGATCTGATGCATTTTAGCTTGCATCCTGTCTGATTTTCTGCTAATGCTTTGAATATTTTGAATTTGTCCAGAGCTTCCGATTTATTCTTGAGAAATGCAACCCATGTCATTCTGGAGAAATCATCTATTATTAGCATGAAGTAGGATTCTCCACTTGGTGTTTTAGTTCTTGCAGGTCCACACAGGTCCATGTGCACAAGCTGGAGTGGTCTTCTTGTTGATAACTCATCTTTGGCCTTAAATGATGTGCGGGTCTGTTTGCCCAATTGACAAGATTTGCATATGGTATTAGAAGGCCTTTTTATTTCTGGCATATCTCTGATAGCTTTCTTCTTGCTTAGTCTGATGATGTAATCGAAGCTGAGATGTCCCAACCTTTTATGCCATAACCATGACTCCTAAAGTTTGCTAATATGACATGCTTCATCTTCCTCTTTCACAATGTAAACATTACTCTTTGTTCGAACTCCTTTGAGCAAAGTCTTACCTGTGGTGCTTGATCTGACTTCACAATCTTGTGCTCTAAAAAGAACTTCACAGCCTTTATCACACATTTGACTGACACTTAGCAAATTTGCTTTCAGCCCATCTACAAATAATACATCTTGGGCCTTTCCTCTGCCATTGTCTAGGCTGACTGAGCCTTTTCCTTTTATTTTTCCTGATTTATCATTGCCAAAAGTAACATTGCCAGATTTCTTTTCATCAAGAGTTATAAACTTGCTTCTGTCTCCAGTCATGTGTTTTGAGTAGCCACTATCCAAATACCACTGGCTTTTCAGGTCTTGAGCAGTTAGAGCCAAGTCACATTTATTCACCTTCTTTATCCACTAGAGGCACCCTTTTGTTTGGTATCTTTTGTGAGGTGATGAACTACATCTTCTTAGAGGACATTTGGAAGGTATATGTCCAACTTGATTGCATACACAACATTTGATCATAATTTTTCCAGAATTGTGAGTATGGACAAAATTTCTTTGATTCATAAACTTCCTTGAGGTGTTGAACATCAATCTTTGTCCATACTTTCTACAATCAATAATTTTATGGCCAAATTCCTTACAATAAAAATAGTAACCATAGAAATTATTTGCATACCTGATGTAAGGTTGTCTTCTCCATTTGTTTGCTTGAGACAGTCTCTTCACTGTTTGCATCTTTTGCTGGTTTGAATCACTCCTCCTTGCATGACAGTATGCAGCAATGTGTCCTAGCTTGTGGCAGACATAATAGGTGGCATTTTTCATAGGAGGGAAGAATCTCCTTTGATGGCTTCCAAATTTGACATACTCATGGGTATATGAATCTTTTCCTGTTGTTTGAGTATTTCTTTCATTCTTTGTTATTAGAGGATTTTTCTGGGTTCTGTCTCCTTCCTTACAAGTTTCTTCTTTTGTAGGAATTATTTGAGCTGCTTCATCATCCTTCTTTTCTTTTACAAAAATAATCTCTCTGTTTTCCTTTTCTTTGTTTTTACTTGATTCTCCTTCATAGCCTATTCCAGTTTTTATCATAGGCGATCTTTGAGCAACCAGAATTTCATTCAACTTACTAGAGATTGTTGTTTGAGAAGAGTTTATAACCACTTTCCTTTGAGCATTTTCTAATTTCTTCCTGAGACATACTACTTCTTCTTCCAAATTTTCTTGTTCTTGAGTTTTTTCTTTGATTTTCTTAAGTAACATGTCCTCTATCTTCTTGGCTTCTTCAAGCTCTATCTTTAGCTGCTTAAGGACTTCTGAATTCTGTTCTTCTCATACATACTTGAGGAGAATGTCCTTTTGTTTTCTACATTTCAGTTTGAGTCTATCAATCTCTTCTAGAGCACTTCTTAGCTCCCCCTCAAGGTCGACTTCACCTTCTTCTTCTTCATCTTCTAGCAGGAGACCTTCAAGTTCTTCTATAACCATCAATAAAAATTCAGAGGTTCCATCTTCACTTGAGAGTTCATCTGGATCTTCAGATGTATTGCTGTCTTGTTGAGCATAGAAGGATTTTCTGCTGAACTTCTTTCCTTTCTGCCAGTTCTTTCATGTATTTCTCTTTGACTCTTGGGCCTGATTCCTTACTTTCTTGTGAGGACACTTAGCAGCATAGTGTCCAACTCTTCCACAGTTAAAGCATTTGAAAGGAAGTTTACCTTTGTATTTACCTGAGCCTCTATCCAATTTCTTGACAAATTTTGCCTCTTCTTCATCCGAGCAAGAGCATATGTCTTCCTCTTCTTCTTTCTTCTTTTATATTTTAAAGGCTGCCTCCCTCGTACTTGGCTTCTTCTGTGGGAGCCTCATCTCGTATGTTGTTAAATTTCCAAGTAGTTGGTTCATGGTCAAGGTCTCCCAATCAGTTGTTTCTTCTATTGCAGACACCTTGGGATTAAACCTGGATGGAAGAGATCTTAGAATCTTTTGCACAATTATACTTTCTGGCATGGTTTCTCCAAGAGCTTTCATATTTTTAACAATTTCTGCAACTTTTAGGAAGAAACTGTCAATGTCTTCATCATCATTCATTTTTAAGTTCTCAAACTGGGCTCTATAGACTTGAAGTTTGGCAATCTTTACTTTCTTGTCTCCTTCATGGATGTTCTCCAGAGTATCCCACATCTCTTTGGTAGTGTCTTTGTGCATTAATTTGATAAAATCTGCTTCACACAATCCATTCAAGATGGCATTCATGGCTTTTACGTTAGCTACAAAATCTTGTTTGGATTCTTTCTCTGATTCAGTTGCCTTTGGGGCATATCCTAATTCCACAGCAACCCAAACTTCTATTCCTAGAGACATTATGTATGTCCTCATCCTGATTTTCCAGAAGGCATAATTTGCACCTATAAAGAAAGGGGATTTATTGGTTGAGCATCCTTCTTTACTAGCCATCCTGAGAACCTAGAATCTCCTTTCAGTTGTTAAACTGGTACAAAGGAACCTTCTCTGATACAAATTGTTGAATTCTTAGTTGAACTGAGAGGGGGGGGGGGTGAATTAGTTCAACACATACATGAGTTTTTTTTTAAAATTTTCATCAACTTATTTACATCATACTTTTGTATTCAACCTCAGTATATGAACAATCTTAATATGTTGCAGCAAGTATTAAATTAATGTGACATTAAACTTATTATGAGAGCAGTAAACATTAAGCAGATTTGATAAATCATCTCAGCACACAAGAAACACAAATAGAGACAACGGATATAAGTGGAAACCCATAAAGGGAGAAAACCACATCTTATTATTTTTGTGATGCAAAGGCAAGCTCCAACTCCCTCTCACCACTGTTTTTCTGCAGACACCAACCTACAGGAGGCCCCAACCTCAATTCTGCAATCTACAACTTGCAAGGAAGCTCCAACTCCCTTTGATTTTCTGCCGAGCGCAACCTACGGGAGGCTCTGACCTCGGTCGGCTGAGCGGCAACTATCGAGCTTCAACCGGTAGGGGCTCGAACTTCCTCGATTTATCACGAAGTGTTTGCGGTTACCTCGGATATCGGCTGCGTGCATTGCATCTCTTTACCTCCTCTCTTCCTTATCTTCTCTACCTCAATCTTCTATACTTTTCATTCTCTATTCTTACTCTCTCTCTCCTTTCTGTGAATATCAATGTGATATTATATATAGAGTTCATCACATGACTCTTTACATTCCTCAGGGAATTTGAAGTGAATAGTCCTGACTTTTTGACTTCTGTCTTCTCATTCCTTTATCCAAATCAATTTAAAAATTATAATAATATGTACAAATTTCCATGCTACAGTGGGATTTTTATTTTCCTTAGGATAATTTCCTTTGCATCAAAAACAATATAAACAAAGAAATATTTACATTTTCAGTTACACATTTCAATTCCACTCAGCTCCTTTTCTGGACTTTGGCTTTACTGGATTTGTCTTTTCTGCTGCTGTTGAGTGACTGTTCTATATATTTTGGTTCACCTTTGTGTCCATTCATCTGTTCACTGTATTTGAGTGCACCAGCTACATAT
The DNA here is from genome assembly GCA_034641835.2 of Pinus albicaulis. Lineage (NCBI taxonomy): Eukaryota > Viridiplantae > Streptophyta > Pinopsida > Pinales > Pinaceae > Pinus > Pinus albicaulis. The sequence continues at coordinate 611,258,290 of CM076584.1, read as the reverse complement.
ATAACTGCTTTTCAGGTTTTATTCTCAAATACATATGAATTTGGTCGATGTATGTTCATTACCATCTCTGTTCTCTAGCTACCTGTCCACATTCTCTTTTCATATATGAGTTTAAACATAATGGTTTGAAACTCACATTATAATTTCAATTCATCTTTTTCCCTGTACCATTTTTCTGCCGCTGTCTCTCGCTCTTTCGTTCTTGCAGGCTCTTGTAATAAACCCAATCTCATTTCATATATGTTTCGACTTTAGCACAGTATATAAATATATATCTTCATGTATGCATATTCCCCGATTCAAACATTAAAACTATTAATAAACCGTGGCTTTTAGCGCCCAATCATAAGCATTTCGAACTGTATAATTGAATCCTCTATCCAATCATAAGCATAACCCACGCTAGCCCGCATATTTGTATTCCGATTATTTAATAATCAACAATTAAATGCTGACCCGTACCTTGTTAGACACCTTGCAACTTTATTCTTGATCCAACGGTGGATAATTCATCTCTTTTTCAACCTCTGATCCAACAGAAATCATGTGGTCAACTTGCACGAGGGTTAATATTCAATAGTTGCACGATGGACTGGGCCCCAGTGTTTAAATGTCCCTCCACAGCCGACGACGTAGAACACATGGCCTCGCTCCACACGATCCGATGGATATCGCTTGACGAAGCTGCACAGATGATAACGTGCGATGGCGCGCAATGAAAGTGGTTTTGGGGTCCCTCCATATGCCACATGTCAGCCGCTCTATGGAATCGCTCCGATTTCTTGAAAACCGCTTGCCCGTCGAAGGTGGTGCGATGAAAACCACCGGTTCGCTCTAAACCACGTCCACTGTTCCTCCTTCATGGTTCCGCCCCTCTACTCCAGGTTCCGTTGTCTGAGTTCCACTTAACTTCCCTTCTGGCTCAGGGTTTCGTTCAACGCTTCAACGTTTTATTTTATTCTTGGCTCACCTTATTACTCCACCATTTGATCGCCCATCGATCCCATTCGTCAGTCCTCCATAATATGTCTGCAATGATATCTCAAGGAGCTATCCCCAAGCCTCACAGCTTTTACGAATTCTTCAATCTCAGATTCTCGCCCTTACATAATGATGGCAATTCAAACCCTCATTCTGTTCAATCAATTTGATTCGAACTTTTTCGGCGCTTCTGTGGTACGTTGTCCCTTTGATTCTAAGTTAGAGACTGCCCAAATCTTTAATACACTGCTCTCCTTTGGCTCTTCAATCCTCTGACTCATCGTGATCCTTGATGCTCCAACTCATCCCCAAACATATTAAGTCTTTACCACAGGGTTTTAGTAGTTAATCAAGGTCTATACCATAAAAACTTAATTAATGAATAATTGCTCAATAATTCATCTGCAAACTGTATTAAACTCCTTCAAACCCTTTCAATTTCACTGTTCTGTCTCTAATTCCTCTGTATTCGCTGCCTCTGCCTCTGCCTCTGCTGCTCTGCCTCTGCCTCTGCTGCTCTCTGTAAATGCACTCTTCCTCTGTTCTTCTATGCTGACCTTTGCCATCAATGACAACATTTCCAACACATACCCGTCCTTTTCTGTTAACTTTTGAATTATTCAACAAAAATATACATAATTGTTTAATTGACTTTGGAGCTTCATCAAGCATTATGCCATATTCTATTTATTTGAAATTGAATATATATCCTCAGAAGTCAGCAATACATATTGTACAATTAGACATAACTTAATTTAAACTATTAGGAGAGATGAATTCAGTCCTTATTAGATTAGCATCCAATCCAAAGGTCCATCAAGTAATTGATATTTTAGTTGCTGATATACCAGATTTTTATGGTCTCATCTTAAGAAAATATTGGTCAGAAAAGCTTCATGGCTATTTTTCTACTGACTGGTCTCATATGTGGCTTCCCCATAATGGTAAGCCAAATAAAATCACGGTTGACCGTGAAAAACATTTAAAACATTCAGTAATTGAATTTGAAGAAGAAAATGAACCCATGGCCTTTACTAATAATATTCTTGACATTGCTGAATCCTTCTTAGGGAATTTCAATGCTCTAAATTCTCTGTTTCTTACCAATTCAGTTAATTCTCAGATTCAAATTTTTTCTCTGACTAATTCTTCCAAGTGTGTAAATACTATAGATAAACCTTGTAGTGATACTTTGTTTTGGACTTTATATTTTGACGGGTCAGAATCTAGTGAAGGAGCAGGAGTTGGTTGTATATTAATCAATCCAGTAGATGAAAAGACTATGCTCACATGCAGACTTGAATTTGAATGCACAAATAATACTGTAGAATATGAGGCACTAGTTCAAGGCTTAACCGAAGTAATTGATCTTGGTGTTAAGTATCTTAAGATATTCAAATATTCTGAAATAATTGTTAAGCAGGTAAGAAATACCATACATTGTATTTCTGGCCATCTTAAGCATTATCAATCATTAGTACAATCTCTTACCTTTCATTTTTTAGCATTCAATATCTCGTCTATTCCAAGAATTCAAAATTCAAGTGCAAACCTTCTAGCAAATGTAGCATCCAAGCTTATTCCTTCAAAATATTATAGCCCAGATAGATTTTCTATCGAGTTGATTTTTCGCCCATCTATTCCTGATAATATTACTAATTGGAGGGTATTCAATGATGATGATGATGTTATTACTTTTCTTACATCAGAAGGATCATATGACGATCAATTAATTGATGAAGATGCACATGAAAGACAATTACAAAAAAAATCTTAAGAAAATGCTATACCTAAGTCTGTGGTGAAGCTTGAAGATCTGTATGATCTTAAAGATAGATTAAAAAAAATTACTAATTCTAAACTCCAAAGTTCAACTTTGAGGTTTGAACTAGTAAATCTAGGAACATATCTAAATCCTCAGAACATCAACCTAGGACTTGATCTTTCCTCTGATGAAAGATTAGCATTTATTCATTTATCAAAAAAATACAAGAATGTATTTGCATGGAAATATGAAGACCTAAAAACTTATGATTCTTCAATCATCCAACATACTATCCCAATGATATCCACCGAAAAACCTATACAACAAAAGCTAAGGAAAATTCACCCTGACCTTGAAAGTCAAATCAAAAGTGAACTCAACAAACTCCTCAAAGCCAAGATTATCTTCCATGTTAGGCATTCTAAGTGGGTATCAAATTTAGTTCATGTTAGGAAAAAGAACGACGATATTCGTATTTGTATTGATTTTAGAAACTAAAACAAATCTTGTCTGAAAGATAATTTCCCGTTACCACTAATGGAACAAATTTTGCAATCAGTTGCTGGTTCTGAATTAATGTATTTTCTTAATGGATTTTGAGGTTACAATCAAGTTTTGGTTCATCGTGAAGATAGATTAAAAACTACATTCAGAACAAAATGGGGTACATATACCTATAAAAAAATTCCATTCAGATTAATCAATGTAGGAGCAACCTTTCAAAGAGCAATGGATATTGCTTTTAGAGGGTTAATCAACAAAACAATTGTTGTTTATCTAGATGATATAACTAGTTACTCCAAGAAAAGGATAGACCACTATCATGATCTTAAGCAAATCCTTGAATGCTGTTTGGAATATGGAATCTCTTGAAATCCAAAAAAGTTTTATTTTGATTTAAGTGAAGAAAAAGTCTTAGGATTTATTGTTTCAAAACATGGCATTTATATTGATCCTGAAAGAATTAAGGAAATTTCTGAAATATCACATCCCCATAACAAAAAATCCATGCAGTCCTTTTTAGGACAGATAAAATTTGTTAAAATATTTTTTCCAAAATTTTCTCAAATTGTTTTGCCTTTGCAAGTGATGATTAAGAAGAATTCAGTTTTTAAATGGGGACATGATGAAAGAGAAGCCTTTGATTTGATTAAAGAAGCCATCATTAATGCACCTTCTCTTTCTACCCCATATTTTTCCAAAAAAATGATTTTGTATACTTTTGCATCAGAAAAATCTTATGCTACTGTATTAACACATATTGATGATCAAAAGATAGAAGCACCTATTCCATTCTTTAGTTCAAACTTCCAACACGTGGAACTAAACTATTATGAAGTAGAAAAACAAGCATTTGCTGTCTATAAATATTTAAAAAAAATTATACCTTTTCTCCTTAAAACACATACTAAGGTAATAGTTCCATTCTTGGCTGTAAGGCAACTAATTATAAAGAAAGAACTAGGAGAAAATAGATAAAATTAGGTAACTGCTTTGCAGGAATATGACATTGAAATAAGACCAGCCAAAATCATTAGAGGAAAAGGTCTCTGCAAACTGCTATCTGGAGCATCTAATTAACCAAATGATGAAGAGTCAGGTAATATTGTACAAATTGCAGAGGTAAGCTTAAATGATTCAGAATCATAGTATACTGATTTAATTTTTTACTTAAAGAATGGATATGATCCGGTAGAACTCAATCTTAAAAGAAAGAGAGCTTTAAGAATGAAAGCCAATCAATACCAACTCATAGACAATGTCTTGTTTAGAAAAAAATATGACTCTGTACTACTAAGATGCCTTGAGAAATTTGAAGCTCAGAGGGTTTTCTAGGAACTCCATGATGGACCTGCAGGTGGACACTTCGGTGGAGATACTACTGCACATAAGATCCTTCATGCAGGTTATTACTGGTCCACTCTGTTCAAATATGCTCATACATATGTGAGAAAATTCAAAACATTCCAAGCTGCTGCTGGAAGACAAAGAAAGCCAACCTTGCCATTGCAACCAGTCAACATTGATAAAAATTTTGAGCAATGAGGATTAGATATCATAGGTGAGATTGTTCCTAACTCATCCAAGAAGCATAAATACATTCTCACTACAACAGATTACTTTACTAAGTGGGTGGAATAAATTCCACTAAAGGTAGCCAACTTTGAAGCCATAATCGAATTTATTGATCAATTCATTATTACTAGATTTGGCTTACCCAATGCACTTATGTTTCATAATGCATCTTATTTTTCAGGAAATAGTATGAGAGATTTCTCTCTTAAAAGAGGTTTTAAACTTAAATAATCTGCTAACTACTATCCCCAAGGGAATGGTTTAACATAATAAACAAGAAAAAATATCATAAGAATTATCAAAAGAACTATTGATCAAAATCAGAAAAATTGGCATAAATATTTAACATTTGCACTATGGGCAGATAGAATTACTAAAAAATCCTCCATAGGAACTTCTCCATTCCATCTAGTTTATGGGAAAGAAGTTTTAATTCCTTCAAACCTAGTTCTTCGCTCACTAACCCTAGTTCAATTCATTGATGAACTACCTTCTTCTTCCCTATAAATTAAGAATGTCACAGAACCTTAAAATGGAAGAAGAAAGGGAAAAATCCAAAATAACTCATACTAATCTTCAACAAATAGTGAAAATTTCTTTTGATGCAAATTTTGTTTCCCCAAAAGACTTCTAAGTTGGAGATCCCGTACTCAAATGGGACAAAGCACATGAGGAAAAAGGTAAGCATACCAAATTCCAAATATTGTGGCTTGGACCATTCCAAATCATTGAACAAATTGGCCCATCAACATTTATGTTACAAGACCTTAAAGGGAGAAAAGACTTACTCCCTGTTAATGGGCTAATCCTGAAAAAATTCTTTTCTTAGAAGAAGATTTTCTTCTAAATGTATTATATCCATTTTCTTTTCTTTCTTTTTAGAAAATAATGTTTGATTACATGCTTCTAGTTGTTCACAACACCTCTAAATTATTTTATGTTTTTATTTTTTAAGAATATTTATTTTTGAGGAAATGATTACCAACTTAGAAAATTGAATGAATACTATAGAACTCTGAGATCTTTTTCCATCGAAATTGTAAATTTTGTAACTTAGAATTTGTAAAGTATTTTTAATCTATTATCAATCAGAAAAAAAGGTTCATATTTACAAAGAAAGTACTTTTTTGTAACTAAGCATCTTTAACTCTAAACTGTCATCCAAAACTCTTAAGGAGTCAATGATTCTCCCCATCCATTGAAAATACATTTTTAGAGTGTAATTCAAAAATATAAATAAACTTAAAAGGATAAGAAGTCTCATCATGAGCTTTCTTGCCATGATCATAAGTTAATGATTAACTGACATTACCACAACTACATACCAAATCAGGGTAATGGATCATGATTACAAAAACCATAAGATAAGGGGTCTCATCACGAGCCAGCTTGTTCAACCTAAATCATAACTAGTGAATGGCATTGTCACTTTCTGGTCATCAAGCTAGGACAATGAATTTTTAAGAGAACAAAGAAAAATGAATAACTAAGGAGTTAACTCAAAAAAATTGTACATAAATTGATGGGACACTGAGTCATTGTTGGTTAAAAGGTAACCTTGCTTAAGCTATTAATATTTACTAGCAGCAGTGGCTCTACCTATGACAAAAGGAGCAAATTAAAAAGCCAAGTTACAAAAAGAACACTTACTTTACCTTTTAAACCATATAATGATTGATATAGAACAAATGAGATATTTATTTATGAAAGGTTTATAAAAGATTAACGATATAGATGAGTTTTTTATATTCAGAGTAATTTTATTCATTTAAATATTTTGAAAATAATTCTTGTTTCCTTAAAATTATTTCTACTTATTTCAAGATACTAAAGAAGTTGTTTTTCAAATATAACTGGTTCTTCCAGTGAATCGCCAATTGTTGTGTAAATCAACAACCCCCATGATTTTAAGCCATAGTTACTTTAGAAAATAATGGGGACCCTTTTTATTTTTAGAGTTTAAGCAAATAAACCCTTAGAGTATTTCTTTTGATAGGAATAAGGGTCAAAAGGGGATGAAAACTTAAAAAATTGGCTTTTCAAATGCTTAAGCAGAGATAAATCACATTTCTCAAATCGCAAAATAATTTACATAATGGAAATAATGATTTGAAACATCTTTGCGATCCAATGAATATAACCGAAATGCTTTTATATGAGGAAAAGCCATATTTTTAAGTAAACTCGATAAAGAATATTGTGGGACCAACTTCTGCCATGTTAGCCTATCACATTTCGCAAAATCGCAGTTTCTCACGACACTCTTATTTTCTCTTGCTCATACTCGCTGATGCGATAAATCATATCACATCGCATCATGGAAAAAAACTCAACCATGCTATTTTTCTCCTACTCATAATCGCCGATGCAATAAAGCGATCACATCACAAATCGCATATCGCACGCTCTTCGCACAAACACATATTGCATGTTATTAAATTTACTGATATTGCGATTGTGATGTGATGATTGGCAGAAAATCTAGCTCGTCAGTGTTTACTGAAGATATTACACACGGGTTATGATGTAATGCGATAGATATATTTTTAATTGAGAAATGATTATAATGGCACGATAATCCATATTAGTTATCAATGTCATAAATGAGCGGTTTTCTCATCGATACCACTATAATCATTTCCCTAAAACAAGCATTCAATTCATATCCCATCAACATGAAAAGTCTCATCCATTTTCAACGTTTCTATTTACTATGATATTTCTGCATATTGTAAAACTCAAAGGTTCCTACTTCTCACTTACTCTTTCTTACTTATTTACAGGCAAGTTCGAGTAATCAAAATTCTCCTGAAATGTCTAAGGCTTTGAAGAAACAAAATAAGCATATGGATCCTGTTAATCCCACGCCTACTACCTCAGAGAGAAAAAGATGTTGCCCTTGTTCACAGATAAGACTTACAGACCTGAAAGTGGTTCCTCTCTGTGGGAATCTATGTATAAGATGTTTGAAGATGAGAAGCCGCACAAAATACATAGAAAAGAAACAATGAATGCCCCAAATTCTTCTGAATCTACAATTGGAGATGTAGCCAATTCATTTCTTCATCGAATTGCAACAAGGCCCAAGCTACTACCATATATTGATATGGTGAGCTCGATTATCAACAATCTTAATATCGAGGACATAAATTTCCTTACCAATAGAGGAAAAATGATTGGTTCCTTTAAGATAGAAGACCTAAAGCAAATGTATCATCTTCCAGACCTTGATAATATTTACGTTAAATAATTCCTTGCCAAATTCGCTAAGGAAAATGAACTCAAAACGGCGCTAATAAAGCAGTGGAGGAGAAATCCTAACAAACATAAAAATAATGAAAAGGGTATGTATTCTACTGATTCTCTCGCAAGTCCCTATTGCGATATCTCAACTATGAAGTCTAGTATTTTTGGTCAGCCAGACACGACTATATTTTCAGAAGAATGGGTTCCCCTTATGGAAGCAGCAGTTGATGCTTATGTTATGGATTGGGGCAATATTCTCTCAAATAATATTGCCACCCAAATTTTAGAATATAAAATGAACCGCTTTATCTCTTCTAAAAGTATTTCCTTCATTTTATATGAGTGGTTATATTATGGATGTCATTTTTTTACATCATATTTTCCAGCCATGGGCTAGAAATGGACTACCCAAGATCCCCTTACCATTCATGTATTTCATAGTATTCTCTGGGAGTCCAAATATGAAAGTCATTTTTATAAAATCTATCATGGACTTATACTACCCCTTTTTGAAGTTGTTTTCAATGAGAAAGCCCCCAGACTTTCTAAAGAGGCCCAAGCCAAATTTTCTTCTATAGCAAAGTGGTCTGGTGAGGAGTCATTAACCTATGTATGAGTATTTGGGAGCCTATCTCATTGACATGTCTTAACCCTCTATGTTCCTGATAAACTTATCGCAAGATAAATCACATACCAATATGTGGGAAATGGTTTGAATAGATTTTTGAAAGAAGCCAATAAGGCATTATGGCCTTCCTTTCCAATTAGCTGTGGTGTGTATGGACTAGACAACTACAAACATGCTATACTGGAAATTTTCCAAATAGAGTGTTTGAAATTGTTTACAATTCCAAACAAGGAATCTGTGCTGGAAATACTGAGAGGGGGGGTGGATCATAATTAATTTCAATTAGTATTATTATTAATATTTCAGAGTGTTAGTTAATTTTCAATTATTATCAGTGTTTGTATAATGATAGCAGTAAACAAAAGGAACACAAATGCACACAGTTTTTAAGGTGGAAACCCCCTCCGGGAAAAAAACCACCTTAATGCTTTTCTAATAATTATTTAATATTCAACTCCAATTGAAAAGAAAGCTCCAACTTCCTAGAATATAGAAAATAATTCTTCTCCAGCTCTCACTACATGGACTATCCAATGCTCGAGATTCTTCAGCAGTCAATTGAACGGATGCCCCAACACCTAATGAGCTACAACTCACCCTAGCACCACCCTACCGCCCTGAAGTTTTCATAGGCTTGAACTTATTAGTGACTTCATGCACCAGCCTAGCACCACTCTACCACCCTATAGAAGAATAAAATAATGGACTCTTGTACCAGTGAAAATGGTCCACTTTACAATGATATATAATGATGTAGAAGAAGAAGACACACTAGACAATAACCCCACCTATGACACAACCACCTAATGATGATCCTAGACCTCCTGACACTGTCTCTTCAATTCTTGGTAGATAGACACTTGTACAAATTTTACAGTGATGCTTTTAAAATGACTTAGTACAATGATACCTTTACAATGACTGTATGGAGTGCTGCCCACTTGAAGGTTTCATGTGGTGAACTTCTTGCTGCTGTTCTACACCTTGATTGTTGCTCCTGTCATGCTATCCTTTCTCACTCTTCAAAACATTAGATCATACATTAAGTCTTATCTTGATGAACATATAATACTTGAAAAAAGGTCTTCAAGGAAATACCCATGACATGATAAGAGAAAAACTTACCTCATTCCATAGGACATATGTCAGTGCTAAACAAAAAAACAAATTAGAATACAAAGAACCTAATGAAATTAAGAGATGAAAAGGAATATACAGAATATAATTACCTGGATGTTACCTCTGATGCATCATTTTTTGCACCTTGCTTTGCTTTGCTGCCCTAGAAATTCTGGTCCTTTGCAGTCCTTGACATCACATGATCTAGCTTTTTCTTTCCTTCTAGGAGCCCGATATTGAATATGATGTATCTATGTTATTTCAGATCCCCAATATGTGATTTTTGGTCTTGTATTAGCCCTCTGAGTCTTCTTTCCAATGACATAGGTTTGACCCAATTTGGATTCTTCAAGGCAAAGTCATGCCCAATCTCTCACGATGACCTAATTATGGACTAGTTCAATAGAGCGAACTTGTACGACGTTCCAACTGTCACTGTTTCCTCTTTCGACTATGAAATTGATACAAAAAAAAATACATTCAGTGCACTATCTGCCACTATTTACATAATTCCAATCCGATGCTCAGAGAGAGAGTTATGACAATTTTCCCAAGGTCACCTCTTTAAGATGAAGTTCAGGAGCCTGTAAAAACCTAAACTTCCATAGATCATATCTCAGAAAATGTTGTGAACCATGATCTGGAATTTTTTGCATGAGCTTCCTCAGGATTTCGGCTTCGTGTGATAAAAATTTCAGCTTCTGAACCTTCGTAGAAAAAAAATTATAGTGAAAATTCCACAATCGCCTGTTTCAAGTAGCAAAATCCCTACATGAGGTGGATATGAGGATCACAATTTATATAAATTCTTATGTTGAGAGGGTCTTCAACAAGTGAATGTGGGAGGTATTTTAGGAGCTTAAAAATTATTAATTATTGACTATTTAATGACCACAACCAATGATTAGTGTCATGCCACAAACCCATGGGGTTTTAGCCCACTAACTGGGGTTACTAACTTCAGACATGAATATATGTCAAACCGTGAAGAATTACGTGGTGAGCCATATATCAATGGAAACATCTCAAAAATTAGAAACCATTAAAAATATCATTGAATCAGAATATAGTAATTTGGTAGGTCAAAATTCCCATGCAATTTCTGGGTAGCCCCTGGTGCTGCTTGGGTTGACATCAATGAAAAACACTGATAAAAAATCTCCCCCCTTGGCATTGATGGACACACAAGTACTCCCCCTGCAATCATGATACCTATTCCTACAACATTATCCCCCCCTTTGACATCAATGGAAAAGGGTAACTCCCCCTGACACAAAACCATCCTGTGGACCTGTACACACTTCCACTCCCCCTTTATTTTTTGAATAAGGAAAATCTAATGAGAACTTGGGAGAATCCAAAGCTTTTGGCGAAGATATTAAAATTCTTCAACAGGTAAAGGTTTAGTGAAGATATCAACGATTTTTTCTTTTTTACGAACATATTCATTTTTGATATTCTTTTCCGTGACTTGTTCTCTAACAAAATGGTATTTGATGGGAATGTGTTTTGTTTTTGAATGCATGACAAGATTATTGGAGATGATGATGGCACTATTGTTATCATAGAAGATGCGAATAGGTTCACTGATCAGTTCATTTCCATTCAAGTTTTCGGAGGGTAGTATTATAAAGGAGCTTTTTTTCACCTTTTACTTTCTATATCTAACCGTCTGAGTTTCAATCTCCCATTCAATCATTCCAACTCTGAATTTTACTTGAATATCTTGCAAATTTTGTTTCATCCAAAGGACTTGAGTACAAAAAGTTGCCGCTGCAATGTATGCTTCTTCCGTTGTAGATAACGAGATTGAGGTTTGCTTTTTTCTCAACCATGATACGAGACAACCACCTAGATAGAATGCTGCTCCACTAGTACTCTTACGATCATCAATGCTTCCTACCCAATCTGCGTCTGTAAAGGATTGAATAATGAGATTTTTACCCTTGGGATACCACAAACCATATTCTATTGTGTCCTTAAGATATCAAAGAATTATTTTGATGACAATAATATGTGATTATTTTGGTGCTGCTTGGAATCTTGCTGCTTGTCCAACTGCTTGCATAACATCTGGATGGGAGGCTGTTACATATAGAAGAATACCAGTCATAGATCTGTACAACCTGTGATCCACATCCTTAGATGAGTCGTCTATGCTCAATTTTCAACCTGTAACCATCAGATAAAGGATAGGTTTGCAATCTTCCATTTTGAATTTATTGAGAATTTCCTTGATGTACTTAGCTTGACATATAAATATTCCTTTCTCTTGCTGAGATATTTGAAGCCCTAAGAAGTATGTCAACTCACCAAGTAAAGACATCTCAAACTCAATTTTCATCTTTGTAGCAAAGTTCTTACTTAGTCGATCATCATTTCTACCAAAGATTATATCATCCACATATACCTCAGCGATTGTTAAATTATCTTTTTCTATTTGTACATAAATATTTCTATCAAAAATACCTTTCTTGAACTCTTGCTGATGTAGATATCCATCAAGACAAGCATACCATGCTTTGGGAGCCTGCTTGAGACCATATAGAGCCTTCTTTAACCTGAAAACATAGTCTTCTTTTTCTGGTAGTAGAAAACCTTCAGCTTGTTTGATATAAACTTATTATTCTAATTCGCCATTCAGGAATGTTGACTTAACATCCATTTGGTAAAATTTGATTTTTATTTTTTTGATATAACATTTGCTTCCGAAGATTCTGAAATATTTTCATTATCCGGTTTTCCTTTCCATAATTCATATGGGTTATTGTTGTAATTATTTTTGAGAAGACTTTGGTTGATAATGAAGACTTCCGTATCAATTGCTTGAACCCAGAATTTTCCATCCAAATTTTGAGTCTTTTAACATTGTTCTACCCATTTCCTGTACGGTTCTGTTCTTTCTTTTAGCAACTCCATTTTGCTGAGGTGTTTGTGCTATTGAAAATGATATTTTTATTCCATTTTCGTCACAGTATTGCTGAAATAATTTGGAAGTGAATTCTCCGCCATTATCTAATCTTAGACACTTTATTTTCAAATCAGTTTCATTTTCGACCAACTCCTTGTTGATCTTAAAGCACTCAAATGCTTCATATTTTTTCTTTAGGAAACTGACGACTTTCATCACGGTATAGTAATCTATCATTAACATGAAATATAATTCTCCATATAAGCCTTTTGTTTTCATAGGACCACATATATCAATATGTATCAATTCCAATGGATGTGATACAAAGCGTTATTTTGTTTTAAATTCAACTTTTGTCTGCCTGCCGCATCGACATGCCTCACATAGTGTGTTGGAAGGTTTTGAGATTTATGGCATTTCTTGTACTACTTCCTTTTTGCTTATATTGACAAGATTGTCAAAGTTTATGTGACCCATTCATTTGTGCAATAACCAACTTTCATCTTCTTTAGCTAGTAGACATGCTTTAGTTGCTTCATTTGGAACATATATGTCGTTTGGAGCTCGACTTGTTGTAGCCACAATTTTACCATACCTGCCTTTCCTAATTTCACATTTTGTGGATTTGAATAGAATTTTGTGTTCTTGATCACACATTTGTCCAACAATGAGTAGATTGTCATTTATGTTTTCAACCAATAGAAAATCCTTGGCTAGAATATCTTTGCTTTCGAGAGTGACGGTACCTGATCTTATAACATTTGAAGATCCATCATTTCCAAAGGATACAGTTCCATCCTTCTTCTCTTTCAGAGATACAAATTTCTTTCTATCTCCTTTCATATGCATTGAGAAACCACTATCAACATACCACACATCTTTGTTGTTTTGAGCCTTGAGAGCGAGAACACAATTATCAGTCTTCTTCTTCTTCCATGTTCGTTTGTTCCGTGGCTTCGAAGATTCTTCTGGAGGATTTTCAAGTCTGTAGTCTCTGGCTATGTGTCCAAAGTTTAGAAATTCGTAACATTCCATATTATTTCTTAAATGTTAAAATATTTTGATGTTTCGTTGAGCCCTGGGAAGTTCATATTTGACAGATCTCCTGGAATTGTATTGGTTCCTAGGGTACGTGCGACATTCTACAACTTTATGACCAAATTATCCACATGAATAACAATAGCCATGAAAAATATGTTGGTACCTGGATGGAAATATTTGTCGGGGAATTGTATTCCAAGGCTATTCTTGTGAATATTGTCCAATGAAGTCTACATGCATGTCAAATCTCATAGGTTCATTGTATTTTGTTGTAGAAGGTCCTGCTTCTTCTTATTTTTAACCAAGGCGAGTTTTGTTGTTGTAAGATCGTTGATTGTTGATGAGTTATTCCAATGCCCTTGAGCTGTTGGCATAGTTTTGGACAATTTTTCCCTTCTTCACTTGCTTATGCAGTGAGACTAGTTTGACTTCTAATGCTTCCCTTTCTTGGTTTCTTTCTTCCAACTTCTTTTGAAGTGACTCTTCAATACATTTTTGATCTTCAACTTTAATTTTGAGACCTTGAGCTCTTTTATAAGCCTGATTGCCTCCTTAGGAAATTATTCTATGGTCAACCCTTCTTCTTTTTTGTTTGATACCTCTTGTTTATTGTGCTTGGCCATAAAAAATTCTCTCTCATTGGCTTCTTCTTTGCTGTCACTGTCTTCATCGGATGGTGAGCTATATTCTTTAGAGAGAAATTTCCTTTTGAATCCTTTCTTTTTGTCTTGCTTGTTGAATTTCTTAAAGACTTTCTTAAGTGCATAATTATTTTCATTGAACAGAGGTACACCATTCTTGGTATGCTCCATGACCTCCTTCCAGCTGTTAAACTGCTATTGAAGGAACCAAGCTCTGATCCCAATTGTTAGAAATAATAAGAGGAGGGAGGGGGTGAATGAGTATTCCTTTCAAGTAGTATCATTATTAATATTTTAGAGCATTAGTTAATCTTCAATTATTATCAGTGTTTGTACAATGAAAAAGTAAATAAACAGAACATAAATGCACATAGCTTTTAAGGTGGAAACCCCCTCTGGGACAAAAACCACCTGAATGATTTTCTAATCATTCTTTAATATTCAACTCCAATTGAAAAGAAAGCTCCAACTTCCTAAAATCTAGAAAATCATTCTTCTCCAGCTCCCACTGGATGGATGCTCCAACGCTCGAGATTCTTTAGTAGTCAACTGAACGGATGCCCCAACACCCAATGAGCTACAACTCACCCTAGCACCACCCTACCACCCTGAATTTTTCACAGGATTGAACCTGTTGGTGACTTCATGCACCAACCTAGAACCACCCTACCACCCTATAGAAGAATAAAAGAATGGACTCCCGTACCATGGAAAATGGTCCACTTTACAATGATATAGAATGGTGTAGAAGAAGAAGACACACTAGACCATAACCCCAACTATGAAAAAACCACCTAATGATGATCCTAGACCTTCCAAAACTGCCTCTTCAATTCTTGGCAGATAGACACTTGTACAAATTTTACAATGATGCTTTTACAATGACTGAGTACAATGATACCTTTACAATGACTGTATGTAGTGCTTCCCACTTGAAGACTTCATGTGGTGAACTTCTTGCAGCTGTTCTGCACCTTGAATGTTGCTCTTGTCATGCTACCCTTTCTCACTTTTCAGAACATTAGATCATAAATTGAGCCTTATCTTGATGAATATATAATACCCACAAAAATGTCTTCAAGGAAATACCCATGAGAAGATAATAGAAAAAATTACCTCTTCCTATAGATCATATGTCAGTGCTAAACAAAAAAACAAACTAGAATACAAATAACCTAACGTAATTAAGAGACGAAAATGCATACAAAATATACTTACTTGGAGCTCACCTCTGCTGCATCATTTTTCTGCACCTTTCTTTGCTTTTTTGCCCCAGAAATTCTGGTCCTTTGCAGCCCTTGACAACACATGATCTATCTTTTTCTTGCCTTCTAGGAGCTTGATATTGAATCTGATGTAACTATGTTATTTTAGATCCCCAATATGTTATTTTTGGTCTTGTAGTATCCCTCTAAGTCTTCTTTCCAATGCCACAGTTCTGACCCAATTTGGATTCTTCAAGGCAAATTCATGCCCAATATCTCACAATGACCTAATTATGGACTAGTTCAGTAGAGCGAACTTGTACGAAGTGCCATGTGTCACTGTTTACTCCTTCAACTCTAAAATTGATACAAAGAAAACTACAGTCCGTTCACTATCCACCACTTTTTACATAATTCCAATCCGATGCTCAGAGAGAGAGTTATGAAATTTTTTCCAAAGTCACCTCTTTGAGATGAAGTTTAGGAGCCTACAAAAACCCTAATTTCCACATATCATATCTTCGAAAATATAGGGAACCAGATCTGAAATTTTTACACGAGATTCCTCAGGATTTTGGCTTCGCTTGATAAATTTTTTAGCTTTTGAACCTTTGTAGAAAAAATTTATAGTGAAAATTCCACGATGAACTATTTCAAGTAGTGAAATCCCTACATGAGGAGGATATGAGGATCACAATTTATATAAATGCTTATGTTGAGAGGGTCTTCAACAAGTGAATGTGGGACTGATTTTACGAGCTTAAAAATTATTAATTATTGAATGTTCAATGACCACAACCAATTATTAGTATCATGCCACAACCCCATGGGGTTTTAGCCCACTAATTGGGGTTACTAACTTCAAACATGAATATCTCTCAAACCATGAAGAATTATGTGGTGAGCCATATATGAATGGAAAAATATCGACAAGTAGAAACCATAACAAATATCCTTGACTCAAAATATAGTAATTTGGTAGGTCAAAATTCCCATGTAAGGTCGGGGTAGCCCCTGGTGCTGCTTGGGTTGACATCAATGACAACCACTGATCAACAATATGATCCCTTGAAAGTGGCCAATAAATTTACCACTCAAGTGAAAATCAGACCCTTTTTGCATGAAGATGATGATTTTGATGACTTGTTTGAGTCTGTTGAAAACTATGCTGCAGTTAAGAAGTTGGAAAATTTACGCCTTCACCCACCAAAACTACTAAAGTTTTATCAATAGAGAAATAAGAGACTGGAGAAAATTCCACTCACGATCTAGGATGTCTCTCAAACCATGAATCATAAAGAAAATGAATCAACTATTAAGGATACTGAAGTCCTTATTATACTAGAGCAGGAGAAGTCAACTTAATTTCAAACAATAGATCTTGATTTCCCCAACAATCTCAAAGATTTCTAGAAAGAGTTTGACCTCAAACTCCAAGAAGAAAAAACAACCATGATTATTTACCAACAACAGACTGTACAAAATCCTCCTTCTACAAGTCAAGACCTGTTTACTGCTCAATCCTGTGACAAAATGGTAAGTATAGAGAGAATGGAATACATCCTGGCTTTCCCAACATATGAAATTATCTTAAATATTCAAGAAATACCTCCCTTGGACATATTTTATAGTCCTAGGCACAAGGCATTTGTTAGCAGGCAGAAGAAAAGGAAAGGAACAAAGCATGCCCAGACTCTCACTCAAGAAGATATGTCAATGGAAATTGTTTGGAAATATATCGAGTCAGATCCTTCATAGGATCTAACTCGGTTATCACAGTTTGTAGGAGCCTATGCATCCACAACTGTTGACAAGGCATCAGAGATTCATCAACTGATGAAACAAAAATATGAAAAGATCCTTCAACTTGAAACAAAGTTACAGGCATAAAAGCAGAGTGTTAGTCATCAGCTACAGGTACAAATCACACAACTTCAAGAGAGCCTACACCAATTGAAGATTCAACATCAAGGTGAAATTAATTTTAAAGATACTAAAATTCATCAATTATAGCTCTCCATTGAGCAAATGAAAGATATTCCAAATATTGATGAGTTTAGGCAACAAGATTTAGAATTAAACACCTTATTGGCACAACAATAGGTCATCTTTTTTCATAATTAACAATCATTCTTGAATTATGTGAGCAAAGTGATTCACTTGTGAATCACATTGCTGATATGAGGATTAGTTTCGATGACATAGATGAGAAGGTATCCCAATTTGTTACTTGGCAGGATTATTCTAATGGCCGAAAGGCCCACTTGCCCAGAATTGAAGAGCCAAAGAAAGAAACACTATTCACAGATTGGGATATACAACTAAAGAAAGTAAAAAGGGCAATAACCAGAGCTAGAGACATTGCCACGAACATTGTGGAAACTGTCAGCCAGAACCTGATCGCAACAAATATCATAGATAGATGTCCACCTGGTGCATTACCCTTGGTACAATATTTGATAAGACAATGACAGGAAGTGTCAAAAGTGAAAAAGGAGCACATCAAGAATATAGAAAAATTATATTGGGAAATATATTTGAGATATCTAGTGAAGCCTCACAGCCAATGGCTCATTCTCCACTATCTTACATATACGCCTTCATATATGCTACCTCCATTATCTGATGTTGTTTTTATTGGACACCTACGCATTAGGCCAGGCCAACTCCTAAGGTTCAACCTATGCTTAATATTCTTCAAGTCAAGGAGAAAATGGAAGAAGGGACAAGAGGACAATCCTCCAACAAATCACCCCTTTAATTTATGTTTCTATTTTTATTTTACTTACTTTAAGGAGAGTTGTTTGAAACCTCCTCAATTTTTATTGTAATAACTATTTTTGACTTATTAGTTTTATATTTAAACCCCTTCATGTCTTTTAAGAAGGGGTCCTAAAATTTTCAAAAGAAGACTTTACTAATGTTGCACTTCTGTACTCTTAAAGTCTTCTGAATAGAAAAGGCTGGACCGAGAGTTATTTCTCAATTGAGCTGAGTAAATATATATATATATATATATGTGGTACTTTTATCTTATATGTTTAATTTGAGTTTCAAATGAGAAATACTTCATTGATCTTATGATCTGTTGTTTCATATATTTTTCTGAACTCAGTTTAACATCAATTCACTTTTGAACGCGTTATGCTGTTATCATTTATATGTATATGCAATACCTACATTTTGTAAAAGTTGTGATATAAGCTTCATTAAATTGATTTAATTAACTTCTTAATTAAATCAATTATCTAAAATGTTTTTCATATATCTATATGAATGTATGATCTTTATTTGCACTCATTGAAAGATTATTTTGTACATCGCACAAAGAAAAGATTTCATCCTAGGATAGATAAGATAGATTTTGATATATAGATATAAATAGATAGATTTACTGTTTATTTCCAGCTTGCTTATTTTTCCATCTATAAAATTCCACTTAGAGATAAAATCATTCATTTACTCCAACTATATTAAATTGGGAAACTGTTCCCACAAATCTAGTCGGAGCCACCATTCCAAACAGAAAAGGGATGGTTTTCAAGTCCTCGACTGAGTGGTTTTCCCTGATGTTGTTTGTTATGCGGAATTATGGATTACGAATAAAACATTCTTCCCTAGATGTATTGCTCATCTAGAACAACAGGTTAAAGAATTTGCAACTAATTTTCCTAACTGTAAATGGACACATAGAACAAATCAAAGAACTTACTTGGAGTCCAAGTGCTTCCTATTCTCCTTTTGTCGCTCTTTCTGTAGCTTCAAATCCAAGCTAGATGTCAGAAAATATTTCTTGCAAGAATGAAAACTAAAAATCAAAAGATAGCAATAATACATATGTCTATTCAATTTATTCAGTTAAATCAATAAAACATGAACCATATGCATCAAATAAGAATTCATAATATGAAATACATGAGCTTATATAGATACATATGAGGGAAAGTAAGCAAAAATATTTATTAATGGATAGAAGGGCAGGTTACAACCCAGTGATTGATTTAGTGTCACCATCTCCAGCAGCATCCCAACCTCATCACAATGCACATCTCTCCAACAACATGTCACTCAAATCAACTTCTAAATTGAAATTCCACCAGCATTTCTCTACTCAAATTCTTCCTTATCAAACACTAAGATCTATGCTGAATTTATAGAGGAGCTGAAGGTAGTTTTACAATCAATGAATTTATAATAATAGGAAAGACATGTTCCCAGTCTCAGAGGTATCAAATGGACACATGGATTCGAACTTTGACAGATGTGAACTCTTCTAGAAGGCACAGGCAAAGTGGAGATTATGGAACAATGAGAATTTTGCTCCCAATGTGACCAACACACCCTTGAATGTCAGGAAGTGATTTTTAGAGCACCCTTGAATGGGGTCACTTGCATATGCAACACACTTAGTCCCTTTAGAGGAAGCGTTTGGTGAGATCTCATATGATATATTATAAACTTCAAATCTCAGAAACCTTTGCAGATGAAAGTCATGGATGATTTGTCTTGTTCATTTTCTTAGGGCATGTAACAACTGAAATAATAGGGAATGATGGAACCTATTCATTGGTTCTGGAGATGATGTCCAGTTAACCAGGTCATTGGGAATGATGCCCAAATTGACCTATAACAATTTCCCCCTAAAGCATGAAGTCAAAATAATAATAACAATATTTTGATTGAGATGCTTTACACTGTGATGGGCTGGAGATGAAGCAGAGTGGCGACCTGTATCAAACTTACAATACATTACATCATGATATATCCTCTTGATAATAATTGCTGAGGGAAGGCATTCCCATGCTCAGCACATAATCTTTCTAATAACATGTACATAATTCAGAAAGTCGTTTACATTGGAATGTTTCCCAATACAGACATGCTTACAGATATAGGCCCATGTTCGGATGGCGATCTATATGTAAGGTCACCGTATAGGAGATGTGTACAAAAATCCTAAAACTGTAGCCTAGATGGCTGAAACTAGATCCGGGGTCTTCTTATCTCATTCACTCAATCATTCGGGCACAAGTCTAGCCATGCACATATATGATTTGTAGTTGAACATGGAAAGACATCGTTTGATTACCAGCCAATGATGTGAGATGTTAACAAACACGAGAGAACCACCATTGATGTCTATCGCCCTCAGGGTACTGTAATACATTTCGTAAGGCGTGAATAGATGATTTTACGACAAACGCCAAACAAAATATTTCGGTCAAAATTCCGGAAGCAAGGGTATTTTTGATGCTGTAACAAGCCTCATGGTACTGGAATATGATGTTTCTAAGGGAACTTCCTGGATAATGATTTGTCGTCGATAGGAAGCCAAATTATTGTGAAACGAGAGTTAATGATTTCAGAGACAAAGGTATGACTTGATATAGCAATATTCAGGGATGACTGTCATGAGAATGAAGGTTTATGAGTATTGCATAAGGATGAGTATTCACTGGATGACTTCTCTTGAACATATCAGCGATATTGAGATGAGTTGGCAGCATTGACCCAAAACTAAAGTGAAGGTATGATGAACCATAGGTATGAATGAAACATCAAGAATATTACCCAACCCAAACAGTCACTGTGATGGAGTGAAGTGTCATGTTCAAGAGCGACCTGCTACTATAAAAAGTTTTGTTCACTTTCCCAAATTTTCCTCGGTCATTTGTCAACCAATACCTCTTTATTTTTTAACAAACTTGAGGAGGATAACATTTCCTTGATCTATAATTCAACCCTTCGGGTGAATAATGTATTTCTATTTAATAATTTAATGAGTCTAGCGATGAATGAAACTCGATTCTTTCCATGATTGACAAGCTCGTTGCTATTTTATGTTTTAACGAGCTTAACAACAATGAAAACCCGCTCCTTTTTCATATTTAGAGAGTTTGAAAAAGAGGACGAAAGAAAAATCCATAAGTAATTTTTCGTAAAGTTGTCGCTCAGATCTGAAAAAGTGTAAAATAATATCTAAGAGAACCTCTTTAGTCATGTTTGACCAGGGTATTCCTTTTTCGTAAATAATCTATCTCATTCTAGAAAAGTGTTAAACTTATACTGAGTAGATATCAATTCATTTACTTTTACGAGCTCGAAAAGACAGGTGCTTGACAATCTTTTCACATTATCGGAGTCTGAAAAGAGCTGAAAGAAGACTCCAGGGGTTCCTTTTTCACTGTTATTGAAGCTCGAAAAAGAGATAAAAGTGCACTTCAAATCCTTTTTTGTGTTTAACAAAGCTCGAAAAATTAGGAGAAAAAGTATGCTTTGTGGTCAAATCATTCTTGAAATAAATCTGCACGACTAATCTGTTCATTAGTTCTAAGACCTGTTAAGAACAACATCAAATGGATTAAAAATACTTGTTTCATGATAAAAACATAATAAAACCATAGTCATAGCAATAAATATGTTTTTCAAACAATTAAATGACTATTAAAAGTGTTTTACTATTCATTTTTACCATTCCATAGTTACCATTTTCATTTTAACGCAACAAACTTGAGAAAAGCGTAGTGCAACAAGGAAATTTAGCTTTCCAAGGAAAGAAATTGGTTTTAAGAGGGTGGCAAGCTCCTTGGTGACAAAATTATGTATCATGAAGGTGAAATGAGAAAATTACATGCTTGTTTTGTCATGTTATCACTCGGATTGAACCTTAGATTGAGGAAGGAAATTCTAAGGTAACCTCAAACCACACTTAACTAAGTAGCTAGCCCTACTAGGCCAGAAGAGGGCTCTCTCCATATGAATCACAACCAAAAATACTGAGGAAAGAAGATATTAGGCTAGGTATAGTAGCTCAAAGTTTTTGATTTTGATTAATGTCTAGGCCAAAATTGATACAAAAATATGTCTCTTGAGATGCCAAAGCTCCAAGTGAATCCAACAATTACAATGACTGAGGAAATAAATCATATAGACCTCAAAACCACTCTTCCTAGCCTTAGGGAGTTGAATCCATGAGATAGGGATCATTTTCACCTACTCCCAAACAAGAAACTTAAGACTAGGAAGACCTAACAATTTGCCTCTAAAAGAGAGGAAATTGATTCATTTGACATCTAGAGGAATTCTCTAATGTATCTACCCTAGATAACAATAAAAAAGTGACATTTACATTTATCTTGACCTTTTACATCAATAATTTCTCATTTCCCAAGATAAAACGTCAAAACGTCAAAATTTGTTGAAGATGATGAAAATTGCATTTTCCTGGCAAACGCGCAGCGCCATGACAGAAAAAATAGCTTCTTTTGAAAGAAACTTTTGGAGGCATTCCCAGTGTCCAAATCAGCTCCAAGATAGCTCATTCGAAATATATCTGAGTCTAGTTTCAAAATATGCCTTCAGTTTCCAAAATTGTTCCCATCTGCCCTATCAAACAATGAATCTCCCAAGACTGGTAAACATGTAGCACCATGGTAAAAAAGGAGGCAGAGACATGAAAATTTGGTGGCTTTTTTCACTTTTGAGGGAACATTTCTCCTCCAAAGTTTCTGAAACTTGCTAGGGTTGATGTCTTAGTCATTATGAACACAATGGTGGTGGCCATTTGTCATCTGGATGCCCCAAAAAAGAGCGCAGTGCCAGTGGCGCTACGCGTTTGGCAGAATTTCTATGCACCAAAATTGCTCAGAAAACCAAAAATGCACTAAAGGGCCAAATGTGCCAAAAAATTTCCAAAATGTCTGAGGTTACTTGCTGATCAAGGGCTTGAGGGATTAAGAGACACCTCAGCAAGTATTTCTAACCTCTCCTTCTCCTTTTGGTCGGTCAAAGCTTGAATTTTTGCATGGGCTCGTTTGAGTTTGGCCCTTGCAATTTTGTTCCTCATGGCGTAGTGCTTTGCCATTTTCCTCCGAATATCATTGTCCTTTTTGGCCTTCTCTAGAAAAATATCTAGATTCAAATTGGCTCTATCAAGCCATGACTCTATATCTCTGCTAATCTCTAGGGAAGGAAACTCACTTGGAGTGAGCTGCTCTGCCAACTTCACTTCTCTCTGTCTTTCCTGAGCTAAAGCTCTCTTTAACCCTATTGTATCTGGTCTCTGTCTTGGAGGCTGATCCTCCTCCTCATCAATCTCATCAAATCTATCCAAGGTCTCCTCCAACAACGCCTTGGCCTTTTCTGCCTCTCTTTGTGCTTTGATGGTCCTAACCTCACTAATAATCTGCTTGGTTTTCAACTGCTGATTTTATTGCTCAAGAAAATCAATCACATATTGTGCTCTGTCAAGATTAGCTTGAAGTTCACTAATATTTTCCTCTTTGCCTCTGATTACTGCACTGGTGATTTTTTCCTCATCCTCCTCATCAAGGTCAATCAACTGAAACTCCTGCTCTGTTTCATGTTTATCCTCCTACTCATCAATGATTGGCTCTTTAGTTGTTTCCTTGGCCTTGTCCACCTGTTTTGTTGATGAAGAAGGCATTTCCCCTTTCACTCTAAGTGAATCAAACACATGCATGTGGCCTCTCTGATAGGTCTTGGGAAATGGCTCAACATCAGTCACATTAGCCCAAGTTGCCTCAATGTCTTTCTCACTGCTTGATGCCTTAGTATCATTATTTTATGATGAAGGGTTATGGAAAGGTGAAGAAGTAGGATCAACATGAGGTGAATGGATCTGAATAGGTGATGATGTATGAGTAGCAGGCTGAGATGGAGAAGTGCAAATGGGAGGATGAGATGATGAAGGGATACTTTTGTCATGATGACTAGGTGGGGTAGTGAAAACTTCATTTGCAATGAATGTGTCCCATGGGATGTTATTTTTCTCAAGCTGATGCATGAATATCATCTTGATGAGGGAATGGTAAAAAAGAATCTGGATTTGATGATTATAATCCCTCTTTTGTACAATGTATGCCATCTTGTCAATACCGCGGGAGAGATAGTAAGTTATGTGAAGCATTATGACTCTAGTGAAGTGCATGAGGAGTCGGATATGATATGAATAGAGTCTAGAAAACCTTCCCTCACAGGTGAAGTACTTCATGATTATTTTCATCATAGGAACATATCGGTCAAGGAGATGAGAGAAAGGGAAAATAGACTTCTTGTCATCCTTGTATCTAGGTTTAAGATATTTTTCATAATAGCTTAGATCAAGGTTTCCTTGTTTAAACCATTTCTCTCCCACATTAGGGATCCTTATAGCAGCTAAAATGGAATTAGTGGACATGGTAAAAGTGACCCTAGCAAGAGTGACCTGCCTATCATGAATATTAGTGATGAACAACCTTGTCAACATAGGGTGATACTAAATCCGCTGCACTTTCTCACAAAACTCAAAACAACCAAAATGTTTAAAACATGACATAGTGAAAGGAGAAGCCATGAGCTCCTTTGTGGTTATTGGTTCATATCTGTTGATTTTCCCTCCTTTGTGGTCACTTATCTTTGGTGTTTTTTCCTCACTGACACCTCTATCCTCCTCTTCAGACATTTTGAATTTGAAGGCTTGGGAAACCCTAGGGTAAATGGAATGAGATGAAGGGAGTGAGAGATGAGATGACTAGCTTAGGAAAATGGGGGGAATGAGTGTAAATGAAAACCTAGGTCTATGAAAACCCTAGGATTTAACACTATTTATGACTAATATGTATTTTAGGGACATGAATAGGGATATGGTGCATGAAAATGAGAAGGAAATGGAAACTAGGGTTTCATAGGCAACAAACACTTCAAATATTTAATGGAACACCAAATATATGAGAAGAGAGGTGATTTAAGGTCCACTTATTGAGTTAAATCTCCTTGGAGAAGTTTGTGAGAAGATTTGAGCTTGATGGAGGTGGTGAAAATCTTTAAAACCCTCACTGTGCAAATGTGCAGCGCTATGGACAAACGCACAGCACCAAGACAAACGCACAACGCCCATGTAAATTTCTCAGGAGGTATCAGGAAAATGTGCAGCGTGGCTAGGTAAACGTGCAATGCCAAATCAAACGCGCAGTGCCAAAGTGCAAATGCGTAGCGCCTTGAAATTTGACCCAAAAATGCTCAAAAAACTCGAAATTTATCCTTTGTTGAAAACTCCTAATGGCTGAATGAAAACAATGACTTGTTTTGAGGTGCTTTGAAAGACTTTATAGCCAAGTGGATTTGAAATTTAATTTGAATCACCCACTTTTCTAATGTTCACTTTTCCTTTGACACTGATATTCTTTGAGCTTTTTGACTTTTTGGCATTGCAGGTTGATCAAACATGGAGTTTGGATTTCTTTGCTCCACTTAGGCTAGAAATGATTGCATTTGACAGCTTGGGATTGAATTTATTGCATATGAGAACATAAAATTACATTTGGAAAAACAAAAATAAATTACATATTGAATTTTATATCAAAATGAGATTTTGATATAAAAATCATTAAACTAAAAAAATACAACTTTGAAAGTATGATAATTACATCATGATGATATTATTTAGTCCCTCTCATATATGTGTTGACCTCATCTAAGATGAAAGAGTGACCCTGAAAAATATAAAAAACCTAATGACCTAATGGGACTTCTTTTGACCTTACTTTCATAAATGAGATTTTGACCTAAAAGACTTCCAAGTGAACAGAGCATTTCCACAAGTGTTGTTATGCTCAAGGAAACATGAGAATGAGTCAGCCAATATGATCTTCTGAGGGAGAATGAAGCTTTATTGACAAGGAATACCACTAGTGGAACAATTTTATATCATGACCTAATGGAATGATGGAAAATTTCTTCAAAATGGGACACCTAAAATGCACATGCAAAATGTGTTTTTATCCCTGGTGGAAGTATGAAAATACTAACACTAACATTGGCCTTATTGGGAATGGCAGCTCCCTGGAGGTGTCAAGAACACCATAGACCAAGTGCCTAACCATTGGGCAAATACAGTCAAACAATTTAAAAGACTGCAGACTATAAAACTTACTCTGACACTAACTCAAAACTGACTCAAAAACTTTGTAAACAACAGAAAATAAACAAGCTTTATAGCCTTCACTTCGTGCCCCAAGCCTAGATTATTTTCTGCTCCAAACCTTATAGAAAATATAGACTGGTATTTACAATGAAAGTGAAACATTCTCTCAGAAGTTGCATCAGAAATAATAATGTTTAAAGAGCCTACCATTGACTGGTCCTCCTGAAAATTCTTGTCCATTCATCTCTTTCAACAAATAGTCATTTTGTCATCGATAAGCTAAGCTATTATAGGGTCCTTTCCAAATATTTTCAAACTTCCTGTGCTTTCCTTTATCTTCATTTCTTTCATCCCACTACAACACTACATCCTCCAGCTGAAACTTATCTACCTTGGTTTTCCGATAATAAATATTTTTTATTTTCTCATGAAGTTTAGAAGTAGTTTGAGAAACTTCCTCCCTTGTTTGCTCAAGGTGAATCATTTGATTGATCTGACATTGAATATCATATTCTTCACTGCCTACTTCCTGCAATAATCTCATAATCGAGACTGCAAGTGATGTAGGAAACATTGTATCTGTACCATAAACCAGTTCAAAGGGTGACATACCTATAGACTTCTTAGTGCCCACTCGGTCTGCCCACAAAGCATTGGTAAGCTTTCTATGCCAATTTTTCTTGTTCTCCTCTAACATTTTCTTAATGAGATTAACCAAAGATTTATTAGAGGACTCAACTAATTCATTTCCCTGAGGATAATATGCGGTGGAATGGACCAACCTAATGTTATACTTGTGACAAAACTCAATCATATTCTTTGACTTGAATGCTGTTGCATTATCTGTAATAATATTGTGAGGACAACCAAAATGAGACAAAATATTGGATTCTAAAAACTGAATAATTACATTGTCCGTAGCTCACCTCGTAGGAATAGCCTCGATCCACTTGGTGAAGCAGTTGGTGGCTGTTAGAATCCATCTATGTTGTGCTGATGATGTGGGATGAATTTACCCAATAGAATCAAGTCCCCACTGTTGAAAAGGAACATTTACCACAATAGGTTTAACAGAAGACGAAGGAGTTTCCTTTTTCCCTGAAAAACTTGACATTCATGATAGTTTATGACAATTTTGTATAAATATGAAAATAGAGTCGGCCAATAATACCCTGCTCTCAACACTTTGTTAGCTGTTGTTTTCCAAAACAAGTGGCCTCCACAATCTCCCCTATGGAAGTCATCCATTACCTACTTAGCTTCATCTTCAACCAGAAAATTCAAAAGAACAACTCCTGGATCTTTCCAATAAATGGCACTACCTAGAATGCAGTATTTAGCAGATTTTAATTTCAAATACCTACCCTTACTTTTTGACATTCTAGGAGGAGGACATAAGTGTTGAAGAACATACACTATATCTGAATACCATGGTGAAGTGAGAAACATTTCTGATACCTGTATTAGAGTGCTATCTTCTTCATCATCTGACATTACTGCAATAAGGTTTATGTCTAGAGCATGCAAATTGGATTCAACCATGAGTTTGGCTAACCCCTATCCCTTGATTAGCTTGGTGGGCCTAATCTCGAGATCATACTATAGCATTGCTGCTATCCGCTTACCTCTCCGACCTTCAGGATCAGTCTGTGTGAGAACTTCTTTTACCGCTATATTTGGAACATAAGCTATAGTATGTGAATGTAGAATATAGATCCGGAAATCCTTCAAAGCTTTAATTAAGGCTAAATAATATTATAGCGAAGAGAAGCATCTCTAATGGCTTGACTGAAGAAAGCAATGGGCTACTCAACCTGATCCTTATTTTGCATCAAAACCACAGCCAAGGTGTGCTTAGATGCAAATGAAAATATTATAAAATCACTAGTATAATATGGACTAACCAAAACAGGGGCTGTGGTTAAAGCAAGATTTACCAAGTTGAAAGACTTCATAACATCAATGGTCCATTTCACACTGCTATCCTTTTTCAACATATTAGTCATTTCACGTAAATGCTTAGCCAAATTAGGAACAAATCTGCTTAAGAAGTTCATCTTACCATTGAAATCTTGTATCTCCTTTTTATTATGCAGAAAATATATTTGTTGAATTGCTTTTACTCTGGAAGGATCAATGCGAATGCCATCCTTGTAAATTATATGACCGAGAAGTTTGCCTTCTTCCATGGCAAAAATACTCTTTTTTAGATTCAGAGAAATTCCGAACTCCCTGCATTTTTGAAAAAATATTCTCAAATGATACAAACGTTGATCATAAAAACCTGAAAACACTGTCAAATCATCTAAATACACCACTAAGAGAACATCTTTCTCATTATCAAAGGCTATATCCATCTCCTGCTGAAAAGTAGCCCCTGCATTCTTGAGTCCAAATGGAATTTTAACATACTGAAAGGTCCCCCATGGTGTGGTGAAAGTAGTTTTACCTTGGTCTTCTTCATGTACCAAAATCTGATTATAACATGAATAACCATCAAGCAGCGACATTCGTGATGCTCCAACTACCCTTTGCAGAACATGATCCATCTTAGGAAGGGGGTAATTATCCTTTAAAGACACTTTATTAAAATTTTGGAAATCAATGCACAACCTTATTTCTCTGGTCTTTTTCCTTATCGGAACCAAATTTGAAATCCAATCAGAAAACCTAATTGGCACAGTGATACTAGTTTTATACAATCGATTTACCTCTTTCTTGATGGATGGAAACAATCTTGGATTTATCCTTCTTAACTTCTGTCTGAAGGGTTTTTGATCCGAATTGATGGGAATAGTGTGCTGAATGATATTCTTGTCATAGACCTTCAAATCTGTATAATCCCATGCAAAAATATCAGAAAATTCAGATAACAATTTGACGTACTTATCTTTTGCCTCGAGAGATAATGTCTTAGACAACATAACCATCTTGGGCTTATTTTCTGTTCCAATTTTCACGTCTTCCACACCCTTTTCTGTAGGAGTCAATGTTGGTTTTCTCACCACATCATCCTGATCAAATATTTCTTCTAAAGGTATGAGACCTCTAGGAATAATATTATCTTTCAGCTGCAAAATAATCATCTGATTGGCCTCTATGTTTTGATCATCAAAATCACAAACATCATCAATAAAAGCATCTTTGAACTTCCCTTCATTCTGCAAAAGGCTATTCATTTCTTTGTCATCACAAAAAACTTGCTAGTACCTTAAATTATCAGGAACAGTAGGTCTATGTTTGACATGAATTTCAAATTTATTACTAGAGTTCATAGGAATTTTGAGCTTACTTGCTACTGTAGCAAGCGAATCTGCAATGATATTTTGACTTCTTGGTACCACTGTTAATGTATATTCAAGAAACATTTTTAAGATATCCAAGACTGCATTTCTATAGGCTCTCATTCGCGGATGTTTTGCTTGATATTCTCCTTTCACTTAATTTATGACAAGCTCATAATCACCATAAAAAAAATTCTTTTTTCACCAAGTTTCTTCAAAATTTTGAGACCTGTGATCAATGCTTCATACTCTGCTTCATTGTTAGAACAGTAAAAATCCAATTTACAAGAGCATTCTCTAACATTAATTGGAATTCCACCTGACTTACCAATAGGACTTCGGAACCAAATACCAATACCTGCACCTTCCTTACCCAAAGCACCATCGAAATCCATGCTCCAAAGTCCATCTTTGTCTTCTAGATGCTGAAACTTAACTATTGGTTCTGATTTACCTTGGCTGGTCACCTCATTTTTCTGATCTACATTGATTTTTTGTTCTTCTAAAGGCTATTCAAAAGAATTCACCTTTTATTTTTCCTTATCAAGAACTGCTCTAAAACTCTCTGAAATTTCTGGTACATCCTCTATCACTACTAGCTGATTATTTACATCATTCAAATCACCATCATTATACAAAATAAAAGATTCTAGATCTGTATGTACAACCTGTATTGGATGATTTATGGGCTTCTCCTTACTCGATATCATATACTTCATTTTATTTTCCTGATACAATTTCCTCAATTGCCGAAAACAGGAATAGTAGCATAAGATAAGTCAAGTTGTAAAGTACCTTTGAGTTTGGCTCCCCATGATCTAGAAAATAGCATGCCGAACCGAGGTGGTATATCAGCCACCACCACATCCATCAAAAAATTCTTGGGTGCGATTTGGTCTAAGCAAACCACTAAATATTTAATGAGACCAATGCAGCAAACTCTACCAGAATCAAATGAGTACAAATCATGATACGGTCGGGTGATATCCATGCGCATATTTTTCATAATAGCCTTAGGCATTAAATTGTGAGAAGCCCCGGAATCAAGCATAGCATTATGAAGAATGTACTCATGTAATATAAGGCTTAAATAAAAGGGGGTAAATTCACTCTCTTCTAATTGACCATCTATGGCTAGACCGAAAATGAGCTCAGGGTGGTCATCTTCAACATTAAGCATATCGGACAAAGGATCAACTAGCAACAGGTTAGACACCTGATGTTTGTAATGACTATTCTTTACTAATTCTATCAAAGGAATGGACACTTTAAATTTAGCTATTTCATTTTCTAAATTAAAAATTGTTACTTTATCTACCTCTTTGACAATAGGATCCTTTGTTATATTCTCCTTTTTCTGAGTGTCCTTCTCTTTAGTAGCTAAGCTTGTTGATGGCTAGTTTATGTTGCTATGATTCTGATCTGGATTCTCTTTACCCTTTCTCTGATTATTCAGAAGATCATTATTTGGCTGGACCTCTTTCCTTTTCTGCATAGGATTGGCAGGTACATCTCTAATCCTTAAATAATATTGTTTCTGTTGTGCATTCAAAGAATTCATATACCCATGATGGTAATTATTGGATTTAGTTTCCAAATCATCATCATTTGCTAAGTTATAGTCCTCATATTTTGGAGAATCCAAATTTTCAGTATACTCTTCATCTTCAGTCAGGAACATGGGCAAACCATCAATTGTAAAGAAATGATTTGTTTCAACCACCGGATCTTCATCTTCTTCCTCTTCCACTCCTTAGACATAATTCTGCTACAACGAGGTTCGAATCTGCTGTTGTTGTTGTGCTGCTTGGTCAGGTGCTTTCTGCTCTCTCTGTTTGATTCTAAATCGAGGCTGTTGCTGCCCTCTAAAATTTGGGTTCCAGATCTGTGGTTTAGGTCTATCTAAGATAGAAAATCGGTCAACCATTCTTTCCATAGTTTCGAGTAATGAATCCATTTTAGCATCAAAAGTAGAAGTATCCTCTTTGATGGTCACCCTATTTTCAGATCTCATCCTTGCTCTCTTGGCCAACAAATTTGCTTCCACACTTACAACATTATTTTTCATCTCTACTAAAGTTGTAGGATCATGTTCACGTAGTTGATATGCCATATTAGTATCAAATACATCTGGAAAATTGACTAAAGACAAACCCTACAATGGTTTGATATGTGCAGGAAGAGAATTATACAATGCATTAAATCTCACACAATAATATTTCACAGTCTCACCAACATTCCTTTTGATGTTCTCATAGAGTGACAGAATTTGAAGGGGATTTTTCTTTTTTTCTTGTATTACTACAAACTGATGATGCAAAAAATTCTAAAGTGTTAATAGTGGTTGTTGGTAGAGCTCTGAACCATTTTCTTACTTCCCCTCCCAGTCTCTGTGCAAAGAGCCTCATCTTCACATCCTCTATATCAATCTCATGAATATCAAAGAAGTCATTCATCTTATATACGTGCTTTTGTGTTGTCAGAGGCTGAGTATTGTCAAACAAAGGGATTTTAGTTTGGTAATCTTGGGGCATAGCACCAGGGTTCTGAGGGAGATCAAGGGGGGCATATCTTGCAGCCATGATGACTGGAGGTGGAGGATTTATAATAGGGTTTATAATAGGGATTTGGGGTTTTGAGGGAGAACAAGGGGGGCATATATTGCAGCCATGATGACTAGAGGTGGAGGATTTATAACAGGGTTTATAACATGGATATGGGTGCTAGATGTGATCAAGGGAGGATTAGTCACTGATTGAGTAGTGTGAAAAGTGATGGTAGAAGAAGCTGAGATCTGAGGTCTATTTATTACACAAGCATTTACTTGCGAAGAATAGTTCTACAGATCTTTAATAACTTGTAAAATTTGTGACCTTGATTGTGAACCTGATTGTGAATGTGAAAAGTGATCTTCAACAGGATTGTGAAAAGAAATGTAGTAATCAAAAATTGCTTCATCGATCCAACTCAAATATTTTCTCCGGAATAATATTTGTTCAAAATTTATATCAAATTAAATATCTTGCAAGTTTTCTAACTTTCCAGGGAATGAATTAGCTCTAGGAATGGAACTTCTCTCTCATTGATTTTTGGCTGTACTAGATGTCTCAACAATAGCTTTAGCTTTTCTTCCAATGTTCTGAATATCACTAACAATGGTGGGAGGATTCGGATCGGGATTGGATCTAGTGTATCTTCGGGAAGCCAATATGTCCAATTTCAAAAACAAATTTGCACTTTACAAATTTTTCAATTCAGCCTTTGAATAAACTCTAAACTTATCATCCAAAAGTTTAAGAATTCAATGAAAACTTATTACTGGGGTTGATATGATCTCAA
Organism: Pinus albicaulis; assembly: GCA_034641835.2. Classification (NCBI taxonomy): domain Eukaryota; kingdom Viridiplantae; phylum Streptophyta; class Pinopsida; order Pinales; family Pinaceae; genus Pinus; species Pinus albicaulis. Next base: position 611,225,130 of record CM076584.1, on the reverse strand, counting down.
TTTTTACCCCAGTATGGTCGTCAAAATGTTATCACTCGAATTGAACCTCAGGTTGAGAAAGGCAATTCCGAGGTAACCTCAAACCATGCTTAGCCAATTAACTAGCCCTACTAGGCCAGATGAGGGCTCTCTCTATATGGATCACAGTCAAAATGACTGCATAAAGAAGATATTAGGATAGGTATAGTAGCTCAGAGTTTTTGATTTTTGATTGTGTAGGGTTTTGCTGGATCAGGAGGAGTCAAGTAGCTAGGGCAGGGAAATTAGGTCAAAATTTGCAGGGTGTTCTATGGGGCAAGGTAGGTAAAATGTTTAGCACTTTAGATTTTTTATGATGTGATGATCAAGACAGATGAGGAGCAATAAATAGCATGATGAATTCATGGTTTCTTCCTAAACTGAAGAAATTACAAAATTATGAATGTTTACCCAAAACAAAGCATAGAAATTATGGATTCTGTTCATCTAACTTGAAAACATTCATTTAATAGCAATGAAATGATAGATGAAGTAAAAAAAAATTCTAACATATGATCACAAAATAATAAACTAAAACTAAACATAATACCACATGGATCCCATAAAAATAGCTGCAAATTTGATTAATGTCCAAGCCAAAACTGATACAAAAATATGTCTCTTGAGATGCCAAAGCTCTTATTGAATCCAAACATTACAATGACTAAGGAAATACATCATATAGACCTCAAAACCACTCTTCCTAGCCTCAGGGAGTCGAATCCATGAGATAGGGGTCAATTTCACCTACTCCCAAACAAGAAACTGAAGACTAGGAAGACCCAACAATTTGCCTCTAAAAGAGAGGAAATTGATTCATTTGACCTCTAGAGGACTTATCTCATGTATCTACCCTAGATAGCGATAAAAAATGACATTTAAATTTATCTTGACCTTTTACATCAATAATTTCTCATTTCCCAAGATAAAAAGTCAAAAAGTCAAAATTTGCTGAAGATGATGAAAATTGCATTTTCCTGGCAAACGCGCAGCGCCATGACAGGAAAAATAGCTTCTTTTGCAAGAAAATTTTGGAGGCCTTCCCGGTGTCCAAATAAGCTCCAAGATCACTCATTGAAAATATCTCTGAGTCTATTTTCCAAATATGCCTTCAGTTTCAAAAATAGTGCCCATATTCCCTATCAAAATGGGAATCTCCCAAGACTGGTAAACGCGTAGCACCAAGGTCAAAAAGGAGGCAGAGACAGAAAATTTGGTGGTTTTTTGCACCTTTGAGGGACCATTTCTCTTCCAATATTTCTGAAACTTTCTAGGGTTGGTGTCATATTCATTCTGAACACAATGGTGGTGGCCATTTTTCATTTGGATGCCCCAAAACTGGCTCTGCGTGTTTGGCAGAATTTCTGTTTGCCAAAATTGCTCAAAAAACAAAAAATGCACTAAAGTGCCAAATGTGCCAAAAACTTGCCAAAATATGTGAGGTTACTTGCTGATCAAGGGCTTGAGGCATGAAGAGACACCTCAGCAAGTATGTCTAACCTCTCCTTCTCCTTTTGCTCAGTCAAAGGTTGAATTTTTGCATGGACTCGTTTGAGCTTGGCCCTTGCAATTTTGTTCCTCATGGAATAGTGATTTTCCATTTTCCTCTGAATATCATTGTCCTTTTTGGACTTCTCTAGAAAAATCTCTAGATTCAAATTGGCTCTATCAAGCCATGACTCTCTATCTCTACTAATCTCTAGGGCAAGCAACTCACTTGGAGTGAGCTACTCTGCCAACTCAACTTCTCTCTGTCTTTCCCGAGATAAAGCTCTCTTTAGCCCTATTATCTTTGGTCTCTGTCTTGGAGGCTGATCCTCCTCATCATCAATCTCACCAAATCTGTCCAAGGTCTCCTCCAACAAGGCCTTGGCCTTTTCTGCCTCTCTTTGTGCTTTTATGGTCCTGACCTCACTGATAATCTTCTTGGTTTTCAGCTGTTGATTTTCTTGCTCAAGAAAATCAATCACATATTGTGCTCTGTCAATATTAGCTTGAAGTTCACTAATCTTTGCCTCTTTGCCTCTAATTACTGCACTGGTGATTCTGTCCTCATCCTCCTCATCAAGGTCAATCAACTAAACTCCTGCTCTGTTTCATGTTTATCCTCCTGCTCATCAATGATTGGCTCCTTAGCCTTTTCTTTACCATTTTCCACCTGTTTTGATGATGAAGAAGGCATGGCCCCTTTCATTCTAAGTGAAGAAAACACATGCGTGTGGCCTCTTTGATAGGTCTTGGGAAATGTTTCAGCATCAGTCACATTAGCCCAAGTTGCCTCAATGTATTTCTCACTGTTTGATGCCTCAGTATCATGATGTGATCATGAAGGGTTATGGAAAGGTGAAGAAGTAGGATCAACATGAGGTGAATGGGTCTGACTAGGTGATGATGTATGAGTAGTATACAGAGATGGAGAAGTGGAAATGGGAGGATGAGATGATGAAGGGATAATTTGCTCATGATGACTAGGTGGGGTAATGAAAACTTCATTTGCAATGAATGTGTCCCATGGGATGTTATTTTTCTCAATCTGATGCATGAATATCATCTTGATGAGGGAATGATGAAAAAGACTCTGCATTTGATGATTATAATACCTCTTTTGTACAATGTATGCCATATTTTCAATACTGCGGGAGAGATAGTAAGGTATGTGAAGCATTCTGACTCTAGTGAAGTGCATGAGGAGTCATATATGATATGAATAGAGTTGAGAAAACCTCCCCTCACAGGTGAAGTACTTCATGATTATTTTAATCATAGGAACATATCAGTCAAGGAGATGAGAGAAAGGGAAAATGGACTTCTTGTCATCCTTGTATCTAGGTTTGAGATATGGTTCATAATAGCTCAGATCAATGTTTCCTTATTTAAACCATTTCTCTCCCACATTAGGGATCCCTGTAGCAGCTGAAATGGAATTAGTGGACATGGTAAAAGTGACCCTATCAAGAATGACTTGCCTATCATGAAGATTGGTGATGAAAAACCTTGTCAACACATGGTGATACTGAATCTACTACACTTTCTCAGAAAACTCAAAAAAACCAACATGTTTAAAACATGACACAGTGAGAGGAGAAGCCATGGGATCCTTTGTGGTTATTGGTTCATATATGCTGATTTTCCCTCCTTTGTGGTCACTTATCTTTGGTGTTTGTTTCTCACTGACACCTCTATCCTCCTCTTCAGACATTTTGAATTTGAAGGCTTGGGAAACCCTAGGGTAAATGGAATGAGATGGAGTGAGAGATGAGATGACTAGCTTAGGCAAATGGAGGGAATGAGTGTAAATGAAAACCTAGGTATATGAAAACCCTAGGATTTAACACTGTTTATAACTGATATGTATTTTAGGGACATGAACAGGGATATGGTGCATGAAAATGAGAAGGAAATGGAAACTAGGGTTTCATAGGAAACAAACACTTCAAATCTTTAATGGAACACCAAATATATGAGAATATAGGTGATTTAAGGTCCAGTTATTGATTTAAAGCTCATTGGAGAAGTTTGTGAGAAGATTTGAGCTTGATGGAGGTGGTGAAAATCTTTAAAACCCTCACTGTGGAAATGCGCAACGCTCTGGACAAACACGCAGCACCAAGACAAATGCTCAGCGCCACTCTGCAAACATGCAACGCCCGTGTAAATTTCTCAGGAGGTATTGGGCAAACGTGTAGCGTGGTTGAGTAAACGCGCAACACCCATGTAAATTTCTTAGGAGGTATCAGAAAAATGCACAGCGCGGTTGGGTAAACGCGTAACGCCAAATCAAACGTGCAGCGCTAAAGTGCAAACGCGTAGCGCCTTGAAATTTGACCCAAAAATGCTCAAAAAACTCAAAATTTCTCCTTTGCTGAAAACTCCTAATGGTTGAATGGAAACAATGACTTGTTTTGAGGTGCTTTGAAAGAATTTATAGCCAAGTGGATTTGAAATTTAATTTGAATCACCCACTTTTATAATGTTCACTTTTCCTTTGGCACTGATATTCTTTGAACTTTTTGACCTTTTGGCATTGCAAGTTGATCAAGCATGGAGTTTGGATTTCTTTGCTCCACTTAGGCCAGGCATGATTTCATTTGACAACTCGGGATTGAATTTATTACATATGAGAACATAAAATTACATTTGGAAAAACAAAAATAAATTACATATTGAATTTTATATCAAAATGACATTTTGATATAAAAATCATTAAACTGAAAAAATACAACTTTTAAAGTATGATAATTACATCATGATGATCTTATTTAGTCCCTCTCATATATGTGCTGACGTCATCTAATATGAAAGAGTGACCTTGAAAAATATAAAAAACCTAATGACTTAATGGGACTGCTTTTGACCTAACTTTCATAAATGAGATTTTGATCTAAAAGACTTCCAAGTGAACAAAGCATTTCCATAGGTGTTGTTTTTCTCAAGGAAACATGAGAATGATTCATCCAATATGATCTTATAAGGGAGAATGAAGCTTTATTGACAAGGCGAACAACCAGTGGAACAATTTTATATAATGATCTAATGGAATGATGGGGAATTTCTTCAAAATGGGACACCTAATATGCACATGCAAAATGTTTTTTGATCCCTGGTGGAAGTATGCAAATACTAACACTAACAACAAATACGCATTTTTCGTCCAAATCCATTAGTTGTTTAAGGCTATGCTATTGGGCTACAATTAAATTTAAGTCTACTTCCAAGGAAGTCCTTAATGTTTTGATCTCAAAATCAACGGGGAAGATGGGATTCTAACCAAAAAATTGTTCATAAGGGGAAAAAATTGTGGTATTACTCCAAGTGGTCCTATAAGCCCATAATACCTCAGTAAGTCTTTCCACCTAATATTTCCTATGTCCTACCACAATTTTTGTAAGAATAGCTTCAAGTACTTTACTGGTACTTTCCACCTATCCATTTTCTTGAGGATGATAAGGTATGGTAACTCTATGATGGAATCCATATTTGTTGACAATATTTTGTATTATCTAACAGGTGAATTGTGATCCTACATTTATTACTATTTCTCTAGGCACTCTATATCGAGAAAATATTTATTCAAAATTAAAATCCACAGTAATGTGATGAGTTTCCCAGGTAAGTGATTTGGTTTCCACCCACTTGGTCACATAATTTGTATAGACAAGGATGTAAACATTCTGCTGAGATGGGGAATTAATTGGTCCCACAAAATCTAATGCCCATCTCTCAAAAGGTTCCAGTACTAGATCGGGTTGTAACAACATCTTATATGATTGTATTGGTTGACCCATTATTTGACAGTTGTCACAGCCCTAAACATACCTTCCTGCATATTAGAATATGGTGGGCCAAAAATAACCCATCTGTAACACCTTATAACATGTCCTCCTATCTACAAAATTTCCTCCACAATGTCCATCTTGACAGGCCTTTAGGATCTCATGTATCTAATCCTCCCTCACACATATCCTAATTTGTTGATAAATACCCATGTGAAAGAGGTTTCTATCCACCCAAAAATATCTGGCACTTTTTTTTTATAATTTTCTTCTTTTCTCTAGCAGAAAGGTGACGAGGCAACTTCTTTGCAGTGAGATAGTTAGCAATATTTTCATACCAATGTGAATAAGTAGATACTACAAATAGATATTCATCTGGAAAAGACTCCTTAATAAGAAGATCATTAGTAGCATTAGTTAATATAGAAACAAAATACGCAAAAAAATTATATTTTCCAGACTTATCTATAATAGAAATATCAAATTATTGGAGTAACAACAACCACCTAGTAAACCTGCCATTTGTAACATGTTTGTTAATTAAGAACCTGATAGTTGAATGGTATGTATAAACAAAATTTTAGTAACTAGTGAGATGATGCCTAAATTTATTAATAATATGTACAAAAAAAGAAATTCTTTCTCTGTAATAGTATAGTTTACCTCTATAGGGTCTAAATGCTTACTAACGTAATAAATGGCATATGGTTTATTTCCTTCTTGCTGACCAAACACAACACCAATAGATATATCGGCAACATCGATAGAAATGTGGAACGACAAGTTCCATTCCAGTCCTCTCAAAACATGAGTTCTTGTTACATGTTTCTTCAATTCTACAAAATAACTATCACACTTATTAGTCCCTTAAATTCTGTGTCCTTTTCTAGTAGGGAAAATAATGGAAATCCAATTTTAGAATTTTTTTCTATAAATCATCTATAATACCCTGCTTTTCCTAAGAAACTACATACATATTTTTGTGTTTTAGGAGTGGGAACTCTTAAGATTACCTCTATATTTGTTGGATTCACTTGAATACATGCAAAAACAATGTAATTTCGTAGAACAATACCCTCGGTCATCATCATATGTAATTTTCTAGTGATGAGACCAAGGCGGTTGTGAATGCAACAGTCAATCACTTTTTCAAGGGTTTATAAAAACCACTCCCATAAGGTGTGAAATCACCCATAAGCATTTCCAAACAATCATTAACCATGTCAGCAAAAATTCCCAATATTTCCCTCTGAAAGGTTGTTGGTGCATTACATAATCCAAAAGGTAAAAATTTATAAGAATAAGTAACCCAAGGGAAAGTAAAGGTATTTTTATCTTGGTATTCAAGGTCGATTTAAATTTTATTTTAGCCACTGAACCCATCATGAAAATTAAATACCTTTTTACCAGATAAGGTATCTAGGACTTGATCAATAAAGGGTAATGGAAAGTGTTCCTTTTGAGTGGCTTTATTCAACTCCCTGTAATCTACACAAATTATCCACCTCCCATTTTTCTTAGGTACAAAAACTAGTGGAGATACCCGTTGATTTTCTGAAATGGGATAGAAAAAACTTGCATCTAAAAGTTTTTCGAGTTCTTCTTTCACAACGCCCTTCAAAGCTAGATTCATTGTTCATTGAGGTTGTCTGACATGTCATGATCCTCCCTTTAAATAAATATGAGGTGTACATATAATAGGATGGATTCCCTTCATGTCTTTATAACCTTATGCAAAGGCTTCCTTATATTTCCCGAGTAACAACACTAATTTTTCTTTTTGTTCAACAAATAAATTAGGATTGATGTTAAGGGTTTTTATAGGATCAATTTATACTAGTATACTTTCAAGGCCAGAGGTAGTAGGTATATCATGTGTAATAGTTTTATCAAGAGGCTCCTTATTTTCATATTCATCTATTGAATCATTTAATAGTTGGGATGTACAAGGTGTAACAACAGATGAGTCACTAGTGAAATTATTGATGACATGATATTCAATTTCACTTTTAAATTCTAAATCTTTACTGATAGTGAGTACTAGACGAGCATCCATTTCTTCCAATTCAAATTATGATTATGAAGGGTTTTTAGTTTTAAAACTTGGTTTAGAAGGAGGATGATATGGCAATATTCTTGGTGGTATATCCATTTTAAATAGTCATACACCCAAATCTACATCATATATAAGCATTGAAAATTTCCAACCATGGTATCCTTAATATCAAGGGGTGTCCACCTAGACATGTTTTAAGTTTATGCACCATGAAATCAACTAGGTATTGCTAAGATTCAAATGTAATAATAGCATATTCTAATATTTCTTCTAGTCGTATCGTAGACCTATCATCCAATTCTAAAACAATAGGAGTTGGTATTAGATTAGTCAGTGCAAGTAGTCCCATTGTTTCCTTAGTAATTATATTGATAGAAACTCCTAAATCAATAAGATATTAGGAAGAATCATTCCACCAATAGTTAAATTTACAGTTGGGTTCCCAGGGTCCTCAAACTTGGTAGGTACATTATTTCCTAATATTAAATCATATAGTTTTCCAATAATGTACATAGTAGGAGGGTCTTGAGGTTTCCTACCTGGATTTTTAATACACAGTTCTTTAACTATCTTAGCATAAATAGGGAAATCTTGAATTTCTTGAAGCAAAGGAATTTGAACATGCAAAATTTTCAACTCCGTTAGAAAGTCAAACTCAACTTGTATCACATTTTTAGCCTCATTCAATATTTCTGGATAAGGTGGGCTCAAAGAAGTCTCATTTCTAGTAGTTGTTATAGGTTTCACAACGTGAGAAAAATCTGTTGTTACAACAAATTTTTTTGTTACATGGGCAATGTTGGTTGTTACAGGAGCACTGCCAGTTGTTAGAGTCACATCCACAGTTTCAACATTTTGCACATCATTGACCGTTACAACCTTTTTTTTTCCATTTAGAACCTTGAGTCCTGTCTCCTCCCCTTAAAAAAATTTATTCCTAATTTTATATTATAACAGGGGGAGGAGTGGGGTTTACTTTCCTACCCGAGAAAAGTTGGATTTCATTATATTTAATAGGTGAAATGCAGTAAGTAGGAAAAATAGAATATTCTACCTATTTTATTGCCTTATTATTAGGATTTGGATTGGGCTGTGTAGGAAGATGATGGCATAAAGGAGGGGAACTCATAGGCACACTAGAAGGAATTTGTAGTCATTGCTACATCGGAGGCATCTGGTTTGGGAGAGAAAATCCTCATCAAGTGTGAGGCCATATAGGAACATGCCACTAAGGCCAAGGCATAGGATTTTGAGCATAAAATTATTGGGATTCTTCCATGAAATTGTTGGATATTGAAACGATTGTAAATATTTTTACCCATACAATTTATTGTTTAAATTGTTTATTCTTCAAAAAAAAAAATAATGTGTTTTCACTTGGTAATAAAGTTGGGCATATCTTTAGAAATGTCGCTTTAGTTAAAGTTTCAAAGTTAATAAATTTTGTTTAGTGCATTATTTTAATAAAGATTCCAACAACTATTTATCGTGCATGTTCTGATGACATTCAATTCCTCCACTGTAATCTACGGTCAAGAATCCATTGCAAGACCCCCCCACACTCCTAATGTTTAATGAAGGGCGGGGGGGGGGGGGTGGGTGTGCGTCTTGCAATTTTTTTTCATAAAAAGCACCCATCAATATGTGTTAGACACTCAGTCATTGTGGGACCCCCCCTCACAAATTCCACTTATCACCACCCCCCACCCCTCCACCCCCCGCATAAACCACTTTCTGCTTAATTTATTCCTTCTCCACCACTTCTGCCACTTTTTTCCTTCCGCTAAATTAACCCTCTCCAGTTCCTCCAATAATTTAATGGTTTAAACATTAAATCATTAATTCACTCCCACCAACATTCTGATAGTTATTTTTTTGACGCAAAAAACATTTTCATCAATGAGTATCCAAAACCATTTGGTAAACCTAATTACCCTCCATCAACCGTATCATTTTCCTTCATATCACCAATGTTTGCAGAAGTGCTCAATGAAATAAAACTTTTGGATTGTGCAGTTGACCACTTTAATAAGCTATCAGATCATTGGGTATTCTTAAATCCTTGTGTTCCTCTTATTTTGAAATGGCTAGTCAGAAGGGATACACTAAGATTTTTGTTGAAAACCATATGATTCCCCCTATCCCTAATCTTGATGAATTTCTTGTGGTATATGTTGATTTCAAAATCATAGAAACAAAATGTGAATTTGACTTATATGAATTGAAAAATTGGGCATTTCAAAAATTCGAAGATGCTAGTGATGAATTCGAATTTTGGGATGTAATATTCCAAAAGTAGCATGTAGCTAATTAGAATATTAATTTTTTCTGATTTCACTTAGGAGAAGAATAAATGGGTAAGGAGGCCCATAAATTTTAGAAATAAGAATAAAATCCCTCATAATGTGAAAAGGGATCATAATGCTCGCTGGATTTTACACTCTCATGTGTTAACAGGGACAAATGCATATGGACAAGGTCAAGTTTGACCAAGTCAACAGTGCTGGTATGAGAGGAGGAGATCATCCATGGAGACAATGCAATGCAAGTAGGAGGAAGATTCCTTGGTGAAGGAAACCCTAATGAGTGGGGCCCAAGGAAAGAAGGCTCACACATGTTTAAAACAAGGGCAAGGAAGCCATATCAGGACATCTTATGAATTGAGTATTGTATTTTTGTCTGCATGATTATTCTGCTTTCTCCAACTGTTTAGTTGAGATTGTTGTGCTGCATAGCACAAGGCATTCCTGTTTAGGAATTCCTTCTCCTTTCTTGAGATGAATCTTAAAGGAGCTTGCACTAAATTTTTCCACATCCAGGCTTGAGGCCAAGCATCCCCCTTCAGCTACAACTTTATTTCTGCAACAGTATAACTTTGTGTTGTAGGGTGTTGCAGTGGGGGTTCACAACACCACTTCCTGCACTTGTTTTTCAAAGGAGGGAGATTCCATTCATTTTGGAGATCAGTAAGGAAGGTTTAGGAGCATATTTTCATATCTTCGCACTTGGCCAAAGTACTCCCATCACCTACAGTGCAGTCCCTTGAAGTAACTGCATCATTTCTTGCAGTGTCGCAGTGTGAGGGTCAAACCCCTCAATCTTGAGCTACTTTCTTAGGGAAAAGGCCATCCTTTCTCCTATAAAGTTTGTAGGAAGGATCCTCCTTCATTCATTGTATTATTAAGCTGTATGTATGCATATATTCAGTTATACTACATTATTTCAGATCTATATCTGCAGATCTAACATTTTTTACTTGTGCTTTCATGAAACCCTTGTCGGGTTATCTCCAGAATGTGTAAAAGGGGCTAGATATCTATTTTTCTTCATGAATTGAGTAATAAAACCATAGATATGTTATTTATATCATATTGTATTAGAAACCCACACATAATCACGCTGCGTTTGCTTCAGAAAATTCTGTATATTCTAAGTCATGGGATTTGAGCATTTTTAAGCCATATTGGGACTAGGAGGTTTGTTTAACACATCAAAAGGGATTTTTTTTTCTAATCCCCTTCTGGATGTGAGTCCCATAATACATCAGCTAAGGGATCCCAGTGTTATTTCTCATAGTTATAGTGTAATCTCTTGAAGATAACGTTTTTATGGTCCATATTACTGCATTTCCCCACTTTGGGATAATCTAATGGGACATATTTTTCTGCTATAACATTAATTTTATGGCTATGTGTTCTACACACATTTTATGAGCTGATTGATCCATTTCTATTTCTAGTTTTGTGTTCATGTATTGCTACTTCCCTATTTTTGGATATTACAATGGTATCAGAGCATATTCTTGGCTCAGCTCGTGAGTTCCAGCCATTAAGCTATCAGGAGAATAAGAATACAAATAGAAGAAGCAATATCAGAATGATGGAGAGAATGAGCTTTGTCTCATCACTTTTGAGATCTAGAAAGAACCTCTCCAAGGAGGTTAAGCAGATGAAGGAGAAAATTTGTAATGAAATTCCTAGAGGGTTTCAAGAAGAGGAAGGGCCATGCACTTCCTATTCTAAAAGAGGAGAAGACAAGAAGCATGAAGGACACTTGGAATCTGAAATTTTAAGAAGGTACCTTGTAGAATAAAAATCCCAACCTAGACCTTTCAAGGAGACTCTAGCTCTTCCTTATTTTATCCAGTTGGAAGAAGAAAGGAGGCCCTACAACAATGGGATGATGAGAGGCAATAGATTTAAATTGTCCACTTTTAATGGATCACTCACATGTGCAGAAAAGGCTTGGGTGATGAAGCTAGAGGCATTATTCTGTAGAAATTTGAATAAGCGATATGTTATCCTTAGAGATTCTCTTGATCACACACTATTTTATCTTCATGCACAATACATAATCTCTTCTACCATTGATCATTACATGCGAAAATAAAATCAATTGCATGCACACATTAAAACCATAAAAATTCACACATATGAACACAGTATGTAATGGGAAAGCTTAAAGCTGAAAACCCCAACTATCTATATATTATATATGTCATAGAGATCATGTAGAAATCATCATACAAAGCTCCTACCAAGCTCTCAGTACAATCTCCAATTGCTACACACTAATCAAGCTAGATCTAGCAAAACACATGCTCCAATCTCTGCCACCTGATAGCCTGCCTCTACTGTGAAATCCCTGATAGCCTGCCTCTACTGCGTAATCCCTGCTGAAGAATAGCTCTTGATGAGTTCGAATTACCCCAGCCTTTCTCACGCAGTCTTTAAAGGCATCTCTACTGAGTGTTGGATGCAAACCATGCATCACTATAGTCACAATTGATAGTCACACTGCTCTTTCACCTATCTCTTCACTGGTCTCCACTGAAACTGTCCATGCACTGTAGTTAACTGATGTATTCTTTAGTTGATTGATGAGTTAATAATTAGTGAATTAATTAATAATTAATTCACACCACTCTCACTAGTGTATCAATCAGTTAGACTAGATATAACTAGCTCAACTATGTTTAACTCAGTTAAACTGAACACAACTCCATCAACTACCTCAATAACTCCACCAAACTCTGTCACATGAGTTCTAACTGAAGTATCCATGCAATAGCTCCAATTAACCCTCAGGAATAGCGTAATTCCTTCTGTCAGCTCTTGTGCCACATCTGTGCACTTAACTGAAGTGCTCCAAGAGAATAAGATAATGTTTATAGTCCAAATATTATTAAGAGCTATTAATATTCGACATATCTATTTTTAGACTGGCAATCTAAAAATAGATTCTGCCCAATATGTCTAAAAATAGAAGTCCATCTATTTTTCCAACTTGACCAACCATCCACAAATAGCATCCTGCAACTCATAGAATATGATCGACATGTCTAAAAATAGACTTTGCGACAAAAATCACCTGTGTGGGCCCCACCTGGTTTAGGTGATCACTTTCCAACTAGGATCAGGAATGATGTTTCAGGATGCCTCCTTCACTGTTTCTTGTTGCAATCTTCAACACTCCCTCTCAACAAGAAAGGAGTTTCTTTGCATGCGACATGCAACTCCATGCATTCGCCCTGCAACCTTCACAAGCGCCATGCAACTCCATGCATCTGCTCTACAACTCCTCTAAAATTGAATAGGCTCCAGACAACTCAATCAGTTTGATGCATCTATCATAAAATTCTTCGAATTTTGCTGGGTGCAACTGCACATGTCATCAGGAACCACTGCGCTGTTGAACTCTTGCACCCATGCACTCTACACTTGCTGTCAAATTTGATCCGCGCTCCAGTATCCGACACTGTCACTTTGATCTGCCTGCATCAATCCAACTGGTCATGCTACTGCTTCTCTGTGGGCACCTTGTAGCTAGGTTCAATTCATGAGATCCACACCATCTCAATGAATCTTGCCCAGAAATCTCCTCTTGGGATTACTCATGCATGTCACCCCACCTCTCACCTGGTGGTATAGCTGCATGCACTCCCTCTGCCCATCTGGCACGAAATTTCTCTGCATGAGTGGTTTCTCCCACTCCATGATCCTCATCTTGCATACCCATATCCCTGAGGCTCATTTCATTTCACAAATCCAGCTCTCTCAAGCTTCTCCAACTGAAGGCTTTCACACTTCCCAATAGTAGGAAGCTCCGTATACATCCCATCTACTTCAAGTATTAGAGATTCTTTGCCTGAATCCCAACCTTCTTGACTTGTCCCGTTGCCTTGTGCCGAAGGAAAATTTTTCCTTCTCTAAATACAACTTCATACCCTTTATCCTCTAACATTGCGACTGAGATCAAATTCTTTGTTAGACCTGGTACATGCAATACATCTTGTAAAAGAATGATTTTACCTGACTCCCTCTGAAAGCTTATGGTACCAATGCCGGTGGCATTGTATTGTCCATTGTCACCCAACTCAACATGCAACTGGAGATCTTTCTCCACCAAGTTACTGAAAATATTCACATCTCCCATCATGTGAAAGGAAGTGCCACTATCAAAATACCACCCCGATCCCGATGCACTAGACACCATGGATCAATGAGAAGTTCAGCTCAAATCATGATGCAAAAGCTCACCAGCCAGCTCCAGTAGCTGCTGTTCTTCTTCTTCTGTGAAAAATTCATGGCGTAATGCCCATGTCGTGATAACGAGCACTTCACTTGGACATGTCACGCTCTTACCATCCGCACCGGGATTGAGAAGCATTCTTCTTGCCCTTCCCTTCCTCGCTTGGTGGCCATGCTAACTTTCATCATCATTCTTGGCTGAAGAAACATCTGCATCCCGCTTTATCTCCCTCCTACACAAGATCCGAGCAAAGTCGCTCCCATCCCCGCACCTTCCCCTACCATTGACATATGAACTGATAGGGAGTGCCAATCCCCTTCAATCCAAGGAGAGCCAAGCTCACCAATTCCTCGTCATCCACACTAACTCCTACACTCCCAAGCTCATCCCTGTAGTGGAAAAACTTTGTCAAGTATACCAGAATAGTGTCATTCTTCTCCATTTTAATTTTCTTGAGTTTATCCTTCAGTGCCAATTTCCTATGGTCGTTGCTACTTTGGAACATATGTGTCAAAGCCTTCCACGTAGAATATGGAGTGGCTTTACCATGAAGGCTTGACACAATATGGTCTTTCACACCTTCCAACAGAATCCTCCTTGTCCTTGCTACTTTCTTTTGCCATGCGTCAAGTACTGGCAGCATCACTAGAAGTAGGTTTTGGAATTTTTGCATCTATGAACTCCTTCAACCCATTGTCATCCAACACCGCCTCCATCTTGTCCTTCCATGAAATATAATTCGAGCTACCCTCAAGGGCATACTCCAATCGCAATCTGTTAAAAGACATCTCAACTTTGACACCAAGAAATCACTATAGCAATTTCGAATTCCACGAGCACAAAACTCAACTGCTTCAATGCTTTCCAATTGCTCCAATGAACAATATCCCTCTGATACCACGTAGAAATTATATAACTTATGTGTTATATGTCCAAGATTCTCCTGATCTCACACTATTTTATCTTCATGCAAAATACAGAATCTATTCCACCATTGATCATCTGCGGAAATTAAATCAAGATTGCAATGCACACATGAAACAATAAAAATTCACACACATTAACACAGTTTTTTAATGGGAAAGCCTAAAGCTGAAAAAACCAACTATCTATATATAATATATGTCATAGATATCATGTAAAAATCCTCATACAAAGTCTTTCACAAGCCTTTGGTGCACCCCTAATTTCACACACTAACTGCTAGATTCACAAAACATGCTCCAATCTCTGCCAATTTGTATAAATTTCATTTAATGTGGCAATCTCATTAAGAATAGCTCTATTAGTCTTAATTTATCTCATATTTGTTCATATTATTAGTTCTTTGTATGTTACATTCTACTGATGCTAGATGTAAACCATGCATCACTATGTAGTCACAATGGATATTCACACTTTCTTTCACCTATCTCTGCACTGATCTCCACTGAAACTGTCCATGCACTGAAGTTAACTGATGTATTCTTTAGTTGATTAATGAGTTTATAATTAGTGAATTAATTAATAATTAATTCACACCACTCTTCACTAGTGTATCAATCATTTAGATTAGATACAACTAGTTCAACTATGTTTAGATTAGTTAAACTAAACACAACTCCATTAACTTCCTCAATCAACTCCACCAAACTCTCTCACATGAGTTCTAACTAAAGCATCCATGCAATAGCTCCACTTAACCCTCAAGAATAGCGTAATTCCTTCTGTCAGCTCCTGTGCCACATCTATGCACTTAATTGAAGTGCTCCAAGAGAATAAGATAATGTTTATAGTCCAAATATTATTAAGAGCTAATAATATTTGACATATCTATTTTTAGACCGGAAATCTAAAAATAGATTCCTACCAACAGTGTCTAAAAATATAAGTCCATCTATTTTTCCAACTTGACCAACCATCCACAAATAGCATCCTGCAACTCATAGAATATGATCCATATGTCTAAAAATATACATAGTCTAAAAATAGACTTTGCGACAAAAATCACCTGTGTGGGCCCCACCTAGTTTAGGTGATCACTTTCCAACTAGGATCAGGAATGATGTTTCAGGATGCCTCCTTCACTATTTCTTGTTTCAATCTTCAACACTTCCTACTACATCCAGTGGTAGAGAGAGAGGCTGTAGAAATTGCAGCGCTGCACCTTGAAGGTGAAGCAAGCACTTGGTGGTTCAGCCATGTGAGTCATGCAAGAGTATCTACTTTTGCAGATTTCACTCAAAAGGTGATTAAGAGATTCGATAAAGAGAAATAAAAAGAAGAGAAGCCCTCACCACCATGGGAGGAGGCATATACCAACGCTTTCATAACCATGGAGGAGCAACCTTCATCTTCAGCAGTTGGGGAAGCCAACACATGGGAGGAAGAAACTCTTGCAGCCATGTAAGAAACTTCAAAATGTCGCAAAGGTATGCCTAATTTTCCATCTCTTATCATTTCAGCAAATATTATGGAGGGATATAAACCATTGCATACTGCTAATCTAGAGAAATAGACTTGCACTGCGCTGTGCAACCTTGAGTTATTTAGGGAAGGGATGAACCATCATCCTCATGTACCTTTATTGAGTTTGATTTGGAGTATGAGGCAGCCACTACATCATTGGAGAGATTATAAACAACACTGTTAATCAATAGCAGTGAGGAGGTTTTGGCTCCAACATGCTTGGATCTTTATGGATTCAATATGGTCATGGGTATGATATCTTTTCTAGGGGATCTCCAAGGAGCTTCATTTCAACATCCCATGAAATGCAAGAAGATAAAACTGATTTGGGAGGATGGTAGTCTTCATTGGAGGAGTACCAAGATGGAAAATGGTAGGAGACATCCACACATTACTGAATGGGAGTGGGTGGAGAGAAAGAAGCTGGAAAGCTACTTGAAAATATATAATACCAGGCAGCAGGAGGCTTGGCTGTGTTGGCTACTCTTGAAAGAGTTTGGCCATCATGTAACATATCCTCTTTCTAAGGGTATGTGGGTGGAGGAAGTTTGGTAGGATACTTGCATCATAGGGCAGCAAGGAGTATGGATGCATTGTGTTGATATGACATTCTTCATATCAATCATTATGTCTTCACCACATGATTTGTATGATGGAGGTATGAGGAGGCATCAAAAACTTTTGTTGCTTGGGTTGTTCTTGGGAAAGCAGGGCAGATTTTCTCTCACACTTTGCATGATGTTGTAGGAGTAGGAGATGAAACTATCATGGTGCAAAGGGGCTACTCCTTAGCCTTGGATGATCAGGAGGTACTTCCACTTTGGAAGGAATTTCCTATATGTATCAGCATTATGGGAGATGTCTTTGACAATGAGCATGTCAAAGAATGGAGCTATGAGTTGGCAGGAGCCTACTTGCATAGGCCAACAACACTGTCACTTTAGAGCTGGGACTTATTGATGGAGTGTCCCCAGGATCACTTCACATTTGATGCACTTGGTGGACAAAGAGGAGGTGAGAATGATGGAGTAGTGGATGGAGACATCTATTATTGTGATATGTTCTTATTGACTTGGATTTCCAAGCCTAAGAAGGAGGATTCCCATGAACCATATGATTCATTTCTCTTCATGAGAATATGTCATACCACTATGGAGAGCTTGTTCTCAGATCCTATCATCATCTTAATTTCAGTACATGGTAAGAATATTTCTTTTGCATTTATTGATTGCCTAACACAATATTTGCATACTCTTACCATTTTTATTCAATGCATTGCTCCACAAGAGGGCAAGCTTTTCTTTGAGCTCCATGGTCAATTTTGGGCCAAATTATATGATGGAGACAGCCATATTTTGTATGGCCTTGGGAAAGTGTTATATTATTTCATGTATGCTTAGTTGATGTACCAAATCATTTACTATTCACTAGTAGATATGATGACATATATAACTAGCAATATGTCAAGAAACCACTTGCCACATTATTTTCTGAAACAGAAGTTTGGAAAACTGTGATGTGATCACTTGAGAAACTGTTGGTACCTTTCAGCATTATATAACACCTTCAATATTCTTCTCATTTGGATTCCATGTGGTGATCTTGTCCTATTCATCACATATGGGATGGCTTGGGACAACTTGATTCACAACATTGGAGAGGAGATCTTTGGAGATCTAGTCTTCTTCTTGCCACTTGAGGGAAACTTATTTGCAGCCCAAGATCAACAAATACTCTACACTTATCACAAGTGGAGAGAAGGACAACATGGTGTAGGCTATTTTGTCTACCATGTTAAGTTATTCAACCCACCTACCTTGCAGGAGCCAAAGGTGGAGGAGAATTTTCAGGAGTTGCCATGTGGAGAGGTAACTCATTTTTTATGGATGATAGCTTGGGGATGGAGGTTTCACTTTGGATTGATAGTTCCCAATGCATTTCAGACTCCATGCCTTGAGAGGACCTCTAGACAACCCCTAGTTTCCTCCTTGAGTATTTCACCTTTTCATGATGATGGCTATTTGGGATGCTCACCAAATGCTAGCTTGCATGCTTGGGAGGGGAACTATGGGGATTTATTGATGAGACAACATCATATTCCTTGGAGGAGTTCATCATATGAGAATGGTACAGGAGGAGGAAATGAGACTTTTTATTTCTATCCTTGCAGTTGCTTGAGGACAAGCAACATTTGGGAGGGGAGGATTGTAATATTTCAAAATTAGCATGCAGCTAATTGGAATATTGAATTTTGTTGATTTCACTTAGGAGATGAATAAATGGGTAAGGAGGCCCATACATTTCAGAAATAAGAATAAAATCCCTCATAATGTGAAAAGGGATCATAATGTTAGCTGGATTTTACACTATCATGTGTGAACAGGGACAAATGCATGTGGATAAGGTCAAGTTTGACCAAGTCAACAGCGCTGGTATGAGAGGAAGAGGTCATCCATAGAAACAACACAATGCAAGTAGGAAGAAGATTCCTTGGTGAAGGAAACCCTAATGAGTGGGGCCCAAGGCAAGAAGGCTCACACATGTTTAAAAGGAGGGCAAGGCAGCCATAGCAAGACATCTGATGAATTGAATATTGTATGTTGGTCTGCATGACTATTCTGCTTTCTCCAACTATTTAGTTGAGATTGTTGTGCTGCTTAGCACAAGGCATTTCTGTTTAGGAATTCCTACTCCTCTCTTGAGAAGCCTCTTGAGGGAGCTTGTAATGGATTTCTCCACATATAGGCTTGAGGCCAAGCATATTCCTTCATCTACAACATTATTTCTACAACAGTATAACATTGTGTTGCAGGGTGTTGCAGTGGGGGTTCACAACACCACTTTCGGAGCTTGTTTTTCAGAGGAGGGAGCCTTAATTCCTTTGGAAGATCAGTAAGGAAGATTATGGAGTTGATTTTCATATCTGGGCACTTGGCCAAAGTACTTCCATCACCTAAAATGTATTCCCTTGCAGGAACTGCATCATTTCTTGCAGTGTTGCAATGTGAGGGTCAAGACCCTTGAATTTGAGCTAGCTTCTTAGGGAAAGGGCCAACCCTTCTCTTGGAAAGCTTGTACGAAGGATCCTCCTTCATTTCTTATATTATTCAGATATATGCATATAGATATTTACTTAGACTACGTTATTCCAGATCCAGATCTTCAAATCTAACATTGTGTACTTGTGCTTTCATGAAATCCTTGCCGGGTTATCTTCTTAATGTGTAAAAGGGGCTAGATCTCTATTTCTCTTCATGCTTTGAGTAAATAAACTCTAGATATGTTGTCTATATAATATTATATTAGAAAACCTCACATAATCACGCTGTGTTTGCTTCAGAAAATTCTGTATAGTCTAAGTCATGGGATTTGAGCATTTTTAAGCCATATTAGGACCGGGAGATCTGTTTAACACATCAAAAGGGATTTTTTTCTGATCCCCTTCTGGATGTGAGTCCCATAATACATAAGCTAAGGGGTCCCACTACTATTTCTCACATTTATAGCATAATTTCCTGAAGATAACTTTCTTATGGTCCATATTGTTGCATTTCCCCACTTTTGGATAATCTAATGGGACATATTTATGCTGCTATAACATAATATGATGGCTATGAGTTCAACACACATCTCATGATCTAATTTTTCACTGCTATTTCCAGTTTTATGTTGATGTATTGCTGCATCCCCATTTTGGGATATTACATGGGAATCCATGTTACCTCAATTTGTTTTCCCTCAAACGCATAATTTCCCTGAATTTGTTTCTTGATGTGAAATTTTTTATCTACCCAGACAAAGAGTAATAATAGACAGATATGGTGAATCTTTGGTCTCCATAACCCCATAATCTATTTTCTAGGATCTGCATATTAACACTCCAAGTTCCCTTCACCCATTTTCAGTCAATAAACTGATGGAAATATAATAGAAACTTACCTTTCAGTAGTGAGCTAGTATCTTTCAATATTTTATGCTAGAAGGATATGAATTATCTCATCATAATCCACCATATTCTTCAACAACCTTTCCAAAAATGCCCAGATAAGTGATTTCTATGGTCTATTGTCTTTTAGGCTACTAAAGTAATGAATGGGTTCATGAAGTCATTTCATGGTTTCTGTTAGTCTTTTCATCTCACTACAAGGAAAAGAACCTCTAGTGGATGTTTTTGAGGAAGCCCTTATAAAAATAGCCCAGATATCCATTTGTAGCAGAGGTCACTAGAAGAGGTTGGGCAGTGGAGGTTTTTGTGAATGTTTTTTTTTGCGGTACGTTTCTAATTACATAGAGGCTAAAGAGGCATTGTAGAGTTATTTTTAAGTAATACAAAAACAATGGTGCACTTCATACATACAACGCACTGGTGCGTACTATCAAATGGCACACCGAGACACTGTGTTATCCATACAAACTGGCCCGGTGTGTCTTAGTAATCCAACACACCATAAAGAAGTGCGGTGCGCCATTGACACAACCACCCGGTGTGTCTCATAATCGAGCGCACCGAAAAATGGTTAATTCTAAAAAAAATACCAACCGTAAAAAAATCATTTTTACTTGTTACAGTGTTGTAGAGCTCTCAAGCACTAGTGTGAATTTTCCTTCTCTGATGCGCCCTGCCATCATTGCTCCCATTTCCCACTTTGCTTTCGTCCATTGCTCACCGTGTGGACTTCAAATTTTTCTAAACGGTGGGAAATTTTTATTTTTAGTATTTCGTTGCAAAGATTCCTCCTCAACATGCAAATGTGTAGATAATCTACTTGTTTCTCACCAAATTAATCTTTTAGCGGATTAATTTCTTAAATTGAGTTAAAATTCATCGTTAAAAAAATATATTTAACCACGGTGCATTCGAGATTTTCGGCTCGCATCATTCTTGGTGTTCCCTGTAAATTTACAGGCCGCACCATGAACGGTGTTAACAAAAACCACACCAGGCGGTTAATTTGACAGCCCGATGTGGTATCAAGAAAAAGCGTGTTGCTTTAACAATAAAATAGTGTGGTGCATGTCAGTTGCTGGCCGCACCAACCATTTAAATTTTTTCAAAATAACACACTATCTACGGTGGTATGGTCACTTACCGGAACGCACCGAGCATTTTGAAAAATAGACATAATGGCCCGGTGCATCCATATTATGAGAACGCACCGCCACTGCCAGTGGTAGAATATTTCTAGCTAGCGGTGTGTTGCGCTATAACAACTGCCCCGGGGCAGATTGTTTGGTCAATGCACCGCAAAAAAATATTTATCGAAGTACAATTTTCTGTTTTCGTGGTGCGTGAAGTTTTTCTGTGTGCACTGTGGGCAGTGCGTGATAGACAGGTACACAGTGGTGGCAATGCTTGACTATTTTTTTGGGCGCACCAAATGTTTTTTTAGAGAAAAGTTATATTTATGTATTTGTGAATACATTTTTCATTTAATAAAAAAATTAGGTTCTATGTATGAGGGAGGTTGATGTATGTAATATGTGAATCATTCATCAATGTCAATGGAGAGAAGAAATGAAACAACAAGAGCAGAGGGATGGCATTTATAACATGGTACAACAGTGGGAGGCATGAGAGAGAGAGATACTTTTGTACCCTCGCCCTATTACGACACCCACCCAGTTTCTCTCAAGGGAGGTAGGAATCCTTAAGTTTTATGAGAAGGATACATCCTTGAAGGGGCACAATGGGTTATTAGGATAGTTGATCTATAGGTGGGATGCCCACCGACAGGATTTTTGGGTCGGTCCTGGCCAGTGGTACCAGCCCACTGAGGAGGAAATTTATTTTATTACTAGCCTATCTAGGAGAGGGCATGATTTTCCCCACTTCCCAGATGTCCCCTTCAGTTATGTAGCAGGGATTCAGTTGGCGTACTCCCAGAGATACATTATGGATGATATACTTTCTCTTGCAGATTTTCAGGTGTCTGGTGGTCAGCTACGCATTGCTTCATTTGGTCCAGAGGAGGTTAGGTATCTCTCACTATTTATACTGACGACCATTGCACATTACCAGTGACGGGAAACAAATTAGTTTCCCTCTTTTATTTTTTGTTAATGCCATGACTTCTGAGATGGTCTACCATTTTTTTGTGGAATTTTTGTATAGCATTAGATAGATGTCGTTCTCAAGCATGTGAGAGGTTGACCTTCCCTTTTTCTTCAGAGTTATTTTGTTTATTTTTTGAGAGGTTTCCGGAGACGATGTTACATGTACGGATGCAAATGTGGGGCAAGATGATGCTCAAGAGGGGCATGTTCGAGTATCTAGCTAGGATATCTAGTGATGCACAGGAGCTGCTAGCCAATGTTGATGATCACATGTTCGTGATGGTGTCGTGTCCTGACGCGGGTTTGGATTGGCGAGGGTGTACCAACATCCTCTTCACACAGGATGAGCCACCAGATGCTAGAGCTAATATTAGTGTTTTCTTTAAATTAATATAGTTTCATTTTATTGTCTTAATTAATTAGAATAAAATTTATTCAAGCACATTCTTTAAATTGTTTAATTAAATTGTCTAATTATTGTTGTGTACTATATAATTTGTAGATATTAGCACATTCATTGGGGACATGATTCCACCCCCACCAGATGATCCTATAGATGATGAGGAGATGGCAGAGGCCATGGATTAGGGTGATAGACCTCCTCGGGTGTAGATATCCGTGGGCATGCAACATAGGGCAGACATTCGATTCAGGATGGAGTTGGGAGATCGACTGTGTAGACTCCTAGTTGATGAGGGAGTCCACCCTATGGCGATCAGAGAGATCCAGGATGATTGTATGCTCACAGAGCTCTCGAGGGACATGCCCCATGATATGATGAGCCTTATGTGTCATATCGTCAGAGCTTCAAGGCTACTAGCAGCTAGGAGGGATAGGCGCCATGGAGATGCGTGACACAACAAATCAATGGATGATCATGATCACGTGGGGAGTGATCGTTCTAGTACTCTACCTCCTCCTCCTTCACCTCACGCCAGAGATGAGAAACCAACATCTAGTCTCGAGTAGGCATATTATGAGCAAGCACCTAGTCCTGAGGAAACACCATCTGAGCATGCACCTCCTAAGTAGGCACATCCATCTAAGCAGGCACCATCCACTGAGCAGGTTTCACCATATCAAAAAGCACCTCCCGAGAAGATACCATCTGAGCAGGCACCTCCTGAGTAGGCACATCCATCTAATCAGCATGCACCATCGACTGAGCAGGAACCTTCGATTGAGAAAGAACATCCATCTGACCATGAGGCACCATCGACTAAGCAGGCCTCGAGTACTAGTTATAGTATTGATGTAGTACCACCAGATATTTGACATTTATATGCAGTTCTCTTACAGTTGTATATTTTTGACATTATACAGTTATATAAATATATATTTGGTGCATGTATTTTATGTTCATGTTTGTGTACTTAATTTACATGTTGGTGTTCATCTTGATGTGTATATTGTTAGGTCATGTTAGATATGTTCATTTAATGTGCTTGCAGATAGATGTGTATGTGATATCAGTTATTTGACATGAGATGTATATTTGATGTAATTGTATTATTTTAGGAATTGACATAAAAAAAGAACTTGACACAGTGCATTTCTTTCGAGATCAACATAATTGAAAATTATTAAGTGAAATGATTTTAACATTAACACAATGCAAACCAATTATTTCAAAATACATATTATAATGTTTGGAAAAAAAGGGTCTTAGTTATAAGGTTAAGTCCTCTTTTTTATAAAAACCCATCTTAAATAGTAGAAATGATAAAATAACACACCTACCATATCACTCTTTGTTCTCATGATCACCCTCATTATCTTCCAGCTCGCTTAGCATGATAACACTATTGTTCTCAAAAATATGTTTTGATATAGGCTCATGTCTCAATACGAACCACCAATCCCTATCCAACACATCTGGGTAAAAAAAACACTTGGTTGTAATGTTTTGGGAAAACATAAGGCTCCTTAGCTTCATCCCACATCTTTCTAGATTTGATACATATCAGCCTACTATCACGATCTTCCTTTACATTATTCCAATCAAAGGTGTCCCAACACTTGTACCTAATAATTAAACATTGGAAAGAAGAGAAGTACACTTCAATTATCTCTTGTATCTTTCCGACGTAACCTAACATCCCTCGTACTAGGCTTTGATCACGGTGGCTAGCTCGACTAGATTGATTGAACTCGATTTCCACTCCACAATCTTGTGTCATGTGTCCATCATCGATATTTTCTGTGCAAAAATGGTGTCCATATTCCCACATAGATGGGAACAAATTCACCTATAAAAAAATTTAAAAATGATAGTGTCATGTGTCTAATAACACAACTGTTAAAATATAAAATATAGATGTTACATTTCAAAGGTGCATTATTAAGTTTAAATTTTACATAAATAGATTATTACCGAGTTGTTGCACCCAATCCCTACGTTTAGCGCATCCTCTTCAACACGCGAATAACGATCAGCTGCACCGTATTTCTCTTTGGCTTGGTCAGCAACCCAACTGTTGGGGCATATAATTGGCACATTTTCTTTTAAATTGTAGAGATAAGGTACATTTCTACCATTCAACCATATGAATTGTTTCCTGTCACTATCCCATTTCATCCTCTTTTGTTCATACAATGCGACCCATGATTGCGTCACTTCGGAATTGTAAAGAACGAATTTATTGATTTCTTCAATTTCTTCATTCGCTGATGAAATAGAACCAACATATGGTACATATGAGATCAAATATATATTATATTGAAGTTCAACGTGAATATTTACTTTGTGTAAATTTGACAAATTACAATTCGCTTACTCTTTATCAAGCATCTTTTTCCATTCTTTTGGAGAAGCTCCCTTTCTCTTTCGTCTTCCTCCCTTTCATCGTCCCAAATCACCACACTTGGTGTGTTTTCGATCTGATTGATGTACTCATTGGCATAATAGAAAGGCTCATACAATATGTACCCCTCTGCCATAGACCCTTCAGGTTTTTCCCTTTTTCGAACAAAACATTTCAATTTCTTCATGTAACTCTCTAAGAAGAATGTGCAAAGACAAGAAACCACCCCAACTAATTCAACCTCATCTACTAGGTGGATTAGAAGATTAACCTGCAAGTCCATGAAACTCGTCGGCAATTCCTTCTCAAACATACAAACAATATCAATTATCTCTTGACGCCACTGTGGAATGCTAACCACATGAATCTCCTTTGATGTGAGCCAATGTACAAATGCAGATAATTTAGATATGGCATGTATTAGGTCTTGGGGGAAGTCATGTTTCACACACCCACACACGAAAAAATTATAATGGCACTGCAAAGTTATAAAAACATGCAATAATATACAAAATTAGTTATGTTTTATGATCCATGGGATAAAAACTATTAATATAACAAATAATAAAATCATGCTTTTGAAATTATACGTATTCTTATAAGATTCAAATGGTCATGCGACTTCAACCCCGACAAATGGTCTTCCATGGTGAAGCAGCGCTGTAGTGAAAACCCATATGAAGATGGCACCCTCACACCCACTATAAATTCTTTTGCCAAAGAAAGATCATCTTTTCTAAAAATCCATGGGACATCACCTTCTTTGAAATACCAATTATAGGGACCAACCTTTCGTCATGTACTTTCTAATTGTTTTGGCCAATGTTTCTTTTTATTTTTTGAAGTAATAAGATCTTTCCTAACAACCAATGTGTCAATTTGTTTCAATTATATGTGCCTCCATAAAGAAGATGAACCATTTTTAAATATATGAATGGGATCTAATAAGTGGGTAATCTTAAGATGCTCCCAATATGGGAGGTTATAAATGATAGATTTCCTTTTCATCCCAATGGGAAATTTCTCAACATAGGTGTCGAAGAATTCTGGATCATCGAACATAGGCTCCCCATTTGAATTGAATATTTATATGAAATCCTTCTCCTTATCTCTCTCATATGCTCTAAGCCATTCAAATGGTGTCGTTATTGCATGCCTTTGGGTTCTCTCTCTTTTACCATTGAAAGCAGATGTTTCTCTTCTGTAAGGGTGTTCTTCTAGGAGGAATACATTGGAGCAGTCATACATTGGCTTGGTCATTGGACCATCTACCTTTTAGATAAGGTCCAAAAAATTTACATCCATAATACTCTTTTGTTACAAGACCTGCGAAAATTAAAGAATATCATGAAGATCAGAACAATTACAAAGAATTAAATTAATATATGAAATAATATTATTACGTATATAAACAAATCAATAAACATGTAATTTACCAGAGAAAACTCTTAAGCCTAGATAATCATGTGTCTTGTAAACACATGCCATACAACGTAAAAATCCTCTCTGCTGCGATGGGTCTTGATACATCGTATACATTTATCACATCCCATAATTCCTTCAATTCATCTGCCAGTGGTTGTAAGTAGACATCTATATTCTTCACTTGTCTTCTACCAGGGACTATGAAATCCAACATAAGATGTTCGTTCTTTACGAAAAACCATGGGGGGATATTTTTATTGAGAAATACTATAGACCAAACAGAATAGTTGGTGTTCTGGAGGGAATATGAGTTGACACCATCCATGGTTATGCTGAGTCATAGACTTCGTACTTCATCCTTGAATTTTTCGGGCCATGTATCTTCTATATGCTTCATGGCTATTGAATTTATTGGAATTCACATAACTCCCATCTCACTTCTGTGTGAGGCATGCCATCCCTGCAACATAGCTAATTCTTTGCAACGAAAGAGCCAATGAATCCTTGGGATTATAGATATGTGCCTAAATATCTTAAAAGGAGGACCACATGATTTACCCTTCTTTTTTATTTATCATACATCTCATGCCCACATTTTGGAAATATCTCTTTGTTTGCATATTCTCCTCTATATAGAATACAATCATTTGGACATGCATGATATGATATGTACTCAACACCCAACATTTTCAACAATTTATTTGCCTCTTCACAACTATCGGGCAAGGCATTATCACTCGGAAGAACCTTATATTTGAATAACATGTATTTGGTGGAAAATATTAAATGTACAATGCCAATAATTATTAATGTTCATAAAATTGACCATTTTTAATGTTGATTGTGTGACAATATTTCTCAAAATATAAGGGACTTGATGGTCAATTACCTCAAAATTTCCGAGAAACATGAATTCAACAAGCCAAAATTTTCTTTCAAGTTGTACAATAACATCATTGTCCCCAACTAGGTAGACTTTGACTGATTTCCAGGTTGAAAGAGAGGGGTGGTGGAAGAAAATTTAAGGATTTCGAAAAAGGTATCAGCGATATGAGCATCATCCCCTAGTGTTGATCAGTGGTTGTCATTGATGTCAACCCAAGCAACACCAGGGGCTAACCCAATATTGCATGGGAGTTTTTACCTACAAAATTAATATATTATGGGTCAATAATGCTTTTGATGGTCTCTACTTGTCGAGATGTTTCCGTTGATATATGGCACACCATGTAATTCTTCACGGGTTGAGAGATATTCATGTTTGAAGTTTGTACCCCCAGTTAGTGGGCTAAAACCCCATGGGGTTGGGGCATGGGTCATTGAAAAGTCATAATTAATATAAGCTTCTAAAATCCCTCCCATGTTCACTTGTTGAAGCCCCTCTCAACCTAAGCATTTATAGAAATTATGATCCTCATTTCCTCCTTATGTAAGGGATTTCGCCATCTGAAACAGGTCATCGTGTAATTTTCACTCTAAATTTGTTTCTACGAAGGTTCAGAAACTGAAATTTTTATGAGGCGAAGCAGAAATCCTAATTAAGTTGCTGTAAAAATTTCAGATCAAGATGCGCAATATTTTTGGAGATATGATCTGTGGAAGTCAGGGTTTTTGCAGGCTCCTGAAATTCATCTCAAAGAAGTGACCTTGGTAAAATCGTCATAACTCTCTCTCTGAGTATCAAATTGGAATTCCGTAAAAATTGAAAGATAGTGCATAGTCTTTAGATTTTTTTCTATCAATTTCAAAGCCAAATGAAGAAACAGTGACACGTGGCATGCCATAAAAGTGCGCTTTGCTGAAACAGTCCATAATTAGGGCATTGTGAGAGAATGGGTATAACTCTCTCTTGAAGAATCCAAATTGGGTCAGACCCATGGCATTGGAAATATGACTCAGAGTACTACTACCTCGGAGTACTACTATAGGACCCAAAAATTAGATATTGAGGGATCTAAAATAATGAAGATACACCAGATTCAATATCGAGCTCCTAGAAGGCAAGAAAAAGCTAGATCATGTGTTGTCAAGGGTTGCAAAGGACCATACTTTCTATGGCAGCAAAGCAAAGAAAGGTGCAGCAGAGGGTAGCATGACAAGAAAAACAACCAAGGTGCATAACAGCAGCAAGAAGTTCATCCTATGAAGTCTTCAAGTGGGCAACATTGCATACAATCATTGTAAAGGTATCATTGTAAATACATTATTGTAAAAATTGTACTAGTGTCTATCTGCCAAGGGTTGAACAGGCAGTGTTGGGAGGTCTAGGATCATCATTAGGTGGTTGTGTCAAAGTTTGGGTTATGGTCTAGTGTATTCTTCTTCTACATCATTCTATATCATTGTAAAGTGGACCATTTTCCCTGGTACGAGAGTCCATTCTTATTTTATTCTTCTATAGGGTGGTAGGGTGGTGCTAGGGTGAGTTGTAGCTCATTGGGTATTGGAGCATCCCAGTTCAATTGAATATTGAAGAATCTCGAGCGTTGGAGCGTCCATCCAGTGGGAGATGGAGAAGAATGCTTTTCTATATTCTAGGAAGTTGGAGCTTTATTTTCAATTGTAGTTGAATATTAATAATTATTAGAAAAGCATTAGGTGGTTTTTGTCCTGGAGTGGGTTTCCACCTTAAAAACTGTGTGCATTTTTGTTCCTCTTGTTTTCTACTATCGTTGTACAGACACTGATAATAATTGAAGATTAACTAATGCTATAATTGAAAGGAATACTAATTCACCCCCCACCCTCCCCCCCTCTCAGTGTTTCCAACAATTGGTATCAGAGCTTGGTTCCTTCAATAGTAGTTTAACAGCTGGAAGGAGGTCATGGAGCATACCAAGAATGGTGTACCTCCATTCAATGAAAATAATTATGCACTGTGGAAAGGAATAATGGAGGTCTATCTCTTGGCACAAGGTTACGAACTATGGGACACTGTTCAAAATGGATTTACATCAACTACGGATGAACAAGGTACGAAGAATTTGGTAAATGATGCAAAAGAAAAGAATATTATTATCAGTGGACTTATTGAATCTGCTTATCATAAGGTGTTGGGTTGTAAAAATACAAAAAATGCATGGGAAAAGCTTAATAATAGATATATACAGGTGACTCAAATGTCAAAGAAGAAAAGCTTCAAATCTATAGAGCAAAATTTGAGCAACTCAGAATGAAAGAAGATTGCAACATTGCTGAATACTTCCAATACGTTGATGAAATAACCAATACTCTGGAAGGATTGGGAGAGCCAGTTGACAAGAAGACTATTATATGGAATATTCTTAGAATGTTACCAGGGAGATTCAACCCAAAGGTATCGGTCTTAGAATATAGTGCAAATCTGGACAAACTCAACAAAGAGGAATTACATGGAGTTCTCATAGCATATGAAATGAGACTTGATGAAGAAGAATTCTTTGCATCTAGAAGCTGCGTTTAGTATAAGAAAACCGATGAGATGACAACCTTCAATTGAAATGACATGCACCTGCAAGTGTGAAGAAAAGGGAGATGATGGAGAAGGTCTTTCAGATGAAGAATATGCTTACTTCACGAGAAAACTAAAAATCGGTAAGGGCCAATTCAAAGTTAAAATTCCATTGCTATGTTTCAGCTATAATGAGGTTGGGCATTGTACAGCAAAATGTCCAAACAGAAGTAATGGAAACTCAAAAGGAAAGAAAGGCTTTAAGAAATTCAACAAGCAAGGATCGAAAAGGAACTTTATCTCTAAAGAAGATAGCTCATCATCTGATGAAGACAATGATAGTGAAGAAGAAGCCAATGAGAGAGTATTGTTTATGGCCAAGTACAATAAACCCAAGCACAATAAACAAGAGGTATAAAACAACAAAGAATAAGGATGGACCATAGAATAATTTTATGAGGAAGCAATCAAGCTTATAAAATATCTCAAGGCGGAGAAGATCCGTTCCAATACTCTTGAAGAACAAGTTCAAGGTCTCAAAATTGAAGTTGAAGAACACAAATGCATTGAAGAGTCAATTCAAAGAAGTTGGAAGAAAGCAATAAGAAAGAGGAAGAATTAGAAGGCCAAGATAGTCTCGGCTAACGTAGAAGTGAAAGGAAAAACTATCCAAAACTATGCCAACGAAGCTCAAGGGCATTGGAAGAACTCATCAACAATCAACGATCTTACAATGACAGAACTGACATCAGTTACAAAGAAGAAGAAGCAAGACCTTCTACAACAAAATACAATGAACCTATGAGATCTGACATGCATGTAGACTTTATTGGACAAGATTCGCAAGAACAACCTTGGAAGACAATTCCTCATGGAAGATTTCCATCCAGGAACCAACATATTTTTTATGGCTACTGTTATTCATGTGGAAAATTTGGTCATAAAACTATAGAATGTTGCACGTACCCTAGGAACGAATACAATTCCAGGAGATCTGTCAAATATGAACCTCCTAGGGCTCAGCGAAACATCAATAGATTTTAACATTTAAGAAATAATATTGAATGTTACATATTTCGAAACTTTGGACACATAGCCAAAGACTGCAAACTTGAAAATCCTCTAGAAGAATCTTCGAAGCCACAGAACGAACGAACATGGAAGAAGAAGAAGACTGATAATTATGCTCTTGCTTTCAAAGCTCAAAACAACAAAGATGTGTGGTATGTTGATAGCAGTTGCTCAACGCATATGACTAGAGATAGAAATAAATTTTTCTCTCTGAAAGAGAAGAAGGATGGAACCGTGTCCTTTGGAAATTATGGATCTTCAAATGTTATAGTATTAGGAACTATCACTCCCAGAAGCAAAGATGCTCTAGCCAAGAATGTTCTATTGGTAGAAAACATGAATCACAATCTGCTCAGCTTTGGACAAATGTGTGATCAAGGACACACAATACTATTCAACTCCACAAAATGTGAAATCAGGAAAGGCAGGTACGGTGAAATTGTGGCTACAGCAAGTCGAGCTCCAAACGACATATATGTTCTAGATGAACCAAATAAAGCACGTCTAATAGCTAAAGAGGATGATATAATATTTGGTAGCAATGATGATCGACTAAGTAAGAATTTTGCTACAAAGATGCAAAGTGATTTCGAGATGTCTTTAATTGGTGAGCTGACATACTTCTGAGGGCTTCAAATACCTCAGCAAGAGGAAGGAATATTTATATGTCAAGCTAAGTACATCAAGGAAATTCTCAAGAAATTCAAAATGGAAGATTGCAAAACCCATCCTTACTCCGATGGTAACAGGTTGCAAATTGAGCATAGACGACTCATCTAAGGATGTGGATCAAAGGTTGTCCAGATCTATGATTGGTAGTCTTCTATATGTGACCTCCCGAAAAGATGTTGGCAAGAGAGTGGAGATTGGGCAATTCCCAGAAGCACCAAAAGAATCACATATTAAATATTCACCGGCATTGGAATATCTTTACCGAAAGCAGGATTCTCCCAAGTTCTCATTAGATTTCCTTTTCGAATATAAGGGGAGTGGAAATGAATTACGGGTCCTGCGGGACGGTTGTGTTTCGGGGGAGTTACCCTTTGCCATTGATGTCAAAGGGGGAGATAATGTTGTGGAAGAGGTGTCATGATCGCGGTGGGAGTACTTGTGTTGTTGTGTTTCCATCGGTGCCAAAGGGGGAGATTGTTGATCGGCGGTTGTTATTGATGTCAACCCAAGCAGCACCAGGGGCTAACCCAATATTGCATGGGAATTTTTACCTACCAAATTAATATATTCTGGGTCAATAATGCTTTTGATGGTTTCTACTTGTCGAGATGTTTCCGTTGATATATGGCACGCCATGTAATTCTTCACGGGTTGAGAGATATTCATGTTTGAAGTTTGTACCCCCATTTAGTGGGCTAAAACCCCATGGGGTTGGGGCATGGGTCATTGAAAAGTAATAATTAATATTTTTTAATCTCCTAAAATCCATCCCACGTTCACTTGTTGAAGCCCCTCTCAACCTAAGCATTTATATAAATTGTGATCCTCATTTCCTCCTTATGTAAGGGATTTCGCCATCTGAAACAGGTCATCGTGGAATTTTCACTCTAAATTTTTTTCTACGAAGGTTCAAAAGCTAAAAATTTTTTGAGGCGAAGCTGAAATCTTGAGGAAGCAGCTGTAAAAATTTTAGATCAAGGTGCGCAATATTTTTGGAGATATGATCTGTGGAAGTCAGGGTTTTTGCAGGCTCCTAAAATTCATCTCAAAGAAGTGACCTTGGTAAAATATTCATAACTCTCTCTCTGAGTATCAGATTGGAATTCCATAAAAAGTGATAGATATTTCAAAGTCTTTAGTTTCCACTTTATCAATTTTAGAGCCAAATGAAGAAAAAATGACACGTGGAACGCCGTACAAGTACGCTCTACTGAAACAGTCAATAATTAAGGCATTGTGAGAGATTGGGTATAACTCTCTCTTGAAGAATCCAAATTGGGTCAGACCTATGGAATTTGAAAGATGACTCAGAGGAATACTACAGGACCAAAAATCAAATATTGAGGATCTAAAATAACAGAGATACACCAGATTCAATATCGAGCTCCTAGAAGGCAAGAAAAATCTAGATCATGTGTTGTCAAGGGTTGCAAAGGACCAGACTTTCTATGGCAGAAAATCAAAGCAAGGTGTAGCAGAGGGTAGCATGACAAGAGTAGCAAACAAGGTGCATAACAACAGTAATAATTTCATCATATGAAGTCTTCAAGTGGGCAGCACTGCATACATTCATTGTAAAGGTATCATTGTACTTAGTCATTGTAAATACATTATTGTAAAAATTCTACTAGTGTCTATCTACCAAGGGTTGAAGAGGCAGTGTTGGGAGGTCTAGGATCATCATTAGGTAGTTGTGTCAAAGTTGGGGTTATGGTCTACTATATTTTCTTCTTTTGCATCATTCTATATCATTGTAAAGTGGACCATTTTCCCTGGTATGGGAGTCCATTCTTCTTTTATTCTTCTATAGGGTGGTAGGGTGGTGCTAGGGTGAGTTGTAGCTCATTAGGTGTTGGGGCATCCATTTAGTTGACTACTGAAGAATCTCGGGTGATGGAGCGTCCATCTAGTGGGAGTTGGAGAAGAATGTTTTTCTAGATTCTAGGAAGTTGGAGCTTTATTTTCAATTGGAGTTGAATATTAAAGAATTATTAGAAAAGCATTAGGTGGTTTTTGTCTCGGAGTGGGTTTCCACCTTAAAAACTGTGTGCATTTGTGCTCCTCTTGTTTTTTGCTATCATTGTACAAACACTAATAATAGTTGAAGATTAAATAATGCACTAATTGAAAGGAATACTGATTCACCCCCCGCCCCCTCTCAATATTTCCAACACCTAGTTGATCATAATTCTGGAATGAATCTAACAACATTGTCTCCATGACAGTCGTATCCTTTAAGTAATCATCCATACCAACCTCTATTTAATTTC